>OZ026616.1:41795362-42416362 GCA_964020975.1 Hermodice carunculata
ATAAGTAGCAAAGTATTCTCATGCCAGACAAGGTGTACATATCAGTTATAGAGTCATGGCTGCAGAAATTATAACAATTTGCCCCTTTATGAAATGAATATAACATAGATAACTCAATAGAGCTAATTCATTAACATAGGTTCCTTGTAATCTGATAAAGTGAAGACACAGTCACTTTTTTTGGTTAGAAAAATCAATTGAATTTTCCTACCTCCTGATGTCAAGAGATTGCTTTCCATTTTCCATTGCTCACTTTTTATTTGCAGTTTTCACTAAACCCTTTCATTACTCGCATTTCAGGACTTGAAAACTGTGCCTTTAGTTTTTGAATGCTGTCTTGAAAGCGTTTGAAATGTACGCAAGGCATCATGAAAAAAAGTTTCCTCATGTAAAGTCTAAAGATCATCATTTTTTTAGAACTGCATCAGAAAAAATATTTAGTTTGTGTGTACATGTGCAGTTGAATAGTTCATGAATTTATTTCTGTTACAGAACTCTGCCAAGCAATGTTGAAAAATGTTACAATTTTGGTGCCCAAGAATTTGTACAGCATGCAAAAATAATCTGTCAAATATTTGATATGCTGGCATTGATGTATAGTAGTCAGAAATATTCAGAATATTGAACAGAAAATGAATGTCCTAAACTCTGTGCTATCAGGTTCAGTCAATTAATTAATCATCACAAAACTGTGGTCAAAATATGTGACAAATAATTACATGCTATTATGTCCTGTATGTGTTTGTATTTATGCATAATATATATGTATACATATATATATATATGTGTGTGTGTGTGTGTGTGTGTGTGTGTGTGTGTGTGTGTGTGTATGTATGTGTATATATATATATATATATATATATATATATATATATATATATATATATATATATATATATATATATATATATATATATATATATATATATATATATATATATATGTACATATGAATATACACACACATGCAGGTTACATGCCAGAATGTTTCTTATGTGCACATTTTTCATGTCATACATACAGAGTTGTATTTTTCTGGAGTCACTAGTTTCATAAATTTGGCTGATTCATCATGTCTGCTAGGGGTTTGTCCAGGTGTCTACCTTGGTCAGGATGCTGAACATGCCTTAATTTTTTTAAACGTGATCATAGATTGTGGGTGTTGATGTGTTTCTTTCTGTGTGTTATCATGATGACTTTTTTTTTTTTTCTGAGACAGGACCTGAAGTATTGATGAATATTCTGTTCCCATTAGATGGATGTAAGTGGAAAAGTCCTTGCTAAAATTTTCAAATATTTTTCACAATTGTACGTGCACTTTTCTGATGTGTATAGTATGTTCAAAGTTTGGACTGTGAATTGATTTTGTCATTTCCATTGTATGATAAACATTTTCATGTTTAACATGAATTAAATAATACTAAATGTGGCCTTGTACATAATTTTCACATTTCAATAAGGTTTTCACTCTCCCAAGTGTGAGACAATCTTTTATTTTCGAACATGTAATCAATGCTTCCTTTACTGGTTGAAGAACAAATGAAAAAGCATTAGTTTGACTTTTTGTAAATGTAGTGGCGTTTGATCAAGATATATCCTAATTCTAAGTTTCCTTTTAATGTTTTCGATCATGCTGGTAGCAGTCAAAGGTTTTATCGAGGTAAAATCTCTGTGTGGATAGTTTTCAGAAAAAATAATTTCAGGCAAGCTTGCTGACAAGTAAAGATTATAACCTAAGGTGCACTTGAAGTCAAAAGTATATATACACAGCAATACATAGGAGCACATGTAACTCAGACATTAGCTGGCTGTCATACAAAATGAAAAAGGCAGCCAAAATAAAACTGGTTCTTTCGTGTATCAAAAATGTCAATACCTACTTCAGACTGTTTGTATATGTATATTTATATATATATACATAATATTTATATATATTGTATAAATGTAATAGTATGTACATGGTCTGTGATCATTCTATTGCGATTTGTTTTCTTAGAGAATGGTGCTGGTGTGGGACAGTCTTAATCCATTTTACAGGGACATTTTATCACTCATATCAACATGATCGATATATGTACATCAGGTCCATTTCATTGCTACAGTTAGTTCTTTCAGTGCCATCACATTTAAAGTCAATCTACTTAAGTCAGACAAGTCTGAATTATCGTTAGGATCGCAGATTCGTATCTCTTGTAAAAAGACCTTTCATTCAAGCACCAGTATGCCTATAGGTCCAGAGAGAATACCCCAGGTCAACAGCTTTTCTCGGCATGCATTGGGCGCAATAATGTCGACTCAGTTAAAAATTTGGCACTGAAAGGGTTAAGTGATACAGCCCAGCATTGTGATGTGCCCTTTCATGATACAGTAAGAGTCCGGTTAGTGTTCTCTTATTCCGTCCATTTGTGTAACAATAAACAGAACATTCTTCATGAAGCTGTCAAGTGTCATGTGTTATTCTTCTCTTTGAGACTGTAGTCTAGGCTCTAATGCAAGTGCTGCAGAATATATTGAATTTGTGGTTTATAGAAAATTTTCCTACCCATCTAAACTAGGCCATTTTGTTTTCTTTTTTTCTATCCAGCTGCTTAGAAAATTGTTTTCTGTTAGTGTGTGTGAAAAGTTGAACCGATTTTCAGAATTTTTAGTTTTATGCATTTTCAATCAAGCCATAGAGGAGGCCCTGTACCCCCTAAAATAGATGTTGGATTCCATAGATTTTAAGAGCAGATGCCAGATTCCAGATCCTGAATTATACTGGATGCTAGATTCCTACATTTCTTAAAGTGGATGTGGATTCCAAATTTTATGCTAAACTGGATGCTGGATGCTGAAATGGAGTCTGAAGGCCCAAATACAGTTGAATAAATCACTTTTCTTTTTGATATAAAACAAAACTTTCTTTGTGAGAGCTTATTATTAGGTTTGGGTTTCCTGTTGGGCCATTCTGACCCATTCTAGATTAATGCTATGTGGTTTATTAAGATTTCATTATAGACAGGTGACTGCATCAGCAGTCTACGACCATCCAGTTTAATATCTACTGACAGGTTTGCTTGCAACGCATTGCCATGGTCCGGAACCAATACACCTTACACTGAAAACTAAACTGGATGCCATATGAGATTTTAAGATGCTGGATTCCTGGGGGGGGGGGGGGGGTGTACAGGGCCTCGTAGAGTGTGGGGGGAGGGACAGCAATCAAAGTAGGAGATGAATACTGTGCATGGAAGAACTCCATGTAGTACCTCAGGATAGGTGACCAGGTAACGAAGGCACAAATTTGAAGCTAGGGCACTTTATAACATGCTACTTGTCAAATTTGGGAAAATTTGCCTTTTCATTTGCTGCTTTGTTTTCCCTTTTGTAGTTCAGAAATGATGCAAAGTGTTCAAATTAAAAACTTTTGGGACCATTTTCACTAATATGCAAAAGTACATTCTAATGATGCTTTACCTCGTTTGGGAGACCACCTGAAGAATCTGGCCAGTGACCACCTAAAATGACCCCAAAAGATCACTTATTCATCCAGAAATTCCCCATTGCAGATAAGTAAAAGCCATTGATGTGTACAAAATTAGTAAAATAATTTGCCAAAGTGAGTCAACACATACCCACAAGATGGAATGGGTTCCAATAGGTGTACGTCCGTCATGTTTGAATCTTTATTATAGATGGGAATTCAAAGTAATGGTTAATTGTTGGGCAGATTGTGCTGGGGTCAAACCACCTTTGGAAGATCACCTACTTTATGTGACCACTTGGATGCATTAGGGATGGTCTCTCAAAGGAGGGACTTCTTTATATAAACTTTGAAAGCAATATATCAAAGTTTTAATACTGTGCCATAAAGTGGCAAGTTATTAGTTCAGCTGAGGTTAACTTGTGGTCCTCCGTTCATGATTTATCAGCAGATGGTGCTTGTGGGATCCCCCCAGACCATTCTCTGTTCTGTGTCCTAATGTTTTCCATCTTTTTAGCGATTGAGATATCCATTTGTGGTTAATTGTTTGTTTTGTGAGGGTCTTAAACTAGACTGCTCCTTGCAGACGTGGTTCCATAGTTGTTCTTGATTAAGTTTCCAATCCCAGTGTCCATGTTATGGGTATAATTTGGTGTCTTGGTTGAGGGTGACTTGTGAGATTTATGCCAGTTCCTTTGCCTTTTGAAAAACATTATGGTCTTCCTGTGTAAATAGTACAACATCTGTGGGTTAATGAGATAACATCTACGCATGCTACTTTCCCCTATTGCATCAGGACAGGTGGTTCTATTTTTTTTAGGAGGTTTCATGGTGCAAGGTACCAGACTTGTGCTTGTTAAAGAAGGGAGCTCATCATTGAACATACTGTGCCCATTAGGGGCGTCAACAGGCTAGCGCCGGTCCGGGTTCATGATGAGATGCAGTGATTTATTGGCAGACGCAGAGGTGCTGACAGGACCCCCCTAGACCATTCCTTTTACCAAGTCATAATGTTTTCCATCTTCTTAGTGATTGAGATATTGGATTAGTGTATCATATAGGTGCATTCTTGGCAGTGTATTCTATATTGAGACATCCGCCCATCCATCATCAACAATTTACATTTTCCACTTCTTCTCTAAAATTGTTAGCTAGATCCATGCCATACTTAGTGGGGGTGTGCCTTGGGTAGGTCTGTACCAAGTTTCTTCAAATGGTCTAGGTCCAGTAATTTTTGGATTTTTTACGATTTTTTTCTTCATTTTTTGGCGAAATTTTGAAAAAGCTCTGAAACCACTTGGCCAATTGCTTTGAAATTGCTTAGGGAGACTGCTGGGGACCCTGAGACTGTAATTTGTGCAACAGGTGGTGCTATTTTTTACATAAAAAATTGTGTTTTCACTATTTTCCACTTCACCGTAATTCAGATTATGCTGAAATTTGGTGAAAAAGTTCATTGTAGAAGGGCCAAACAAACTTGTTCACAAGATGCTGTGAATCTCCCATTTTGAATTAATTGTTCAATTTGGGTACTATTTGGTTAATGCATGCAGTCCTGTTGATTAGTATGCAAGTGAATGGGGATTGCAATGGTAATTCATGATTTTGACTTCTCCAAAACCACTATCCAGATTTATTTCAAACTTGGTAGGAATATACCTTGGGTGGGTTTCTACTATGTTTGTACAAATGGTCATGCTCTAGTGGGATTTTTTTATGAATTCTTTTTTTCATTTATTGGCCAAATCTTACAAAATCTTCTCCAAAACCACTTGATTCAAAATTGCACAGGAACACTGGCGGGCATGACAGCAGGAGTTACACAATACATGGGTGACCTTGACCTCATTTTCAAGCTCCCAGGGTCACTTAGGTGTATCTAACTCTACAGACAATAACTTGAGAACTATTTCAGCCTGAACTTTGTTGTTTTACATGGCTATGAATCTCTTTGAGTGCCACATACAGACAGTACATGAGTGACCTTGACCTCATTCCCATGGTCGCTGGACAACTGACATGATATTTACTGTTCACTTGATAACTTAATCGACATCAGTTTTGAGTTAGGACCTGGGTGTTGTACATGTTAATGTTTCTCTATGAAGGTCACACTTAGACAGTAAATGGGTGACCTTGACCTCATTTCTGAGGCCACAGTTCAACATACATGAATTTTACTTCAGTGCTATAATTTGAACTGGGACCTTGATGTTGCACATGTTTGTGTTCTTTCATAAAGGTCATAAAGGACTTACTCAGTATATGGGTGACCTTGATCCTATCCCAAGTTCACAGAGTCACAAGTGTGATGAATCTCTAGGTCAGCTGAGCATCAGACCACTAGGTGGCAGTACCTTAAGTGTCTTGACCAGTACTTGGAGACATCAGAACTGCCGAGTCATTCACAAAGCATGCACAGCCAAGCTCCAATAATAACTGTAGCACACTGGCAGTATTACTGTCTTAGTTCCAACCAGTATTTATGTGACCAGATGAGGCTGCATTAATTGCCACACTGTGTCTCATGGACATATCGCATTCTGATATTTAGTCAGAAAGATGGTCAAGGGATTCTGAGGACCTTAAGTAATAAAATTTGAAAATACCCATCTTCATCTGTACAGATATAAACTAAACTGAAAATCTGGTCTTTGCATGGTCTAAACTCATAGCATAACAACAAATATTTTTTTATTTTTTTTTTTTGTGAAGAAGCTTCAGATTAACTTGGTAGCACTGTGGTAGGGTTTCTTAGCACAGCAATGGTTACATGGTAATTATAAAATCAGAAGTGAAGATCATCATTGAAATCCAATATTTCAATATTTTTTCATCAGATTTGTGGCAAACTTAACTATGTATTATAATGACCCCCCCCCAAAAAAAAAAACAAAAAAAAAAACAAAAAAAAAAACAAAAAAAAAAAAAAAAAAAAAAACAACAACAAAAAAGCAAACAAACGAAACAAAAAACCCCAAATGTAATCTTTTAAATTATATTCTTGCCTGTTTGTTCAGTTCAAAACTGGAAGTCAACAGATCAAAGGTAATTCATCTTTGATTAATGAGGCAGTCTTCAAAACTGAGTGACCCAAATCAACATTTGAGTTTATGATAATTTTTAAGCGAGTAAACAGTGCTACTAACAACATTTTTAAGAGTGTGGAAACATTGCTACAAGTTGACAACATGCCCCCCCCCCCCCAAAAAAAAAAAAAAAAAAAAAAAGCTGTCAGAATGTAGACATTAATTCAGTTGTATTTGGCAATTAACAAGTCTCTTTTAAGGATTTAAGGCTGGTAACTTTTGAATACTTGTCTATTTCCTTTAATATTTGTCACAATCTGGGCAGTACTTTGCCCGAGATCAATCTCATGTTCATTTGTACAAAATTCATTTCACTCAAAATCAGAAGTTCAAACTTGGTCAGGATTTGTATCTTGGTAGGACTTCACTTGGAAACTGGGTGTTCTTGACTTCAAGGTAAAGGTTACATGGCTATAAAAATTTTATGCTTGTGGGGACCTTGATGACTCAGTCAATGATCTATTTAAGGCAACTGGAGTGAAATCTTATTTATCAACTCAGCATGTAGCATTATTCCCATATGGCGCTAGCAGTTATTATAGGTAATCACAAGAACATGGTGAATGTGTATGTATATGAACCAAGACTGCACTTCCGTCAATTTCCATTAAAGTGTGTAGATTTGTTCCATGCTTCATCATATCATATTGACTTGTAACTCCACACTTACCACAACCCACCTTCACAAAAGTAGTTTCCTTACAGATCAAAGGTTACACAGCCAAAATACATCTTTTTACACAAATAAACAGCTCAGCCATCAAGATTGTAGACCATCTCCACTTCAGCGTTCTTTCTTTTTTCCTTAATGAAAATTGGGTCCTTTGAAGTCTTGGGGAGGAAAGACAAACAAATGACATAGAGACATCTGTACAAATACCATGGCACAGAATGGATTTATTGGCATAAATGCACTGTACATGTAGTAAGTCATACAAAAAGATACTGATGTTAGAGGTATTTGAAATTTTATATGTATGAGCGACAATTCTAAGAGCATACATGTATGAACATACCAATCAAGATGTTCCTGCAAGTCAACTTTGTCTTGACTATGCCACATGAGCAGTGCCATTATCACAGTTCTAGCACCGTATTATATACAGTTTGTATACATGTTACAGTGAAACATGTCTTCAAAGACCACCCCTACGCATGACAAAATGGCCTCTCAAGACAAGCGTCTCTCATTGGAGGTATAAGATGATAATTATGTGGTCTCTGAAGACAGGCATCACTATATCCACATGTACATGTTTATGACAGTAAATTTAATTACTTTGCAGAAGCTAATAGATTCACATGATACTAGTGGCACCACCTATACTTTAATGGAAATTATGAACCAAATGTGCTGAAAAATTTGAAATTCCATGTCTCTAAAAAATTGAATTAGACATGCCAAATTTATGGATCATGTCCAATGCTAATGTGTTATGTAATATCAGTGACGTTGACATTTCGTTAGTTTACCATTCTTGTAAAGATGAAGGAGGTGATTTAGTGATGACAATGTGTAGCTTGGACATCAGTGACAGAGAATTGAACCTCCAGATCAAAATTATACTTGAGTCCATTGTACACTTTGGGTCACTTATGGAGTTTGGCACTTGTCCGAGTTTATTGTTTTTCTTCAGTAACTCAAAAAGTGATAACCCGATAGGAACAAACAGACCATGTATGGAAAGCAGGAAGTGGTGTGGAAGTTTCAAACACTAACAATTTTTTAATCAAAGTGTGAAAATCTTGTGAATGCTCTGCATCCCATAGTTTTTAAGTTATACCCCACACTACTTTTAGGACTTACAAAGTGTATAAAAATCTATGTGGACTTCATATTGGTGGCACCACCTATGTGTACTATACAGGTGAAACATGAAAATCCTGTGACCAGTCTAGCATCCTTAATTTTCTATGGATCCTCATGAAATTTAGTGGGATTGTGGAAGAGGTCAAAATCTTGGTTATACATGATACTAGTGGTGCTACCTACACTTTGACCAAAATTATGAGATAAAATATCATGAAGGATATAAAATTCCATATTTCCAAAATTAAATGAATTAGACATGTCAAATTTATAGGATCTGTAGATCATACCTAATGCTAATATGTTCTGTAATATCAGTGACATTGACCTATTTTTCTTTGGTCACCAGGTTGGTAAAGTTGAATGAGATAATTTTTGTAATGGCAAGGTGTAGCTTGGACATTAGTGGTGGATTGTGAAGGTCAAAATCTTGATTGATGGAGATACTAGTGGTGCCACCTACAGTTTAATGGAAATTACGAGCCAAAATGTTTTGTGCAAGATAAAATTTGATATCTTGAAAAATAATTATGCTAGACATTCCAAATTGATAAGTTATATAGTTTATGCCCAACTCTATTATACTGTGGAAGATGGACGACTGTGACTCACGTTTTATGGGTCACCCGGCTTGTAAAGTTGAAAGAAGTGGTTTAGTGATGTTGTAGCTTGGACATGATGGAGAAGAGAACCTATCCTCCAGATCAATATTTCACTTTACCTTTGTGTTCCCAATCAAACAATAAATGCATTAGCCCATCCAACCTGCTTATGTTTTGTTTCATGTCATCATGTTATAGTAATACATCACAAGTCAGCAGAGCACTTGTCCCACGAGCCTCTTGTTCTGTGTCTGAATATCACTGGGTTGACAGATTTCTTCACAGCATGTGAATATATAGACAGGTTGTACGCCACTTTGAACAGTGCCAGATGCAATAGGCAAACTGTCAAAATCTGCCAAACTTATAATACAACAAGTATACTTTCAGCTGTTTATGACCAGTACACTTTCAGCTGTTTATAACCAGCAAACTTTCAGCTGTGCAAATTACAACCAGTATACTTCAGCTGTTTACAACCAGTATACTTTTAGCTGTTTACAACCAGTATACTTTCAGCTGTTTACAACCAGTATACTTTCAGCTGTTTACAGTCAGGACACTTTGAGCTGTCTACAATCACTTGCAATTTTATTTTGCTTGAGTTACATGAATGGTCCACTCACAATAAGGCGGTGGTACAAAATCAAACAACGTACTGACTCTTTTCAGACATTTCATTGAAAAAATTAAAAATATGATAACCATTATGCAAACCACCTCCAACTTAAAAGTGTCAAGATGATAACAAATTCTACACCCTCAAGTTCAGATCAGGACTTTTGATTTCCACATACTTTCAAAAAATAAGTGAACATTCACTGAAAACTGAATAAATGACATGTCTGATCTTTACTACAGTTTAATGTTCAAGAAATTCATACAAGATGTAAGATCTAAGTCAAAACAAATGGTCCCAGTCTTTGGCTTACATCTACCAATGACACCTGAGTACATTTATGCTTGAAGTTTCATCTGCAGTCTGTGACATAATTGTAGACATGTAAAATAGTCCACAGAATCATAAATAAACATCGTTTACCAACTATATCTTAGTTGTCTCCTTGGAGGGCTGATTCAGGTACTTCCACTGTCTGGAAATCAAGAACAAACAACTGCTATGGACAAAGACAGCATACATGTGTACAGAATGAAGCTCATCAAAGACCTGCACCTGGATATCCTGCTACTGTACAGGGAAATTACTAAGGGCTGGTTCAACATTTTCATCATTTTTGAATTACTACTTACAGTACACAAGGGGGGAGGGGGTAAAATGGGTCTGTACACTTTCATAGAATATTGAAAATGATGGTCAATTTTTGGCCTGTTTTGTGCAATTTGCTATGATTTTTTTGGAAAATCATCATTTTTAAAGTACTAATTTGGGGGGAGGGAGGGGGTCATGAAATTTAGTACCCTTAGTACTAATTCAAAAATGATGATAATGTTGAACCATCCCCAACATTGTTTACCCTTAAAGTGCTAATCAGTGCTATAGTCATTTTCTCATTACCGTTAAACATATACATCGTAATGGTTAAAAAGATTCAAATTCCTCATGAATATACCTTTCATTCAAATACCAGCAAGCCTAGTCTCAAGCAAAAAGTAGTCTAAGTCAACAGTTTTCCTTGGGACACTTTGCATGCATTGTGTGCAAAGTGTCCCAAGGAAAGCTGTTGACTCAGTCTTAAATCAGTGCTTCAAGGGTTAAACCTGTTCTTGGTTTAGATAACAGTGGGTCACAACTTTCCTTGGTGCAAGTTTGGTGTCCCTCCAAGTCATTACACTGCCTCCCAAACAGATTAAGCTCATGTCTCTGCACTCCACTTTGTATGCCCAGTAACTCTCACATATACTGCCACCGACCCCCTCTAGTGGAGACTATATGAACTTGATTTTGTTCAACAGGCAAATCAGTGATGAAAGCTGTAATGACCAGGGGCATGCTGTCATATAATGATAGGTTCTGCCCACAATTCTCATTCAAATGTTTTCTGATTGCAACAAAAAAAAAATTTTAAAAAGAATATTAAATAAAAAAATGAAGCAGATAATACTTTGACACCCGAATGCTTTTGGCCAGTTTCTGTCCAAAAAAATTGAGTGCGATTCTCTTCATCATCATTACCATTCACTCTTACATGTATTAACAACTTATTAATCTGGTTTCTTTCAAAAGGGTTCTTGCAATTAAAAGGTAAAAGCCAGTTTCAGGAGCATAATGTCAACTTTTACCTCATGTTTGTGCCTGCGGCCCCTACAAACACCTATGGGATCTGCTTTCACATCACCCATATGCAAATTAGACGTGTGTTATTAGCAACACTGGATCTCCTTATTTGGGAGGGACTATTTTATAGCTAAAAATACTGTGTGCATGTGTCCTGTTGTAGCATATAGTGATATGCCCATATTGCCCCATCACTACTTTCCCTAAAACATATCACTGGGCAGTTTGTTGGTCAACATGATTGAACACCTGCTTGAAATCAATTATTGTGTATTTATTTCGCCGTAAAACATGAGATAAATACAAACCATAACTTGTTTAGGCATCTGGGCCTGCAGAACACATTTCTGTGTAGTCTGGCGTGCAGACGCCGCAAACCAGTGTGCTGTGCACCAAAGAACATGGTACTCATTTGTTCTGTGGACCGAGACACCTGCACTCACTATGATTTGTCTATCTACCAGAATGTAAACTAAAACAAGGCACAGTTTGCTGACAGCGTATCCTACAGGATTATATGCAGCTTCTCACACCCACTGGAAAAACCCGATGAAGACACAGCTATTGCACTGACACACAGTGGGGACCAAACATTCACAAACCCAACAAAAAACTGACATGTGTATTACAAAGTGGAACTTATTTGGTCACACATGTACACTATACGATGAACAATGGACTCTCAAATTCATTTATTTACATAATGCTTTAGGTATTTGATGAACCCTAGAAAATCATCAACATGTACCCACCTGAAAGTATTGAGGTCAGCTTTATTTTTACAATGTTACAGTTTTTTGCAACGTAACATGTTAACTTTTGACATATATCTAGGCACCTCAGTGTTTATGTACATAACAGAGTAAAAGCTAAAGCCTTCTCCTCCCTGATAGAGCCCCGGGGGGGGGGGGGGGGTGTAGAAGGGAAGCTCCACTTTATTTATTTAACCTACTACTTGTAGCTTGTTGGTTCTTGTACCTCCATTTATTGGTAATAAATGAAATTAACTTTGGTTATTTACAAAACAAAATACTTGCATGTGTTCACACATTCCAAGTTAAATTGTTTGAACAGTTATATCCTATCTATCACACCACTGGTGATTTTATGTGGACATACTCTGTACAAGGTCTGTTGCACTCTAAATTCAATTCATTTTGACTATGTACACAAAAATTACTCATATTTTTACAAGTATTCTAAGTTGTGGTGCCCATTCATGAAATAATGTTGCATATTGGTTGGCTCTCCTCAGTTCCCATAGCAACCAGTTCTTCATCCTGAGGTAAGTGTGTTGGCATGGTGATTAAATCATCAGCCTCTTCCAGAAGTGCCTCTGCCTTGTCACTCAGCAACATCTACAAACATTAATATCAGGAGGTCATTTCTGGGTCAACCAAACTTCCTTTACCGCTCACCAGGTTTATAGTGTTATTCTGCTGGCCCTCCACTAGGTAAATTGTCCACAATGCTGAAGTGAAAAACCTATTATCAGTAAAAAATATGCACAATTGGATACAAAATAATTAATATCATGGTGAACTGAAACCTTCTGAATGTATTTCAGGCTATTTTATCAGTCTAGAGGATAAAATACCATGCACAATATTCCTAGTACCTGCTGTTTCAAGACTACCCCTACAGCTTGGAAAAAGTGGTTGCATGTAACAGGTCATCTTGAAATACAGGTGAATATATTTGAGAATAGACTTTTAGGGCCAGGACTGGCCCTGAGGATGGTCTCCAGGCACATTCCAGTACATCCATATTTGGAGGTACATTGTACATGTTGATGAAAGTTTGCACACACGTCAAACCCATCACCACCTTTATGATGCTTCATTATTCTTTGCATGCCAATTAAATCTGTCCTTTTTTTGGTCAAATTTACAAACATAGTGTTTTGTTACTATTATACGACAGACAGTTTTACTGTTCATCTCCTTGCAATGTCCGTTATTCCTTGTGCTTTCACTTACAGTTTCTAGGTCCTACATGCATTTACGGCTCAACTTCCAGGCTTCACTGGTACAGAGTCCTACTCTGCACAATATTTGAGGTTGATGTGTGTCATTTGTCAGTCCTTAGACTTGGTTTCCTATTTACTGTATTTACACTTTACTTTGTATCAAGCACTCCCACTTTTTACCCTGACAAAAACATGTACATGTACATTAATAAATACCTGAAAAGCAATGTGTCTCCTCCAACCTACACCATTAATATCACCAACATACTGTGGCCACGTTTTGTGACTACACCATGGAATTGGTGTTCATTCAATCTAGTTACATCTGTCCAGACATGATGCACTCACAGCTATTCAGTGCAAAGTCACAATCCAGTTTTATACTTGTTCAATCAGGTCCTGATTTCCAGTTACTATTAACCATGTGTGTACAAGTATGCAGTTATGTCTCTTGTCATCATCTTTAAACCTTTCACGGCCAACTTTGATGAATGTCAATGCACTGTAAATTAACATGGAGATACTGAATTAATGGTCTTCATAACTCGATTTTTCATTCAAGTACCAGCATGCCTCCAGTCGCAGAGACCAGGAGAATGGCCCAGGTCAACAGTTTTACTTAAGAGTTACATGTATATATATATCATTAATCCTCTGAATGTTGAGTCAAAAGCTTCCCTTGGTACACTTTCCCGGTGCAGAAAGTTGTTGACTGATGGTGCATTATTTTTCTTCAAATAAAAAGATGCAGATGACATTACAACATCAGGAAAAAAGCTGCATGCTCACATGCTGAGGTTAGTGTCCTGCAGCGTTAACATGCAAAGGCATTCATGCAAAAAGTAGTCTTAGACAACAGCTTTCCTAGGGACACTTTGCACACATTGCGTGTAAAACGTCCCGAGGAAAGCTGTTGACTCAATCTTAAATCAACATTTCAAGGGTAACATGCAAAGACATTTGTGCTTTTCACTGAATGAGTGTCTCCATTGTTTTCCTGGGACATGCTTCTGGTACTGTGTGAGGCAATTAACCCATTATCCATGACATGACAAATTAACCAGGGGTTAGAGCCACTTTTGCCACTTCATGCAGTGTGGCTTTACCAATAGGAAACAAGGTCTGCCAATACCACTGCAACAAGCTAGATGCTAGCACATATGTGGATTACACAAAATACAACTTGCTTGCGGTTCGTGAAAAAGGTCCCAAAACAACAATCAGTGTTGGTATAAATTAATTACATATGTTTTGACTGGGGTCATTTACAGGGATGACATCATCAATAAACCTAGATTAGCTAGTACGGAGAAATCCGTTTTGAAAGAGAACTTCACTAAAAAGCCTCATAGCTTGAGTCCTGAACACAATATTTGTTACCCACTTTTCACAAGTTTCTTATTCTGTAAATACCCTTCTGGGCACTGTATTTTGCTTTTAAGAGCCTCAAGCAATAGAATTGCCCTGTAAAATACTCTGCCATTCATTCTAGTTGGTTGGTCTTGGCAGCACTTCCCTTGATGTGATATTAAACTGATTGACAAAGGTAATGTTTATGTCCCTGAACAATATTTTCAAAAGAATGCTGATTTTGCTGGGCATCATGCTATTTGCGTTGCCAAAAGTTTTTGCATACATTAAAAAAAATTGACGCTATCATCTAGTCAACTGCAATCTGTACATCTATATATGGATTTGCTGTCAAAAGATGGGAAATAGGTCATAATGATCACTGAATGCCACCTGGTGGGCAAACAAACATTACTAGTTGTCATCCTGATGTGTTTCAATGTGTACTCTGTTCAACAGGAAGTAGTGTCACAGAAATTGACCTCGCTGAACATCTCTTATTGTGCTGTTAACTGCATAATGGGTTAGGCGTGCTTTCAGTCAGCTTCACTCCTCATTAACTATAATGTCAAGGTTTGTAAAACAGAGCCAGACCATCATGTAGGTTTCACGTGTCTTTGATTTGGGGTTTACAAAAACTTTAATTGGTAAGTGTACTTTAATATTTCCACTGGATCACACACAATCACAGGAGCTCCAGTTTATATGTGCCTTTGCACAGAAATAAAAAATAATATTCAAGAAATTCTTTCAATATTTAGATACAGTTTTTTTGTTTGTGTTCATCTACATGTCAACACTTTTTCACTTTGTTCCTATTTCTTTTTATTTTCATTTGCTTGCTAGCATATTTGTTGTTGCCTTCATAGACACTCCCCTGCTGTGTACTGGGGCACAAGGTCCGGGCTGGAAACCTTTAGACCACCCTCAGAATGTCATCTCTGTTAATATCAGAATGTAACTGAGGGTGATCATGCAGGCATGTCTGTGGACAAGGCACACAAAACAAGTCAAAGTACTTTGACAATCTCCTCAAACACATCTCTGTACAACTGTCTGTCTCTCAGAAAACATCCTCTTTGATGTTCAAAATGTTTTAATCACTGCATATGGGTCAACATCTAAACGTTTTGAATCTGGAAATCCTAGTAAAAGAAAAAGTGCCATTTTACCTCAAAATTGACTCATTTTACTGACTTTTGGAGTCCCCAGAGCAAAAAGCACCCATCAAAAACATGAGAGCTGACAGGTGTGAATAGTGCATAAACCTGGCACAGTTGTGATCCAACATTCCCTCCACATTCAGGTCTGACCTATATGTACATGTATGTAGCACTTGCCACGTCAACATTAACCCCCCCCCCCCAAACCAGCCAAAACTGGCTGGTGGTCAAGTGGCATCTGCTTCCATGCTTTCAACTAATTTCATCAGTAGTGCAAAATAATTTGACTGAGAATTACAGAAGAGACTTATCAACATCACATATCCCAGGTCAAAAGCTTTCCTTGGCATGGGTTAGGCACTAATTGGCCAACCCATGCCAAGGAAAGCTTTTGACTTTATCTTAATTCAAGGGAGAAAGTGTTAACCCCATAAAATATGACACCAAAATGGGACCTCACCACATTGATGGTAGTACACCTGTATTACAGGTCAAATCTTGTTGCAGTTTGTTTTGACTCACAGCCCTGCCATATGGGTATGACAATGCTTTCAAGAGGCCTTTGAAGGACCGGTTCAACTATTTACAGCACACATATTTCCTTCCATCTAACAGGCCTCCTCACTTTCTGCTTCTTGTACTTTGCTTCTGACAACATATTGTTCCAGGTGTCAAGTTCCTGTATTCTACAGATCAACAGAAATGTTAACCACCGACACATGTGGGTTACCACGGTGACATAAGAGCTCAAGCTGAAGTGGTACCCTGATGTTAGTATGTGAGTGATTAAATGTATGATGCACAATGGTTTACCTTCACCTTCCATGTTAATCATCATCTGCAAGTGAACCAGTTCAACTATTCACATGTATTTCCTTCACAGGTTAGAAGTTTAAAAGTCTGATCCTTGACACAAGAATAACGAGATCAGAGCCGGTTATAGATGGAAGCAGAAAAATGTGATTTTGGCCAAGTTGGCCCGAGACAAATAACTGGCAGTAAAATATGAGCAGCCAAATTTGCAGAGCTAGCATTTTTAGTTTGTGTGGTTCTAATCAAATCTATTCATGTTTTGAATACTCACACTACCTTGCAGAGACAAAGTCTAGGTTAGCACTAGCATTTTAAAGTTAGTAGAAAAAATTTCAATTTTGGCAGGAAAAGCCTAAACAGACTTATGGTAATACCCAACCAGTTTTGGGTCATTTTGTTCATTTTGAGATTTCTAGACATTTTGGTGCAATCTGTCAGTTGTCCAAATTTGGTAGTTCCAATACAATCTGAAGAAACTAATAAAATACTTTTGATACTAACATGGTAGTTTATGGAACGTTTGAACCTTTCAATTTTGATTACAGACAATAGGTATTGCACCAAAATGTCCAGTTCATGTGGATATTTCTCTAAAACTTATTATCTGATTTTGATCACATGTAAACTGATTTACTCCAAAAATTCTTTAAAGCAACAGTGTGTCATGGATTTTCTAAGAAATGAACAGTTTTTTTTTTAAATGTGGGCCAAAAATGAAGAGTCCAGCAACTTTATCAATTTTGACAAAAAACGTCCATTTTTAAATTTTTGTATCATCATTGTAAAGAAACAGATGCAGTGATGAAGAATCCCTGATACCTTTTTATATGTATTGAGATCAGAATAATGAAAATTTGACTACTGTATCTTGAATATTATTCAAAAAACGTCTACAATTTCACAAAAACACAATTTTAGCAAAAAAAGTTTGTGTTTATACAAGAACTTCAAATGTACAGTTCCATCTTTAGTGCAGAGAAAGATCCTTTAAGTGAAAAGGTCTATTAGGCCCATATATATATATATATATATATATATATATATATATACATGCAAGAGGTGGGGCAGTGGTAAAATCTTAACCCCTTCTCCCTTAAACCAGCCAAAACTAGCTGGTGATCAAATGCCATTTGCAGCAATGTTTTTGACCAATGAGATTGTATGAGAGAACAATGCAGATTGCACACCCAGGTCAACAGCTTTCTATGGCATGGCTTGAATAGGTTAGCATCCAATCCACCCCAATGACAGCTGTTGACTCAGACTCAATTCAAGGGGAAATGGTTAAACAATACACACATACAGGCCTAAAATGATTCAGTCACCACAATTTGCTGTTTTGTCAGCAGATGGGAGTGCTAGTGATGACCTAGCTGTGGATCTAAACTTGATGCAACTTGGGGGTGGGGGTGCATATAGGCAGTACTTTATAAGAAGTTCCACACAGAGAACCACTGCAGGCCACCAAAGCAAGTAATTTGCTGTTCACATGCCCCACATGAAGAAACGTGTGGATTCAACTGTTAATATTTACCTTTGCCGAGGCTACGATCTGCTTGGCTGTTTTCCTGGGCATGTGCTCGATGTTGCGGATCAGATTCTCTGGGTCAGCATACGCCACCTCTTGCAGCGTTCTAAGGCCGGAGTTGTACAGCTGTCGTGCTCGGCCCTGAGTCACAAATTTTAAAATAAACATTTATTCATGGTGTGTGCAAAGTAAAATATACTCCAAACACGCCAAATTTGAATTGACAACTTTGAAAAATTGTCCAAGTTCCTTTTTACTATGATTACATATAAGGTTTACCATGTTTTTATTTCCTGCTCTACACCTCAAGGACACTATTTTGATACTGTATTTGCTTCCTGTTCTGAATGACTCTTCCATCCAAATCCTATCAGTCAAAGTAAATGTTCTGGTTGCCACCCACAGCAAATGCTTTAAAGTTTTCATTTGCCCTGATTGGGATTTTACTTGTTCTGGGTGAGAGGCCATAGGAATTGGTAAGTTCTGTTGTATTATTACACTTTCACTGACTAATGCTAATTACAGCTCTATTTGCTTTCTCCTAACAGGTTTCATTGCAATGTTGCCTGCTTTAAAGACCACCTTTCTAGAGAGACCATGATTTTTAAACTTCCCTTTCATGACACCAGAGTATTCAATCAACCCGTATTTTAAGACCACCAACAATGTGATATAGCTTTTTGCTGGCAGTAGGGTTGGCCCTAGTTGGCAGGTGCCATCAAAGATGTATTGTAAGCTTACTTCCATGTGAATGACTTCTGTAGTTTTAGCACTTCAAACATTTAACTGAATTTTATTTCATTATTTTGAATATAGTTGCTATTAAACCTATCTTAAAATACTATTTCACTATCCGTTAATTTTCATGGTTTTGTGCCATGTGTGAAATTAAAAGCAAGGATAAAAATACAGCAAAATTAACTGAATTTGCAGTGCTTCACTGTTAGTGAAATACCTGAGATAACAGAAACACAATGAAAGAGTAATTTTCATACACTATTATATTGGTATTACACACACATCCACAAGAGTTCATTTATAGATGTTAACACTTTCAGTGCCAAGAACTACTGCAGTCAAACTTGTCTGAATTATCACAAGGATTCCAGATTAGTAGTCCTCATTAAAACACCTATCATTTAAGTACCAGTGTGCCTATAGCTCCAGAGAGAAAAGCTGTTGACTCAGTCCAAAATTTGGCACTGAAAGGGTTAATTCATGTCAATGAAATCTGTGATGCAGGAAAATTTCAACATTTGTAAATAGACATATATGAATTTCGGGATGATATCCAGGCATGCATATTTTTTCTTTTTCTTTTTTTAACCTATAGACAGTCAGATTCTGGTATAATATGTACATAATAATACATGAACTTGCTTTGACACAAGTGTACAAGTGTTTTTTTGGGGGGGGGTTGTTTTTTTTTTTTCAGAGTAAGAAGAGCCAACCATAAAATAAAACAAAAAGAAATTGAAACCAAACACACACACACACACACACACACACACACACACACACACACACACACACACACACACACACACACAAATAAAAAAAAAGAAAGAAAAAATACCAGTTTGACACCAGGGATTTCCATGAGTGGAATCAGCTCCATGGTCACACAGTAAGACAGACGTTGTACAAAGTTGGTCAGCAGATCCTTGTATGCCCAGAACTCCTCCATCTCCTGTCAACAAATACACTCGCTTTTTAGGGCACGTAACATGAGTAAATAACTTCATTAAATCTACAAGTTTACTGTATCCTTTGATTGAGCCATAAAATCAACACTGCAGCTTGTAGATTTTTGTACCAGTGATTTAAGATTTTTCGTTTAGTGCAGAAATTGTCAATTGATCATTTACACACAGTGTGGCTCTCTCACTCAATTACTAAAAGACTGAAATATAAAATGTGTAGCAAAAGTAAAAATAAACACTAATAGGACACATGAACACACATAAAGTGTTTCAATCATTCCATTTGTGAAAAGACACAGCAGACAAAAAATCTCCTGTCCAGGGCCTGTCAAGTTTTCGGCAATTTTGTTGTGTACTCAGTGCTGGTTCTTTTCTGCGTTAGTGTGTCACCTTTATATGTATGTATGTATTTATGTAAGTTAGTACATACATATGTACATACGTACTGTATGTTAAAATTGTGACTAGTCCCAGAACAACACATTTTAATTTTTCACTTTGCCTTATTAAGGTTTGATTTCTCCCTCATGATTAGACTTGTACATTGTTGTGCTTCCACCCTATAAATAATAACATCTTAATTCTATCAATCACAATCATAAGGAGCCCACACATAATTCACAGTTTTTACCTGGGTTGTCACTCTCACACATGCTCCATTGGTGCAAACTCTCTGCACAGAGAGTGCTAAATGACCCCTGTAAATGAGCTAGCAGAGCAATATCTAGATATCCAGGCAGTTGTAAATATTTAGCACTCACCTCACAGAAGTGTAAGACACATGAGGCAAAAGAAGCTGAGCTGGACAGGAGATTCTGCACAAAGCCTCGTGACACCTCAAAACTCTCTGCTACCTCCCAGATTCCTATCTGTTTCCAAAGGCGGTATAGCATCAGCGTCAGGTAGAAACGCTTCGTCACAAACTCATCGGGTGGCTGCAGAGCAGAGGATATCAAACACCAGTCACTACCAGCAACCCACAGGCAAAAGCTCACAGACTTAATTTACCATGATAACAGAAAGTGAAAAGTCAAAGGACAACTTGGAAATACACTTAGTGTCTGTCTCGAAAAGCAAGAAACATGCAAATTTATGTTAATTCACAACAGCTCTGAAAATCCATTATGTTGATTTTAAAAGCATGCACAAATGTAGCCCTGATGGCAAGGTTTTATCATATGCTATCTGCAAAAGTACGAAATATAAATCAAAGTTTTGTTCACCTTGTTGATGCGCTGACAGGCAAAGCGGCGCGTCAGGTAGCTCTCTGTCACACCCAGTAACTCGGCAACCTTTACCTCGGAGGAGCTAAGAGAACTGAACTGCAGGCATGGGAACAAAAGAACACATAGTAAAACCGACTGGGTAGACCCATATGTTTTACATGGATTGTGAAGCAGGCCAAGCCTATATTTATCACTCTCTAGATGTAGGTGTATACTTTCCTACCTACTAGCGAGGTGGAGGAGACCAAAGGACTTGGAGAAAACCTTGCACAGTCAGAGTGGTAAGAACTCTTTCCACTTGCTTGCCAGGACAAGAATTGAACCTGGGTCAAAGAAGAGAAAGGTGAGTGTATTTCTACTCAGCCAATCAAGCACAGTGCTTCATGCTTATGTGGCTTAAGTGGATTTTCTTCGTAACAGTTTCTGTCTCCATATTGCACAGTCACATAAGTTGTATTCTTATAAAGGCTCTAAAATTTTGTTTGGAATTCAAATTATAATTTCTTCGACAGGGCCTGACAGATTTCATGAAGGCTACTGTTCCATGGAGCTCAGGTATTAACAGTTTGTAGTAACCATGGTAACCAGGCACAACAACGGGGTGTACTGGGCCTCTGGACAACATACTTGTTGAGCCCTGTAACAAGCCCTGGGATATAGGTGCTGCTTTTTATACAAGCAATGAGCTAAAGATACCGGGCGAAGGTCGCAACGGCTAGTGGAGATGGGTCCGACTGGTTTCGTTTCGACTGAAACTCATCAGGGACTGAGGGGAAAATGACGTGACGTCTGTTTATATACCAGAGTACAACTTTTCCGTTGCTACGCAAAACACGGGCTTGTGATTACGTAACACAGAGCTCCGGACTTCGAGTGACAGTGGTTGTCAACGCAAAGTTGAATCCAAATGAAAATTTGAATTACAGTGGACTCAAAAGATTGAGGTTACTGTTGGTGCACTTCAGGGGTCGTTGAGTGCATAAACAGGAATAGTTCGTGGAAAAACAAAGTTCCACTGAAGCCCTGCTGAAGGAGCTTCTGGCTGTGTGACTACACAGTAAACGGATAGTTGTGCATCTTCCCATAGGTAAATACATTGAATATGTCTACCTAGCAGAAAAACATAGGTAAATGAGCTCTGGAACAAAAATTTAGCATAAGACTGAGCAAGGGAGCTCATTTACCCATGATGTTGAGACCGAAGGGCTCTAGTGAGCGCAGTTGGTGCATCCAATGTCTCTCCCTGTCTAGTCGCCACTGTCTAGTGCGTTCTAGACGAGGGGGAGTATAGATGTATTCCAGTATGTGAACTTTCAAATTCAGTTCAGAATGGTCTAGTTGGGCAAAATGTCTGCCCAACGGTTGGTCGAGTACTTTGTTATTGATATAACGAAAGTGCTCGCGGAGTCTGTCCTTCAGTTTTATACAAGCAAGTCATCTACTCTCTTACCTCGCCAAAATAAACTACTTAGTATACAGCTTGTTAAGATGACACAACCACAAATGTTGAGCTACAATATGATTTTAACTTACACTGAAATATTTCCAGGCCCATATAATTATACTCTATCATTTTAATCTTAAAATGTTTGTTCCACATGAGGCCCACGCAAAACTCGATTGCATGAACAGGAAAACACAAACATGTTTCTCTACCAGTGCACTTAAACAGACACCCAGTACTGCAGAGTGGCTGCCCTGATAAACTGGCATAATTTTCTTATTCTCTTCTTCTTTCAATCTGTTTCTTCCATAGTTAACCCTTTCCCCCCTTACACCGGCCAAAACCGGCTGGTGGTCAAATGTCGTCTGCTTCAGCGTTTTCAACTGATTTCAACAATGAAAAACAATTTGACTGAGAATTGAAGATGAGACCTGTCAAGACAACATGACCCAAGTCAACAGCTTTCCTCGGCATGGGTTGGGCACATACCCATGCCGAGGAAAGCTGTTGACTCAGTCTTAATTCAAGGGGGAAAGGGTTAACTACACAAACTTAACAATGTGGTTGAGAGAGAGAACCACTGTTGCTCCACTGAGGCACTGTCACAGATACATGTACATTTTACTGCAGGTAGCCTGCTTTTATGTACAAAAAATAAAATGTGTACAATGGGCACCCTTGAGACTAGACAAGAAGTACATCCCATTGTGGTGTCCACTGGCAAATATACACTAAAATGGATTACCTGGTCCAAGTAGATTCTCCATGTCACTCTGATGTCAGCAGCCAGGTCATAGGGGGTAACCAGGTAGAGAAGATGTAAATAATTGGACACCACCAGAGATGCTTGCCCTGCCACCAAGTCTTTATACAACTGTGGTGCCCGGTCAATATCCAAGCCACCTGGAAACATTCACTTCTCTTCTTAGCAATGGGATAAGCGTGGAGGTCTACAACCACTAGAGTACAGCACTGGCCAAGGGAGATCACCTGACACCTCTTTTTGTATCTGATTGGTTAGAGCATGTTGAGATATTCCTTTTCACCATTGTTGCCCTCTAGTTATTCAAATATTATATTAGGATACAGAACTACTGATAACAGTACTGCCGTAAAGTGTTGCACCCATTTTGAGAGGTCCCCTGTGGGCCCCTGAGTGGTCTCTCACAGATACCTTGGCCTGAAGGACAGTCATTGGTAGACCCCAAGGAAAATTTGACTGTTCTCACAGTGGGTTGCTGGTACCAGCCCCTGGCCCTGACCTGGGTATGGTGTGAGAATTTTATTTCAATTAAAGTGTGCACATTGGTACAAGTGAGTGGTCTCTACCAGTGGGTATGGTGCAAGACTTCCTGGCAGTACATGTACTATAGGTTTCCATGCACTTACATGGTAACCTTTGGCTCAGATTTCAATATTTTCTCTTTGCTTATTTTCACAGATGCGTTTTAGAGTTACATTGTACATAAAACTCACCAAACATTAATGCATCAAATCTTTTTTATAGCTTTGCATTTGTACTGAGTGCCTTGAGTGGTCTAAATGGGCACCTAGCTCAGGGAACATGCCTTCAACATTCAAAAACATGTTACAGTTGCATCAAACAGAACACTTTAGAAATGGTGCAATGACACATACTTTCAGTTCTAGTGGGATTGACCCGGTGATATGGCAATATAGATCATCCTCATGAAAGTTTAAGCTCTGAAGCCAAACCATCCAAGGAAATTGTAGGCCCTAACACCGAAACCTACATTTGCATTGGAGAGTTTAGCTGAAGCGCCCACACTTTCATCAGGATCTATCTTGAAGTATCACCAGCTCAACTCTAGTGTGACGATTTTATCTTCGGATGGTTCTTTGGCAGTCTTGCCCTGCACAAGTGAAATGATTCACACACAATGTCTATGTTGTCTGCATTGAATGCCACACGAGGCTCTAAAATGACATCACAACAGGAATACTACGGGAGGTGACGGTGCTACAGAAAATAGACCCTGGTAAAGCTGGTGCTACCTGTACAAATGCAGGGGCCAATTAACCAATAAGATTGCTTTATTTTTCACCATTCAGAGATAATCTTTTATATTATCAAATCATCACAGTTGTACCTTTGATTGTCATCAAAATACCACCCAATAGATGAAAGGTTGTGTTCCTTGCCTTTAATAGGCTCATCCTACTTTTGATTTTCTGTTATAGCACCTGTACAACATTTTCTTACACAAGAATCAACTTTGAAACTTTTTTTTAATGTCAAAATGGGAGCAAAACCCCTTTCCAACTGAAAAATTATTGACTATCTTTGTCTTTCTACTATGAGAAAAAGAACGGGAAATATATATAACCCGGTGATGAAAAATATATATTTTTTCAGACTGTTATTTGCACACACACACACACACACAAACAATATTTGAAAGAAAAAAATCATCTGGAGCATCCAAGTAAAACCTCTTACTTTTGAAGGCAGCTCTTCCAAGGTGAGTGACCTCCAGAGTCTTTAAACTTCCTTCATCACTTTGTGACCTTGACCTTTTTTGTGTAATGAGACCAAGGTCAAGTAGTTTTTGCAGCTGTGTCTTGGCTATCTCACCAAGGTCACATTTTAGTTGTTTCTGCTGCACAGCACACAATGATTTGCCAAGAAAGTCTAAGACCGATTCTGACGTGGGTGTCACCTGTAAGACATCAAGGTATCATGTAACTCATGAAAATTTCTAGCCAAAAATGTCAAAAATACAGAAGCTCACCCTTTTGTCATAATACAATTCTCCACAATTGCAACATACATATCTTTAGTATATTTTTTGTTTAGAATCCTGTATGGTGGTGCTTTTGAGAGCATGTTTGTAACATTAGTTGAAGTTTTCACCTCTTCTCACAGTTAGAAGGCTGGATAGCCAAAATATACCACAAGTCTCAAGAACACACAACTGTATGTATATGTATTATTATGTTGATTCAATAAAAAGATTTCTTGATTCCTGTATGCAAAATCACACAAGATTCCTTTCTGCAAATAGGCGCAGTAGTTTGTATCATAAGTACCTCTGAAGCAAGTAGCAGATCACAATTTTCACAGTGCGGTTACAACTGCACTTAGTATCAACCCCAGCAGGATGTCTGATTGGCTGTTCAGTCACTGTAACCCGTGACGCCCGACACGAATCTTGAAATATCATGCTTGGAAGGACCTTGAGATCCCCCTTGGCTTGTATCATCTAATGTTAAGTGCACTCAGAATGTAAGTATCACTGTGCTTATTTTGATAAAAGAATCTATAATCAATTTACATAATATTCATTCATTTAATATCCTATTTCAGAGCATGCAACAAGTGTTCAAGACTTTTCTGTGTTGACACATGTAACCTTGAAAAAGAGGTCCAAGTCAGGCAGCCAATGCTTCAGCTGTAAAGTTTTGATGCTAGTAGCAGCTAAGCTTTGTTTGTTTGGAATATATACCATATTATCCCTTTTAAGTGCTCCTGCCCTCTTAACCCCCCTACACACCTGGTTCTTTTTTTACTAACCCCCCCACAAACTATGAAATATTACTATATTTTCTTCATTTTACCTGGAATTTCAATAAATACTTGGATTCATATTCCAAAAGTAGGCTTACAGTTGAGGCTTACTGCAGACACATTTCCTAAGCACCTTGGGCGCTTAAAAGGGATAATACAGCATGTGTACATGTAGTGCTTACAAGGACTTTCTACCTTGATGCATGTGATCTTTAAAAAGAGGTGAAGGTTAATAGGGACTGAACTCATCCTCATATGAGACTTTAGCTGTGATGATTTTATTCTTGTATTTTGATTTGGTTATAGCATTTACTATGTGCTCAGGTAGATGTATGCACATACAGGACAAGGACATTAACCCTTTGGCTTACTGAGCTGAAGGGGTGAAAACCTATCAACCAGTTAAGTATGTCAGTCTCAATGTGCCCCCTTTTTGTTGGGTATGTGAGTAAATACAATGGCCTATGCCTATATTTAACCCATTCCTGGTCTGAGTAAGCCTGACTCAATAGCTTTCTTTGGCATGGGTTGGGTGCAATACTCCTGACCCATGACAAGGAAAGCTTTTGACCTAGGGTGTGCCATCATGAATGGTCTTACATAAAACCCTCAACAAAAATGTTTGCTTCGTAATGAGAAATCTAAGTAGAACCATAAAGGCAGACAAAAATTTACATCAGGCCACTGTTGGGAAATTTGAGCGGGAAAGGGTCAGGATAAAGCACACCCATATAACAGAGGTGAGTCTGTACATTGACAGCTTCTGTTTCAAAACACATGACTGTCACTAAAAAGTTACGTATGTAAAAAGTAACACACAAAAACAGCTACAGTCAAACTTCAAAAACAATGCACAGTACAAGCACAGAATGCCATTTATGTGGGGCTACTCAAATGCTATTACATGTAAGTACAGTAAAACCTCCCTATACCGAACACCCTTGGGACCAGAAAAAAGTGTTCAGTATAGTAAGGTGTTCGGTATAGGTAGGTTTGCTTACATTGGAAGTATATATTTGGGACCAAGAAATGGCGTTCAGTATAGACAGGTGTTTGGTATATGGAGGTGTTCGGTTACAGAGGTTTTACTATAATTGTCTTTATGGTCTTGTTTGATAGTGGACCATGGGAAAATTACATTTAAACTCCACAGCAATCAAGCCTGGTATCCTGGTGTGTACAGTTTACATACCTGAAGCCCCACTGTAGACAGCAATAGTCTTCGTGCACCTTTGTTGCCCTCAGATAATAGACTGCTATGACAGTAATCATAGGGTCCCCCCATCAGGTCCATGAACTGAAATTACAATAGATTTTCTTGCATTTCAACTAAAAATCCAGCCATATGATTGGTCAATAGCCATGCACCATTTGTCTGGTACCATGAAAGCCCTTGACGATGGGCATAATTTTTCGATCTGTGGCCCGCTCAAGTGCATGGGCCCAGAGCACTTGTATGGCAGCCCATTATTGATGTATGTTTTACCTTTCCTGTTTTAAATAGTAGCGTTTTCTTCAAATAAATTTTTCCCATGGTCAGACTGTCTATGCCTTTGTACTCATTTCCATGATAAAGCTTGAATGATCCAAATATTGTGACATTTATAAACAAATTCAACATCGAAGCAGTGTAAACATCCACCACTTTGATATCAAGGTGTTAAGCATATGTAGGTCACTATGTCAATGAGAAACCCAGGATCATGCCATCACATTCATATGAAACCAATCAGATTGCATTTGTATAATTAGCCATGTGTGAATAGAAAATTTACTATTAGGCTGTGGCAGAATTTCTATTATATCGACAAGAAAGATGTCCAAGAAGCTGAAGGGAGACCTTTTCAGGAGTGACCACAGGGGTGACCACAAGGGCTTCAGTCTAAAAGTCCAAATTTTAGATCATATTGATATCCCAATACCCACAAAGCTGAAATAAACAGAAACTTTTTGGCTCAAAACCGAGTACTTCTGGATTCATCAACTTTGCACTATGGAACCCTATGGTCTCAATGTCATGGCTATATAGGCATAATCGCTTTGTCGTATGCTAAATTTTCACAATATCTATGCTTGTTTCAAGTGACATTACAGAAAGCACACTAGAAAGGAGCCCTCCACTTGTGTATAACAGCTGAAAACTTTTTTCAGGGACAACCATTCATATCCCTTCCTGTTTCAAATAAATACCTAGAAACAAATCTAGAATACTAGTTTCGGGACTCAGGAACATATGCAACACAATGTTGGTCTGTCATCCCACCCACTCCCATATTTCATCTCACAAATTAAAGAGGGAAAGTAATAGTTAGTTCATTAGAACTTTCTATGATGATTAACAGATACTTGTCCCTATCCTTGGGAGAACTGTGAATCCATGAAGAGTCTTCATGGACCATGCAGCATGAAAAATCAGCATACGCTCCACACTTGTCATTACTTACAGGTGGACTGGTTAAAAAATGGAGTCAACAAATGGACCCACTTATGAAGTTTGGCCTACTCATGTTTTCAATGTTTAATGTACACACTGTACTACATACATATAAGACATTACAACAATGGTTACATTTCAAGATGTACAGCATTGCAGCCATTACAATTCAGTTCCTGAAAAGACCGATTCATGAAACTCGTAAAATTTATAAGGTGCTTGGGGGGGGGGGGGGGGGGGGGAATTCAACAGACAATTAGCCACATGTTTGGAGTTGCAAACATATAGATTGATGCGTTCAGGTTTCTCCAGTCTTAGTGGGATGCCTGCATGATCTGCACACTATGCAATCACCTAAGACCCCAGCAAGTCAATTGAGAAGCGTCTCTGAAGACTTTGATATCAAAATAAGACTCTCAATACAAGAAAATTAATGTTGACCAGGGTAGTTGGTCACAGATCAAATGTCACCTCTCAAAAACCTTGGTCACTATTTATATAGTGGTACTGTAAGAGTACAATGACGTAGCTACATGTATAGTCTTATCGAAGTATAGTGTCACTGACTGGACTCTGTTTCTCATATTTATTCTACTTTACAGTGCTACATCACCACTTGTACCTGTGCCCCATTCATTGATTGTTGTTGACCCTCATGTGGTATGGCTGACCAAGATTAGGTAAAAATTCTGTATTACATGAAGCAAACATGTGGCAATAATTTTATATTTTTAGTAATAATAGCGTACTATTTAAAGCAATAAATAGGAAAACATTTTGTAAAAGTTCACTTTGTTCATTCAATATGTTCAAAGGAACATAAAGGCAAACTTTAAGATTAACTAGTCCACTGAATATAAAGAGCTCAAAACATGTTCACGGAAGAATGAGCCAACAGCATCTATCATTTGCCGCTGCCTGAACTTTTCAAGCATTGAAAATGAGGCTCTACCATTAAAACTGTCGTACATATCCGACTACCTGTTTGATGAAATACTACTTGTTTGGATGTAGAAACAACCCAGTGTGGTTTCATTATATTTTGAAAACTTTAACCAATCAGCTTTGGGTATTATTACTAAAAACATAATAAAATAAAGTATCACCTTCCTGCATGCCAATATCTGATGATAACAAATCACAACATTTTTTTTTTTTTTAACTCTCCTGTACAGCAAACAGGAAAACATGTACAAATCCACCAACTTTACATGGGGCATGTTGCTACTCAACAGGAAGCTCTTTTCACGAATAAGTTGATTAGCATGCAATATTTATTCTAAATTTATCTTAACCCACTCATGGTCAGAGCACCATTGAGTCAATAACTTTCCTTGGTTGGGTGCATGTCAAGGAAAGTCATTGTCCCAAGACATGCCATCATGAATGGTTTCACACACAAATCTTAGGAAAAACATTTTCTAGTAACCAGAAATTCAAGTAAAACTTGAAGGCAGATGACAATTTACATCTGGGCACTCTTGGCCAATTTGAGCAGGAAAAGGGTTAATATGGGAGAATATCAGGGACTGGTATGACAAGAGTACCATTGTATTGACCAACCTTTTGTCTCTCATGTTTTTTAAGGATGAGTATGCTCTCTCCAGACGTGTCGATACCTGCACGGCCTGCACGCCCTACCATCTGTTTGTACCGACTCCGGCTCATGAAGTCTGTACCCACATATGGGGATCGAAGAATCACCCTTCAACAGAAATTAAATCTTGTTCATGTTATATTGTCCATAATGGCGTTTTATATCAAGGTTCTTTGCTTGGCTTGACATAACTTCAGGCAGTCAAAAATCATTCATATTTCTTCTGACTGTGGTATGTACTTGCCTGTGTAGAGACTGGTTATGGGGCTCCACTTACTGCCCCTCTCACCATCTTCGGTGAAGCAAGAAAAGTCATTTAGCAGGCAAGGTATATACATATTTGAATAGATGTACAGTCTAACTTTTGTTATTTTAGAATTAGGAATCACTTCTTAAAGCTCTCTAAAAAAATTTAACCCAATTCAAATTAATTCTGCCAAAGCCACTTCATACCGTTTAGCAGGCAAATTCACTCCAGCTGCCAGGGTGGAAGTGCAGGCAAGCAGGCAGAGAGTACCCTCTGTGTAAGCTTCCTCGATCAGTTTACGCTCGTCCATGGTCAGTCCACTATGATGGTAAGCTACCCCAAAAGGAACAGTTTGACGTAACACAGGGCAGATTTTTCCATCTCCTTCATGCTTTATTGCCTTTATAAGAGCTCTTTTGGATTCCATCTTCACCTCAGCTATGTTTCTGTTTAAAAATATTGAAAACTGCAATGTACTTGTCTCACGAAGAATATCAGTTCATAAGTTAGCTGGATAGTTTATACTGGAAGAAATAATTTTAAGTTAAGGCTGCAGAGAATTGGTTTCGAAATACCTTAAAATATACTCTTGAAATTAGTTTGTCAATCTGGATATTCCAGCCAATTTACTGTTCATCTGCATCTAGGGTTCTACTGTATGTCACAAATACCCAAGACTACTAGTATATCTTGTAGCAAAAAGTGTCAACTAAAACATTTAAGAAAAAAAAAATAACATTTTCATCCCAGATTTGAGATGGGTGAATTTGAAGTCTGAGCTTCTATCCTGTCTAATACATGAGTATAATGGCAACCTAAATTTTACACTCTGACAGGCTATATATCTGGACAAATTGTTCTGGCATGGGTAAAAAAGGAAAAAGACTATGTAACAATAGAGTGTTACCTACCTAGGCATGGTAGAACAGAGATGCTTTGCCACACTCTCACAGTGTTTCTTGGTAGCACAGAAGACCAGACAGGAGTACTCAGGGATGACCTCTAACACAAGGCCTGTCAGGTGGTCTGGGTCTTTTCTCAGTCTTTCTTGGTTATACTGCAAGGCATAAAAACTATTCTGTGGTTTACATGTATATGCAGGTCTTGAAAAACCACTTTAGAGTATGATTTATTCTGTGCTTTTCATGCTATTTACACATTTATCATTGAGAAAACACAATAGCACAAGGTTAAATCCTTGATGTAAAGGTGCTAAATTGGCAGAAAATTACATGTACGTGCCCCCAAGTTCAGATCAGGATTTTATACTTTGACACATTTTCATAAAATAAGCAAACATCCACTCGGAGGTGAGTAAATGACATGACTACATGAGGAATTCAGTTTGCTAGAAAATTTGACTGGTTTCTAACCCGGTGTTTTGTGCAAAAAACAGGGTTGAGTACAGTTTCTGATATATTCCCATATGTTTATTTATGATAATTAATCCAATAAGAGAAGCAATTAACACCAGCAGTGCATGCTGTTAGCCTTGTGTACATCTGAAACAGAAAAGTCGTTCTCTCTGATAATCATGGCGGGGAAGCATCTTGTTTCCAGTTATATCAGTTGATATTTGTTCATCACTGTTTACACGAGATACTAGAGTCATAAAAGGAGTAGCCATCAAATTTTATTGGTTGTTCTTGGTTCCTTGAGGCTGGTATCCAGCATGTATATGGCTGCATTTCTGCCTCCTAGGAGCAATCACAGTTTGACAGATCACAGCCACTCATAACTTGGTGATAGCTGCATGCAGTCTTGATGACAGACTGTATTGTACTCCAATACAGTGATACAGGGATATGTGTGTATATACTTCTATCAGATATTAGACTACAGTGGTACTGCTCTTCTAGCAGGCACCAATCCACCACGAAAGAAAAGACTCTCTTATATTAAAGACAGTGGCTCTATATACCTGCAGTTAAAGGTGATCTGTAATCTGAGACTGCTTGGGGAGGGGGTCGCAGGGGAGGGGGAAGGGCTGAGAGGCAGTGGGGTGATCTGAACAGCAGGTACTTCTTAACCATTTGAACTGGTCCCAGTATCCTTATCTCACCTGAACACCTCAATCAACATATTGGAAACGAGTGAAAAAAATCCAAGTAAGAGATGTTGACCTTGACCAAGGACAACTCCACTAATGTTCCTTCTATGAACATGTTCCAAATACAGTAAACTAATATAATAACCTAAAGGTCTTGAGACCCTCACTCAAAGCCACCTTTTGACATAATTACTGAGCCTTGTGTGTGGGAGGTGAAATAGTGCATAGCACTGTATGCCATTTGAGTGACTAATTGCTATTTAAGCTGGTGGAGACTCCAGGGTCTTCCTAGCTGAGGCTTGTGATGTGCTACATGTACATGTAGGTCTGTTGCAAGTGTTATTCACAGTGCAGCACTGGACCTCTCCATATACTGGCCAATATATCACTCAGGTAATAAAATTTTTGCAACTCATTTTTATTTAATTTTTACCATTTTATTGAAATTGAAGGCAATTTAGGTAAAGTACTCAGACAATCTGAAACAATGGAGGCATGTATGTAATTCTTCCAAAATCAGGCTATTCCCTGTCACTTCATAAGAAGCTCACCGCAAAAGTAAGAACCCTGGTGTGCTTTATACGGTCATCAGGACACAAGGCACTGCCATCTAACTCATAAAGAGTGTCTTCCAGCTTCACATACTCCTTCAGCTCCACCTGCAGGGATAAAAGAGAACTGTCAGAATAAAATGCTTCTGATCACACTGAGGTTTAAGAGTGGTAACTGTGCAAAGGAACCTTTGGAAGTCTGCTGGTCTCAACAGTCATGTTTTTTAAATCTTGAAGTTATTTGTGTGAGTGATATGATATACATGTACCCTTTAGGGAATAATAATGTTCTCTGTTTTCTTGCAACCAATTCTACTGAATGGCCTTACATGCAAAATTGCGAAAGAAAAACACAAATATATATATATTTTAAGCAGACTTAGAATGGGAAGACCAGATAGTTTGACCCTATGGCTGAAGATTTTATGTGTCCTTTGTGCAAGCCTGAAGGGTTCAGAATAAACTTGAACATGAAAATTATCTTCCAGCATAATCATGATAATTTCTTGTGCAAATTATGAAAGGTTCTAATCATGTTAATCATATCATGTGAATCGGTTCAAAACACACAACACTTTCAAATAAGAGCCAAATATCACAAATAGAATCACAGACCATGTTCCCAACTATGAGCATCTGGACAGCTTACAAAATTACTACATAATGAACCTTCATTTTACAACCCAACTTTGATCATTGTAGGCCAAATACTGTAACAAAGAGATCAAGAAAAATGTTTAAAAAAATTGTCGGATATTTTTAGATATTTTTTAAATCATTCAAATTCTGAGGAGATAGGTATCCTCGTTTGGAAGAATATGGTACACATAGTTAACAAATCTGTACAAGATATGAGATTGATGACAGAGTAGCTGTCTTGAAAATACCAAGAAGCCTAAATGAGTGCTGCTGGGAACTTCAAACTTCACACTCTTGTCGAGGAAAACTTACTGGTCTGAAGTTGTTACAAAACACCTCTGCATCAAGGAATTTCTTGAGATCCCCGATGTTGTTAAGTGTGGCACTCATACCTACAATTTGTGTGGTGGCTACAACAGAACCACAACTGTTACAGTCAAATATACATAACAGGGTGTTTTTTACGTGCAATGTCTTTGATTAATCATTAACATATCATTCAGAATGCTTTCTCATACTCAATTTTCACAGGCATATCAGATATGAATATATTTTTTTAGAAGAAAATTATAATTGGGATCATCCAAATGTAAACACATACTAAATCCTATAACATTTTTTCTCCATATTTACAAGTATAATCAGACTCAAGTTTATCCAGTATGCACCTGTCCTCTTATTATTTTGTTTTGTTAGGATAATGTACCACATACATGTACATCAACACTACATATACTGATGTTTTGATTCACTTGCTCAAAACACAGGCAGAAGTTCTTCTTGTGATGCATAGAGTCCTCTTTTGACAGCTAAAATTTCACAGCAAAAAGATTAATCATATTACACAATAAAACTGCTAAACCAGTGGCTGGTTTATTTGAAACTGCACTATGTATCTCAATCTAAATTTCCATAGTTGATGTTTATTTCAATACTATACTGTATTCAGGTACGCTAGCATTACTTTACTTACGACTAGTATGCAGCAATTTGGTGATGGCCATTTCCAGGGTGGCTCCTCGACTGCCATCTCCCAACATATGCAGCTAAAACATGTAGGATACCAATCAGCTAAAAAATGATAACAGGATGTGGGACCAATGATACTGTATTTCAAACTTGCACAAGCATTCTATGTTTGACAGCATAATCAAATTCATTGTCTGTCTGTTTAATTTTCAGTGGTATAAGCAGCAACAAAATCAAGTAATGTGTACTTTTAAAAGAACAGAAAGCCAGAAGTTTATACTTGAAGTGCAATGATGAGAAAGAGTGCTAATCTGTGGGAGACATCTGCATCGTCAATGTTATATTAAATCTATTTTTTGGTTCAATATGCAACATAAATGAGCACCAGGACATATACAGATTGCTTATTATGCAGGAATTAAAATACTGTGACAGCGTTATGAGTGTCATATGACCACATTTTACAAAACTTGCTGTAAGAGTGTACACAAAGCTCAACATTTTAGTTGATCTTCATCAATGGGGCACGTCACCTGTAGGTGGCACTACAGGTAAGTTTCACCTGCCAGCTGCTGCCAGTAAAGCCACCTGGAGGACAAACAAATCTAGCTCCATTTATTGGCCAGAAAATAGAGTGCAACTCAGCAAGCAGGTGCTCCCACCATGCAGTTTGGCATCTTTACATACCTGTCAACATTCCACACCTCAAAGTAGGGAGTTTTTTGTAAATTTGAAAAATCCATGGGGGAGACTTGTTTTTTACCAACGAATATAATAGAAAATTTTCATGGGGAAGATTCTGCCCAATTTGTAAAATTTTGCACATAAATAAAAAAAAAACAAGTTAATGAGTATTGCAGAGCAATACATAGTCCCCCGCTCGTCACCCACGAGGTTGAATGGACTACTATATAGGGGTGTGACCTAGATGAAAAAAAAAATTAAAAGTATGGCACATTCTTAGATTAAGCTTCACATTTGTGTAAAATTTCATTAATCTAAGTAAAAGGACAAAAAAGTTATGGCCCGGACAAGATTTTGAATGGATTTCACAGTGACCTAGATATTTGACCTAGTGACCTACTTTTGCCATGTGACACAACAACTCCCCAGGTAGTATTAAAATAATAAATTTGGTAGCTGTAGGTATTATAGTAAGGGAAATATGGCATGGACAAGGTTTTACATGGAGTTTACACTGTGACCTAGATATTTGACCTGGTGACCTAGTTTTGCGTCGTGACACACTTTTAGGTCACAATACATTATCAGTAAACTTTTATAACAAGAAGTCAAAATTTTTTAAGAATTACAGTAAGGACATGAAAAACTGTACATTTATGTATTACTGTGACCCAAATATTTGACGGACGGACGGACACACGGACGGTGCCCATTACCATATCCCCTCTAAGGTCTACACACCATAAAAAAAATCAAAGGGCTGGCATCAATAATTTAGAAGATATGGCCCGGACAAAATTTGTATTGTATCTTGAGCTTGCTTAATGAACTTCGTTAATTAATTAATTAATGGAAGTAATTAGCCACAGAAAACAATGCCTATGCACACCTACTACCTAAGGTCTACACACCATAAAAAATTCAAAGGGCTAGCATTAATAGTTCAGAAGATATGGCCCGGACAAAATTTGTCTTGCTTAACGAACTTTGTTAAATAATTAATTAATGCAAGTAATTAGCCACACAAAACAATGCCTATGCACACCTACTACCTATGGTCTATCCACCACAAAAAATTCAAAGGGCTAGCATTAATAGTTTAGAAGATATGGCCCGGCTACTACCTAAGGTCTACCCACCATAAAAAAATTGAAGAGGTAGCATTAATATAGGGAAGATATGTGCCGGACAAAATTTGTTTCTGTATATTTACATATCGATCGGTGACCCAAATATTTGACCTAGTGACCTAGTTTTGCTTTATGACATTTTCTTAGACTAAGCTTCACATTTGTGTAACATTTCATGACTCTAAGTAAAAGGACAAAAAAGTTATGGCCCGGACAAGATTTCTCATACATATGTATTCTGTGACCCAGATATTTGACCTAGTGACCTACTTTTGGCACACCATACACCTCTATCCTAGGAAGTACAAACACATTAAATTTGGTAGCTGTGGGTGTTATGGTGTTGGAAATATGGCCCGGAGAAGCTTCGGACGGACGGACGGACGGAAGGACGGACGAGGTGCAAACCTATAGTCCCCCACCAAGTGGGCGGGGGACTAAAAAAAATTGGGGTGAATAAGTGGGAGACTCCCACCTTAGGCGGGAGACTTAACAGGTATGTCTTTACTGCTTCTAACATTTTGTGGCATCAAAGGGAGAATATAATTCAACAGTACCTCGTCCACAACAACCAAGCCAAGATTGCCCATCCTATTCTCCTCTACCAGGCAGGTGATAAGGGCATTGGCTTTCTCTATTGTGGCAATGTACAAGGAATTCTTGGCTCGTCTCTTCTTTGGGGGCAGTGAACCTTTGCCTCCTGCATATTCTTCCAGCAAAAATCCCAGCTCTAAGGCAAAAGTACTCAAATTTCGGACCTACAGCAGGTTAAAAGACCAAGAGTGACGCATGTCAATACAAAGGGCTACAGGACCATTTTGTCACTCTAAGTTATAATGCCAGAATAAAAATCTCAATGTGCATAGTTGCTGTTATGCGCCAATATCACTGTCTATCTGGAGTACATGTTAGAAGTTCAACAATGGAATAAAGCAATTAAAGAACCCTCCATGAACGTTGATAAATGACATATTGAATTAAGAAAGCCAAGACTGTCTCAAACTTGTGAAGTTCCACATCATTCTAACCAAATGGAATCTAAATGTAACAGCGAGACTGTGTAAAAATCTATGCAATACCACTTGAAGCATTCTGTTTTTGTTCCTTTGTTTTTTTTTGTCTTTTCACGTAAACTACATGTTTTGTATAGAAACCAGTCAGTCTACTTGTGTACCATCAGTGCTAGCTGCCCAAGAAAGACCTAATAATTATATCCAGGCCTTTTTATCCATTGTATTTACATACATTCAACCAAAAGCTCACCTTCTCCTGCACAATGGCCACGTATGGCATTACAAATATGACATCCTTCTTCTTGCATAACAAAGTCTTTAGGAGGAGTACCTCAGCAACCAAGGTCTTGCCGCCACTGGTTGGCAATGAGTAGATCAGGTTCTGACCTTCTCTGATAGCCTGTAGTTCTAAACACTCTTCTTGCCACTCTGAAAGGTTTGTATGCATTGATAAATGCAGGGTTAACCAGCTGACTTTGTTAATTCTAATGTTGAGTATTTGTCAAGTTTCTGAAACTGTAATTATCAGTCACTGCAACTGTTTTAAAGCTCTGCAAGGTTGTGGCCACTTTTGTTTAGTAGCTATAACAAAAAGGAAAAAAAAAAAAAAGCCAAGAGGCCATGGGCTAAGTGCTCTGCTGACCACCATCATCCCCCCCCCCCAAAAATCATTTTCTGAAATGTATTCAAGCCAGGACGTGGAAAAAATAAATTGATGTACTCAAACATTAAGGATGCTGGAGTGCTCAAAAGATTTTCACATTTTGACCCATATACATGTACATGCATGTATTACACAATTCTGTAGGTCGCACCCCCAATTTCCAACTCGACCTAGATTTTTATACATTTGACAAGTCCTGAAAGTTATATGGGGCTATTTAAAAGACTGTAAACTGTGGACTGTATCACAGTCACAAGCAAAAAGCTTACAGAGGGATGGGGAAAATGGACAAAAATGAGTAATTGCATAAGCTCTGTGACCTTTTGTCAGCAGAGCTAAAAACTGGAAAGGGTGTTTTCTTGTAATACATATACATGAAAGGGGAACATGATCATGTTCTCCATGCAACTGTACCACTGGAAAATGCTTTAAACAAAGCTTTGACCTGTTAATTTCTAGTACACTTGTCCATCCATGCAACTACTACTTGTAGCAAAATTTGTGATTACACTGTGTCCACATAAATTGAATGATGACATTTTTACTTTTCCTGATTACACTTGCAGCTTGTTCAGGGAACTTGGCCTTAAAAAAGGCATCCTTTATACATGTTATACATTTAAAGAAATGCAATCACTAACAAATTTTCAAAAGGAAGACGAGGCTGGCACTATCCAGTGGCCAAACAGTCTGTGGCTAAAACAGGTAATTTGGCTAACTGAATTTTCGGAGCTTTAGTCAAATTGGCTAAGGATATTTCAGAGCACATATTAATCTTTTTTTACTTCAATAATTTATTATTTACATTTGAATGCAATTTCAAAATGTAGAATATTTCTTGTGGATTTGGCTTACATTATCAGCATTTCGATACAGAGGTTAATATTACATTAGCCAAACAAGCTACAGTTGTAAAACTCCTAGTGCCATTCCAGGAAGAAATTGAAATTATCTGTTAAGTACAAAATATAATCTGACTTGACTGTGCCAAGTCTCTTGTGCTAACCAGTCAAAGCAAAGGTATCACATCCAGCTGGCTAAGTAGGTCTGCCAAGGTCCTGACATTATCGAAGATGGATGGCTGTTTAATTTTGGAGTTGTCTGAGTACAATGTTAATCCTGCCCATCACAGTTCTTATTTTTGGTATTTTTGCCATAATCATACAATGTGTTGGCTTGTGTCAACACGTTACATACACGTAACAAAAACCAAAACTTGTGATGAGAACGCTAAGTATCAGAACAGAGGATATGAGTTGTAAAATTATGGAAACCATACATCTAGATGTAGGAACATTGTATGCTACAAATTTCTGACTTACTGCAACCCACATTTAGATGCATGTACAGTGGTCCCTGTTTTGGGAGACCACTCTAATAAGAGACCACCCGACCACCTTTTCATGACACTGTACACCTGATTAATACCTCCTATGAAAGACCACCTGTCTTGAGAGACCACAATTTCATTATCTTTTGGGGTGGCCTATGAAGTTAGGTTTCAGGGTACAGTGTACGCCACAGATTTACTTACTGTACAACTTTTTTATTCCTCTGTGTGTCTCCAACAGCTCCGGCACCTTGGATGGCAGTCCATAGAATGGTCCTATGTCAAATTGCCCACCTTCCTTCCTCAGCTGTGAGGCGTCTTTCATTGCCTCCTGAAGACTCTCAGTCCGCATTTGCTGAATTTTTGAAATTGCTGGAGGTGCAGATGTGGCATTTCTCTGCAGATTCTGTTTCAGCTTTGCTTTCACAGAAAAGCCTAGGCCTACAGTATTTCTACCTGGCATGGAAGTTTGATCAGAACTTTTCGTTGATGTAATAAGTGAGCTATGCACCACTGAAGATCCTTGTGCCAACGTGTCTGACTTGTTACCATGGTAACTTATAGTTGTGCCTGAATTTAAAACTTTTTGTGTTGTAGATTCTATCTTAACCTCTGTACATGCAATGTCACATTGTTCACTACTTTTAGCACCATCAGCGTTATCTATTCCAAGAGTATTTAATCCTAGGGATTGACTGTCTTTATTTTCAATCTTTCCCAAGTCGGCTTTCTTCCGATATTTCTGAGAATAGTGTTCCTCTTCAATACTACCAATGTCAAGTTCCTTGAAAAGAGCGTCGTTCTCGTCAAAACTGTCATGTTGTGATGCATAACAACCCGGAGAACTGCTAACCTGTTGTAACAATCGAGCCTGTCAAACAGTAAAACAGAAGAGATGAGAAATTTGTGCATGTATTTGCATTTGTCTGTACAGCAAACCTCTACAATGATGTACCCAACATCCAGTGTTTATGGGAATATCTTTCAGCGGTCACACATGGGCAGACCCAATAGGTTAGTTTTCCCATTTCTGTATAGTACACAGCTATTTTTAAAAATATCCCTGACCAAATAAAGGAGTAAGAATATAAATCAGGAACGTATCCAAACCTAGAATTCCACATCCGATGATTTTTTTGTCCAGAGAGAGTGTTGTTACCAGTATTAGGCAATAAGTTCTAAAACAAAAGATACACAGCATAAAAGTTCTTGAAAATTCAATGTTGTTGCCATTATAGGCCAAGGTCCCACAGATGGGCATCATCTGGGCATTTGAGGATAGGATAAGTCCCAGCCTGTTAAGACTACCCCCAGTGCAGTAGGTAACACTCTTAACAGTATTTCTGAATCCAGTATTTATATCCAACTACCCTGATAAATGGACATGTGCCTGCCATATCATGCTTGTTCGGTTCTATAAAAAAGGTAACCATGATCTCTATGGTAATTATTGTGGGATAAATATCATAAACAGTATTTGCCAAAATGCATGCACCTGACTGAACGAGCCTGCGCTTTACCCAGATGAGGTTGCATTTCACATAATGCAATATTAAGACTCATTATTGATTAGTGTTGAAAATGAAAGACTAAACTTTTTGTTCTCTTTGTGGATTTATCCAAATCCTATGACTGCATGCCAAGCCATACAATTTTGAACACTCTCAAACATTCAGGTAGTGTGGTATGGTGATGTTGAGTGTTCTTATCTCACTGTTTAAAGCATCAAAAAATAGATTAGTTGTATCTACTATTATGGCTATGATTGGGGTACACCAAGGCTCTTCCATGCTGTTTTCTGTTCACTATGTTTGTTAACAATTTAATCCAAAATCTGAAAGAAAAATGTGGAATGGACAGTGCCTTTTTTTAATTAGTGACACATTCTAGCATTAATGGACGACACATATATACTGGCAAGCTTGTGAGAAAAATGTGTTGAAAAGATGATGATTTTGAATGGATTTTGTGCATTGTGTGTGATGGTCATCAATAAAAAGAAAACAAAGTTTATGGTCATAATGGAAGCCTTGTTCTAATGCTAGTGACCCAGTTATACTGGCAAGCTTAAAAGATAATATGTCGAAAAGACCATTTTGAATGAACTTTGCACATCATGAAAAACACCTATCAATGAAAAGAAAACAAAGTTTATGGACATGAAAGGAAACCTTAAATATTGAAATCCCATCATTGTGGGTGGAGAAGAAAATTTAATAGTGCAGCGTTGTGACAGTTATGTCTATTTGTGCAGTATTTTCATGGTAGATGGCAGCACTCTTACCATGGTTCAGGAACATGCCCCGGCAACGAGAGTACACATAGTGAAACTTAACATGTCCTTCAACAAATTTGTCGATGTGTTTTTGCCGGTAAGAAAAAAAATTTTAGATGCAGCATTTATGGCAGCTATACTGTACACTTGTGAGAGCTGGCTTAATGTAAATCTAAAGAAAGTAGAGATTATACTGAAGTGATAATGACTTGTGCACAGAACTTGGGTACTCTGCTTTAAAGGATTTCATTCTGACAGGAATGTATCATTTATCAACATGGTATATGGGATGACTCTTATGTTTCCTCTTACATTACCAAGAGAGAGTGGCACAAGTACAGGTGTCTATTCAAGGTAATGTCACACTTATTTTGGATCATTTTGAGATTTTGGGACATTTTGGTAGACATGTATACAATGTGTATTGTCTAATCAGTTGTCACAATTTGGAAGTTCCAGTCCCAACACAATATGAAGAAACTAAGAAAATTACCTTTAATGCTAACCTGGTAGTCAATGAACCATGCTAACTTTGAATTTTGACTATGATACTGACAATGGGTATTAACACCAAAAATTCAAGTTCATGTGGATATTTCTCTTTAACTAATTATCTGATTTTGATCAAATAAAAACTGCTTTAGTGTAAAAATTGTTTGGAGTGAAAAATATCTGGAATTTTCTAAGAAATAAACAGTTTTTTTTAAAATGTGTATCACAAAGGAAGACGCCACCAACTTTGTAAATTTTGAAAAGCCATATTGCAATTTTTGTATCACCGTTGTGAAAAAAAAGATGCAGTTATGACAAATCTCAGATAACTTTCTGTAGATACACATATTGTGATCACAATAGCACAAAGTTGACAATTTCATGTTTAATATTTTCAAGAAGTATCCAAAATTTCACAAAACACACAATTTACCAAAAACGTTTGTCTTCATACAACAACTCTGAATGTAGACTTCCGTCTTCGGTGAAGACAGATTCTGCAAAGCCATGTGGTCAATTAAGTACAGTGATACCTGCTGTATGTGGCCACCCCATCAGCCAAGAAAAATTGACCACATACAGCAGGTGACCTGTCACCACAGTTAAATTTTACAAAAGAAATTGACTCCTATGTCCCAGGCTAGTGACCACAAAAAGCAATGCGTCTGCTTATGGCAGTGTTGCATACAGTAGGTACCACTGTACATGTATATAGAGAATCTTACATGGCTGAGAGTGAGTTACTGTTTTTCTCTCATAAGGGATGGCTCGTTGTTGGTGGGGAAAATCACCTGCAGTCACTCGTGATTTGCCACTACAGTGAGTTACTACTGTTGAATTTTACTCTTGAAAATGATAATTCACTCTCAAACATAGAATAAATAGGTTTATTATGTAGGAATGCACACTTCTGTGATATTTCACGCAAGATCACTCCTCCAGTTCCCCCCCCCCCCCACTTAAATTTCAAGGTTACACTTTGCAGGAAGTTAATAGCCATAAACACCTTGGCGTCACATTACATACAGATTTGTGGTGGGCCGATCATATAATGGATATTGTTGTTAAGACAGGGAAATTACTGACTATTATGAAGAGTTTACAATACCGTCTTGACGGCCAAACTCTAGAAACCATTTATGTCTCCTGTATTAGACCCATTTTAGCGTATGGAAAACCTTTCTGGAATGGCTGCACAGTTACAGACGCCGAAAAGCTCAAAGGAGTTCAGCTTACTGCAGCCCAAATAGTTACAGACCCCGAAAAGCTCAAAGGAGTTCAGCTTACTGCAGCCCAAATAGTTTCTGGCGCAATGCCCGGTACTTCAAATTCTAATCTTTATGAAGAACTTGGATGGCAAACGTTGGCATCTTGTAGGGAAAATGCTAAGTTAATCCTGATGTATAACATTGTCAAAAAACTAGTCCCAAATTACCTTCAGTCTTTAATTCCAAATACGTGTATTGTCAATCCTGAAATGTCAACTCACAATACTCGTCAAAGATTTGATCTACCTCATTTTCGACCATGCACTGATTTGTTTAATAATTCATTCTTCCCATCAACAGTTCGTCTTTGGAATGAGCCACCTCTTCATTTTCGTAATTCGCTATGATTTGTATAACTTTGGAGACAGATATGCTTCTATCTTACATACCCATTTACACTTGGGCAGCAGTCAGTTGAACTCCCATCTTGTTAAAATTGGGGTGAAAGTGAGTCTTAAGTGTAAGTGCAGTGCACCTTGTGAAGATGTGTGGCAACTATATACTATGGCAAGTTCAGAACTTCATACAATTGTCTCAAAATATGCTCCTTTTTCTTTACAAATGGTTTTATACAGCTCTCCAGTTTGTACACTTTCAGAAAATTTTCAAATTTTTCTGGCGGTTCAAGATTATAATTTTGTGTTCTTGTTTTTTGCCAAAAGGTATTGGTTAAGATACTGTAGGTTTCTCAGAGTATATATGAGTTTTTCTAGTTGCAATTTTAATGAGTACAAACTACTGGATAAAAATTACATGAAATATGCCCCTCTATCTGTCTTTTGTCCATTGTAAATGTCTTCTTTACTTTGTTCCTGTTGCATGACTGGACAACTTTGAACGTTGACCATTCATGTAACGTGTGTGCTATTTAACATCCTGTTTATATGTCGTTCCCTTTTCTGCAAGAGGGATTCACATACGACATTGCCCTTTTCCCAATTGCTGCATCTTATTTGATGCACAAAATTATAGTTTGCCATAATAAAATATGTTTAAAAGTCAAGTCAAGTCATTTTTCCAGGTAGGATATTAGCTTCACTCTTCTACTACCAACTGTGACTCAAGTCAAACTACTTAAAGCTAACTGTTCTGAATTATAACCAGAGCCATGCCCAGGGGGCATGAATGTCTGTCCAGCATAATTCCACAATGCACATGTAATTGTATGGTCTAACATATTAATGGTAGTCAATAAGGCTGTAAAATCATTGAAATGAATTCTAATGTACATGTGGATGTGGTGAGAATATACTACTTTTTGTAGCAAAACGGCCAATGAGGTAAATAAATGTTATCATATGAATCATAACTTGACAGAGTTTCAATGCATATCATTCACATATACAATGTACCATGTATACACATGATCATACTCATATATGTGACAAAATAGTGTGATTTATATTTGCAACAATGTGCAGAGGGCATCCTTGTATATTAAGAACCAAAAATTGTACTTTCAACTGATCATACTGTCCCGTTGATATTTTTCTGCAATGATCATCCAAGCATAATGCTGATGGAATGGATGGACTAACAGACAGACCAAAAGTGAGTGCTTTGTCTCCCTACAGGTTGTGCTGGTGAGACAATAATTCACCCAAATGAGAAGACATGTAATCTAGCTTGTGAGATAATGCCACTACAAAGTTTTTCTACAATGCTCATCATATCATTCGAGCATGATGTAACCAATAAAGTGTGACAGTGATGGAATCTGTTGTGACCCTCACTATAAATCATTTACCCAAGTATGAAAGTCTTACCCAGTGTAGTTAGTGAAATAATGCCACTCCAATCATGTTTTGTTGATGGACTGATGTCTCTAGTATGATACACTTATGTAGAAAAACATGACCCATATTCATAAATATCAAACCTAACAGTGACAGCAAAGAGATTCCAGAGTTACCAAAGCATCAACATTCATCCTCCAAATGGACGTCCAGAAAGCGAGTGCTTAGTCTTGCCAACAGCTTACGCTGGCAAGACAATAAAGGTGCTAAATTCAGGTTCACTGTAAACAGCTACAGTGGTACCTGTTCTAAAGACCACCTCTTGTGAAAGACCGAACTAGTTTTTAAGACCACCATTTCAAGACAATGGCCTTCAATTTCTTTGTAAGTAAAACCTTTCATTGAAGTACGATACCAGCATGCCTGTAGTTACACAGAATATATAGTCCTTTGGGTACAAAGCACCAAAAGTGTGTTGAGGAAAGCTGTTGACTTAGTCCCAAATGTGGTATTGAAAGAGTTAAACCATTTGCTGGCAATGGGCAATAGACACAGGGATAATGTATACTCCATGGTCTCAGGAGAGTATATTAGTGAGTATGCCAGAGCCTCCTTCATGAAAGTGCATCTGTCATCACACAGACTAAGAATAGGGACAGGTTGCTGGGCACACATCCCCAAGAGATCAGAGAATGCCAACATGAAGCCCATGTAATACAGTGATGTTCCCTGGTGGAACATAATCATTAGAAGAAAGTACAATGGTCAATCTTTTACGTATCCAGACTGATTCATGCTAATGCTGAAACATTTAAAATGATTCATGAGATATTAATGTATTATAAGTAATAACCTGTTTCTAAGTTTTGTTCTCTACTTTTATTTAATGATACTATGTAATTCACATACTATATACAACTTTGATACTGCACTTTTCTGGATCATGGTCAGTTAAATGCTACAACCATTATCAACTGACCCTTAAAAACAAAAAAAACAAAGAAAAAAAACAAAAGAAACCCCCCCCCCGTAACTAAAAGGAACAGATAGATAATGGCAACCAAGAGAAGAGTGGGCCACAGTGACAGGGGAAAAAGCCCAGTTGCTGCTGTCGCAAGGTTTCAGATATTTAAACTTGAAATGGTGTAATCTGGCGAGGTTTGTGGTAATTACCATAATTATGATTTTCGCAGGGAAAATATAGCTTTTTACTCTGCCCAACTAATGTGTACCTTTAACTACCATAAATGACACTAATATCAACATCATCAAGTGTTTTATTTAGCCTGTAAAACATCAGAAATCTTTACTTACATCGCTTTTAGCATACATATCAAACTTGAATGGTTTATAATGAGGATTTAGTACTTTCTAGAACATGGGCTTTACCAATGCATTTGTGGTAGTAAGTAAAACATCAGGCTTTCAATGCTTGTTTCAAGCGTTACAGATACGATTTTTGTTCACTGGGAGACCAATGGGTGTATCTATGTAGACCGTGTTTTTAACCATAAGCCCACTGTATGAATTTGTATAAAAAATTTGTCAGTCAGCTGGTTAATGATGCTCATGCTTACAGGTACCTTTGGATTCTCACCTGAGCTTTGCGGCAATTCTTTGGTGTGGAGGTAACACTGGTCAACTCATCATGACCTTGCACTGTTTTGTTATTTGCTGCCAATAATCTTGGTGAACTAGTTTCTCCACATGAGATCAAACACTTTGAGGTCCTGGTCCTATTTTCTCCATGGTCATTAGAATGACACCTTTTTCTGGATTTACTGGGGATCGCGGGTGTATTTTGAATGTTGCTTACAGTATGTGCATCTTTACTATGATTTACAGATTCCTTGCCCATCTTTGTTTTGACACCAGACTCCTCCAGGGCAGAGCTGAAGAAAGAGTTGTCAATCCATGGCCTTTTCTGCATCTGTACGTTACCATCATGATGTCTATTTGGAGTCCTGCCTTCAGTGGTTGACAAGTTATTATCTGCTATCAATTGTGGTTTCTCTATAGACCGACGTCTCCTGGACGACACTCTCCTTTGCAAACTTGTTTCATCCTGTGCCATTTTCATATCATTATTTTCTGTGTAAACAGGATGACCTGAAAGGTAAAAAAGAACAGTGACAATAATTAACATTTACTGCACTGAAAGTTACCTGGGTTGTCCTTACATTACTTGGCATTTGTCCACATCAATATTTACAGCAATTTATGGTCCATCTATGGCAAAATTACACTTGAAAATACAATAATACATGTACTATACGACTATATAATTTAGTATGAACAATTTTGCAGTCTCTCTGACTCGTGTTAAAAATATGCATTGGCTCCAGCAGTGCAACATGCACTACAATAATCAAAGCTGCAAGTCAGTAGTAGCATCAGTTAAAGTGAACTTACTTGAACTGTTGCAACTTGCAGGTTTCCCAAATGAATATATCACTTTGGACCTAGTATTTAGATCTGATTAAAAAGTAGGTCCATGATTTTACATCATGACATATGGTGTTGTTTAGGTTCTAAAAATATAGTTTTGTGCACATTTAGAACATCAAAAGGAGACTAGAATGGGCCCATTGTCCTGCTGATGTGATGGTAGTGCATGTATCTGTAAGTACTGAATGACACCTTAAGTTGGTCAACAGATGCAAAACAATAGAGGCAAACGATTAGGGATGATAAACTATAAAATAATTTTTAGAGAGTAAACAGGTATAACAATGGTGTATTTTGGAAAAGTTTTAACCAACCACACTTCTTTTCAAAACTACAATCTTTCCCCAGTAAATAGTTTGGCATTTATAATCAGCTAGGACATCAGCATCAGCCTTTTTTATGTATTATTACATTTGCTTATTTATTGAAAATTGTCATATTTATAGTTTTGCACCTTTATAATCTTGTTACACTATTGTTGTTCATGGGAGCTTAGTTGGTGCTTGACTCTGTATCTTTACAATAACCCTGCTCTGTTATACATTTATCTGTCCCAGTCTGTGCCAAAATTTTTTCTCTTATTGGTCATTCTGCTCTCAAAAGTCCCAGTACTTTAATGTGTAACTTGCTAGCATTTTCTATTTGTCCAGGGAATTTTTTATCCGTAAAAACCAACGGACCAGTACTTTTGGCATTGACTGCTGTCCAGATCAATTGTTGGAAAAGTAGTTTTCATAATTTTACGGTGCTAGAGTGCACCAATGTACACTTGTAACTAGTATTAAATTACACATGTTGCAGTGTTTCCGTCAACCCCAAATGAGGGTATATTACCCTTGTAAAACCTGAAATACCCTCAGTGAAAATTCTGAAGTGTCACAGTCTTTTTTATTTGAATGTGAAATTAGTAAAAATCTAGTCTTGTGCCCTGAATTTCTCTTCTTCTGACCCCCAGAAAAAAATCCTAAGGGAAACACTGTGTATAAGACTTGAAGTACATGCAGGTGTCTGTTGGCACCATTATCACCCATACACCTGAATCATGAATACGACAATTAGGTGAAAACTGACCCGACTCTGATGCCATCAAAATGATGATGATTACTATTATATAGTTAATGAACACATGTAGCAGTGTTCTCCTCACACTGAATTAAGTTTTTATTTTCAATAAATATATACATGCTAGGTTGGCACCAGGATTTTTTTTTTTGTTGTAGTCACTTTTGATTTGATTAGTAGCCATTTAAAAAAATTAGTAGCCATTTCAAATTTTGTAGTGCCAATTTTGAAAATGCCATGCCATTAATTTTTTTTTTTTTGGGGGGGGGGAGTAATAAAGATTATGATACCTCATAAGCCTGTATTTGTGTCCATTTGTTGGAACATATTACATTTTTTATCTCTGCATGTTGATCTGAGACTCAAGACTCAAATAAAATTTATTTCATATAGCACATAAACATGAAGATGTCTGTTTGGCGTGTCAGATTTCTGTTGGCCTTTCTTTTATCACGTGCGTGCTTTGTTGAAAAACAAGCCGGTCGATTGGCTGCAGGGCTCCCTGGGGTAGAAGACTGTTGCCTCTCCGTGTCATCTTTCTTTGCATCCACCACAATACACAAATCTGTATCCTCGGTTTCCTTCTCTGTCTCATCAACTTTTGGTCGCTTTGGCGCACTCTGTGCCCAGCCAAAGAGCATGGATTGACGCTTCGCCATGCTAAAACATGTGTTGTCAACCTGGGAAAACGAGGTCAATTTATTCAACCTGCTCAATATTTTAAACCAATCACAGTGGAGATACGCATTCAGCCCGTGAAGAAAAACAGCATATCATCATAATGTATGCACGATGGATCCCCTCAAAGTTGAGATCAAACTGAGTTTTACGGTCAGTTTTGCTCAGATTTCTACGGAAATAAAGCATATTAGTCCATTCTTAATTCAGGTGACGAACGTCTGTCCGTTTATTTAAGAGGTCTAAGCATATAGAGACTCCAACCCACATCTCCATACAAACTGGAGATTCTCCTTTCTGGAGTACTGTTGAAACTGGAGATGTGATGGAGCGCAGCAACTGTGCTGGGGGATGGGTCTGGGAGGGCAGCGCCCCCTCCTGAGGTGAGAAAATTTTGAAAAAGAAAAGTTAAAATGGTGTATTTTGATGATTTTTTTTACCTCATACATTTTTTATCTGGGCAGGAGAAAACATTCAAAGCGGGAGAACAGGAGAATTTGGAAAAAGGGCAAAGAAATGGGAGATCTCCAGCTGAAAATGGGAGGGTTGGAGTCTCTGAGCATAACGGACATCTGGGATGAAAGGCAATTTGTTTCACAGCTGACCGTACTGGACCACTCTTGTGTACACAGTGTCACAGTTTGCTCACTCCAGGCAGTCATGACCAAACGTGTTAACTTCAAGCTGTAAGGTTGAGGGGGGTAATCTTCTTAGGCACTGTAATTAACTTTCGCACCATAAGTTATGGTTTCTGTAAATACAGTTTCATTTTCAGTTTAGGTTTACTTAATGTCAGCAACACATGATCGTTAAAATTTGTTTGCACAGACTGTGAGTCTTGGGTGTCTTGATGTACATCAACACATTAACCATGTTAACATTGTATCTTATCACAAATGATTTATTCAGCTTGTATTTTCTATTTATTAAATATTTTCTTTCTCTCGCCCCCCCCCCCCCCCCATAAGCCCTTCACCTTTTCAGTGAGCAAGCCAAGTGACCAATCACACTGACAAGGCAGCTTAAACACCATCTGTGTAGTGATCTCCCTGTATAGCAAGGCACTACTCAGTACCAGTGGTTCTACATGCAAACAGGGACGTGTCACTGACAGGTCCCTGATGTAAAAAACTTTAACAAGTATATTGTAAAACTAGAGCAGGATTAATTTGAGGAAGGAGAACCAATTTTAATGATGCACTGATGGCATCCCAATTTTGCTTATTTTCATGAATAGAAAAATCACAAAATAATTTCTACCTATGACTGTTTGTATGTACATAAGTTTTTGACCCTTTTAAACACAAAATAAGCTTTTTAAAAAAATCTGGCCGTTTGGCACTTCAGTTCAAAGCCAGGCAGGGGAGGGCTTGATTGAAAATCATATCTAAGCGGCCAAATGCTTTCATTATCGCTCAAACGCCATCAAATTCAATTTAAGCAACATGAATAACTTAGTGCACCTTGTTTCCATTATTTCTGGCACTCTTTGTTGACAAAAGTCAATGTATAATTCGTTTCTTCTGCCAAAAAGCCTGCCAGACGCAGTGGCTTGCACGGTATACCATCCCAACTGTAATCACTGCATACCTCCGTGACACCATTTCATATTTGCCACTTTGAAAAAAGAAGAAAACGAGGCCAAATGCCTGGGAGCAGCCAGTTATGGGGCAGTAGATATTTTTACTACTGTGTTGTCATGTTGATGTAGTTTATTGTCTTTGGAATAGCACAGAACACCTCAATTTTAGCCCTTCATTTCCAAGATTCAAATGCAGTGTAGGAAACTAGAATAGTTGCAACGGTTTATGAATGTTGTCCAATGTATCTTTTCAACCAATTTGATTTTAATATCTTTCTTCCCTCCCCTGACCACGTGAGAACTGGCGCCTTGTTGGGTTGGAAGCTGCGCGTTTTCAAAGTGGTGTCAGCAGCGGGAGCCTGGACGGGTCGGGTACAGCGTCTGACCAATTGGGAGAGACTTCTTGCCATGCGGTCCCAAATGGAGAAGTTTGATGTTGTTTTCTTCTTTGGACCACCACATGTTGTGCGTATAAATAACGTATGGGACACTACTTTCGTGTCTTGACAACTTCAGCTTCAAGTTGAACTGTCGCTGTCACGCTCACATTTTTCACAAACATCTTTGAATTGAAGTGATACAGTCACTAAGACCTCACACTTTAGTCTTTAGTTTCAGTCATATACTTATGGTCTGGCGTTTGTTCGTCATATTTGACATTCTGAACTTCGGAAAAATGCATTGACTGCTTCTTTATTCTGTCAGTGTCACTATCTTGATCGTTTGATTTTATGCAGCATCAAATGAAGTTTTTAAACAAACATAATAGACGGCCATGATGAGACGGGGCGCTAAACCCGGAGCAGGAAACGTGGTCGCTAGGTGGCATTACTGTGAATCCATGATTTTTTTTTGTTTTTTATGTCAGTTACATAATTTTCAATTGATGCAAAAATTTCTTTTGATAGTCTATGCAAGTCAATGGAGAAAGCAATGGTAATGTACCTGTAGGGATGTCAGCGAGTGGGCGTGGTCTGTGCCTCTCATATCTGTCACATCTTAAATTTGCCCAACTTTGAATAGTGGCCTTGCGGTCAAATATTTCATTTGCAGTTCCAATATTACATTAGTTCGATCAAGAAATATGTTTTTATTAATATGTAACTCACGGTTTCTTGTTATTGGGTGCATTTATGCGTAAAGCGGGGATTTTTACGTGAATGGTCAAACACGCTTCTCTGTGAAATCCGCCATTTTGCATAAAAATACGCTAAACCAAGTATCGCTCATGTGATCGTTTCTCGCGTTTTTTTTCCCGCGATCAGCCTTCCACGTGGTGGATCTTTGGAGGTAAGATGGGGTTATGCAATCGTGAAAAAAAAATTTTCAAAAAGTAATTTTTGGTGATTTTTTCGCCATTTTTACGGCGTTATCTTTAAAATATGACTCCAGAGAAGTTTATGAATGGAAAAATTTGGAAACACAGATCAGAATACTTAATGAATTTTGGAACCAAATAGGATGAGTGCGGACACAATTGAAATAAGCGCAAATGAGCGCAATTCATTTAAAATATGATGAGCGATAATACAGCATTTGCCCATTGGAAATACTACATATATTTGCTGCCTTATAGGCCTACCTATTTATTTGGAATTTGAATCATACTCATTGGAGGCGTTAATTTGTATTGTCCATTTCATTTGTCAGGAGCGTTGATAAATTGATATTTGTGAAAAAAAGAAAATAAAGTTACAAAGATAATTATGCTGATTAATTAACTATTTACCCCCCCCCCCCCCCCTTTCCAGGTTAACACTTCCATGCTATTTATAACTTCAATATAAGTGATAAGTTCTCAGGCCACTATAAAGTTAGTGGGCTTGGCATTTTTTCCACATTCTGCCACAATTATATTGTCATCAAAACAATGACCTTAGTATAATTTTAGAAAAGGTGCAACCAGCAAATTTATTGGGGGGGGGGGGGTCACAAAATGTCATTTCCATAAAAAAATCTTTATTGCACATGTTACATATTGACTTGTCTGTCCATCTGTAGGCACAATCTTGAGAGCACAACTCCTACACTTCCATTTTTTTCTTTCGAACTTTGGACAGGTTGGTACAGTTACTGCACAAATGTGGCATGTAAATGTGCAAGATAAGAAGACAGAAGTTTTCAGATGTGACTAGGTATCTCCAATTACAAGGCAATCTTTGTTGGCTGCAGGGCCTGCCTACACACACAATCTTGTGTGTAACCATGTTTGCTTTTTCCCATTCAATGGGCCATTGGCTTCAGATTTTAATTCATTTGATTCAAACTTGGTACAGTAACAATACATAACTTGCATAAGTGCAAGAAGGTCGTTATTTTGAGATGCAGAGACATATCTCTAATTGATATGTTATCTTTCTTGGCAGCAGGGCCTGTCTGTGTTTGGGTGTGCAGGGCTTGCGTAACTTTTGTGTGCAAGTCCTCCAAATTTTTTTGCATAATCCAGTACAGGGACCAATGTGTATGTGAATGGGTACACATTATCAAGTGTGTTAATTGGCAACAATTGTTCTAGTTTGATCTGTTTTGATCTGAATTTTTTTCTTTTTTTTTTCCGCAAAATTGGACAACCATCACCAAAATCATTTTGCCAATTATTTCAAATTACATGTAGGGAAAATTCTAGACGCACTCTTAAACATTATTTTGTTGACCAGTGGTGAAGTAGAGTTTTCTTTCTCCTCACAAATTCTTCCAAAATGAGTTTCTATCAAATTCTTCTCCAGTTCCAAAGAAGTAGCATTTGATAGAGATCATCAAAAGTGTTTCAGTTTTGTCTTCATCGTTAGGTTAATCAATCTGCTCATTTCATAAGGATATTTAGGCAGAGAGTTCTGCAACTTTGAACTTTGATTGGAACCATTGCATTGGTACTCCAGTAATATTGCCTTGTATATGGGTAATGATGCTGCCTGCATGCATGGTGGCTATTGAAAATGTATTGGTTGTTGACATGTACCTCCCCTCATAAAGGGGTGTTGAAATTTTGTAACAACGAACACTACATGTATTCACTTTTCCCTTTTTTAATTGGGGGGGGGGGGGAGGGCATGGTTGAATATGGTGCCTTCTTACTTTTTTATGATCAACCTTACATTTGGATTTCATGCTCCTCCCCGCACCCCCTCCCAAAGGGGGATACAATGTCGTTCCCTTGATAAACAATGCACTGGTGACAAAAATTTCAAAAATGCAGGTTGCATGTACTTGGTAGATGTGAAGTTTTTAGTGTTGATACAGCATATTTAAACAGTCATTTACAGGGTTCATGCATTTTTCAAAACCCTTGCTAGTCATTGAATTTCATTTTCTGTTTCGAAGGCTTCAACAGTCACTGAACTAAGTTTATTTATTTATTTGAAGCAACACAAGTTGAGAAATAATACAAATTATTTATAGTGTACCAATCAATTGTCAGATAATGGTACTGCTATTTCTGGAATGTAGACATGCATTGATTGTTTACTGAGATCAAAGCAATCACATCATAAACAATCATTGAATGAAATTACATAGATAGTTTTGATTTTCAGGTGTACAGACATGCAAGAGATTGATATTCATGATCCGGAGTAAGCTACAGACAGCAAAGATGACACACCAAAGATGCCTTCAACAGATATATTGTGACCATGGCATTTCCGAGGAAGGAAATATTGAGCATATTCAAGTAGACAATACTTGTGGGACAGAAAATGTTTGTCCCCCACTAAATAAAAGCCGAAAGTAAAATTTGGGTCACAGTACTGGATACAACCAAGAGTAGAGTCATATCTTAACACTGGTATATTTCAGACTTTCTGGAGTGACTTCTTGTCATTTACAGTCTTCATGCACATTCAGTTGACATTAATAAACTGATTACAGTGTCTGTTGCTCGTTATTTTGTTCATATGTAAAATACATGTATATGTGAATTGTTCGCCCTGGACTTACTGTCATGTTCTTTATATCATTTTTCATTTTTTTTTTCAATATTTCTTTAATAGCAAATCAAACTCAAAGAAAGAATACACCAATATTATGAATTATACGTTTTAAATGTATAATTTATAATATTGACATATTCTTCCTTTGAGTCCAATGTTGGAAATTTATGAACACATTAACATAAAAAATAGAGGAGATTACACATGACAGTAAGTTTGGGTCTTAATAAGATCTATGGATTAGTATGGTTAATTGTTAGATGCCCACGAATGGTCCAGGACCCACTGGACTATATTTTATAACTAGGTTTAAATACTACCAGTCTTTATTAGTGCCACTCTTGATCCAGTGGTTCCAAAGGCACTCATCAGCAGGCGAAACCCTTGGTATAATGTGGAACAGAATTTGAAAAAAAATAATTTATCAACACTGTGAAATTAAAAGTTATACTAACTAGACATTAATAAAAACATGTAGCATGCACATAAGATTATGTAACTTGTTCAGTAACGTGGTACTTAAAAAATTACATATCGGCATCATGCAATTTTAACATTTTTTAAGATTCTGAATTATGAAGCTGAAACAGCACATGAAGCATGCTCCATAAACCAGTTAGAATGAATTTATTCAGTTCTTACAAATATCTGCCACATACAGTTTGAAAGATATCTCCAGTAAATAGCAGGAAAACTGAAATAACTTCTGGGGGCTCTGCCCCCCCCCTCCCATTAGGGGATGCCCCCGAGACTCCTGCTAGGGGTTACCCCAGACCCCCCAAACTGCCTTTTGCAGATGGAAATATGTCTGCTCATTTAAAAACCTGGATACAACATTACAACACTGCATTCTGTGAGGCCATACCGACTTATAGGTTAACAAAGCCAGGTTGTGGGCAAGTTACTCGGTGACGTGACAATCTGGGTATATAGTTAACACTTCATAAAATGTAGTCAAGCCAGCTGTCAAGTTAATAAAGGAAAGATGAAATATGATTCATGATATAAAATAACTGTGAAACAAATTTTTCACAGCAAGTTCTGCCTGTGTATTCTAAAAACATCAATTACATTTATCAGGTGATGTTAACATCATCCTCAACATGCAATTTAAAAAGGGGCATGACACCATTATTTATTACATTTGACAATATATTTACATTTTCCATTCAATCATTATTAATAGCCTTCTTTTTAAATGAAGTTTAACATATTTCATGGTTGACTGCCTACAAACAATGGAAATCATCAAAATTTTTTGCATTTATGTTGAGTACTGATGAAAATCCTGAAAAATTGAGATTTTTCAAAATGTCGTTTTTAGGGTTAACTTTAACCCCCTGTATCTTCTCTGCTAAATTACCTACAGGAATGAAACTTACATTTCTGAACTTGTCATGGAATTACCAGTCCAATGATGTATAACTCGAATATATGTGTATCATAGTTTTAGAATTATAAAATTATAACAAAAATGTGGAAAAATGGCAGAAAAACGCCCTTTTTCCAAAAATTTTGATCCTCCATACCATTTGACCTAATTGACCTACAGCAAAAAAAAATTATATTTTTGGTTTTCTGGTGCCAAGACCTTTCCAATGGTGTATCATTTGTACATATTGGACGACTTTTTGAAAAATCCCTGACAACCCTAGTACCTGTTCCGAACTAGGTTGGAAACTGAGCCAGAGGAATATATTTGAATTCCAACATGGGCTAGGCCCACATTGGAATTTGGAATTCCAACATTGTGGGGCTATTTTGAAATGATGCATGATGGGGTGGGGGTAAACACTGGACCAGACCAGACTCAGTCCAGGGGATCAGTCATTACTTTCAAATGCAGACACTTCAGTGATAATCATCTATTGTACATATTACAGCTGTTTTGCAGCATCCTGCACATGTAATTGTAAATTGCTTTAATTTCACTGCAGTTCTTCTTGGCTTATTGTGCTGTACAGTGAACTTTAAACTACATTGAAATGTCAAAAATACAAAAACCCACGAAAGTCTATACATGCGAAAGTAAAGCAATATATAGTTGTAAAAGTTTTTTTATTTTTTATTTTATTTTTTAAAATGTGATTTAGCTGATATTTAGGACCCATGTCAACTGTCATGCTTAATGGCATTTGACTTTGGGGGGGGGGGGGGGTCACCACCTATTGATGTTAATTTGTTCAAAGCAAGACAAGGAATATGAAAGTGAAAAAAACAAAAGTTCATAAAATGAAGAAAGTTCCAGGTGGACCTATATTGCAATACAGACACAAAATACAAACGTCACATTACCATCCCTATACAGTCCTCATGTTACTGGCACATTTATAGAATCTGTTTGGCTGAGCTTTTTATTTTGATAAGTTTATTATTGATATATGCCAACTGTATTGTGCCCAAGACGATCCTAAGAATGCTCTTCTTACTAGATGCTTCAGGGGATGTTGTGTCAATGGCTACTTAACCCTACAATATTAAACCTCTCAATCTACTAATATAAAGAGAAAACTTAGTAGAAAAGATTAAAAAAAGAGACAATACTGTCTATATGGCTACAAAATTCGAACTTGAAACTGTACAACAAAAATTCTAGCTGATTAATCACATCCGTGTTGTCCGAATATCTATATATAATGATGTTTTGTGTGTGGTTATGCTTAAAACTCCGGCGAAAACATAACCGAGATTGTGCCGGTGACCCCTCTTACACCCACTCTTTATGGTGCACAGAAACTTTTATTTTTATCTTAATTGTGTAGGTCTACAGACTCTTTTGCCAATAATGGCCAGCTGCAAATTTATGTATTTGAAGTTGCGCAATGGTTTTAATAACTCTTAGCTATCCCTAAATCCATATTCATGTCTTTTGCTGGGCTTACTTGTAGTGAGCTGAAGCACGCCTACATGCCCAACATTTGCTCTCTGGCTAGACCAGAGACAAAACCCGGAATATTAGAGGTAAAATGTTGCTCAATATAAATAGATAAACAATGATTATTTGAGTAAATATACAAACTTGATGCTAGGCTTCATGATTAATAGGCCTAAAGACAAGTTTAAATAGGAGAAGACCAGTCCTAGGCATATGTATCACTAGTTCAACAATGATGGTCTAGAGCAGACTTCTGATTTGCCCAGCAAGTGACGAATCTTGCAAAAGTGGAATTGGATTTTTTTCTGAATGTCAGGTACGATGTCAACAATATTGTTTTTATAGTCAGTTTTTCGAAGTACAGTGGTGACTAGAAGTAACTTCCCTGCCCAACACAGAAAAAACGCGATTGAGTGTCGCGTTTTGAAGTGCTTGAAATGCACTTCAAGTGTAAATTGTTAAATTTTAAAGTGTCACTTTTCTGTGTTGTTCTATCTCTTTTCCAGTGCATATATATATATATATATATATATATATATATATATATATATATATATATATATATATGTATTCACATTGATAAATTCTGTTGTGATGCTTGCTCCTGTTCTTTTCACGGTTGAGCATTTGTCAGGAGTCCAATCGCTTTTAAGTCTAGTACGCATCGGATCCTCATTGAAGTATAAACGTGACAAAGAGGAAGTGGGGCAAACAATCAACAGGCACTGAGATTACCATAGACATAACTACTATTAATTCGCCCATTTACCATAGCAATGCCTCTCGGTCTGCATTACTCCATGAATTAATTCCTCATGTAAACTGTGCAATGAACACACCAAAACAGTCGTTTTCTGTTCGTGCTACATGGCATTATTTCATCTGTCCCTCGTATGCTGCCTCACGATCAGCTTTGCATAACTTGATTTCCCGTCTTGCACCAGTTACCTTATGAACAGTACTATATTGCTCTCATAAAGCTTCACTTCACTTGCTAAATGTCAAAATTTTTGAGCACTGCAAGAATATATTTCTCGGATGAATCGTTTTAACACAGAAGGTATTGGCTGATTCTGCAAATTGTATTGGCATCATTTGTATATGTACTCTTATTTAAATCTATGGTCAGTCTAGTTTACCACATTGATGGTAAACAGTTTGCCCCACTGTTAGTCTCGTCTAGGTGATAGTCCTCCTTTGTGCATATCTGTGTGTCTGATATTGTCCTGTTCATTTGTCCTTTCAGCAAGAGGGATTTACATGGGGCTTTGTCCTCCTTCGCAATTGTTATAAATTATTACTGTTATGATACGTACTGTAATGTCCAATAAAATATGTTTAAACCAAATATGGTACTCATAATACAGGAAAAGCACTACGAGCTGCCGACAAAAGTCGAAAATTACTTCTGTTTCCCATAACTGCCGAGCAATGCATTGAAAACAACGAACATGGATGCTGTTCTCCGAAGAACTTTCAAAACTGGGCAAGATAAATGTAACAAAAGAAGTTTATTGTTGCCGTCCATTACTAAATTTTGATGGGAGAAACATTCTACACAAACTTTACTAAAGGGGAAAGATGGTGAACAAAACACGTAGACATGAACCGTGGAACTCTCAAATTCGTTGAATGTGCTGGATATGCATTGTAAAATGTAAACAGCATAATTTTGATCGATTATCTTTGCAGCAGTGGGTTGTTCTTAATATAAGGTTGGAGATAGTTGGTTTAGCTTCTGATTGGTGATTGTGTGTGCATCCCTGTATCGAGTGTGGTGGTGATTGGTTTGTTAAGAGATTGTTTAGCAAGAACCATTCAGAGCAGTGGGATCATATAGAATGATTTATGTGGTGAGGGGCAGGGCCTGAGGTGGCCATTTTGGTTAAGGGGACTGTCGGGGGGGGGGGGGGGGTCAGAGGGAACCAGTGAGGGCTGGCGCTGTGTGGGCTCATATTGAGGTCCCTTGAGTCTATAAAGAAATTATGATGTGGGGTCATTAGGCTGTCACAGGTCCGAGGGACACTGGAGTCCGCGGGGGCTGTTGAGGGGCCCATAGAGGTTAATGTCACAAAGCAGGACTTGCGAGTGGGAGGATCGTCAGGGGTCCTAAGGGACTGTTGAAAACTGGCACTGCTTGTTGTTGATAGGTATAGGTTTTCATGGTAGGTGACCATAACTGAGTAGCTGGTCATTAAGTGATCTGGAGACCCTGGGTGGTCCAGGAAACTAGTAGGTTGCAATAAGGTGAGAAGCTTGGGGCCTGTACATTGAATTGATTAGGGGACCATTAGAAATCAATCTAGAGTCGATGACTTGTACATTCTCATGTTCTCATGTGGGGGGGGGGGGGGAGAGGCAACCTTGGTGGGTCAATGACCCATAGATGTTGCTATACTGGGATGAGATGAGATGACCAATCACACAATTAAACAAGCAGACTTGTTCTTGTGCTAAGATGCTGGAGAAAGTTCGAAGTAGGCCTCGTGGCGTTTGTATATAGGATGCTTGTGGTCATGGTGTGTGACCTGCTTGGTTGGTACGTGTTTGTATTTTGTTGATGAAACTTAAGACAATAGTTAGCTCAGAGGCGGTGGCAGTGGATCTGGTGCTGTCTCGCCCATATGTGAATGGGTCAGTGGTATTATGTCCCATTCTGTGACGATTGGTGAGTTTTCAATGATCTGGGCCACTGTTGCAGTTTCATTTGGCATCATGCACATTTAAAAAAGAAAAATTTGATGTATTTATTTTTATTTTATTTTAATTTATTTATTTATTTATTTATTTTTTTTTTGTGAATGTACACTCGAAGGTTGGACTGAAGCTTATTAATCTGAATCGTAGTCCAGGGTGACCCCTTCATCCTGCACCAACATCCCTCAGAAGGGCACCAGCAGCTGGCAGGACCATTATAGACACCAGTTGTCCAGGGTTTTTTTCTCCACCTACTCGGGTTGTCTGAGTTTATGACATTGATGTCCTTGCACGTCAACTAGGGCCAGTACTTTTCCGCGATTACGGAAAACGGACGGAATTTACAGAATCTATGATCTCAAATGGAATTATGTCTCCCGGTGGAAGCCGGGGGACATATTGTTTTAGTGCCGGCTTCTTCCGGTTCTTCTGCTTGTTGTTGTTGTTGTTGTTGTTCAGGTTCTTTAACACTTGGTTTCCGTGCGATAAGTCTTGAAGGACTTGACAGAATTTGATGAAACTTGGTAGGATTTTTCTATCTAGGCAAGACCTAGGTCGGGATTGTATTTGGATGACCTTGAGTGAATTCTCAAGGTCACAGGGTCACCTATGTGAAATTGGTTTCCGTTTGATAAGTCATGAAGAGCAGGATGGAATTTGATGAAACTTGGTAGGATTATGTATCTTGGCAAGACCTAGGCTGGGATTGTATTTGGATGACCTTGAGCGAATTCTCAAGGTCACAAGGTCACTTATGTGAAATTGGTTTCCATGCGATAAGTCTTGAAGAACTTGATGGAATTTGATGAAACTGGGTAGGATCATGTATCTTGACAATACCTAGGTTTAGATTGTATTTGGCTGACCTTGACTTAATTTTCAAGGTCACAGAGTCACTTATATGAAATTGGTTTCGTTGCAATAAGTCTTTAAGAACTTGATGGAATTTGATGAAACTTGGTAGGAATATATATCTAGGAAAGACCTATGGTGGGGTCATATTTGGGTGATCTTGACTAAATTCTCAAGGTCACAGGGTCAGTTTTATGAAATAGGTTTCTGGGTTATAAGTCTTGAAGAACTTGATTGAATTTGATGAAACTTGGAAGGATAATGCATCAAGGTGAGATCCACAATTGGATCGTAGTTGGGTGACCTTGACATAATTTTCAAGGTCACAGGGTCACTAAAATATGAAATTGGTTTCTGTGTGATAAGTCTTGAAGAACAAGATGGAATTTTATGATACTTGGTATGATAATGTATCAAGGTAAAACCTAGGTAAGCATTGTATTTGGGTGACCATGACCGAATTCTCAAGGTCACAGGGTTGTTTATGTGAAATTGGTTTCTCTGCAATAAGTCTTGAAGAACTTGATGAAAATTGCTAGAGTAATGTATCTAGATGAGAGCTAAAATAGGATTGTAATTTTCAAGCAAACTTGGTCATTTGTAATTTGTTATCACCTGTAGCTTATTCAGAGACGCAAGTGTTCCACCGGGAGACATTTGATTTTCTGTTGGAAAATCAGCCTGTTCTAGTTTATGATTTGGAATGGAAATCGGCAAATGCCACAGAAATTAAGCGCCATTTGTGAATTTTGCCTCTCAAATAATTCAAAATCACCACATATGTCATTGCATAAAGCAAAACACACGGACTTGGATCCAAATTTGAAGAGTCGGCGGCGTTATCGATACCACGTGGAGCAAAGTTAACGCCAGGCCGGACACCCGCGCTATAGACCCCATTACTACCATATCTACATACTATTCATTTGCATGGCATGTAGATATAACGCGCAACAGAGGTACAATGATAATAGCGCCGTCTGTAGGTGGAGCCTATCAACGTACACAGTAAACAATATGGAGTCACTTTGCCGTTCGTTGATGGATCAACATTTTCCAGCGGCGATAAGATCAACTGTTTTTCCTTTTTTATTGACTAGTGCTAAAATCGAGCCCTAGAATTAGTGAAACGGAATCTGTAGTTTCCCAAAACGGAAAAACACTCATTTTCAAACGGAAAAATACAGGCCCTAGTCAACATAGATTAAATGCCTGCTTGGAATTGTGCATTTTTTTAACATAGAAACCAACACACTGTTGCTTGTTTGTTTTTCACAGGGCAAAACAAAATTTTATCAGAAGAACCTAAAGGATACTCATGAGAGAGTTTGTCCATGTGAAATCTTTCAACATCACCCAGACTGGAATCTTCGAAAAGTAGCTTTGGAAGTAGTTTCGTTACTTAATCAGGTATGTATTTTCTTGGATAATGTGTGGACATGAGAATAGATGTATAACTGCATGCACCATACACATTGTAGGTCTATATCCGTGGGCAAGTTGCACCATCTTTGCTATGCAGCCTGTAGATCTTGCTCTGTTCAGTTCTCTTTACTGTGTATAGCAGTCTGTGCAGCTACATTGTATATAAAAAATGACAAGTCAGTGTAGACAAAATTTCCTTTTTTTTCCTTGCAATAGGAAGTATGTTGAAGAATTTACATTCAAAAAGAAATTCTCTACAGTGGAGAACTTGGCTATCATTGACAGAAAGAAAATTTAAATGTTGGTTACCTTTGTCTCTTGATCTGATGGTGGATTTATAAATGAATAGAAACTACGCTCACTAATGTTAAGTCTGAAAAACATGTGCAGAAACCAAAAAAGTACAGCTTTCTCATGTATTTATCCAAACCTGTTGTAAAACTCTATTGTGAATTTTGAAGCTTAAATCTTAATGTGTAGTTTGGGTATGAATTCCAACTTTGGGTTTAATAGACTTTCCTTTTTTTAGAAAATATTGATCCCCAACTTCTTTTGGACAAAAGCTTAATAATGTGACTGCATTGTTTCAGGGGAAGAAGGTGGTGATTGATGATGAAAACTGGAGTGCATCGACAAGGACCTCCTATGTCAATCTTATTAACAGGAAGGTGGGTTGAGTGATCAGATCCTGTTGGGCAGATTATGAATTTGTGAATAAGGTGAAGTGTACTTGCTATAAAGTTTTTAACATATAAGTTGTGAAATAATAAATTTTAAGCCTGGAATGTTGGAACTGTATGAACAATCCTGTCGAGAGTCAGAAGAAGAAAAGGTAAATAGAGTGAAAAGATTCCCTTTTTGGCTTGGGGATTGCCCCCCCCCCCCCCCCCCAATCTGTCCCAACTTGCCTTGAAACCATACCCTGACGAGCTCTTTGTCTTAAAAGACCACATTTGTATGGTATATTATGTAGTATCAATTTTTCCCGTTATTTATCCCTCCAATGAAAGACCTGTTTGAGACACAACTGGGCATGAATAAATGTGTTTTGATTTTATGTTGAATAGCTAAAGCCTTGTCAGACCATTTAATAGTGGGACTGAGCCTGGATCTGAACTGTTTACAGTGAAATATTGCCTATGTTGTGTCCTACAGATACCGGGACATAGGTTTCTCTGTGTTAAATTTGAGCCTGAGCATGGAAAACAACAGCTGTGTTGGGCAAGGGAATTTCAACTTGTTGACCAAGAAATGAAGGAGACCTACATGAACCTTGATGTCAGTGACCAGAAGTTTGAACGGTGGTTCGAAGAAGAGGATGAGGATGGATATAATCCAATTGAGAAACCTGGTAAGAAACCAGTCAGTAAGAATCTGGTGAGATGGCCTAGTCTTCAACAGTCACTGAAGTTGTCAAACTGATTTATCTCGGGTAACATTTAGAGCATTTTAAAACACAATACAGAACCATTTTTGTCTCACCAGCATAAGCTATTGCTGAACCTAAGCACTCTTTTTTCGTCTGTCTGCCTGTCAGTCCGTCCATTAAAGTTTCCAACACTGATGCAAGATGTGACAAAGAAAAGGATAAAAGAAAGTGCTACACCAAAGAAGAATGTTCTGATTTGATAAGGTATATGATCAACAATGCATACTGTAGCTTTGGTAATAAAGTATTTCAACAAATAGTTGGAATACCCATGGGAACTGATCCAGCTCTTCATATTGCCAATTTATATCTACATTTTTACGAATCCAAATGCATGGAAAAATTGGCAAAAACAAACTGCACCGCTGCAAGAAGATTCTGTTCACATACGAGAAGATTCACCGATGATCTATGTACTCTTAACAACAAGGATGAGATCAAGAAACATTGGAAGGAAATTTATCCAAAAGAACTCAAATTTTGAATAAAGAAAATGACAGTAACAATAAGGCAACTTTCCTTGATTTTGAAATAGGGATTGACATTAAACAGCATGTGATAAAGATTTTTGACAAATGAGAACAATTCAAATTTGACATAGTTTTATATCCTGATATCGCCGGAAACATTCCAGAGAACCTAGGCTATAGCCTGTCATTGGACAGGTTTCTATGCATTAGGGGAAACAAATCACAAATAAGTGAATTTGTAAGAATAAGAATATTGATGCAAAAACTATGCCTCAAAACCTATGACACCAAAAAAGCTATATAAACTGTTGAAGTGTTTCCATAGATATGGAACAATGTTGACAAAATAAAACACTCATTCCAAGACACTGAAAGATTATATTAATCTATAAATTTAGGTAGGGCTAACATAGAAGTGCTGGTAGGGCAATAGTTGGTACATTGTAAATTTAAGTTAAGCCCACATAGAGATTTTGTCAAGTCTGTCTGCAGTAAGAAATCATCATTTATTGTTTGATCCTCCTAATTAATCACTTGGGTGTAGAGGCGACAATAGTCAATTACTTGATACACTCACTTCACGTTCATTGTTAGTACAAAGTGTAACATACTAGAGATGTCTGTCAACAAAAAATCTTTCGAGTGGCATTATTTCACTAACTACATTAGGTAGGGCTGTCATACTTGAGTAAATAATTTATAGTAATGGTCACTACAGATTTAAACCATCACTGACACTTCACTGGTGACATCATGCTTGAATGAGCATTGTAGAAAAATTCAGAGGCTGGCGAGACGTTCATGCCCCCTGGGTATAGCTCTGGTTGCATAAGCATTTAAAGTCTGGACATGAGACATCAGTCATTTCATATGTCTGACAGATATTTGAGAAAATTTTGATAATGTTGTAGTGAACATGCATATGGTTTAGACATGGGAGACAATTTTGATTCTAATCGTAAGTCTTAGACAACCTTTTTGTGTGTGTAGCATTGGACACATAGGGCTAGATGTGCCGAGGTTATAAGCTATTGGCAGGCGATAAAAATCCTGTCATGTATGTTCTTTTATTTTTATCTGAACTTTTTACAAGATTACAAATATATCCATGCGCAAAAAAGATAAAACATACCTCTTTCCAAACTACTGGTTTTTGTCCCAAAATTTCAATGGATAAGGGAAAAATGCTTTTTCAAGTAAGCTTGATTTCATGTGTTGTACACAAATTATTACCATCCATTTTCAACAAACTATTACCTACATTTTCAACAGATATCCCAGAAGACTCTGAAGGCTTTGAAGTGCAGACAGTATCCACAGTACTGGAAGTGTCGGTGCACCACAAGGTAGGCCACTTTACATAAATGAATGCATACATGTACAGAAAAACATGAGTTTGCACACATGTACCGAGGTGAATATTGGATGGGAAAATTCACTCTGAAAGCAATGTACTGACAGGAAATGTACAGGAAAATGCAGCCCAGGGCTTAAAAATTCCACCTTTTTATCAAGATGGGTTTTCTGTCCTACTGTTCCATTTTCTATAACTTTTCTGTTATCAACATTTATAATAAAAATAATAGTTGCTGTACAACAGCAAAACTTGCTGGTTAAAGTAAGCCCCTGTTGCCAGATTTATGCTGAATAACATGATAGTGTGAATGATGTAAATATCCGCTACCATCTGCCAGGTTGCAGGACGTGTCATTGTATAATCAGTGCCACGGTACATGTACATGCACAGCACTGATCAGTTTTCCATAGTTCCTCTTTTATTTGTTCATGAATATAGGAATTGTGCTGGCTTATTAGTAGTCACCCAAAATGCCTAAATGCCAGGCATATGGATGATTAAGGAAGGGTGAAGAGGGAGCGGTGAAGGGGAAAAGATTTTTCTAGATCCACAGTGCAGTCAAGTATCCTGCATTGCTGCCTAAAGAGACTTTTGCCATGAGACCCACTTTACTGCCCAGCTCAGAAACCAAATATTCTGCCTCCTTCATGTATCCATCAAATTCCCTTACTTTCACCTTAAATTTTGCCCCTCCGTCTCGTCCATATTCCCACTCTACCCCCAAAAACTCTGTCAGTGTTTGCATATGTGCATATTCTGCTTTTTCAAAAAGCACTTGCAAGATATGGTATAGTGTTGTTTTCTGATTTGTTGTCCTCACTGGGGAGCTTGCTCTTCACCACATGAGGTGCTATGATAAGCTTAGTGAGATTCTATGTCATGCCCAAGGCAGGTATAATGATGATCTCAAAAGTCCTGGCTCATCCTCGGCGGCAACTTTGGCTGGTAAAGTGAAGCGATCTCAGAATCAAGTAGAACTTTATAAGAAAAAAGATCCTGTTCTGACAAATGGTAGTGACCAAAAAAGCCTGCATTGCACTTTCCTGTAACAATCAAACATTGTTATCATGGGTTAAGGAAAGAAGATAATGTGTGTTTCGCATCCATTATACAGCCATACAAATGCTGGTAGCTGTAAATTGAGAAGACTTTCTTGTTGATCGGGGGAAATGAGCTGCAAAAGAAAAGCAAAAAACCCAAATAAATATATGCTTATAAATCTTGTGGATTTTGAAAATTCTGGTAAAAAAGGTGGTCTTAATTTACAGCTACCAAGAAGTCAAATGAAGGACAAGACAGTTTTCTTTGACATGATCTTTCTTTGTATGTGAGACCAATGTAAACATAAGTAGTAATACACATGAAGATTAACAGGCACTGTGCAAAAGTTTTACACTGAAGATTGCAATCATGTGTTGACAAAAAACTCAATGGAAATTGTCTCTTGATTGAGTAATTGCAGATTCTGATGTATTATGACATACTTACAAGGTAAATAACAAGGGAAACTGTCTTGGTCTGAATACAAGTTTGTGTTTCATCAGTTGGAATCAAGTCTTTATATATCTGTTGTTTCAGGTCATGGATGGTCTCAAAATTTTGACACTTTTTGCACCTGTTGAACAGCCTTTGGATTGTCCTGGACACAATACACAGTATGAATAAGTAAATGTGTGTGTTTTGACTGCAAGGTAACAGTATGTTGTATAGAAATCAGTCCCAAGTTCCTTCAACAAATTGTCATCCACCATGTTTGGAATAGTTTTCAAGAAAATGGCTTGGCAACTGAAATGTGAGGTCATTTTGACATTAGGCTGTGAAAGTGTCAAAACTTTGGAAACATCCTGTTTTGTGATTATAATGTCAACAGGAGGAGAATGACAACACAAGAAGAAAGAACATACTTCAAAAATAACTTGCTGTATCAGGGCTCACCCATTCACATGTCTTCTAGCCTGTGGCAAGTGAAATTCCAATCAGGGCAAGTGCCCTGGTGACAACCAACAATTTGCTTGTACAAACAGGTTTGAATCAATTGACTTTTAGACAGTACGCTTAAGATTGAAATAGGTTGATAATTCCAATCATTTGGAAAAGTGTTAGATTCAATACTGAGACTGAATATCTTCATCAATGGAACTGAGACATATCCAGGATTCATTTGCAGGAATTTGACATCTGAACCATCTGGGCCTTTGGCCTTCATTGAGTTTAGTTTATTCAGCATAGTCAGAATATCAGATGAAGTCATGTTGGGAATGTTAGAACATATTTTTGTTGGGCACTTTAGTATTTGCAAAGTTGCATAATTTATCCAATCCGTCTAATGGTTTTTCACTAGCAGTTTGCTGTCTTAATAGACCATCAGCAATAGTATCACCAACTGTCAAAGCATTAGGAACCTCTTGTATTTATTCCTTGAGGTGATATAAGCATTTTGCATGATTTACCAGGTTGTTTCACATTTTGTTTTACAATATCAGAGTAAAGCATTTTCTTTTCCTCTCTAATTGAATTAACCGTTTTGTTCCTCCAATGTGAGTACATTTCATCATTACCAAGTACAAACTGTACCTTGTAATGGTCTCAAATCTTCATAGCTGCCATGATATTTTCATTCAACCATTCAGGTTGGTTGACTCTGTGAGGCTTCATTAAGCGTGTTTATCCAAAATATCATTGTATGTACATAATTATGTACTTGTAACTATTGCTAAAGCTTCATTGAATTCAGTACACTCTTGCACCCAATGCCAGTCAACTTTTCCCATATATATGACCTGAAATGCTCAACATTGAAAATTCTTTATATATCTGTCTTTGATACTTAGGCAAATCTGACGGGACTAAGGCAGTAGATGGAAGAGGCTTATGGTGTTGACATAAGACTAGTTTCAGAGATATCTTCTTCTGATCAGTTATGAAACCGAACGGTTAGAAAATCTGTGCTTGTCTGTTTTATTTGTTGGGATTGTTATGTTGGAATGCAAAACACATGCTGTTGTTTGTTTCAATGGTGACTGGATGTACATATTCCTGCTCGATGTGACGTTTGTTTCAAAGGATTTTTCTTTGAATAAAAGGAGCTTTCCTGATAAGAAAATTCTTAAAGGTTGGTGACTCTACAGATCAACCTGTGCTTTTCTTAAGCTTATTAGAATTAGAACAACATGATAGTTGTTCCAATAGCCCTGAATAGGGACTGTAGAAATATACAGGAACATTTCCTATAGTGGTTAAACTATGCAGTTTCTTTAAATTAGCACTTTAGGTGTTATTTAGCGGTACATAACATGGGGAAATGTATTTGATACTTGTGTGAGCAGGATTGTTATCAATGTTACTACTCTTACCATTTAAAACTACTCAAACAGGATAGTGATCATTTATCCCTATCATACAGACTCTAACATTATGTGCTGCTGTGTTTGACACATAATTAAATGTGGTCTATTAATGTAGAAGTTGACTTTGTGACTTGAGTTGGCTGTTTTATCATTTGTGTTGATATGACAATACCATATCAACCCATGCATTTATAGGTTTACATTTAAAAAGTCAATATTGACATCACCTAAAACCCCCAAAAATGTGTTTTAAGTGTAAACTCTCTCTAATTGTATCTCAAATCTGGCGACCCATGATATCTTTGCATATGGTTTAGACATATTTTATGGCTTTTGCATGGGACCTGACCCTTAGCTTAACCTTTGCACCACCAGCACACCACGCTATAATGATTGCCACACTGCCCTCCCATTTGCATAGCATTAGAACCCCAGGTCCCCTGGGGAGGTCTTGAGAAACAGGCAAGTTGTGTTACAATGGCAGTTTTACAGCCACAGACAACCTAAATATGTACAAATTATATGTTTTAAGAAAGCAGACAACACATTCTTTCTCAGGACATCAAATTTTAATATCATGCCCATGGACACTTATGGTCAAGGTTGTTGCAAGGTCACAGAACATTAAACTGCAAAAGTGCTTCATTTTTAACTTGAAATGTATTAATATTTCAAATTGTTTTGAATAATCTAACACAAATGGATGTCCATTGTTCAGTAAGATTATGTACAAAAATCCTCTGTGGTGCATCAAGGTTATTGGTATGTTCAGGGTCAAATGCAGCCATGATGAAAGTCAAGAAAGTATATACTGATTATCATATGTTTGACGTATTGAGTTGCTTATTTTATAACTGTAAATTTCTTTGTCCAGATCAATAGTCAATATTAATGCTGTACAAAGTTGGAATATTAGAGACAAATCGCATGTATGAAATTAATATGTATATACATGTATATATGTGTTGCTTATCTCCAGTATTCCAACTTTGTATGGTATTCCAGCCAGCACGATTTGCCTTGGTGCACACACACATATACGTTGCATTGTGAGCACATAATGCTTGCCTTCACTTTACGGACTGGGATATCTCTGTAGGGAGTGTCTGGATTAGCTTTACTGAAGCGCTTGAATTTCTCGTAGCAGACCACACAAAGATGGTCGTGTCCTTCCCCACCAATGGGGTGATGGGCACCTGGCTGCACTATATGCTGAGGAGTGGGCTTGTCATTAGTCCTCTTGCGCACTCTCTTGCGGCACGAGTAATTTTCTATCATACAATGGATGACATCAAGGAGGAATGACTGAAAGTCTCTCTTTTGGTGGCCACTTGTGTTGTGGTCTGTGAAATATCCTTCAATGACATAAGCATTGAACATTGCCCACATGAGGCACTTTTGAAACAGTTTGATGTACCAATGGTACGTCTTTCGGCTGGGGTCAATGTAGCTCATCTTGTCATTGGTGTCAACCCACCCAAAAAGTTATTGTAATTCACAACAGCAGGGTGAGAGGCAACTTCTTACTCTCTACCTTGTTTGTTGTGACGAATAACAGTACATTCAGTTGCCCTCATGTGGATAGTTGACAAATGGTACACAACTTTAGTGCCACACCATGCAAAGGCCGTGGTATGATTCTCAAGGTTGAATCTCCAATCAACAAAACCACGTGTGACATCTTGATGCCGGGCCAAGATCTTCTGTGGAAAGAGTTGCCTATTACTCATGCATATACCGCATGAATATACGCCATGCTTCTGTAGTAGTTACATCAGGTAGGGGCTTGTGTAGAACCAGTCGAAATACACATGATAACCTCTGTTGACTATAGGTTTGGTTTGTTCCATTACCACTCTCGATGGTAGGCCTATATTAGCTGGCCTCTCTTCATTGACATCCCTGCTGACATAAATATCAAAATTATAATTGTAAGCAGTAACACTATCGCATAAAAGCCATGCTTTTGTGCCCCACTTGTGTGGCTTGTCTCGAAGGTACTGTTTTATACCAAGGCGGGCCTTAGTAGACACCATACCTTCAACAATACACACTTCTCTGTGTGAGGTATACTCATCCATGAACTTTTTTCTCAGGGCTGAAAGTAAGGGTCTTATTTTATAGAGTTTGTCTCTAGAGCCGGCAGTGGCGCAATTCCTGTTCTCATCACAAAAATGTAGATAGCTGAATATTTGTGTAAACCTTGATCCCGTAAAATACATTTGTATTGCTTGTAAAATCAAGTAGGAAATGAGCACGATCACAATTCCATATGTCCTGTATGCGGACCTTGAGAAAACTTTCAACATGCAGGACTATGCTCATAAAGGCTTTCAGTTCAGTGTGTCTTCTATAGGGTACCATTCACCCTTATTGTGCACAGGATCATCCATTCTCTTCTTCAAAGCATTATCATTAGTCCATTTGTGCATTTTATCTAAGCGGGACTAGTAAAAATAGTTCAAAATAGTCGAGGGCACTGGTACCTGGTGGAGCATCTCGCGTGGGACCAGAGTCTTCAGAAAATCTCTGCATTTCCGGCTCATTGCGGACCCTTTTCGCCTTTTCGCCATTTTGGGGTTGGCAAATTTCGTAGATCCTTACCAAATCCAAAAAAAATTTGATCTTCTGTGTCCTTATCACTATCAAAAAACATAACATAGTTCTGTCTGTCCTCCCTTACGAAACTTAATGTCGGGATTATGTTGGGATCATGTCGGACTTACTATGTTGGGAGACACTGGGTAATGTTGGGATACAGACATTGGGATGATATTGGGATTTGGTAAAATCCCAACATTTACTTAACAAATTTACAAGAAGGAGGTCCCTTAATGCATGACTAGAATTTTATTGGGAAATGTTGGAATATGTTGGGATGATGTTGGAATAATGTTGGGAAAAGTTGGAGAATTGCTTGGGAATATTGGGAGTAATGTCAGGAAATGCTGGAGTAACATTGGGAGATGTTGGAGACTAGTACAAGGAAGGCCTCTGGTCCAGCTTTTCCCAACATGTTGTAATTATGTCGGACTTCTGTTGGTATAATTAAGGTATGACGTCTATACAAGCTATAAGATCAGTCTCTAGCATGTTGGGAGAAGTTGGAGCAATAACCCAACATCTCCTAACATGTCAGGATGATGTTGGGATTTTTAAAGATTCCAACGTCATCCCAACATCTTGGGAAACCTTGGACATATATATACATCCCAACATGTTGGGAGATGTTGGGCTAATATCTAAACATAGTCTGTCTCCCAATGTTGGGTGTTGTTGGGATTTGGTAACATCCCAGCATCATCCCATTACCTAACATGTTGGGCTAATCACGACATCCCAACAGGGTCCAATGTCTCCCAACATGTCGGGATGTTGTTGGGATTTGGTAAAATCCCAGTGTCATCCCAACATGTCGGGACATGTCGGGAAATTGGTCCAACACATCCCAATAGGTGGGGATAACACTACGATATACTGATTAGATGCCACGCAAATTTGAAAATAACAAGATAGTAAACGAGAGACCAGCTTTATTTTGTACAACAGTATGTCACAATCTGAAACTGTTTACCTGGTATCCAACTAAATGTCATGGCTCAATCAAAATAAGATGTTATCATTTAATTACCATTATTACTGACATCCAAATCATCAAATGCAAAAACTTAAGCTGGATGTGTACAGCTACAAGGACAAGTCTATTTATTACATGGTGTGTACACAACCCTCTGATGGTAGTGAGCCTTTCTTACATGTTTTTGTCTTATAACAAAATTGATTTTTTACATAAAATTTTACCTACTGATTCTGCCACTTTCAGCATGCTACAATTACATTTTCAGTTAGAACTGTTATGGTAGGTAGTGTACTCTCCCTATTTTCACTTTTGTAATCAATATAATAACAAAGTACACAAATTCAGTTTGTGTACAGTATATTTTTAACTGGCACATCACATCACAGAAGCAAACTGCCATGTTCACAAAACAGACAACTAACAACTACGTTAATTTACGTAAGACGCATTTGAAATTACATACCTGTACAAGTCTATTTTTCTAATTACTCTTTAATCAATATTATAATGAACTAGAAAAAGTGTCTAAATGACAAAACTGCCCCCACTTGGCAACAAAATGGGCACCAAACAGACATCAAGTACAGAAAAAATCCCCAGGTACATGTACGAGTTGAACGTGACAAGAAGTCTAAACATGATAATCTCTTCATAAATCCTACGAAACACAAAGAAATGATGTAACAGACAGACAAAGGCAAATCTATATATCACAGTATTGTCACTTAGTGAACAACTTCATTTACTCCACCCACAAGCCACATATCCACTACATTTCAGAACAGTATCAGTGACAATTCTGGAGAAGTCGGAAATAGCCTTAACACAAAAAATTCTTTGAAAAATATTGCGGCAACATCTCTTGGACAAATTAAGGCCAAGGGGTGTCCTGTAGTGTCCGATACAATTTCAAACAATTGACGGGGCAGTTTCAGGAGTACTTTTTATAAGAAATTGTCAAAAAATGAAAAAGAAAAAAACTGTGCTCAGCTGACCTTAGATGCGCAGACTGAAGTGGCCCCATGAACTATTGTATCAAGGTCACCTCTATTTCAGACCATGATCACTGTTGCTAACATGTACCTTGCTGATTATAAAAAAATCCAGAAAAATTGCAGCACCACCTGTTGAACAAATAATATTAGGGTTTACGGGTCCCCAGAAGTGTCCCTATGCAATTTTGTAGCAATTGGCTAGGCAGTTTCTGAGAAGCATATTTTTTAACATTTCCCCCCCAAAATCAACAAAATTTATTAAAAATCCAAAATTCATTGGACCATAACCATTTGAAAAAACCTTGTAGAGACCCACCCAGGGTACATCCCCACCAAATTTCAAGTGAATCTGAGTGATAGTTTTGGTGAACAAGTTAAAAACCAGTCATGCCCGGGGGCATGACTGTCTCGCCAGCATAATTCAAGCCACTCCGAAGTTTTTTCTTGACGGACGGACCGACGGAGGGATGTCCGGAAAGTGACTGCTTAGTCCCGTCAACAGCTTATGCTGACGAGACAAAAATGGGAATTTTCATTGTAATCCTGATTCATTTTATATTCTGGGCTGCTAGTTACTCTGACACATGTACACTGTACATGGGTTTTGGGAACTTCCCCCCCCCCCCCCCCCCCCTTTGTCTTTGTGTTTCATGAACTGGGGAGGGACGCAGGACAAAGGGAAGGAGCGTCCAGCATCCTCATTCTCATCACCACTCATTTAGCAAGGTGACATCAATTTCGCTATCCCCTCTGCTCTCCTCATCACTGCTGTCGACGGTGGGAGCAGATTTTGGCTGTGTCTTTTTCTTTTTGGAAGGTCTTGAAGTGTCAGTCTCTTCAACAGCACACTTGGCTCCTTGGCTTGTTGAAGGTTCTACAGCTGCATTGTCACTCCCACTTTTGTTGTTACTTTCCTTCTTTTTGGAAGGCCACACTCTGTTGCTTCGTGCGAAATCTGCGGCTTTTGAGATATGGTCTGCCGGACTGTATTTCGTTTCACTTTAAAACGCAGACGAAGATAGGCTGAAAAATAAAGAACCAATTAAGCAACAACGTGGACCAAACTTTCTTGTGCCAACAGGCATGGCGAGAGACCCTAAAAAAAATAATATCAGTTGTTTTTCAGTGAATAAGAACACTTTACATGAATATGTGAATTTTGTAGTTGAAGTGCGGCTGTCAAAACAGTATCAAGGGAAATCTATTTTAGCAGCCTGTCCAATAAAAAGATCTTTCATTGTTAAAACCACTGAACCATGCAACCACTATCTGTTACAATTTCTGTTGCTTGTATAACTTGTGTATTGTATTTACTGTCATCTACTCTTCAGCAACACAGAGTGCAGTTCTGATGCTATGTATATTTCATACATGTATGTCCATTATTCTACCATAATAATCCTTAATACACACACATTTTATGCAAAAGGTCATCTCCGTATTTTAATATCCAGTTCATCTCAACAGTCCCATTGCATGCATGCGACTACATGTACTTGCTCCTCCACCAATGTTAACATTTCGTTTTACCAACCCTAAAAGCATGCTTAGCAAGCACAATGTGATCTCAAAAGTTGTAGGATGTTGCATTTGGATGGAAAGGGTAAGGTTTTTCAAAATCAGTAACAAATTTTTATATCCATATAAATGGCAGTTTATTAGGCAGAAACCAAGTTTGAAACCGTCAACTCAAATAATTGAGATTTCACATATTAGTTGCTTAAGTATATAAAGCAATAGAATATGTTCAAAACTAGATGGCATCAGTGGAGGTTCCAACTATAGAGATTTTTAAAAGAACAAAGGAACAAGTACATAGAAGTTTATTGAGGAGAGCCTCCCCCGATGTTTCGACCCTATCGCGGGTCTTCCTCAGGGGAAAGGAGGCTCTGCCTGGACTTTTATTATTGCAGGGGTTATATTAATATAGAGGCTAACTATTTATGCGCTGACGTCGTCATATTGTTACGTCATTAGCTATGTACAGCGGAGAAATAAAATGTTTCATATGGAAATTTAAAGATATTGACCTGTATGCTCTATTGTTATCATGAGTTCATGGAATAAATATATTCTTAAATTTAACGGGAAACGGGCCTATGTAGTGCCATAGAGAGAATTATATAAAAAAAAATTTAATCGTCAGAGTCACTGCCCGAGCTTGAAAGGAAAAGATCGTCCTTTAACAGCTGATGTCTTCTGATACTGTCCAGAAGCTGGCTAATGCGCTGCAGCTGTTTATCAATAGCTTGGTCCACTTCTTTTAATTTTATTTCCAGGGAGCTAAGTTCATCCAGGCAAATTGTCGCGTCTGATAGTGCGCTGCTGGCAGGATTGGCTTCATGTTCCGTGTCCGAATCGGATAGATTTGATCCCCGCATGGCTGGTCTTGGGGTCTCCGTGTTTTTAGACTTAATTTCTTGTGTCAATTTTGCCGTCTGTATCCCTTCCCATATCCGTATTATGAGAATATGTTCAAGGCAGGCTGGGTAGATATACAGGTGCAAAAGATAACAAGACTCCTTTCCCTAGATATGATTGAGAGATTAAAACTGAAAGTTCCTATTCATAAGCAGATAAGCCACAGTATTTAAGCAACAAAGAAAGATACCTCCTAAGCCAGGGACTCATCCAGACATAAAACATGTACAGCCAAAATGGGATATTTACATATTTAATGAATTTAATACTTCTTTATTTTCTTATGCACATGTATCAATCATTTCATTATTCATAAATCCATTTGATCATGTTAGGTTTTATCCATTTTTATATTTTTGTTGGCAATTTGGAAAAAAAAAATCAATTTTCTAAACACAAATTTTTCACAAGTGGTTTGAAAAGTCCAAGATAATTTTAGTGTCATTCCTGCAAAAACACTGATATGAGAAATCATGATTTTTCATTTTAAAAATTGGCAACATGATATAAGCATATACCATATTTTATGTTTGGAACGAGCGGGACTCGAACCCGCAACCTTTGGCACCAGTCGCCTAGCTGAAAGGGAAACGCATATATCCACTTGACCAAATCCCCATTCTGAAAAAGAATGGTTCAATGGAGGTAGTTATGTGCGAGTGCCATATCAACACGGTTATGCGGTATAAGTACTGAGTCAGCATTTATTTCCCGAATCGGGGACTTAAATCCACCAGCATTAAGGAAATGCCGAAAATATATATTTTATGTTTGGAACAAGCGGGATGTAGTTATTATCAGACAAGAGCTTGACCAAGAAAAAAAATTTCCAGACAAGTGTAACACACACACACACACAAAACAGGGCTAATTTTTATTACAGGTATTACTTTTCTTCCCACTTTCTTATTCAAAAAGTTGTTGAACTCTGAGATGCAAAAATTAGTTCCTGACAATATACTGTGGCATTTGATTTTGTTAAATAAGTCCCGTAAATTTAAGTTGCAATCCAACACCACTTTCACATAAAACAGCTGTGTTGCCCCACAATTTGCATGTCCGTGATTGAGATTCAGAAATGCGTCATCTGCATGACCTGGGTCATCATTGTCAGACTCAGAACTAGATTGTTCGATCCACTTTCCCCTGTTAGAATATTATTTTCTGATAGTTCATTGTCGGTTTGTAGGATTTCCCGCTCATTTTGTGCGTTAATTCCTGATTGAGCCTCCTCTGGATGGTCAAACATATCATGCTCATTGTGCGATGGGCGAGCAGCCGCCATTTTGAAACCTTCGAAAGCACGTATGCATTGTTTGACCTTGAAAGGTTATCCAATGATGGAGAGTATGCAAAAATTGCAGTCACGTGATTGCCAAGTGAACTTCAGTGGGCATGTCATGACCGCATTGCGGCAAATGACCGAGTTCTCTAACTGGGAAGTAAACAAAACGATCGCAAACAAGTGATGCCCACTGAACTGGCTATTGAGGGATATGGGGTGGGTTTGGAGTCCCGATTTTTCGGGAAATGGTGGCGAGCCAGATTTCCCGGAAAAGCCGGAAAGGATGGTGAAAAGGTTAAAGAAAAGCAAATCCTTGCCATCAGGAAAGAAAGGCACAGACACAGAAATGTGGATGTGATGGCCAGGGGCTTGTAGCCCACTGGCCGAACTTTGTTTACATTTAGACAATGAAAAAGGTCGCTTCTGGCGTGCTGGTTCTCTTCAAGTGCTTGCTGTGGAATAAAGTGTATAGTACATGTGCACTGCACCAGGGAACCAGCAGACCAGGGTGCTAATCTGCACAGGTAAGGGGATGACAATACGCCCTTACCCATGCTCCTAATCAGCATGCGCAGTATAAATCGACTGGCCCAAGGCAGGGGTGTAAGGGGGCCAGTCCCCCCCCCCCCTTATTATTTCAAACGAGATTCTGGATACAGGCATTGACCTGTAGTCAATGAAAAGGTTGCCCAGACTTGACCCACGTGTTTGAAGGTACACCAGTAAAAGTTTTACAGGGCAGAATTTTCTATCTGTGGCTCGGAGATGTGGTTTTCCAGACAGGTTATGTTTAAATTTAACAAAGTGCACACGCAGCTCAGTGGGAGCTTTGTTTTTAGTCAGAGTTTTGATATTGTCGATTTGTAAGATGTTGTCTTTGTTTAATTGGTCGGCTACAACCAGTTCACATATATACGGGTTTAGGTGTGAAAGGCAATTGAGAATTAAGCTTGAAATAGCGTTCTTTCCAATTTGGGGAGAGCCATTTGGGCTACCCCGAGCAGCTTGTGCAGGACAGGCAAGGTAATGGGCAGACGTCTGTCTATTGAGGGACACAGACTATAAGCCCCTGCCATTATTTTCCTGATGACAGTCCTTCGTAGGGTCTGGGAAACCTTTTATTTTGTGGAAGTAGACGACAGCTGACAGCTAGGTGGAGATTGTTTTTGCTGATAAGTTTAAGTTAAACAGATAAGCAACAAAAAGAGATACTGAGCTGGTGGATAAGGGACAAGGTGTGCCTAAGTCAAATTTCTTACAAAAGCCTACACAAATTTCCCATACTTTGTTGTACAGCACTGATGACTGGGGAGCCAGTGATGTCTTCAACAGTTTTCCAATGGTGGCATGAAGGAGAGAGGCATCAGGGTTTCTTGGATGGTTGTTGGATGGTCTTGACTCTGTGGAGAAAGCATTTTGAATTTATTCATGAGACCCCTTGAAAGGGCATCTGCCCATACATTGAAAATACCCAGGTAGTGCTTGGCTCGAACCCATAAATGTTAAATTTCAGGCATGCCAGAACCAGTGTCCTGATGCCTTTCATGATCAGCTGATTAGAAGAAGACTGCTTGTTTAAAATTGATACTTAGCCTTCTTTGTCAGTCATCAACAGAATGGAGTGATGGGATAAAAGTCGGCCCCAAACATGCAGTGCCAGAACTATGGGAAATAATTCTGGGAAAGTGATTTTGTATTCTTCCCAAGACTCAGGAAGCGACCATGCAATCAGCGTAAGCCAAGTACTGCACCAAAACCATAGGGGCAGAGTCCATGAAAAGTTTGATTTTAGTATTTGCTAACCATGTTTTGTCCAAAAACATGTTTGCCGTTGAAATCTGCCAGGAATTCCAGCCAGAATGACAAGTCTGCTTTCGCTTCCTTAGTGATGGTGATAACATAGTGAAGCTTTTTTATGCCCTTTGTAAGGTGTATGATGTGCTCAAAAATGCTCTCCCTGGAGAGACCACAATACATGCCGAAGAGAGGGAGCCAATGAGGGACTGAATTTTGTGTAGCGTCATTTTACATCTTTGCAAGGAGGAGGTAGAAGGTCCTGAGAGTTTGTGATTTTGTCAACAGGCAGGCGATATTCCATGCATTTAAAGTCAGGCTTGATTCCCAAAAAGGTCAGAATTTGTGAAGTCCAAGATCCTCGCACAATACCAAAAAGTGAAAGTGAGATCTTTGACATCCTTGTTTTTGAGTTGGCAATCCAAAAATTGTCTAAACAATGTACGCAGCAGGGGACCTTTAGTTTATTCAGCATGATCCATTCGAAAGCTGTACTGAGCATTTCAAATGTCCTGGATGCGCTTGAGGCGCCCATGGGGAGGCATTTGTCAAAGTAATACTTCCCTTCCCGCTGAAACACGAGCAGTGGGTAGTCCTCGGGTCTTATTGGGAGCAGCCTAAATGCTTGCAGAATATTGATTTTGGCCATGAAGGCACCGCAACCCAGAGTCTTGAGGCATTTGACAGCATCATCAATGCCTGCGTATTTCACGTGGGCTGGTTCACGGGGCATCTGAAGATGGGGTGGCTGGCGGGACACTTCAAGCACACATGCTTGTAAGAGCATGGGCCACCGCATTCGTTCCCGTTATGAAAGTTGAAACAGTACCCTTTGGGAATTTTGATATTGAATTTGGGCTGACTGCCACGAAGGGCTGGTTGTTATTGGAGCTGTGCTCCCTCTTGCGATTCATGCCACGAGACATGGCAAAGTTCATGGCGACTGTATCTACTTCATCCCGTCCTAAGTTTTCTGAGGTCCGCATGGGCTGGACCAGTTCCTCATAGAATCGCCAATCCCCCCCTTCTTGAGCAATACCCGTAACAAGGTTTCTTTATTTCAGCAGGTCACTGGCTTCATGTGGCTCTTAAACAATGATGATGGACATGAAAATTTGAAAGGTGTTGGTCCATTCCTGAGGGGACACCATTTTGTCTCCAAACAAGTTTTGGAGTGGTATTGCCATTGTCAAATATGCCTAATTTTACAGATTTATCATCTTTGTTGATAAGAACACCCAGATCAATATACTCTTGTGCCCAAATCTTTTGTCTTACTCCTTCTGGCACTTGGGCATGAATAGGCTTGGCCACGGAATATTGAGATGTCTTTTGTGGCATTAACGGGATCATTTGAGAAGCAGCTTCTGTTCCTGCTATCTCTTCTACAGCTTCATCTGTGGCCAGCTCATTCATTAGGGGAGAAAATAATAAAACTACACGAGTGTGAGTGCCTGGCTGTAAATTCAGCATGGCACGAGCATACCCATGGAGCGGAAGGATACACGAGATGTAGCCTGCTGCAGGTGGGCCATCGAGTGTATCCTTCTGCTCCACGGGTACGCGAGTCTGCACCGACACTGTTGGACCATTTTTTCCCTGAAGAAGCGCACTGAAATCCTGTAGTATTAAATTTCTCCCCTGGCTTGTTTAGGGCCTCCTGTATGTCTTTTGCTAGGCCGTAAGACATCTGGTGCCAGCTGAGAGGTCGCTGTCCCTTGTTGGTTGTTCTTGGCTTTCTTGGACCTGAGCTTTGGTTTCAGTTACCTCTGGGACCTTGGCCTTTACACCCCTTGTCTTGGGCATACTTCAAGAATAAAGTATATGGCAAAAGGCAACATCATGAGAACAAGCACAGGGAATAGCTACTAAATCCCTCTTTATGCCTCTGTGTCAATCTCCCGCAGGTCTGAAGACCACCAAAAATTATCTCTCTCACGATACCAGATAGCATAGAATGTGTGACAAATATGGAATCCTTTTCATGACCTGTGAATTCTTATGACCTCCTTGGACAATAAAAACTTATATTGAAAAACCCATGAACCTTGTTGATGCCCCATACACACATGTATATTTATACTTCCGCTTATTTACCCTATCTCATATGACCCCTCTGCGTGAATAAGTACCAAACTCTCTCTCTTGCCATGCTCGGGAGTACTCATCGACCAACAGAGAAGAAAAAAAAAAGGAGGGGGGGGGGGGAGGCACTCGCAATAACCCCTTCCCATTATGTACTGCATTTTCATTACCTACGTTTTAAAACGCAAAAACTGTACATTGCCCATCTGTCTCTCTCAGCAGAACATGTATATGAGACCAACAGTTTGCCTGAGATTACAGAACAAAACTTTTTCTATCACTATCCCACCACACTTTGTAGCTGTGGCCGAATCTGTCTCTCAGTAGAACGTGTATGCAAGATCAACAGTCCGCCTGAGATTACAGAGCAAAAAGTGTATCATCTATAACTGCATGGTTCATCTTTATCTGTTTGTTTGTCAGACAACACTGGGATTGCAGGAAACCAAGTCTAACATACCTTAAATAGGGTTGTCAGAGATTTTTCAAAAAGTCATCCTACATGTACAAATGATACACCATTGGAAAAGTCTTGTTACCAGAAATACAAAGATATAATTCTTTTTCCTGTAGGTCAATTAGATCAAAAGTTATGGAGGATCAAAATTTTTGGAAAAAGGGCGTTTTTCTGCCATTTTTCCACATTTTTGTTATAATTTAGTAATTCTAAAACTATAATACATATACATTAATGTCATACATCATTGGACTGGCAATTTCATGACAAGTTCAGAAATATAAGTTTTATTCCTGCAGTACAGAAGATACAGGGGGTTAAAGTTAACCCTAAAAATGAAAGTTTCGAAAAAGCTCATAATTTTCAGTATTTTCACCAGTACTCATCACAAATGCACAAATTGTGATGTTTTTCATTGTTTGTGGGATGCCAACCATGAAACATGTTAAACTTCATATACAAAGAATGCCATTAACAATGATTAGATGAAAAAATGTAACTATATTGCGAAGTAAAATTATTGAGTGCCACGCCCCTTTTTAAATGCATGTTGACGATGAGGTTAGTTTCTCCTTATAAATGCAGTTGATGTTTTTTTATTATGCACAGATACAACTTAGTGTGAAAAATTTGTTTTACAGTTTGTTTATATTGTGCATAATTATTCCATCTTTCATTTTTTAACTTGACAGCTGGCTTCACTACATTTTATGAGACGTAAACTTTCCGCAGGCTGTCACCAAGTAACTTGCCCACAACGTGGTTATGTTAACATAGAAGTGGGTGTGGCCTCACAAGGCGGATTGGAGAGAACAGCACAAAAGCTTATAAATAAACCTATTGACGACCACAAAGCGTAGTACAGTGGTACCTGCTGTATGCAACCACTGCCATGGGCAGCCACATAGCCTTCTGTGGTCACTAGGCTTGGACATAGGAGTCACTTTCTTTGTAAATTTACCTGTAGTGACAGATCACATGCTGTGTGTAGCCAATTATTCTTTGCAGAAGAGGTGGCCACATACAGCAGGTACCACTGTACTTCAATGTGTTATTTGCATATGATTTCCCCATTTGCAGTCAATATCAATAAGTCTTTGAAGTTTTTGCAAATCATATGCAAACAATACCAGGTGGTCTCAAATTCCACTATCCATGAGCACCTCCTACAGCCAAGTCCTGCCTGGGATGCAGTTCATATGAAAATTCCATGTTCAACTTGAGCACAGAATTGGGCAATCAAGAAACTGCAATTCTTGAATGCAGTTGAACTGGTGGTCAGCGAGTGGGGGTGGCTTCACATTCACAATGTGGAATTAATGGAACAGCGGAAGAGCTTCGTTCATAACTGTCTGCATATTCAAAGTCCCCACAAGTATGAGAAGAGGGATCAACTCAACCACTATTCTAGGAATAACAAGCAGAGGCTACTTGTTATTTTAACTCCTTTATTAATCATGTGTCATGTTGCATGGTTCGAAAAAATATATTCACACACACATGCACACACACATATAGAATTCATGATGTATGGTGCTCCCCTTTTATTGGAGCAGCTGTCATTAAAGTTTTGGCATTCTGCCACACAAGTTTTGCCACAACAGTAATGCTTAAACTTATATTCCAACATATTTGTCAGGTGTTCTTACATAATCAAACTGGCATTGATTGTTGATAAAGTAATTCATTGTGAGAAATTCAAAATTGGTATTTCAAATACAGTGAAACCTGTTTTGAAAGACCACCCCTAGGGCAAGCTGAAAAGTGGTCACATAAGGCAGGTGGTCTCAATAGAAGTACAATAACATGGGAAAGATAGCAAAAGGGACATAGTTAACATGGTCTGAAAAGGCAGGTGGTCTTTCATCACTGGTCTCTCAAAACAGGTTTCACTGTACCATCATCAGGAACAAACATACATTTCAATCTGGCTGAAGGCTGTCATGAAAAAACTTGTGCCAAAACTTTAAAGTGCATCACAACAGTGGATTTAAAGTATTTTTCATTTCCTTTAATTTGGATGTAGCTGAGTATGGAGCAGTTTATCTGGTGAATAATTTAACCATAAGATGAGATCCTCAGATACTGTCTATGCAATCTAGAACTGTGCAGGATTTTGGCGTTGTTATCAACCTTTATGACAGGGACCTAGCGGCATATCTTATAATACTGTTATTTACCTATTGTTTTGGAATTTGTTAGAGAAAATTGTAATTTAACAAAATACATAAATTTGAAGATAAAAATAAAATAACACATGCTCAAATCTCATCACAAGAAAAAATTCATGTTATATTTTCAGTATTTTCTTATGTAACTTGGCAACAGGTAAACAGTTAGAAGACATGCCATAAGCGATTTCATACATTATGATTTGATCATGCATCTCATTAAATTTATACCAATGTATGTCATTACATTTTAAAATGCTTCAATATATTTTCTTGTCAAGGATAGGTTTATTATAAACCAATTGAGTTTTAGGTATTGCACATGTATCATTACCCCAGGTGATCATGTACTTAAATTTAAGTCTGTTTCATTGATTGACACTTCAGTAAGGATAATTTTGTTCAAGTTGCTGAGACAGCTTGAAATTATCATTTTTTACATGATATATCCAAACTAATTTTACGTCTTTTGACTAAAAGTGACTGAATAATCATGTTAAATGATATGCATGAATTAGTTGGCATTGTTAAATTTTATTGCCAAATTACGAAATCACTGCTGTCATTTTTTGGTGCACAGGACGAGCCTAAATATAAATATATGAAATTGCTTGTGACTTGTACAAATGTTGAATAAAAGAGTGCACAAAACCACCCAGTGCACATCCTTAAACCAGTCCTGTGGGGAAGGGGGCTAAGATCCTGGAGGGACAGCACAAAGCTTCGAAAATTTTCAGCCGAAATGGGACATGAGAAATAATTTCATGTTGAAGATATTCCTTTTTACATAATTTATATGCTAAAGATCAGCTTTTTACTTATTTTTGTAACCAAGTACAGCAACCTGTAGCTGCTGGCTAGTTGGTTAGTGCTTTGTGCTGTCCCTGACAATGATAATGAATCAATGTTATTTACATGATTGAAGACAATTTACAAGGCAATTGGTCATTACAGAGTCCTGAAAAAGCACTTAAGAAATTCAGAGTTCATTAAATGACTCGAAACACTCAAAGTTCGCTCCATATAGCACAAGCTCCAGCTTCCACTATGTTGCACTTAAGAAATTCAGAGTTCATTGAATGACTCGAAACACTCAAAGTTCACTCCAGCTTCTGCTGTGTGTCATATGATAACCACATCCAGGCTCTAACTTCCACTTTGTTGCAGTGAAGATATACAGAGTTCACTAAATGACTCCATGGAAAGGCACATCCACATAATACTATCTCCAGCTGCAGGGAAATGACCATCAGATATCCTTAGCCCCGTACAATGACAAACAGTTGTCTGTTCCCCACATGCTGAAATAATGAACCTGCAAATACACGAACTAAACAACAGAAAACTGCAACTTTTTTTTTTTTTTTAAATGCAATACAACACATTCAAGCCTTTCATGTTCAAAAAAAAAACCGAATCAAAGTTGTTACGGAAATGTATCTTAAATAACTGCATTTGCACTTTTGAATAAATTTGCATAAATTAGATATATTTAGTGGCTTGATGATGTTGATATGGTAAATTTTGGGTGAGCATTGAAAAGCCATTCCAAAACAGAGCTAAAGCCAAAATGTAAGATACAAATATGTAGAAGTTTCAAGAGACTGAGGAAAAGCCATGGTATCCCAAGACAACAAGATTGCATCTACGTGTCCACAGACACTATGACTTTTTCCAGCCCACTCATACATATTTGAATCTGATCATAATCAGTACTGATCTAGCTATCTAGTGACTGGCGAAACTTCATCCTGACCCAGTCATCCTGGCACTATGTGCTGAATCTGACTAATCTTACCATTTGCAGTACTGATCTAGCTATCTAGTCACTGGCGGAACTTTATCCTGGCCCGGCCATGCTGCCAAAATATGCAGAAGCTGACTACTCTTACCATTTCCAGTACTGATTATGTCTGACTACAAATTCAATATTTTTATCAGTACTGATCTAGCTACCTAGTGACCGGCGAAACTTCATCCTGACCCGGCCATCCTGGCACTATGTGCCGAAGCTGACTACTCCTGACAATTGCAGTACTGATCTAACTCAAAGGGTTCAATGCAGAATCAATGTTCACCAAAATTCAAACACATGGTGATCAAAGTGTCCATTGTACCAGTATTTGTTTAATAACTCACCGAGACTGCCAATTTGAAATGATTCAGACTGAGCAGTATATATGCATAACTGATTTTATCATTACAAGTCATAATTTGGAAGAAGAAAACCATGTGTCTAATTACAAAAACAATTACTACATCACAAATACCTATAAATGCATACCATCTCTGGAATTTTTCTTAGACATGAAATAATTGTTTTTTGCTTTTCACTTTTTAGGACATTCTTTCAAACTGTTGACACGGTAGTGATACCTCCTTGTGAATGAAGTTCAAGGAAGCATAGCATTTTCAGATTGTATCTAAACATAATTTTGTCCACACTTTCCTTCATTAATGCTCAAATCTTCTTCAAACTTTGTGTGGTTATTTGTCACTTAAGGTGTGGTCATGAAAGAACAACTTTGAGCTTAGCAGATCAAGGTCACAGCCAACATAATATTTGCTATTGATATGGCCAATATCTCAGATCTTCAAGCTTTCTTTCCTTGCTGTCTATCGCTAAAAGATATGTCACAAAGTGACAATGAGCAGTAAAGGACTTTAGCTATTCAGGTCAAGGTTATGGCAGGTATATGCAAGAGGTATCTTGCGCACACCCTACTTCTTTCATTTGTCTTCTTCAAACTTTGTATCGTAATCTTCCTTTACAATAAGATGTGTCATGAAGCAACAATGTATGTCCAGCTGTCTGTCTCAGAATTGTTGCAAACAAACATCTCATGACTCACAGGCAACCTGAAAGTCAAGTTTATCTAAATTGTACCTTAAGACCATTTCTTGACCTGATTACATTTTGGTAACCTTGACAATGTTTGCAAGGTCATTGGATTGGATGGGGCATTCGGTGTGCCCCAGGGACAAATATTATTGGCCTTTTAGTTTTTGGGGGAGATTTCTTGGTTCTTACACATACTGATTGCTCCACCCAAACTGCCATAATATTTGGTCTGGCCTTTGTCATTTAGATGAGTCCCATCATCTAAAAGATACTTTTCTCTGTTCACCTGACTGTCAAAGCCATAGTGTTTGTAGAAAAATATCCATCGCTCACTTCTGAGCAAATTCTGGAGGTGCCTATTGACCTCTTTCGCCTGGACATTGTATTCAGGAAAATAATATTTGCTGCCTGCATTGCGCAAAAACGGCGATGAAACAACCACCTGTCTAACCAGCAGGTTGTAGTGCAAATGCTTAGCAAATGACACTATTTCATGGGCAATAAGTTCAGGATTGCAATCCCTGACTATGTCATTGCCGCCTGTTTGCAGGAGTAAGATGTCCACTGGCCAGTTGCATTGAATAATGCTGTCACTTTCTTTGTGAAGTTTAGCAATTTTGGCACCAGGGTGACCAACATAAAAAAAACTTTGGTTCTATCCTTACAACCAAAATCCCTGCTAAGCTTTGCTTTGTGAACAAACTTTTCAAACCTTTTGACGAAAGAATGTCCATAAATGAGCACTGTGGGTTCATTAGTGCAAGCCATTTTAATTGCAATGTATGCAATGACAGAGATGATTCAATATCAATATGTATAGATATGTATATATGCAAAACAAATATTTGTGAGGCAGCAGTTCAGTGAACTATTATCTCTAAATCCTTATCTTTTTCGTCTTCAATATTTTTGAATGTATACACTGCTGGGTCACCGTCATAAATTATGTTGAACCAAATTGGAAATCCTGGTATCTGTAGAAAAAGACAGAAAGAATATGATTAAAAACCTATCTATGTGAACAATGGTAAAAAGGCACAAAAATGAGTAAAAGTATAAACATGTCAACAGATATGAAAGTTACATATTAATCTATACATGCTCCAGCACCCATGCTCCAGCACCTGTGTAAACTACAAACTACCAAATTATTAGTATTATGTGTGATAAGAACTTATCTCTACACTGCAAATACTATCGTAGATCTAGGTAAGCTGTTAAATATTATACAGCAAGACTACTCTACCACCGAGACAACCATCAGACTGACACAAAATTACTAAAAAGACTATCACAGACTAAATCAATACAGTAGTCCTTCTTGAGAGAGACCTCCCCTAGCAGCAGGTTCCAGTTTTTTTTTTACCTAAAATGTTAGTGGCCTGTCAATGGAGGTGAAATAAAATGGTAAAAATACCACAAGGCACATATGAATTGTGATCTTAAAAGCTGGTGGTCTAATTGGAGTGGTCTTGCAAAAGATAGACTACTGTCTTGTGCATACATTTACTCTCTTACCTGTGAAATAATCTTTGCCAGGTACCATGTTTTCTCCTGATTTTGGATCAATAAACCTATGCCTGACCCTAGCCCCTACCAGCATGTGCCTCTTTGTGTTGTTTACTTCATCCCTAACTAACGCTTGCACTATGAGTTCCTTCAGATTCAAAACTAACTCCTCAACTGAGAGTGTGACTCTTGCATTGTCTTTGTTGCCTTTTTGTTGGTGAAATTGAACACCTCCTTGTTTTCAGGTTCCTGTTGCAGCACATGCTTTCTGAAGTTCAGCTGTGCTTTGAGGGCTTCTTTCTGTTCTGTGATTCCCTTGTATGAGCCCACCATCTCATCAATATCCCGCTCGCTTGCCACAGACCATGGTGAATTATATCAGATGTGTACTTCTCTTGAAGTTGGAGTTTCTTCTGTTCCAACTCTTCCTTCTTCTTCATCTTCTCCATGATTGCTTTATGCTGATTCTCTGCTATTTCCTTCTGTCTGGCTTTGAATTTCTTGTGAACCTCAGTGGCTTCACTCCGGGCAGAAGCCAGCAATGACGCAATTTCTGCTTCATCCTTTCCTTTCAACCGTTGCAATGTTTTGTTCTGAGCGAACATCACATATGATTCGGCTGATAGTGTTGTAATGTTTGGTTTTGTCCTCAATAGTTGGTCCAATGAACCAAACACACTCTCAGCTAAGCAACTGGTTTCAGGGGCACCCTTCACCTGTTCCCGAGATTCATTGGGCAGATTATGAAGCATTCCTCCTGGAAGATGGTCCTCAAACAGCCTTTTGCTGAGAACACATAGAGCGGAGAAAACTACACCCAGAATTGATGCTGATATCATCAAGGTCTCCAAGTATTTCTTTGAAGACTTTTAGTGTGTTGTCAGCAGACTTGCTTTCTATATCCCGCAAACCTAACACCCAGGGGTTACCATGACCATCATATGCTTCAAACCCCATATACTTATTAACATGACCATCATATGCTTCAAACCCCATATACTTCTTACCATGACCATCATATGCTTCAAATCCCTTGTACTTCTTACCATGACCATCATATGCATCAAACCCCATGTACTTCTGGCCATACTTACTTGTTTCATCGATCTGTCAGAAGTGTAGTGTTTGGGGTTTGAGAAAGCACGTGTGCAATTTGCTTCTGTGCTAGAGCTATCCTTTCTAAATTCAAGCTTAGGACAGTTGATCTACTTGGTAGTTTATTGGCTTCTCAGCCAACAAGCTTCAGCACTGCAGAAATCACAGGTGAAACTTTGTTTGCGCTCACATTGTGCTCAAGCAGCTCATATACACACAACTTAAATTAAGGTCATCTGAGTATATCTCACTCACATCATCAAAAACCTGGAGACACTTGTTATCTTTCAGCAGATCTGATAAATATTGATTGGAGCAATCAAGTTCTTTGATTTCTGCTTTAAGTTTCTCATTTTCTACTGCAATTTCTTCTTTCTCTTTCTCAAGAGCTGCTAGTTTCCTTTTCATGTCATTGTATTCATGAAAGGAAGTGGCTGACTGTTTTGCACCTTCCCTTTCTAAATTTTCAGACTTTTTTTGGTAATAAGTCAAACTGGACCGTGCTCTCTGTATGGTCACATCCTTAACTTTAAGTCTCTCTTCAAATGTTTGTTTTTGGTTTAGTGCCTGTTCTAGTTCATTTTAGTGCTTTTCTTACCTCTGTTTGACTTTTCCTAAGCTCTTCTGTCAACTTCTCTACAACCTCGGCATCACCAGTATGTGACATTTGTGCCGGGCGTTTATTATATGTGCCACGCTTCTTGGGAAAATCATAGGGTTTATCAAGAAATTCCCTCAATAGGTCCTATGCACATTGCACAGCGCATGCGTCACTTTTTTTGACGCGCAATGCATGCTGGGTACTTGGTAGTCGCCCAGTGCCATGGCGAACACCGTATAGCGGGAAAGACACGATGGAGCCAGTTCACAAAAATGCGACAGAGGTAAACGCAACTAAAATCCCCGGGGCAATTTTATTACACCCGTTAAGCTCCGTTGACATTGAGTTTGGAAATGTGTATTTCAAAATGCGGTATTTCTTGACACTGTCGATCACCCTCTCTACATGAATCCTAATACGGGCAATCTGGACTGTTTCCTCAGCTTCCTGAACACTAAGCTGAGCCTTCCCATTCAGAAATGGGGGAATGTTCAGACCGACCTGCACCTTTGCCAGTTCGTCATCGATAACAAAGCCCCTGTCTGCCATCACAGAGTCCCCCGGTTCTAACATGTTGTATAAACCACTCTGTCGGGTGATATCATTGTCAGACATCCGGCCAGGAACCAGGTCGGATACCAATGATATGAAGCCATTTGGGGTGATACCTATGAGTCCCTTGGCAGTATTGTGATGTTTGTAACTTGAATAGGCATCACTCTGTACCCTGAAATGTGAAGGAGTCTCTATGAAGAGTTCGGTGCAATCCAGTATAATTCTTGTAGATGGATATTGGTCTTGAAAACACTCTGGCATGTAACTATCTACCACTTGTCTTGATGGCCAGATTGGAATCTGTGTGAGGCGTTGGTACAGCAGATCTATGTATGTCATACATATTCGAGACACAGTGCTCTGGTGGATTCCGAACCTGCAAGTGCATAAAAAATCATGAGTGTACAATTTAAAAAAACAAAAAAACTTCAGAGTCAAATGATCTGCAAAGTATTGTGAGTTATGAAGGAACTGTTTTACTTTTCTCTCTCTAATTTTTTAATTGTCTCCAGTTAAAAAATGCGCTTTACAGACCCACATGATCAGCATGACAATGTTGAGATAAAGTAGAACAGTGACTGCATTAATGATAAAGCAGCATTTGAATTTTGTCCTTTAATTTAAATAATTTTAACCGATCAACATTTTATTTTAACTGCTGCAGGCTTGCACTGAAAAAGTACACTTCAATGATCCACAAAATGTTCAAGTTGTGACAGTGTACAAATAAGCCTGAGCACTGCTGTGTCAGCTCTGCACGTACTATAATAGTAACTAAGTGAATTCATTGATTTTTTAGATTCATTTTCTTTTATTTTTAGCTGTAGATCTTATGATATTTTGAATTTTTACACATTAAATTGACTGTATATTGACAGTTATATTTCACTGTGATAATAAAAAACATGCATCATTAATCTGTACAGTATTTATAGCTTCATGTGATAGTTAACATTTTACACGTTGGACAAAAGCCAGAGTGATGTGTAGTACAGTTGATTACACAATGGCAGCATCAGACAAAAGTTTTTAAAACCTCAGATACACTTGTCTTTCCATTTTATGTTTTAGTATTATTTCCATACTTATGTAAAAAATCTAAACTTGTATGTTTGATGTAATAAAATAAATCAATTTTATTTTCATATTAGTGCTTCGGCACTCAGACTACAGGTACATTGACAGCAATATTTCACTGTGATAAGAAAATACATTCCATTTTATTTTTTAGCATTATTTCCATACTTGTGTAAACAGTCTGGAACTTGTATGTTTGATGTAATAAAATAAATCAATATCATTTTCCTTCTACTTGTTTACTTAATACATATTTGTCATCATTAACTATCAAACATTTTGAAAGATCATGGTTTCTCTGTCATATGTATTATATCTAGTGTGCATTATATATATGACAAATAGTAAATAGTATATATTACACATGACAAAAGCCATGATCTTTCAAACTGTTTCATATATATAAGAAATACAATAGACTTTCCATTAAATTCACTTACCTATGAGCAAGATCTTGCTCAAGAAGTCCCAAGCGTAGCCTTGTGAGCACTAGAAACAGTTCATCCTCAGATGACAGAGCTCGAAAGGCAAGTTTGTTCTCATTTGTAGTGTCTGTTTTCCTGGACCCCCAGAACAGTAGGTTTTTAATATCTGTTTCTATGTATGTGTACAGGTTTTGGAAGTCTACTTGTGTCAGGCCTGTATAAAACTTCATGGCTTTATCATCTTGTACAGATTGAAGTCCAAACACTTTTTTTTCTGCATTTTCTTTCTGACGGGTTAGGTCGATATTCTGCATGTGTAACTGGCGTTTCAGTTGTAAACACAAGTTTCTGTTGTCGGTGGCCTCCTTCCTGGCTGCGGCGAGATCGCTGGTAGTCTTTTGCAGTTTATTTTCTAGTTCAGAAAATTAATTCTTTCTCTCATTTGGTCCATTTCCTCGCACATGTTTTCCATAGCTCTTTGCTTTTGTCTATATGCAACTAGTAAGTCCGCAGTCCTAACGCTGTAGCTGTGATCGTTAGCGTGCGTAGTTGTCTTTTCGGCCGCCATATTGATTTGTTCTCGGAGAGTTAACACAGGAGGGGTTAACATTGCAGCATTGTCAAAACTATCGTTCATTTGTTCATTTGTCCCCCGATTTTCATCTTCCATGCAGTTTACTGTATATTTAAGCTGTCGTCGTGGTTTGGGTTCGTTAATCTGGCGTAGAGGAAACAATTTGGGTACGCTATCATCGTATTTTCGTTTGCCGTTGGGGAAATGTAAGCTGCATACTCGATGTCCGTCAGTTGGTACAAATTTGCTGAATTTTCCTGAGCTTCCAGCTCGGGAAATATTTCTTATCCAAGTGTCTCTTAGCGATTTGTGTTTGGGAAACCTGTAGAAACTGATTTTTTTGTCTCTAGTTGAGTTTTTAAAGCAACCAGGCACACAACAAGTGAAACCCCCCATGGCGATACGTGTTCAACGATCCACCTGCCTGAGGGTAATGACTACCAAGCGCTTAATTGTCAATTAGGATGGCGCTAATTGATTCAAAATGGCGACCATGCATAAGACCTATTTCTGTTGAGACCCTGGGCGTTTTGTCTTACAAATGGCAATCTTTTGTGTCACCAAATTTGTAATTGAATATAGAAAAGATTTCTTTGTTGGTTTATCAGGGTGAGGATAGATGGAATGTAACCAATCAACATATGCATCTTGTCCCTCTTCAAGCTTCTCTAATACCTCCTTGACAGTTGGAGTCGCTGTAGCCATATTGGTATTTTAAAGCTAATTTGACTGACTAAGACACATAGTAGAATCTGGTAGGGGTAGGTATGATATATTTCTGCTTCTAGAAAGTGCAGCATGCAGTGATGTTATATCTAATAGTGCCCTACAATGCAAGAAGACAGAACTGCACATGCAAAACAGGGCTTGACATTAAGGATTTTTTTATTTGTCCCAAGGACAACCACAATATGAATTTTACTTGTCCCACAAAAATTTTACTTGTCCCAGGGAAACCACCATTTCATTTTACTTGTCCCAAAAAAATTTCACTTGTCCCATTTCAAAAGTATATTAGCTTACTTGTCCGTAACGAACATCACAGAACAGTTTTGAGAACCATCACTTTTGGGAAGAAAACTGAACAAGACAATACTGAATATTGAAATAAATTTATTTAAGTTTCTTGAGAATAGCACTTACATTTTGCTGCACCTCTGGAATGTTTAATAATTCTCGGGATTTTAATTCACAAGCACAATGATGTATGACAAGTGCATCATACAAATAGCACCAATCACAAATATTTTGTTCCGGGTTGTCTATTTATCCCTGACTGGCATTCTTAAAAAAAAAAACAAACTGTGACATTACAAACAGCTGAATGCAAATGTACACGTTTATAAAAAGTAATGAAAAAGCACTGAATTCTCATGTTTCCAGTGCACATGTTGATCTATATAAAAGATATACACAATCATATCAAATGATGATACACAAATTAAGCCAGTTTAAATAATAAATGAAAAGTAATAAGTAGACTACTAGTTTTACATGCATAATCAAAATATTCACGCTGCAAATCAACAGACTCCTGATCATAGGCAGTCCGATCCCAGTTCGGTTCGGTTTCAGTTAAATACTGTTATTATCGCCCAGTCTCGGGCGCCTCGTATTTCGGCAGTAGTTTATCAACACGTTCATTTCCATTGCGATTTGTTTGTGTTGAGTTCTAGTTTGACATAATTGAGAGAATGCAATTATTAAGAAAAGCATGCACACTTACGTGCTTGCAATATCAGGAAACTGATGGCATGGCACGCAGAACATTTCCATTCTGTCGCAGTCATATTCCAGCCAAGGAAAATCTTTTTTTCCCGTGATCCTGAAACTGCCTGGTCCTTTTGGTTTTCTCATAATTTTTTCTGCTGTGCACGTGATTGACTTTGTCTGTCCTCATCAGTAGCCGCGGCAGCATTCTTTCTTTTGGTAGCCCTGCCAGGGCCCTGCCCTGGCTTGGGCGGCTTCAAAAACATCCTAAACCTGAAAGCGTGTTCGCTTGCTTCTGTTAACAAATGCAAATGGCGACCTTCACTTCCTAACCTTTAGCCTGATTCCCGTGGTCAAAACTAACACGTGTCTCTAACGGCCAATCAGATGCACTTAATCTGAATAATTAAAGGACGTAAATCTGGCGGAAAATAACGAAGCATAAACTTCCGGTTACTTGGGAAATTTGCGACCGCGACGTGCCAGCGGACAACAAGCTTGATTTTTCACTTGTCCGACGTGCCGCAAACGTGTGAAACAATAAAATAATGGTTGTCCAAGTCGGGCTAGTCACATTAAAGAGTTAGTTGTCCAGGAATAACGTTTAATTGTCCCGGGCTGTCGGGCTTGCCTTAATGTCGAGCCCTGCATCTTAAATCTAGGTAAATATACGGAAAAATCAGGGACTGGTATGGAATGAGTTAGACCTTTAGAGTATGTAGACTTGAAAATACTTGTGACAAATTCAGCTGCGTTTTTGCCACAGACTGGCAACTCAGGGCCATACCATAGGTTTGAAAATATTGAATGTTACCTTTTGACCTTTACTCCAGGGAAAATGATTACCTTACAAGGATAAAATAGTGTTAAAGGCCTTGGTATATGCAAGTTCCAACACTTTAGTTCTTACCTCATTATTACAGTCATCGAAATGTTACGTCAGGAATCCTCAACCAATGTATGACCATGTGTCTAATCCCACATGAAGTATAAATATATATAAATTTTAATCCTGACTTCCATGCTGACTTATGCAGATTTTCATGTAATAAGCGGGCAAAATTTTTTGTACGTTTTATACAAAGTGAAAATATAGGGTGCGTAGCAACAATACCAACAGGAAAACCAGAAGTCTATGACTGAAATAAAAAACTGCGACACCTTATATTCATGTATATGGACTCCCTCCCAACCGGTTTCGGCATTATTATGCCTTCATCAGGGGAGGACAGGAGTCAAATATTTTAATGAAATTGTTGCTTAAGTATGCATATTTCAGGTTGCGTCTGACTTCTGGTTTGTAACTGGAAGGGACGTCACAATCAGTATCATTGTCATATTGAAAATATCGTGTATTGATAAAAGTTATATGAAATAAATATAGTACTTGCGTTGTTTTCTTACTTGTTTGATAATAAATGTCCATATAGCTTCTAGTATTAAATTTATGACGATCTTGTTTAAACAGATATGTCAAACGATCCTTGAAAAAATTATTATTATGGAATGTCCAGTGTCAGTTCGGTGATGTTGATAAAGTACGTAATAATAAAATATTATTATAGAGAATTGCTGGTATTGAAAGAAATATAGTTTTTTAGTGGAGCTGCCTCAGGTACTGCGGGATGGGATCATAGTAGATCTGTACTTCTGTAGTGTCTTTATCTGCCGGGCATGTCTTCTTTATCGTCCTAGGATTCTGCGGGAGAAGGAAAGCAGATTTCCATCTATTGTATTTCCTATAAAACTGTTCTTCGGGGATGTCATTTTTAGGCAACAATTTGGGACGGCTGTTCGTCTTGTTTGGGATAAAATTCTTATGTTCTTTTGAAAATTGTTCTGGTTTAATATCATATTCACTGGTGCACGAAGTTGGCGTTTCACTTTCAGAATCGCTCAGTTCTAGTCCCATATCCTTAATCCACTTTTTTCTTCTCAAATGTTTTTCAATGTCGTCTCCAACGTCACTAGTAGTTTCTCCTAAACCCCCCCAAATAGTATGGACCAAATTGTGCCCATGTCGATGTAGTCAAGTTTTGGAGCTGGACCACTCTTTTTCGGGGTCGTTCTGTATTTTGCACGTTCATAACATTTGGTGTGGAATCGTTCTCTTGTAGAACCCTGACGGTAGCATTAATTTTAATTGAAAGAAAAAAAAATAACTGTCTTTTATTGTTTGTGTTCCAACCGCATTGCACAATCTGCATTGAAAAATTATGAACATGCCAAGGAGATACAGAATAATCATGTTACAGCAGTTGTGCTACACTTATGTAAAAGGTATTGAATGTATAATCTTCATTTATGTTTACAATTAATGATTGCAAAATGATTTTTAGTTAAGGGTCATATGTGAGGGAGTTTTCTACTTAGCTGCTGTTTTCCATTTTAATGTTTGTTATTACACAAAATAAAATGTTAAAACAAATGCTGTGAGGTTTTTGTAATTCAAAGATTTTTTTCCCTTTTCATGTCTGTTATGATTTTGTGGATTTTGAAATTATTGAATTAAATTCTAGAAAACTTGTCAAAATTATGGCTCAATAAATTAATTAGCATCAAATGCAGGCCAAATGTTTGGAGGCAAAGGTGCCAAACCCGAAATATACTGATGACGCCACCTTTCGGTGAGCCGATTTGTGTTGAGACCCAAGTAGGTTTTGAAAAGCAGTGGTGATAATGAATGTCTAATGTTATACTCCTGAATCTGTCACAAAGATGTACAAATTTCAGTACTTAAATGTTAAATGAATGGATCATCTGTACTTATTTCAGCAAGGACTTGGAAGGAAGGAATAAAGAAGAATAAAAGGAATTAATTTAAGAAAATAATTTTTCATCAATACATTTCAACACTACATGGGCAAAATATAATGTTGAGAATATACTTTTTAAAGATTTTTTTTTCTTTTAAAAACATGCAGTGAATGTCTATCCGGGTACAAAAAATATTAAATAAATCTAAAGCAAACGAGAAAAATTTTGGCGTCAAAATGCAGAACCCATAAGTAGGCCTAAAATATGGAAAGAGGTATAGGTTTATGATTATGTAATAAAAACACTGCTTTACATATTTTGTTGGCAGGAATATGTCAGCTATTTATGTTTGTACATACCTAAAATTCTATAGGGGGTATAGGACTTAGTAAGGATATCTGCATAGTGCGTGTCATGGAGCAATTCAGGCAAAAATGCGTCAATAGAATGTTGGCTTATGAATATGCAAGTCAGGCTGCGAGGCTAAGCAGCTTTGGGCTCAACAGATTGAGCAAAAACAGGAATGATTGAAGAAATTAAAATAAATTGTTGTTTTCAGTTCGAGGGTCAAAACTGCTAATTAATGAAAATTAATTAAAATTACCATTGTATAATTCTCAGGAGAACAAGTGTAAGTACATATAGAGAGACTTAAGTATGTTGAGAAACACACAATAATAACATAGGCCTATGTTGCATAAATATACTTATACTTTTTGGCCAATTCTGTCGAAGCAATAGGCGACATTCATATTTAACTGCGATCCTGCTCACTTCCTGTGTTACCAGGGCAACAGACTGTTGCTTCCACCATGAGAGCAGATTTGCATTATATACTACATAACATCCATAAATAACACTTTTCAACCAAAAGGGAGCTCATTTCTAATCAATTTAGGCATCCCTTATGTTTCAAATATATGTTAAAACATTTTCTTACAATTATTCTGTGTTCGTGTTGTTGTTTTATTGAGAAAGTATTTTTGAACATGCTAAATACATGGATCTGCCCTGATGCAGGTGGCTCCTCTTTTGCTCAATGGATGTTAGAGTAGGACCGCATTTAAATATGAATACATCCTATTGATTAAACATTTTAAAAACAAATTTCCATCGATAAGTAAGTCCATATTGGTTCCAGTTTACAGAATGAATGACGCTTGCTCTAAATTCACTGATTGGGTTTAGAGTTTACTTTCCCTACACTAAAAGAAGGCAGGTTCAAAATTAATGTAAGACGCAAAGGAATGACATCATCTATGTGTGTTGGCCGATTTGAATTAAACTGAATTGTTAAAACTGGTTCCGTAATTTATAACTTTAATGTCGCTTTTTTTTCCAAAAAAATATTGAATGAAAATTATGAACTTATTTACAAAGAAATAACAAATTATTTACAATTAAAACTCCCTTACATGTTACAACTTGCTCTTGCTGATTTGCAGCATGGCCATGACTCGCTCCACCACTCGGTTTAGACTTATCAAAAGCCCACCACGCTCCGCCTCTTCTTTACAGAACTTGTGCACATTTATAATTATTTCCTCTGTAGTGCTCATGACTTTTGTTTTTTTTTTTCCCACAGGGTATTATTGCAATAATCTCTGCCAACAAAAATGCCCCCTGTTGCAGAGGCTTAGAACCAACAGAACGAAACGTAGAAAAGTACGTGGTACATTGGCCCTTGCATATGATTACAACGTAATTAAGATGTTATGAAAATATGAATTGCCTCTGGAAATGAAACACAAATACACACACACACTGAACCAGATTCATTAGGGGCCATGTCACTTATTACCCTTTGACGGCATTTGACGTTAGACTTTTTGACCCACCACCCCTTCCCTTAACGGTGAAAGTGAACCTATGTAACATGCAACATCTTTTCCTTGGGCAACATGAGTCTGCTCTAAACCATTCTAGTTGACATATTAACACATAGGACTGGTATTCTCTATTAACTTAATATTAGGCCTGTTTATCATGAATCCCGACATTGAGTTCATATACTTACTCTAATAATCATTGTTGCTTTATTTTACAATAGTCAAATATAAAATATAGGCACATCTAATTTTCTGCTCATTGCAGGATTTTCTCAATCATCTCTTGTAAAATGTGTCCCCGTTCGCAAATCCAAACAGTGTGATTTGACAAGGAGCATACTCTTACAATCAAAAGTGTTTGGTCATTTCAGCGGCACTGCCAAACAACATCAGTAATTAGTTTTGCAATGAACTCAACCGAGTGTTTGGCTGTCAGACAATTGGCCACCCAAGTAGGCTAGGCTAGACTTATATATTGAGCAAAGTGTGCCGGGGAAAAAAAAAAAAAAACTGTTGACTGAAACCATGATTTCACAAACTGAATTTAGACTATAGGCATGCTGGTACTTGAATGAAAAGATCTTTCCACGTAGAATTTGATTATCAAATTATCTTGTGGGTATAAATCATCTTCCCTACTGAAGTCACTCATAGCAACGAAAAAAGAAATGAGTAACAGTTTCATTACTGTATTAAAAATACATCTTTACACCTGATTATGTAACATTTTACACTGAGCATTTACGACCTGGCGAAAATACATTTAAACCTTTTAAATCTTGGCTTAAGTGAGGAGACATGCCCAACTCCCCAACCACTCTCCAATGGTGACAAATGTCTTGCCTGTAACATTCTATGTGGGAGGGACGTGCCACTCAGTTTTTTCAATACTCATTCAGGCATAATGTGATGAATTAGTGTGACAGTGATGGCACATGAAACACCAATAGACGGCACATGAAACACCAATAGACAATTACCAAGAACACATAATTTTGTAATCCTTTTTCTAAGACACATAGCACATACTGAAGGTCGGGGCCCTTGCATCATTTAACAGTTATCAGTCCTTCCTACTTGCTTTAAAGATTTTTTTTTGATCGATAAATGAATAAATAAACAGGGAAAAATTCACACAAATATTAAGAAGTTGTCATCATTTTTGACATAATGTCACACCAATTTTTTCTCGCAAATGCTAATTACTGAAACATGACGTAATCAATGAGGTACAACAGTTATAACACATACATGTACTTGTATATACAGCAATTTTTACAATAAGTCATCCACCTGACTATGAAAGCCCTACCTAGTGTAGCTAGTTAAAAATAGCACTCCAAAGTTTTCTTTGGACCAACAGGCTGAGTGGTAATAAACGATGTTTATCTAGATCTTATGAATTTTAGAAAATACTAAGATTATTATGTATTTACCTGATATGTAAATGGAGTCTGCAGACTGGATGATAAGTAAAGACGCAAACTCCTCTGTGGACCCCCCTCATCCACCGCTGGTTCCCCAATAAACACCAAGTTTAGAGGGAGAAGGAGTTGCTCTGCAGAGGCCAGCTCTATGAGCCCAAGAGCATCTGGCAAGACGTGACCTCCGCACAGCCAGTGTTAGGCGATCCTCCTCGTTCCATCTTATCAACTGTTTAGAGAGGGTTTCTATCTTCTCAACTAATGATTGCCTGTAATGCAAAAACTATCCATGCATAGTGAAATTTAACCATCAGTAGTCTGCCAATTTTGTTAAATTTTAAGTTTGTATAGAATTTCAAATATACAGTTCAATAGAAAGATGAAAAATACAATTCCAAATAATGAAATCTCATGAAAATGCAATGGCCTAGTTTATTATCAGTTTAATTTAAAACTAGAGGGCTGCGTGAACAGCCTGTGCTCAGCTGACCTAACCTAAGCTTGTCCCACAAAAACAAGGTTGCAACTGAATAGACCTGTGTTGAGCTTTAGCTGAGTGCATATGGCATTTAGAAGTATTTCTAAGTCATATGGCAAAACCCCTTAAAAGCCCAGTCTGATTACCAACTCAGCTGAAGCCAGCCTTAAAAATATATCTGTTTCGTATAATGCGCCCGGTGTGAGCAAAACGTTGCGGTTGGAATATTTTTTTCAACAGTGCACAAAATTTTTTTTCAGGCTAATTTAACGCGACTCGCACGCCCCGTGTGGCAGTTCTTTAAACGCATATCATTTGCGTACCTACCATGAATGCTATCGGTACATCGTAGTAAATTTGCGTATACAATATTGGCACATTCCTTTCGATAAAAGGTGTTCCTAAATCAAATTCAAACGGAAATTTTGATATTTCAAATCAGAAATCGAGTGTGCGCACTGTCCACATCTTTCCTGCAACTGTATGCAAACAGCTACTTTGGCCATGTGGTGTGATGCACAACACATCACCCGATTGGTCAATTGAGTCACATGCAATGATGAGCCAATCATGGTTCGAGTTGCAGTGTTTTCATCATGGCTTCTGCCAAGTGAACATATGTGAATCTGCTGTAATTTACGGAGGGAACACACAAATGGGAAACTTCGTTCATATTGCAGCATTCGAAAATAAAGATTCCAGTATTAATTGCAACAATTATTTGGAGTAACAGGCAAATATGCAAAGGTGGGGAATAGCGGGAATAGCTGAATGTGTCCCAAATCAATCCGTGAGACTGGATCAGTTCACCGCAGATCCACTCCACGCTGTCACTTGCGTGTGACTGGAAGTCATGTCAAGGCACCTATTTTTTTCAACACTATTAGAACCCACCGATAAATGGCATTTGATGTTAATTTGCAGATGAATTCGCCATGTAAATTTTATTGTATTTTGATGCTGCTTTGACATCGTTGGGGCAGATCATGCTGACGGTGAGTAGTGTGACCCCGCTCAGTAAACCAATAATTACTGCCGGTACCCTTGCTATCGTAGCGTAATCGTATGTAGTGTATGACAGTGAAAATGTCTGCTTGTGTTGACAGAGATAAAGTTCTGATGAATACAACTGCAGACCAAGTAATTGTTTAAACTTGGAATGTTTATCAATTAGCTATTATTATCACCTATCGGCGCCCCGCTCACATGCTGTGAAAGCTCTGATTTTTTAAGTGATAGTTTAAGTGACGGGGCTCTGGAGAAGAAGTCGAAAATAGCAATAATACACAAAAAATCACAAAAGAAAATCGTAGTGCCACCTGGTGAACAAATAAGGATCTAGGTGTCCCTAGGAATCTTTCTGTGTGATATTAAAGCAATTGGGTGAGCAGTTTCTGAGAACATTTGCCCCAAAAAAACAATTTAAAAAAAATCATAAAAATCCAAAAATCCTTGAAGCGTGACTATTTGAACAAACTTGATACAGAATCACCCAAGGTACATTCCCACTAAGTACGGGAATCTGACCAGTGCTTTTGGAGAAGTCAAAAATGTGAATTGTGGACGCTTACGGATGGACAGACGACAACGGATGCCTAACCACCACATAAGCTCACTAAAAATTCATTAAAAAAAAACAAAAATTACTGGAGCGTGACTATTTGAACAAAATTGGTTGAGACCCACTGAAGGTACATTGCCACCAAGTTTGCCAATCTGGCCGATGGTTTTGGATAAGTTGAAAATGTAGTTATGAATGGATGGAGAGACAACAGATGACTGCCTCCTAGAAGCTCAGCCTGGCTTGTCAGTTAGCTGAGCTAAATTAAAAAAATCCCAGGTTATTTTTAACCCCTTTGGCCCAATGTGAACAGAAAAGTGCTGAACTTTTGGGTCACTTAAGACAACTATGGCATGAGGAGATGCCCTTGAAAGGCATTGAGACAATTCCTAAATCTTGCCCATGTAGAGCATAAAAAGTTGCGACAAAAATGTTTTTACCTTTTTCCACTTATGATAGGACCTTGAAATTGGGATTCAGCTCTCTCAAGTACATCTACATCCACAGAGGTAAAGTCCCTGACATAAAAGACATAACACAACATTGCAAATATCAAAAGAAGGAAAGTAAAGGGCACTATACAGTCAATTCAATTTTTAAAAATAGCACCATGAACTCTGCAAAATTTTATCAATTTCTTTTCAATTAAGATATAGTGCAGAGGCCATTAAATCTACAAGTAACATATCTTATGACATGTAGAGGTGAAACTGTTGGTTGGTGGATTAATATCAGCTGGTCACAGGTGTTCAGAGGCATATACTGAAAATGTAATATATTTCACTTGTACTGAGTTTCACAAATTTGGCTTTCAGTTCTTATTTATTTGTGATGTTTCCTACATGTCTAGTAAAATAAAATAGCAGGGTACATAATGTTGCAAGGTAATAAATTTTACATCAAAAGCACACATGCAAAATTTGCGAAATTTAAAATCAAGCAAAATTGAATACGTTTACAATACTTATATGGCTAATTACCTTTGATCAACAATAACATAATGATTAAATGAATGCTGAAAGGGTCCTGAAAAGAAATGATCATATACCTGTGAAATGTTTTCACACTTTTAAAAAATAAGTGTACTAACACACTACATGTGCATCCGCTAGAATGATTATTGTGGGCAGCATGGAGATTTAGCCAATGTCAGCAGCAACTTGTTAAAACTTGCATTGAGGCAGAAACAAGCAAGTTGCTGGGCTCAACTACTGGACGTGCAGGACTGTTCTGTCTGGTAGGTATCCAAATTGGAACTTGTGGCTAAAGGTATAATACAACAATTAAATAGACAAATACATTTAAATAAATAAATGAATAGGGAGGATTTGGGCTAGTTGTGACAGTGGCAAGTTGTATAAAAGGTCATTAGAAAAAAAAACGCGTGCATAAAGCATCAGCATAATACAGTTAAGTCTGTTTAAAACTTAATAGCCACATGCATTTTTTGTGTTGCAAAGTATTGTACTGGGGTTTTTACAGGTTGTAAAATGTTTGTTAAAGGTTGACAAAGGGTTCCAAAGGTTGAAACGGTTGCAAACCATTTTAATCGATAAGATGGAGAAAGTGTGTGAAATGGTTGTTAACCATTAGAGAAAAGTTTCAAAGTGTTTGAAAGGATTTCAATGCAATAAGAGGAAATGGTATGGAAAGTGTTAGAAATGGGTTTGAAAAAGGTTTGCCTTTCACGCAAAAGGTTGGAAAAAAGTTGATGCATTTGGTGACTGTTAAGTTAAACGTGGGCTTAACTGTACATGTGCTACCACAAGATACATTTGTCATCAGGCTTCAGACACAGGAATTTACATATAAGTCTTAGACTAACAGCTGTACTGGTGCCCACTTCCTGGGTTCATAAGGGACTGTTTACACTAGCCCGGCTACAATGCAAAATAAGTATATGTACATGCTTCAGCAAGGGGCAGTACTTCAATTTAAACAATGCAACCAATTGATGAATCCCTCGGCAAGGGGGCTGTCTACTTTAAAAAATATTTTCTTCTATGAAAAGTTACAAAAATACAGTGAAACCTTATTACAACGACACTCAGATATCAGACATATTCATTATAATGACAGAAGTTTTGAATGGCAGAAGTTCATTTTCTTTGTTGTTTGATTCATTTATCTAACATATTCAGTTATCTGACACATTTCTAAGGGAACAGATGGTGTCATTATAACGAGTTTTCACTGTATTCATATCTGTTTGGCCCACCCCAATGTTACAACCAAAAGAATCATAATGTCAGGGAGCAAAATCGTACATGCATTAAGAAGAAAAGTTAATTGAAACCACAGATAACAATTCACATTTGGTTCACTCTCCTACAAATTTGTATAATATATTGTTCCTAGAACAAAATGATGATGAAAATGGACAAACTCTGAAACCCAAAAGCAGGAAAAAGGAACGAAAATAATATAAAAAATGGTTCCAAAGACTTTATTTTTGACGCACAAAAACAATTTTCTTCAAGATTAAATGAACATGGTTGTGACTCTTGATTCCTCAATGGGAATTTCTGCGTATTTCTATGGTGTGGAACTGTGTACTTACATAAGCCATCTCGATTCTGCTCTGTGCTTTACCAGGGCGTCTCACAGTAGGCATGTCATCATTTTGGTCAGATATAACAATCTAAAAATGAATGGGAATAACCAAGTTTTAATGAAGCTCTGACTGATAAAGACCCAACCAGATAATATAGGGAACTATTGCAAACAATATTTCATGCAGGTACATGTTGCAGACTGCAGAGGCACGTGCGTTCCAGAAATAACACCTATGCTTTTATCAGTAACCATACATGAAGACATAAGAGTCATACTGGCTGACAGATACTGGTTATACTTCAGTAAATGCTTGCCTGTTCACTGTATTAACATGCCCCTCACAGTAATTGCAGCAGTTTGTTGGACCAGAACAGGCCAAAGATCACTGGTCATGAAAAAAAAAATATAATAAAAACAATAAATAAATAGAAAAGAATTACATGTATAATAGTAAATAAATGTCACTAAAATTATTTTCAAGTTACCATGAACATTATTATGGAAAGCAATAGCTACACATATTGCATGACACTTGCACTTCTGAGCAAGTATATATAATTATATATATTTAGTATTATCAACAATGTATTTACTCTGTTCTGGGATGACCTGATCATTCTAACAAATGGGTCGTACTCTCAAATTTGGGAGAGCACTGCATTAATAACAGAGTGTACAATATCTTCAGATTTACCATCTTGTAAAGGGTATATGTCTTACCTGTTCATCTTCAGTGACATCGGCCAATGCATTCTGTTCATGTTGAGGATCCTCACTGTGTGCTCCCACAGCCTTTAAAAAATGTCTTGATTGTGAGATGGGTTAATTATTACATATTTTCTCAGTATAAGCCACTGTGTTATATTCTCATACAATGCTGATATCGAACTTTTTAGAATCTTCTAATTTAAGCTATGTGCATCAAGGTACGCAGGCTTCAGCTCTCTCCTACATCTTCGTTTTTACCTGCTGCCCCATAAAAGTATACATATATTTGTACTAGGATACAAAGAATGACTATGTGTAAAAAAAAAAATAGTTTTTTCAGAAAATATACATTTTATAGTTGGGTCCACTTTGAACATTTTTCAGGCCTATCTCCTAAAATATTCAACTTAAAATCTTGAAAACTAGCAGCATGAAGATTCAGTTTAATATCTAGGAACTTTTTTTTTTTTAGATTTGATAATTGTTATTGATCAATTTTTATTGATGTTTTTTAGTGGAACTTTCATAAACTGCATCTATGTTTTATATGTTGTGGTCTTAAATACACACAAATAAACTACATATTACAAAAACTCAATACTGTTCCTAGATAAAACTTTTACACAAATGAAAAGCTTTTATTTCAAGAAAATCAATCCACCCATTTTCCCAGAAAACGGTGCAGAAAATCAGCAGGAGGAAATAAATCCTGAATATGGGGAAAAATGCCAATGAATGTGTATTGGCTATGTTTGCAAACATAATGAGCTGCAAGTTAGTTATTCTCAATCTTCATTATGGTTTGGTAAGCATGGAGAATATACATTGAGGCTGCCTGTCACATGAGTTGTCATCAAAGTTTAACTTTTAATTCTTAGAACTAATATTCTTTGAAGTTATGCCATAAAACTTGAAAGTGTCCAGTAGTTTCTTTGATGTTTGGGCAGTGGGGTGTATAGCATAATCCCATTAGTCACCTCAGTGTAACAAACATTAGGAGCCCAGAAAATGTCTTAATGGAAAGTTTGAGTGCAAATAAGGTCTAACTTCCTCTTACCCAATTCAGGTAAGACACAGTAAGATGTTTTCCCATGCTGCTAGACAAGGAGAAAGTGGTAAGAGGGAGTAAGATGTACTGAAGACAGGGCTAGAGGTAATTAAATTTGGCAAGAGGTAGTAAGACATGCTTGTTATGTAACAGGACGTGAGCAGAAAGTCAGATACTTGGCACTATGAAAGTAAGATGCAGTAAGGTGTTGTTGGGGTACTTCACAGAGATTGCTTATCAGCAGGATTGTTTGAAACCTTCTGATGAATTTGACAAAGTTATATTCAAATCAGTATGTTCCTGTAAATAATTCCTTCATACAGAAAGCAACTGTATACCATTTACTAAGTTGTATAATTTTATACAACCATTTTCAGAATGAGAAATGTTAGGTTTTGTAACCATAAAATCTTACAAATTTGGGACAATAATATAATTTTCCATGCCCATATGCTTAAACAGGAACATCAGTCCAAGATAGTTCCACTTACAATTCCTCGGATTCTAGCTGAATACTGGCTGAATCTAGCTGAATCCAGGCAGAATCATGTCTGAATTCTAGCTGAAGTTGCCTGAATTATAGCTGAAGCTGTATGAACACTGCCTGGGATTCTAGTTGAATACTTGCTGAACCTAGCTGAATCCAGGCAGAATCATGTCTGAATTCTAGCTGAAATTGCCTGAATTATAGCTGAAGCTGTATGAATCCTGCCTGAATAATGCTGAATTCTGCCTGAAACTATCTGAATATTGGCTGAATCTGATCTGAATCCTGCCTGAAACTATCTGAATGCTGGCTGAAGTTAACTGAAATCTGGCTGTATCTTCTTCTGAATTTTGGCTGAATCCTGACTGAATTCTAGCTGAAGTGCTCTGAATTCTTGCTGAGTCTGACTCAAATCTTGCTGAAACGGACTGAATAGTGGCTGAAAAGACCAAATTTCAGACAATATTCAGATAAGGAAGTTTCAGACAGATTTCAGATTTGATTCAGACAAATTCAGACAGAAATTTTCCATAAGGGCAGGCAGAGCATGTGCCCACTGCCAAGTTGACTCACAGACCATGAGGGCCAATTGATTGTATAATTTTGCGTCTTTATGCCACTAGAAGTTTTATTGATGGCTGTCACAATTGCTATAAAATGGTAAACTTACTGAGTAATGTCTCCTTGTAATCCGGGGCCACGAAATGTCCAGTACAAACAGCTTGAAGGCTTGGGTTCCCATGTAATTGCACGTAATTAAACCGTGTAAAATGATCACAGTCGGCTTGTCCGTTTACTATTGTATTAAATAGAAATCCAACATGACGGGGCCCATTGAAGGATTGCTAGTGTCGCAGCGCCATCTTTAGGCCAGGATTTTTACATGGTGTATTGTTCCCCTCCCATATTTTCTTTTCCTACCAAATTTTGATTCATCTGTTTGAACAATATCTCCCAACACCTCTCAGTTTTTCTACATTTTCCAACAAATACCTAGTACAAATATCCCTACAAAAGTTCAACCAAACAACAAGTGTCTGTTTACTAACACAAGAATAAAGTAACAATCAAATTGTATCTAATGGCAAATCCAAGCAAAAAAAGTATATTATTGACAGTAAAACTTTCGAAGACAAGTGAGAGTTGGATAAAAAAAAAACTTGCCTAACCCTGAGTTTCTTTCTGCATAAATTACAATGCCAAATATACCCATCCACTTCTGATCTATGTTTTTGCCTGAGAGCACCAGTTATTACAATCAAAGCAAATTTTGTGAGGTTTCAGTAATTTTTTTCTGTCTCAAAAATCAATTGGTGCTCTTCTCATTCTTAACAAATTCATCCAAATCAAAGATAATCATTCTGTCATAAAAAGATTAGTTACAAGTGAAAAATATTGTTCAAATTTGCAAGGAAAAAAAGCCTAAACAGTGCGCCAAAAAGAATTCAGAAGAAAGAAGGAACACTGAGACCTTCCCAAGGTTTTCCCCAGGGCACCATGTGCACCTGGCTCGTGAATGTAAACATGCACACATGGCTAATCTAGTACACGTACCATGATTGGTTAAAATCTTGTTGCGGTGTTGCATTGTGGGTAATATCAATGTCAAAAGTCTTTCGCTGCATATGCAAATGGCAAACGCGAAAATTGATTCGGTCCATGCTTTCACGGAATAAATTTGAATCTTTTATATTTTAATGACACAATGCCTGGGGTGCAAGCATCTGTTCTACCAGAAAAACATACTGTTTAATTATAAATTTTTGCCAGGGATAAATATTCCCAAATTTCCCGAGGAAACCCAGTTTGCAAATATTAAGTTGAGGAAAATTGTAGCCGATTGAATGTGCAATGAAAGCCTGCATAAAATCGGGAAAATAAAACTTGTGAAATTCTGATCTGGGAAATTTTGTGCCCGGGATTATAAATGATTATGCCGTATAGGAGTGTTACCATATGGCCTGCAGTGCAACAATCTTCACTTTAGGCAGGAATATAGACATTGTAATGATGTTTCACCTGTAGAGACACGGGTCCCCTAAAGCTCAATAAGGCCCCAAACACTTGGGCCCCCAATATACAAATGTACTGTTCCGATTATACTCTGTATCACTAGAACTTCAAGTACAAGGATGACAATGATAATGAGCCACCTACCTTGCTTTGGCTTTCGAAAAATTCAGCTTCCTCAAAAGTACATAAAAAGCAAAACCCCAAATCGGGACTGGTATAAAATGTGGAACAGAACAGAAAAGAATGTTCATAACATGTTGATCCATGTAAGTTTTCTTTGCTTTCGTAATGGGCCTATATGATATGATTAAATTAAAAGGCAGTTACTATCGGATAATGGTTATGTTATGTTCTCTGTTGCGGTGTTGTACCTGCAAGCCGCAGTGCTACCCCCACCCCCCGCTCCCAATCTGAACTGGATTCTGACTGTGGTAATTACAATCCTTGCTTTACGAAGCCCCCCTGTGATGCTCTTCTTCCAATGTCAGGCTTAAGGCACTTGAATTAAAACAAATATTATTTCATATTGACCTGATTTAAAGTAACAGCTAGTGGTCAGTATCAAAAAGGAGATCCAAGTGGTAGCATGTAGGTGCAGGCTTGTAGGATTCTTCTCGGGTCTTGATGTTTTAGTGAGCGGTTATACCTATATTAATTTTTTTTTCTTTAGAGAACTTTGCTAATGCCTACTCAGCTTTTTCTGTCTGACATATTTAACATGTAGAAAAAAAAAAAGTAAAGATAAACTTACCAATTATATACTGGCAGTTAGTGCCCAAGCTTTGAAAAAACGGCAGGTGTACGTCTCTTCTCCAACCAAGCAATTTTGTCATGCAGTGATGTGTGATATGGTCACGATTTATCCTTTTATAGGAATATTCATGTAGAGGATGAGTTATTCATATTCTCATTTTTATTCTGTTGGGGGGGGGGGGGATTTCGAAATATATACAAATATTCTTATTTAATGAAGTATATCAATATATAATATGGTAACACCCCATTTTGAAATTACCCACGATATCAAGTAATTCTCATTTACATGCTGAAAGCTATGTGTTATACACCAGACTCGTTTTAAGTAATCAACAAAAAGAAGAAAAAAAATTGTCCCATTTCCTGGCTTCTTTCATGTTTGCAAGGAAAGAGGTACATGGTGTAAATCATTGATGCTGGGAATCAAGTAGCGATGGTGTGATGCTGGAAATGAAAAAAGAACAAAAGCTCAGCCAAAGTTTAAGGTAAATCCATAATCATATTAAGTACTGTGAATGCACTTATTTTCAAGTAGTTTAACTTTCACTGCTTTTGGGTTTCAGGCATTTCTCTGAAATTTTAATTTCACTATTTTGAACAAAGTTCCTATAGAACCTATGTCAAAATAATATTTCGCTGTGTTTTTATGCCCCCCTTCCAAGAAGGTGGGGCATATAGCGTTGCACATGTCGGTCGGTCGGTAGACTGTGGTTTCCCCACAATAACTCAAATAGCATCTGTGAATTTTTCAGCTACCATTGCTGCTTTGCTACTTTTTTATGGATTTTGTTGCCCACAGTATCACATACCCATTACCAGTGTGGTAAATAAGCCACTCATCAGATAGTCAAATGTGTACCAGATAACATCCTGGCTCATTGAATACTCTTCAACTTGTGAACCATATATATATAATTATACCTAAACATACTAAATACAAAGACCACCCCAGAATTGATTGTAACTGCTTTGCCTTTTAACATTTTTTATGCCCCCCTTCGAAGAAGGTGGGGCATATAGCGTTGCACATGTCGGTCGGTCGGTCGGTCTGTTGGTCGGTCGGTCGGTTGGTAGACTGTGGTTTCCCCACAATAACTCAAGAAGTTTTTGAGCTAGGACTTTGATGCTGTACAGGTGTATCATTCTAGTCAAAAGCTAGGCAAAGTTCGAAGATTGGTGACCTTGACCTAATTTCCAAGGTCACAGTGGTACCTGAGTTAACTTTGGTTTCTGCACAATAACTGAAGAGGTTTTTAAGCTAGGACTTTTATATTGCACACGATGATAGTCCATATTAGGGGCTAGGAGAAGTTTGAAGATGGATGACCTTGACCTCATTTTAAAGGTCACAGAGCCGCTTTACTGAAAACGGTTTCATGATTTCTGCACGATAACTTATACCTTGGAGCTAGGATTTATATATTGCACACCTTTATGGTTCTCTGTAAGGGCTAGGTTGAGTCTGTAGATGGGCGACCTTGACCCAGTTTCAGGGTCACAGAGAGATTGTAGTTAGACTTTGGTTTCCGCACAATAACTCAAGAAGTTTTTGAGCTAGGATTTTGATACTGTACAGGTGTATCATTCTAGTGAAAAGCTAGGCAAAGTTTGAAGATGGATGACCTTGACGTAATTTCCAAGGTCACAGTGGTACCTGAGTTAACTTTGGTTTCCGCACAATAACTGAAGAGGTTTTTAAGCTAGGACTTTTATACTGCACTGGATAATTGTCTGTATTCGGGGCTAGGTCAGGTTTGAAGATGTGTGACCTGGATGTAATTTCAAAGGTCACAGAGCCACTTGGTTGAATACTGTTTATGCATGATAACTTGCATTTTTAGAGGTAGCACTTTTATATTGCACAGCTTTATGGTTGCCTATAAGGGCTAGTTTGAGTTTGTAGATGGGTGACCTTGACCCAGTTTTGAGGGTCACAAACAGACAGTAGACTTTCTGTGGTTTTTGCACAGTAACTGAAGAAGTTTTTGAGCAAGGACTTGGATACTGCACCGCTATATAGTCCTTGTTAAGGGCTAAAAGAAATGTAAAGTTTGGTGACCTTGATCTAAATTCCAAGGTCACATATTTACCTGATTTAACTTTGGTTTCTGCATGATAACTGAAGAGGTTTTCAAGCTAGGACTTTTCTATTGTACAAGATTATAGTCCATATTCGGGGCTATTCGAAGATTAAAGTTCAAAGATATGTGACATTGATGTATGATCAACCTTCACTAATTTTGTAAGGTAATGAGTGCCCCATCTACCACTATCAATAGGGTAGCGAGGGCAAGGGTAATGAGGGCGGGGGGCATCTATGTTTTACAAACATATCTTGTTATTTTTACGGTTTTGTGTCATCAGCGAAGTAAGTGAAAGTAAAACCCAGCAAAATACAGTGAATCCACAGTATTACAGATGCACCTAAATGGCTAAAGTGTGCTGCGAACGAATTTAAAAAAAAAAAAAAAAAAAGTTTATGTTGCTGTGAGCCAGGTGCTTTTTTTTTTTGTAATGTATTAGTATCTAGATTTGACACATGTTCTCTGGCCATTCCTGACAACACTGGCATTGTGAATGGTTAGTGACGCACTTCTTTGTCCTGTTTGTATCAAGTTATGTCTTCTAGGAAAGTGTCATTGAAAAAAAGCATCTAGAATATGAGAGAGGCCCCCCAAGGGGTATTTCTTGATATGTTTTCCATTTTCATTTCTGTGATCTGTGAAATGAGGGCTATTTTGTAGCATGAATTGCGATTAGAATTTTCCAAATTAATTTTGCAGCTAGATTGCAATTTTCAGCCCGTGCAGCTGTGCCAAAATGTCCCCCTTTTCAAATTTGAAGGACAGATCTGCTTTTGTCTCTAAAATTACTCGGTATATACAATGCAGCTGCCAGCAAACTTCGAATTTTTAGGGTTTTTTTTAGGGATTCCTGGTCAGAGCGTACCCCGTCAAACCGCCCCCCCAGTCAAACTGTACTCCCGTCAAACCGTACCCCCACTGCTCCGCTTTTGAATGTACATGGCCAAATCGTACCCCAGTAAAACCGTATCCGCACTCTCCCTGGGCCTATGAGTGTGTTCATGGCTAATGGTAATGCGTGTCTCTTTCAATCTAACCTATTAATCTAACCTGTTATTTATCCGGAATCAGTGTATATGACATGTACATACAATTGTTAGATAATCACATGAATTTTTAGTTATTGGGGTACACCGGGCATGTTAACTATAATGTATCAGTTTTTATTTATGAAAACAATTGAGAAGGGAAAACCAGATAAAGGCCTTTTGTAAGGGGGTAGTGTGTACAGACGACATAGCAGCTTAATCTACAATTTACAGGAAAAGCAAAAGGAGGAAGCACTACAACACCAAGAATAGAGTTTGTTACCAGTTGCACTGTATGCAGGAGTCCTGGCTTCCCTGGATGAACATGATCAGTGTTCTGAAAGAACAGATTGCCTTTCTGCAACACAGTGGCGGGGCAACGAAGACTTTTGCTGCGCACACTGCAACACCAAGTTGTGGATGTTGTCCTGCGCTTTTTCACTGTGTAGGAAAATCCCAGATTGTTGACGAGAAGATCTTTTCCCAGCTGTGTTTCTCCTTTTACGATTTCCCACATGAGCGGCACATCTTCGTCAACTATGGCTCTGGCTGGCTCTTCATCTGGTAGAGAACTGCAAGAAACGAAGTATTGATATAAATTAACCATATGTAAATGATGCCTTAGACTATGAAGTGACAATCTTCACTCCGTTGTGTTCACGGTATTCCCGGACGGAAAAAATCTATTGTGTATAAAATATTAAACTTTAGTCCCAAATAAAAGTGATGTTTTTAAGATTGTTAGAATGAACCCACTTACTCCTCTGTGTGTTTCACTGGGATTCCAAAAGTCGGCTGGTCGATGGAGAAAGTTGAATTAACACCACGGTCATCACTCCTTTCCGCTGTTTCATTGTAACTGGCCTGAAATACATCAGTCATCAAAAGTTTACGATTTAAATTACAACAGCTTTTAACATGCTCGGGAGTCTGACGACTTGACCCTTCATCCTCGTATGGCTGGTGAGGCAAGGACTCAAGTAATTGGAAACTTGATGCCGCTTGATTTGACGTCTGAAGTGGGAAACAATTTGGAAAATTAGTATAGACAATTTGACAACTTATTTTACTCAGGAACAAAACGCATAAAGGGTACGGATTTCTGGGTGAAACAAATGTAATGTGAAAGTTGCAGCATGTTAATTCATGCTAACAGTATGTTGTGTAACAGGAAAGAAAAAGACATAACTCAATCGTTATTGGAATGAGCAATCTGCACAGAGCAATTTTCTTATTCTCTCTTTCTTCCTTTCTCTCTCTCGTTTCTTTCTTCCATTCCTTTTTTTTCTTTTCGTTCTTGGCTTTTTACTAGAATATGTGGCATATCTGAATGTTTTGTTTTCGTAGCACTATGTCCCATGAGAGCTTGGAATGAACCAGGGTTGACAGCTTGAATTAGATCGTTCTCTATCAGAAAAGATCATAAATTCATGACGCTAGCCACACGTATACCTGCAGCCTTAACTTGTCAATAAATGATTTACTTAAAGACTTGACTAAATTACAACTTGGATCGCTGGATAAGTTTACGTCGGCCATAGTATATACGTTGAAGCACCCCCAAACCAAGATCCAAAAATTCAGTCAACATACGTACCGTTCCAGTTGGGCAATCTATATCAATATCCTCCGTATCCATATACATAACATCCAATGCTGGACAGCCAGGCTATTATAGATAACAAAATATCGAAATTGATCAGAAAAAAATACAATATTATTCCAGAAAGTTCCTGCGAGGGTTGTCCCCCCGAGAGCAACGGAAGATTGGGTGGCTTGCAGGCATTTAAAACAGGTATGCCTGTAGGAGCAGGGACCATTGCACCCATTCCCTTTATGGAAGTTAAAACAGTATCCTTTTGGGATTCTGATTTTGCTTTTGTTACTCCTGCCCCGAAAGGACTGATGAGCCATGTTAGCCTCCCAGGTGGATGAGGTGTCCCTTCTGCGCACCATGGCCCTGGAGGTGGCAAAGTTCATGGCAACGGTGTCCACCTCATCCCACCTCAGATTTTCCTATGCTTCCATCCTTCTGAACGATTCATCATAGAAACGCCAGTCTCCACCCCCCTGTGCTATTCCTCTTGCCAAGTTGTTATATTTCAACAAGATGCATGCTTCCTGTGGTTCTCTTATCAATACAATAGACATGAAAATGTGGAAAGCATCTGTCCACTCGCTTAAAGATAACTGGTTTTGTTTTGTCTGACGCTAGACGAGCTTGGGAGTGTCGTCCCCACTGTCGAATGTACCCAGCCGCATTGACTTATCCTCTTTATTCAACAAAGCACTGAAGTCAATGTACTCATGGGCCCAAATCTTTTGACGAATCTTATTGGAAACCTGGGCATGGATAGGTCTAGCCATTGAAAACTGAGAGGATCTTGGAGTTAATCTGGGGATTGATTGAGCAGCAGCCTCAGCTGCACTGACTTCCTCTACCAGCTCGTCTGTGTCCTGGCTTCCATGAATTGTAACTAAAACATTCTGATCATTACCATTAGCTGTAACTGGAGGTGTGTGCACTGTAGCTAGATTACCTGACCCTGTCGGCTGAGGGGCGTTTGGTGTAGGATCAGTTGCTGACGGCTGAGGGGCATTTGGTGTAGGAACCGTTGCAGGAGTGTTAGTGGCTGCCATCGCTGCGAGAGCCAGCTGTACCCCCCTCTGGATGCCATCTGCCACCAGCTGCGAAATGGTTTCAGCATCTAAGGCCGGTGGTCGAGATGGTGATGCTGGTGTGGTAGGAGGTGTTCCCATAGGTGGTGGCGTCTGCCTTAGACGCCTTGGCAGCTGCACCACTCTGCTTGAGCGGCGGAGGGGAGTGGGCCGAGCTCGGAGCCTCCTTCCACGACCTTGACCTGACATTGCAAACTGCAAAATAACAGAACATGTGACCATGAAAATATGCACCCGGTAAAACAAATGTGGAAAACCATGACTGAAGTGGAGCTGTGGCCACCCCTAGCAGTCAGCTGCTCCTTGTGACAACTGAAAGAAAAACCACTGCTGAAGCATGTGTGATCACCTGTGTAACTAATTTCCCGGCAGTAAACTCCTTCATATAATCTTGCAGTACACTTGACAGGTATATTCAAAACATTCATTGAAGCAACAAACCATTTATCAAGTTCATTAACCCAAATGGCAATCAACAAAATGAATAACTGGTGACCTGCCAAGGACCATCAAAATATGTACATGCTGCCAGATTTATACCAATGCACAAAGTGTTGTCTTACTGATCGTATTGTCGCCTACAAGCAAAATGAAGCAACATGTGTTGCTTTAATACTTGGCTAGTGCCGGGAAAGACCAGTGCTATGGTCAGGAATGGTACAGCGGACCTTGCGCTGGTCCACAAAAGCAATACGGGTAACACGGGAGTGTGACCCCCGGACAGAGCACACAGGCTACGTAAACAACCTGCCTAAACAACCTCGTCACGCCCAAACACCCCCCAAATTTTGTCTCACAGAATTGTGGATGATATTAATCCAAACAAACGCTAAAACAGGAGGGGTTGTGAAAAAGGTAAACAAACCTCTTGTTCATGTTATTTCCCCTTCAGCTTACCAAACACCGGAGAACTGCGTTTGTTTACCTTTCACAATGCTTACATATAAGCACGGACCCAACTCAAAATTTAAACAAATACGCAACACATAGGTCAGATAAACAATACGCCATAAACCGCAGCTTACATGTGTGGGCAATGAACAGGCAGAATTCATCAACTCGGCAAACCCGATGTACTTCCGGCAGCCATTACCACTGTGCTTATGGGTAAAATTAATGCAAATTAGAGTTAAAATGACCCACTTCAAATATCACGCGAAAGAAAGTGTGCAATGGCGGGGAATTTAAACATCCTACCTTACAAATCCGCTACCGCCTGGATAAGTGCCCCACGAATGACTCGCCAGTACTTTGGGATGCAGATCTTCAAGGAGAGGTGCACACCGTCCTTGAGGAATATGCGTAGCGGACTCCCTTCTAGCCGTTTGTGGGCCCACAAACGAACCGAACCCTTCAAATCTGACTTGGAGAATCTTGCCTGCAGAGACAGGTTCAGCTGCGGCGAGATATCACAGGGCTTACGTTGAGGAAATATCTTCAAGACCACCACCTGGCTTACATGGGGTAGCTCCAACAACGCTTCCACAAGGGTCACAATGTTCTCTCCCACAACTGACGCCTCGTCGGAACACAGGTCATTGCCTCCGACCTGGAGGACCACTGCCTCGGGCGGTACATCCGCACCACAGAGTTCTGGGGCAGCACGTCTTGTTGCAGCGTGGTGAGCGCAGATGCTCCGCCACGACTATGCGTCCTAACCCTGCTTTGAGCAAGGTTTATGTTTATCTTGCTCTTCCCCTTCTTCCGCGCGATCCTCAGGTGGGAAATGAAACTATGGCCCAAGATCAAGGCAGGTGGTTTGCTGGCCGGCATCCCTCCGTCACGGTAAGTCAAAAGCACGTAGTAGTCTACTTAAGATGAATAACCCGTAGGAACCAAGAAAAGAAGTCTTTTGCCTTGCAGCAAGCTACTTCAAAATGCTGAATCTATCTGAACTTTGGCGAAGCGAAGAAAAAGTTTTTGTCGACAAACTGACTGCTGGAACGAGTGAAAAACTCGACTGTGCTGTCTGAAAGTAACTGGCAGAATGACCAGTAGAAATTTCAAACTGATACCGGAAATGATGCCAGCCTCTGGACCAATCATGGCTGAACGGTCAGCTGCGCGGCAGGGTGGACTAGCCCAAAGCCTTAGGACAATAGGGGGTGCCAGCCCCCTCCAAGCATAACCCGTCATAAAGTGACCTCTTTTTGTCAACCATAAAATTCGCTATTGGCATAGCATGTTCTATCTGAAGCTAGTTTAGATCCATTGCAATTATTAAAAAAATCCAGTATTGTCATATAATGATTTATGAACAGTATTTGTGTACATGTGTAGGGGGAATGGGGTAAGAATTAAATTTAAATGGGGGGGGGGATGTCAAATCTTTGAAAACGTGCCAAATTTTTTAACTCATTCCATGCTGTGGTCACAGGCCTTGGGGCAGTGACTTAAGACTATAGGCATGTTGGTACTTGAATGAAAGCTCTTTTCGTGAAGAATTTAAATATGCAATTGTTATCTGAAATCTAGGTAAATATACAGAGAAATCAGGGACTGGTATGGAATGAGTTAAACCTATAGAGTGTGTAGACTTGAAAATACATGTACTTGCGACAAATTAGCTGCGTTTTTGCTACAGACTGGCAACTCGGGGCCATACCATAGTTTTGAAAATATCGAATGTTACCTTTTGACCTGGGTTCTAGGGAAAATGATTACCTTACAAGGATAAAATAGTGTTAACGGCCTTGGTATGTGCAAGTTCCAACACTTTAGTTATTACTTCATTATTTAAGTCATCAAAATGTTACATCAAGAATCCTCAACCAATGTATGACCATGTGTCTAATCCCACATGAAGTATAAATGTATATAAATTTTAATCCTGGCTTCCTTGCTGAGTTATGCAGATTTTCGTGTAATAAGGGGCCCAAAATTTGTGTACGTTTTATACAAAGTGAAAATAATGATAATTGTGGATGACCTCCTTAGGATTGTTTCAGATAGGTGTTCAAAGTATGATAAACTCTGTAGCCTTTTAAAATTAATTACAGTGAAAGAAGAGTTTTTCATAAATTATACTTAGGCTGTAAGATCATTATAGAATGAATGGAATGGAATTTATGGATCATTTGCTCATAATTTTTAAAATGTCATGAAGGTACCTTGCATTCAATATAATCAAGGGTGGGGTTGAATTATCATGTTAGGCCATCTAAAAATACATTTATGGTTCTCGGGCCCTCACTCTCCACTTGAAACCCTGCATCTGGATTCTTTCATCATTATCATTATTTTTATGTTTCGTGGTGGAAGCCGGGGGGACAGATTGTTTTAGTGTCGGTTTCTTCCGCTTCTTCTGCTTGGTGTTGTTGTTCAGGTTCTTCAACACTTGGTTTCCGTGCGATAAGTCTTGAAGGACTTGACAGAATTTGATGAAACTTGGTAGGATTGTGTATCTAGGCAAGACCTAGGTTGTGATTGTATTTGTATGACCTTGAGCGAATTCTCAAGGTCACAGGGTCACTTATGTGAAATTGGTTTCCGTGCGAGAAGTCTTGAAGAACTTGATGGAATTTGATGAAACTGGGTAGGATTATGTATCTTGACAAGACCTAGGTTTGGATTGTATTTGCTGACCTTGACATAGTTTTCAAGGTCACAGAGTCACTTATATGACATTGGTTTCCTTGCAATAAGTCTTGAAGAACTTGATGGAATTTGATGAAACTTGGTAGGAATATATATCTAGGCAAGACCTAGGTTGGGATCATATTTGGGTGACCTTGACTAAATTCTCAAGGTCACAGGGTCAGTTTTATGAAATAGGTATCTGTGTTATAAGTCTTGGAAGAACTTGATGGAATTTGATGAAACTTAAAAGGATAATGCATCAAGGTGAGATCCACAATTGGATCGTAGTTGGGTGACCTTGACCTAATTTTCAAGGTCACAGGGTCACTTGAATATGAAATTGGTTTCTGTGCGATCAGTCTTGAAGAACATGATGGAATTTTATGAAACTTGGTATGATAATGTATAAAGGTAAGACCTAGGTAAGCATTGTTTTTGGGTGACCTTGACTGAATTCTCAAGGTCACAGGGTCATTAATGTGAAATTGGTTTTTGTGCTATAAGTCTTGAAGGACTGGATAGAATTTGATGAAACTTGGTAGGATTATATATCTGGGTAAGGCCTATGTTTGGTTATCATTTGTATGACCTTGACCAAATTTTGAAGTTCACAGGGTCATTTATGTGAAATTGGTTTCTCTCCAATAAGTCTTGAAGAACTTGATGAAAATTGCTAGAGTAATGTATCTAGGTGAGAGCTAAAATAGGATTGTAATTTTCAAGCAAACTTGGTCATTTGTAATTTGTTATCACCTGTAGCTTATTAGAGACGTAAGTGTTCCACGGGAGACATTTGATTTTCTGTTGGAAAAACAGTCTGTTCTAGTTTTTGGTATATTTGCCAAGATGATTTTTTAAAAAACTCTAAATTTTTGTTGAAAAGAAGCCTTTTTTCTTTTTGTGTATAATAGTTGACAACTGAAGCTGTCCAAAAAAAAAAAAAGTGAAATTTTTCAGAAAATAGCCCAAGAACCATATAATTGATTTTAGTTGGCCTTACACGTTTTCCTTCACACGCACACACACTCTATCTATCTGTAAAACCTGTCTTTGATTGAAGTACATGTGAATAATCATATAATGTGTGCTCACTTGGCAACTTAATGAAACCAGTTTCTCTTAACACACTATAAGCCTTACTTGATTTACTTTTCAAGTACAGGCACCACTTAATTATCATGGGATGCCACCTCGTGCCAGTTTTTCCTTTTGACTTATTATATTTACACTGCTGTTCCCAAAACCAGCGCTGTAAAGAATTTTCATCCGGGAATGCCTTTTCTACTTCCTTGCTGCATTCTTCAAATACTTTTTCCATCTCAATATTTTCACTTTCTGGCAGAATTTCCCCTTCTGTACTTATAAAGGTTTGTATCTGTCTTTTTAATTTGTCCACAGTACCAGCTAGTGATTTTGCCCTTCCTTGAGCAAGATTGCATTTTTTTGACAATTCTGCCTTAGTCATTGTATTATTTGGTTTATGACCAGACAGGGACACATCACTCGGTGTGTTGCTCTTACACCACTGGCACTTCCTGAGTGTACCTCTATACACCTGACAGGGTTTACATCTTGAAAACTTTCCAGCAGGCACAAGCATATTGCCTTTAACATGTCTTATTGTTGAGTTGTAGTTGATGTTGCCACTACAAGCAAAGAAGTTGTCTTCCCTATAAGCATCACAGCCAGCTTTGCCACTCTTCACTATGTCGCAACCTACAGGTACCAACTCCTGCCAATACTCTTCATGGTTTCCCATGAACTATTAACTATTTAGAGTAAAAATTTTGAAACACAAACTTGTTCAATGCACAGGACCCGACGTGCTGCTTTGATCGCAGCATAATCCAACTATACAAAAGCGTCATGAGCGGCGTTTTTACAGTTCATGTTTGTGACAAAATACATCAAATTGAAATTACTTTTTTATACATCGTAAAAACCGTATTTTTCGAGCTCCCAATAAGGCGAAGCTGTGGACCGCATACGACACCCAGCAACATCACTGCACAGGACATTCTCTCGACCGTGCCTTGTTGCTTACATTTTTCAACTGTTTGTGAAGGTAGCAAAGTTAATAGAAACTTAAATACTAACCTTTCGTTGCAATTCAGCAGATATGAAGCGAAGATTTGTAGAAAGCACAAAGAAATGAACAAGATGGCGTTCAACAAACAAAAGTGGTAAGCAACTGCATAAACACGGCTATTACTCCGAGGTATCTAATGCGAAGGTATCCATAAGATCACAGTAGCATTCCTCCATATATGAACAATAAAACTACACTAAAACTATATTACAACTGCACAGAAAATACTATATATTTGCAAATAACTTTTCCGTATCAAAATTCTCTTTTCACACTGAAGGTGAAGAAAATGGCGACAATCAAAATTCGCGCCCAACTCTCGCTTTTACGTGTGAATAGCCAGCCGTGGCAGTGATAGGCACAGGTCACTGAGCGGACCTTTGATGTAACCCTTTGAAAACCGCGAGTCACGGGTCCCTCTGTATGCACGTCTCTGATTGAATCAAGCAATCTTACGGGAAGAAGTATTATTATGTTGATAAATGTTGCATGGTACACAATATTTGTCGTATGGAATCGAATTTGGTAACGTTTTGAAATAAATTCCGATACAAATCCGTTGGAAATCACCACGCAGAAAAACGGGATGTAGAACATCGAAAAACACGCTTTGCGCATGTACACCAGGAATCACCATTCCCAACTAGTCTGTCCGCAGCATCATAGCGGTCGCTAACCCGGGCAGTGAGCCAAACGTTTCTGTATTGTACCAATCATTGGCTGCGCAGTCTTATCTTATTGCACGCTGATGGGATTTGCAATTGAAGTCGACACCTTTTTCTATTTGAAGTTTTCTGATTGGGGGAAGCTGTCTCTCCTTCTATTCTAGGCTCCTTGGTACAAGCCACTCAGTACACTGACCCGGTCAAGCCTTAGTGATTCCCACACTTGGAACAATTGATCCACAGTTCTCACAAATTAACTAGCTGGGTATTATAAATTTATATCGTGAATATATATATACTTGTTGCTTGGTCTTCAAGTCATCTTTATATGCTTCATTACACTGATTTTTGTCGAGTTAGCCGGTACAAAGAATTGACTTGAGGGTGTATTGTTATCGGTGGAACATTATCAGAACCATTATTTGTACATCATCTCGTTCATTAGATGGGCCTTCTGGAGATATAGAAGGCCTAGCTCTAGAGGGTCCACATTGGGGACTGTAGCGTCTCACACCAGTGTATTTTTTGGTGAAACGATGTTTCATTATCACCACCATTTTCATCATCTGGGTCATACACTTCTTCACAATGAGAAAGTGACTCGAGCGAATCTGCATTATGGGAAGAACCACCTGAAGTGTCCAACTGAGCTCTGCTAGATGCCTCAGGAGTAGATTCCAAGACATTAAGCTTCCTTGTTGAATCAAGTATCAAAAAGCTAATTTTGTGCAGTGTCCCAATTTACTGTGCTCTGTTTATGTAAGGACAAGAGATCAGTAATTCATCAATTTTGTTGGTATCCATTACTATCTTTGTCCGCCACTCAAATTTTCGCTGACGTTTATCCTCTATTTCTGCCAGTATGGCATCATTGTCATTCCGAAATGGACAAGCTTTGCACTTAACCAAGTGTCTTTTGATCTGGCCCCCTTCGGGAATAAAGAAACAATATCTGTGTGGAAGACACAATCTAGCCATAATGACTATGTCACTACAAACACAGAAAATGTAGCAAGCAAAATATGTGATCACTTATTTCAGGTACTCACCAACTTCTGACCACACAGAACCTGAAAAATGAGATTAAAATATATTACATATATGTATACATGCATACATACACACACACACACACACACACACACACACACGCATACTGACTTTACTGTAGTTGTGGACATACTGGTTTACCACCAACACTACAGACAGTACATGAAGGAATGGTCTGGTGTGATTGTCATTGGACCATAAGATAGATTAGGCCATACTCTGTGCCTCCCCCACTTCACTTTACTCTGCAGTTCTTCACTGGTTGACAATAAGCAATTTAGAAAAAATTCTAGGACCGACTTACAGACATGTATTGCCGTGGTTTAGGGACATGGCAACTAATTTTATGTTAATGATGTGCAAACTCATGTTAGGGCCACCATGCTGTAAGTCGGTGTGACAGTCCTGTCTGCAGCACTGTTCTAAATATAACATGTCTGTAATCCTAAACGACATTTTGAAAACCATTACTTGCCTACCCAGGAGCTTAAATTGGCTTTGATATTTCCTGTATCACTTATTTAATTCCTAAGCTTATTTAAATTAAGTAAAAGCATGATTTGTTGAGGCAAATTTTAGAGGGATTGTTTGCATTTTTTAAATTGGACCCGAGACCAGGACTGAGCCTCAGGCTCAGATCGAACCCATATGATATACTTTAGTTTCAGAATGGGAATTTTGTATTTTCCAGACAGGGTCAAATAGGATGGCATGGCTGCTTTTGTTTATGTTATTAATACAACGTTTCGTATGAGACCAGGTCCAGATTCCCCCCCCCCCCACCCAGCATTTTTTCAATAATTTTTACCAGTTCGCATTCCATTTGTTGAACTCGCCAAGGTTACGGCAAAACAGAGTCCCAGTTACCTCAGTTCCAGACCCAGTGGCAATACCAGTTGGCCTCGCCAGGAAGTATCACAGACATTTCTGAATGTAGCGTACATACCCACTGAATTTCAGATAACTTATCCGTGATAGAATCAACCTGCGATAAACAGATAAACGCGCGATGCACTTTCAGACTCCCATATACAAGTATTCATATGATAGAAGCTTTATTGTACTAAGACTGATACGTGGTCAGTATGGCACAGCATACAGATAATATAAAGAAATACATGGTTTCACGATAAACAGACAGGAATAATTTAACTAAATATACTAGCACATATTTACAAAGAGCCACACCTGTTTGTGGCAACCAAGATGTAACATAATATTAGGTTGTTTTACGCATCTCAAATGCCAAGTTTATAAATGACAGTGTTTGTCTTATGATATAAGATCACCCTGTGAACCTGTCAATAAAAATTTGAGTTTTTCATCCTCAGATAAATTTAAGTAGTCATAATTTTGCAATTTTACAGTCAGGTCATTCCTTGTTTGATTGTACAGATTACAGCTGAGTAAGAGATGTGCTTCTTCCTCTATTTGATGATTATTACAGTTTGTGCATATTCTATTCTGAGGATCAGTTTTGGTGTAGCGTCCAGTCTATTTTCAAATCGTGCACTTATTCGGAGTTTTGTCAAATTTTTACGTTTATCTAGCCTAAGATTCATATTTAAGTATTCTTCTCTGCAGGAGGAGGTCTTGACTTTACAGTATGTTCTCAGTTTATTGCTACCTCCATTTTCATCTTGAATATATTTCAGCCAGTAGAATTCATAGTTACAGTGCAGCTTTTCCAACAAAATTTGTATACACCTTTCAATGTTAGTACCACCCATGTTGTTCCAGAAGAAGTGCACTTTAAAAGTATCAAATATCCTTTTCAGATGTTGCAACCAACAGGGATTATTAGTCTGCAGTAGTGTATAGTTTTCTATCAAACAGCTGGCAATGAGACTATCATGACTGCGATTATGTAAGTAAGGCCAGTATTTGACACTGCTACACAGTCCATACATCAAAACTGGAAAACTTCCTAGTTCGCCTTTAACGGCAGCTGTTGATGATTTCCAATGAACACCCAAGATAAAGCGGCAGAATTTAATATGTATTTGCTCAATGGGGAGGTTGTCACATTTTGTGATAAAATTATTGGTGTTGAGGCCCTGTGTGTAGAAGGGGGCCCAGATCTCACATCCATATGTGGCTATAGGTAAAACCAGAGAATCAAAGAGTTTTAAAGCTACATCAATGTCCCCATTGATCTGACAGTATCTCAATTTGAACAGAATTTTTGAGGACTTTTCTTTCAATTAATTAACTGCTACACTAAAATTACCAGAAGGCGTAAATTCAATGCCCAGGTAGCTGTAATTATTAGTGATTTCCAATTCACGACCTTTGTAATAGAATTTATATTTTTTAATTTGGTGACCTCCCTTATTGAATATCATTACTTTGGTTTTGTTTAGTTTAACAGTGAGTTTTCATCTGTTACAGTAAGCTTGTAGCTTATTCAGTCCATTTTGTAGACCAGTGTGTGAATCTGACATTAAGATTAAATCCTCTGCATACATTAAACAATTCAAGTTACTATCTGCCAGTTGTACAGGGTTACATGTGTGATCAAAGATGCTTGGTAAATCATGCAGGAATATGTTGAACAGACCGGGGCTCAATACACATCCCTGTTTCACCCCAACATTAGATGTGAATTTTCCAGTGACGCCGTGACTGGTTCTGACTGCATACGAGACTTCATTACTTGTCAATTAGTAGAGATAAGAAGTTACCACCTACACCACACTTTACGGGTTTGTAGAAGAGGGCCTGACGCCATACAGTATCGAAGTCGGATTTAAAATCTACAAAGCATGTAAATAAATATTTCCTTGGCAATTTGTTAGTGTATTTATCGATGATAGTTTTCAGGGTTAAGGTATGATCTGTGGTTCTACATTTAGGCCTAAAACCAATTTGGTTAATTGGGATACAATTGTAATATAATATTCTGCAGAGTCCTGTTCAGTACATGAAATGCGTGATCAGTCCATTTTTCATATACAGGAATCTATAACCGACTTAGGCCTGCATGCATTTCCAGTGCGAAAGACAAACATACATGTTTGACCCAACTTAAAAGACGAAGAAAGACGGAACAAAGAAAGCAAAACAGTGAAGTAAGCTCAACATTTGACCTGACCCAGTTGGTGGCTGTAATCTATCTGAGACCAAGACAACTGAGACTCGATCAGTTGTCTTGGTCTCGGAATCTATTCAGTCTGGGATAATGGAAAATCAAATGAGCGCAGTGTGTATCAGATCTCGCTGTCAAGTGGTTAGCATGCTTGCCTCTGGTTCTCGAGATTGCAGATTCAAATTCTCTCCCTACTTAATATGTTTCCTAAAATAGTGTTGACACAAATTGTCTAATTAAGTTCCAGTCCGTATTCCTGGGGTCAATGGCACCCCGATAGATCGATCCTGAAACAAAATAGATCCGAAGTATGCAATTAGATACAAAAAATATAACAGGCGTTGGCCCTTAAGACCCCCTCGGCTGCCCCTTGAAAGATAAATCCACGTACCCAAATGCATAATCCAATACGTGATATAGTGGACTTATTTTCCCGATGAAGTATTAGGTCTATTTTGTTCTCTTATGTGTTGGCTATATTATTATATATAAAAGATTAAGCCGCTACATAAAAAGTTCCCATGCTGTCTGTGACACAGACAGTTCACCTATAGTGACCTAGTTTTAATGCAAGCCACATCCCGCTGTTGTCCTGCCTGTATGTTAAATGACAATACAGCATGGTATAAGCCTGGACATGGAAAGTAGTTGTGTGTTCAGTTGGGACATGGATGGCTGAGGTAGTGCCCTACTGACTTTCCAAATGCCAAATCCTTTTGTTCTTCTACATGTATGTGTAACAGCGCATGAAAGTACACCAAGGCGTAAGAAAGATACAGCATCAACACAAAACCTAATATATATTCCTCGATGACCTAGCTCCAGGGAACCAAACCCATTCTTATTGTAGGCAGTTCTTATTACCCTAATAACAACCGCCAACAATAACAATGGGTTGGGTTCCCTGCAGCTAACGATGACCCGGATAGCTGACTTAGCCACATGACCTTTTATAATGGGAGGCATGCATATTAACATCCCGCCACAAAGCACGGAGCTCAGGCCTGTCAATCATTGAGGACTCACAGATATATCACTCTGACAGACAAGGCTAGATACTCCTTTCTCACAAAATTAGTGTTTTTTGGAGAAATTTAAGTTAACAAATACCAAAGTCATATTCATTTAGTGCTTTCTTAATTGGTTACAAGAAGAAATTTCCATCTGCCTGAACTAAGTATCCTTTATTTCCAAAATATTAGTAATATTCCGCATCCCCGCACAGGCAGAGGCCCATATCTCGCCAGACGAGACTATGGTTACAAAGGCAACCAGGTATGCAGTTGTGGCGTGAAATTGATGCGCATGCCTCGTACTACTCAAGAAAATAAAGCAAAACAAGAAATAAAAATTTAAAAAAAACAAAAAACAAAAAAAAAACCACAAAAAACAAGAAATATAGTACCACAATTAAAAATTTGCTTAATAAGTAGGCCTAAGTATCACTGTAACAAGTCCAGAGTTGCTGACTCGATGCCCTGTTTTAGTCTATGTGACATACCATTTTGCTTTAATGCATCCAAGCGTAGCATTCCATGGAAACACTCAAAATGAGTAGAAAGATACAGCCCAGACATGAAAAGTTAAATTAATGTGCATTTTCCACTATGACAAAGTTGACCTAGTTTTTTTCCAGGTGACCTATTCTTTTGTTCTTATACATGTCTGCTTATTGAATGAAGAAAACAAAGCATCAAAAGATAAGGAACTGACCTTAAAAGTCACTACATGTACCACTGTGACCCACAGAGCTGACCTGGTGATCTAACTTTTCCACATGACAAATCAGGCTTTTTGTTCTCGTGCATGTATATGCACCTATTCAAAAACATAAACCAAAGGAAAAGAAAGATTTTGCAAAGTTAATCCATTGTGACCTAGTGACCTACTTTTTTTTACACATGACACGTCCTTTTGTTCTTATGCATGGGTGAAGTTTCATGACAATACACCCAGGCATTAAAAAGATACATGCTTCTACTTGCTACCAAAAATTCACAAAGGGGTAGTCCCACCGCCAGGACGCCCCATACTCAGTGCCAATGAATGTCCCACTGAACGGATTTCGGGACTTGTAGATTTCTTTCTACGTCCTATAGTTACCAGCATACCCAGCTACATCAAGGACACGAGTGATTTTGTTAAGAAAATCAAATCACTACCTCCCTTGCCAGAGAATGCTTTGCTAGTGACCCTTGATGTCCAATCGCTGTATACTTACATTCCGATTAATGAGGGCCTGCGCAGTGCAGCACGTGCCCTATTACACAATAGGGATAGATCGGAAAAACCTAGCACTGCAGAACTTATCCAGCTATTGAGACTGGTGCTGCAATGCAACAATTTCAAATGTAATGGAGAGCATTACCTGCAAGTGAGTGACACTGCCATGGGCACAAGGGTAGCCTCCTCTTTTGCAAACATATTCATGTCAGACTTAGAGGAAAACAAGCTGCTCAAATTTCCATTGCAGCCAATGCTTTGGTTCAGATATATTGATGACATCTTCCGCATTTGGACTTTCGGTGAGACACAATTGAGAGAATTTGTGTCACACCTCAACAACTGTCATCCAACAATCAAATTCTGTGTGGAGTTCTCCGACACAGAGATCACATTTCTTGACACGGTTGTCAAAATAGGACAGGATAGGAAGGCATATACCACCCTATACACAAAACCGACAGATACACACACGTATCTTCACTACAGATCAGCCCACCCAAAGCACTGTAAACAGAGGGGCCCACATGGACAGCTGTTACGGGTCAAAAGATTTTGCACCCGAACTGAGGATTTTGAAACCAATGCTCAAAAAATCCTCAATTTCTATGAAGCACGGGGATATCCGTCTCATACCCTGAGAGAGACACTACAAAATGTAAGTCTCTTAGACAGAGAATCTCTCCTGTGACCAGCCAGGCCAGCAAGTACCACTGAAACAGACAAACTGTTTCTCATCACTAAGTATAACCCAGCACTGCCACCTTTGAAAGAAATCATCCAAAGGAACTGGGGCACTATACGAGCCTCCAGGAGTGCACAAACGCTGGAGAATAAAGAAGTGGTTCTAGGTTTCAGACGAGCCAGGAATCTTAAAGATGACCTGATGACCTCGAGACTTAGATATCCCCCACCACCTAACATTTTGCCAGCAGTGTCTGGCACAGTGGATAGCAACCCCGGCAACACCCCCAGTTGCAGGTATTGCCCCAAGATGGATACTAGGGGCACGTCAACAAGTACCCAGACAGGGCGTTCATACAAAACTCCTGTAGGAGGCTCCTGCAAACATAACAACTTGGTCTACCTGATCACTTGTAAAGTTTGCGACAAACAATACGTTGGCCAAACAGGACGGACCTTAATGGATAGAATGAGCGAGCACTTCTATTACATAGCTAAGAAAGACATGACTCAACCATTAGGGAGACATTTCAGAGTCCCTAATCATGAAGTTCCGGACTTGAAAATTCAAATCTTGGAACACATACGCACACCACCAGGCTTAGAGAAGACTCTCAAGCTTAGACTGGTCAGGGAATCACATTGGATTCACCAATTACGTACCACAGAACCTTTCGGCCTCAATGTTATGGGCAGATGAACTCCTAGTTCAGTCATATGCTAAATTTTTATGGTTGAAGTTCATCCGCCTACTAACACCGTCTTTACTTATGAAACACAGTGTTTTCATAAGTTAATGGCTCCCGAAGTTACCCCTTAATTGCAGACCATTGCTGTTTTGGGACACAGTTATCTGCAATTCATGACCAGTGGTCATTGGGTGTCTGACTTGACACACTTGTGTCATGTCATTCGTCCCTTGTAGTGCAATGCTTAACTACAAGCAACCATGCAACGTCAGCTCGACTAGGCATGGCCATACCTACACGTACAGTTTTACGTACGTGCAAGAACGTGCGACGTTAGTAACGTATGTAATACCCTGGTATATAAGCACGTACTGGGAGCCGTTAACCTCAGTCTCTGATGAGTCACAGAGGTGACGAAACCGGTCAGACTGTTATTGGAAAGTAGTCGGGCTTCTCTGGCCAGTTTCGGCCTAGCCCAGTCTAATTTGCTCGATTAAAAAGATACAGCCTGGACATGGAAATTTAATGTTCGTGCCATTGGGACCTAGTGACCTACTTTTTCCTCATGTCACTTCCTTTTGTTCTTGTTCATGCATGTGTGAGGTTTCATGACAATACGGGTACACCAAGGTAATAAAAAGATACAGCCTGGACACAAAAAATTAATGTTCATTCAACTGTAACCTAGATATGTGAACCTTATGACCTACAGTACCTTTTCCTCATGAGGCATCCTTTTGTTCTTGTTCATGCATGTGTGGCGTTTCATGATAATACACCAAGGCATTAAAACGATACAACCTGGACACAAAAATTTAATGTTCATTCAACTGTAACCTAGATATGTGAACCTAATGACCTACAGTACCTTTTCCTCATGAGGCATCCTTTTGTTCTTGTTCATGCATGTGTGTCGTTTCATGATAATACACCAAGGCATTAAAATGATACAACCTGGACACGAAAATTGAATGTCCATTCCATTCTGACTTAGATATGTGATCTTGTGTACTGCTTTTTCCAAATGACGCACAGGTTTGTTCTTGTCCATGCATGTGTGAAGATCCATGCCAATGCAAACTGTGGACATCTGACATACACATGGACATGATGAAGTTTATGTACCCCTTCGGCGAAAAAGGCCAAGGGGGTTAAAAAAAAAACGCTGCTGAAAACAAACTAAACTGGATGCAGAAGAGGATAAATGCCTAATGTCTGTCCATGTTTTCAACACAAGGCCATATACCGTGCATACTTTCTGAAGGTAAACATGATTACCATGCAAGTGTAAGATTGTTATTCAGTTTAATATTTCATTAGTCTTTTTTGTTATTGAATGTTAATAAAAACATCAAATTTTTGCAACGAAATAACATTTTCAAAAATAAATAGATATTAAGTTTAAATTTATCAATTCAAAGAACATTCTGGGCTCTACAAAGCTGTAAATGAAGTGTGTGGAAGAGAGCTCTTATATAATATTTTATCGATGATTTGATTCAATTTATCAAAATTTTAAACATACATGTACATTTAAATTCCCAAAGTCCTCCTAAATATTGGAACCAGCTCTTTCATCAAAAATCTAAAACGATATTTTGCTCCCAATAGTATACTTATTTTTTTTATAGAAAAAGAATATATATATATATATATATATATATATATATATATATATATATATATATACACACAGTAATACCTGTCACCAGAGACCACCCCTAGAGCAGACATGAAAGTGGTCTTATGAGACAGGTGGTCTTTCATGAGAGGGAACACCAACGACAACTTTTCTTATCACAACTTTTATTCATTTGCTGAAAACAACTATGATGTGTACATGTGTATACAATGTAAATTGTATATGTATCATGATCAATAAAAGAGATATACATCTACATGCATGTCTTGTTTCTGCATTTTTGTTCATAAAGTCCAGTTGAATGCATTTGCATTCATTAAAAGCCTGAGATATGTAAGAAATGTCCATATCACATCAAATGTCCATATCACTTTCAAAAGCCTGACACCAGGCTATGTAAAAATGTCCATATCACATGTATTTTCACTGTAAAGATTAGATCAAATATCAGATTTCTCAAATGACTTGCAATTCACAAGTTTATGTAAGTCCATAAATCCAAAGTCAAGTTGAATACTATGCAAAAAAAAGTCCATATCACAACTACTCTATGTAAAAAAGTCCATATCACACCTAAATGTAGTTTAAGACTAGATAAAACATCTAAAATAAAGACAAATGTCCAAGGTAAAAGAAGCTCAGCTAGATGTAAAGTTCATAAAAATGTGCTCAGCTGACAGCACTATGAAGTTCCATCATATGTACCTGTCACTCTAAACAAGTGACCAGGTCAGTGTTCTCACAAAATTAAGTGAGTGTCATGACTAGTCCTTAAATAAAAGTAGAAAAGTACATTAAGTAGAAAAGTTCACTAAATAAGTTGAAATTTCCTCACAAAAGTAAGTGAGTGCTTTGACTAGTTTAAATTAAAAAGAAAAAAAAAGTTGAAACACTGTGCTCAGCACAAAAGTCCACTAAATGTCTCTTTAAAAAGTACCAGATCACTGTGTCCATGTCACTTAAAATTCAAAGCTCCAATGTAGGATCCAGGTAAATTTAAATATTCATGTAAATTCCATCCAATGAAATCACTCTGATGAGCACCACAAAGTCCACAATGTTCACTTTATCCTGAAAAAGTCTGTCATAGTTGTCTGTTTGGAAGCATTGACACTTTTCCACTTACTGTTCTCCACTAAAGACTGGCACTGACTGACAAGTTCTAGAAGTTTTGGCTCTTTCATTTGCATGGCAAAGTCTCTCAGTGCACTCACATGGGCTGCTGCATTCTTGGCACTGATAACAACAGGTGTTGTTTCTTCCTGTTCAGCATCATCACAGTCATCATCACCTTCATTTTCCTTGTCATCAGATTCAACTAATTCACTGCTGGATGTGGCAACATTGCTGTCACTGTTTACATAGTCCTGCCAACTGACACTCCCTAACAGGGACTGCAGGTCACTGTCCAGGTCCTCATCTTCATTGTCACTTGTGGTGTCTGTCAGGTTACCTACAGAAAATCCACACCTAGCAAAGCACTTCTGTATGGTGGTCTCGTCCAGACAATCCCATGCACTGTTGATCCACATGATTGCATCTAGGATGTTTACACTGTTTGCCAGCTCCCTGGCAGTGTTGCACTCATCTGAGTGCAGCACAATGTGCCTGAGCAACTTCTTTCTGTAATTCATCTTCACAGCCTGGATAATTCCAGCATCACATGGCTGAAGCTTACTTGTGGTGTTGGGTGGTAAAAATTCCAGCTTCACATTGCTCAAGCTAATATGAGGATGGGCTGAGCAGTTATCCAGGAAGAGAAGAATATGTCTCTTCTCACTTCTCATTTTATTGTTCACTTTGTTCAGCCACTTTGTCATGATGTCTGTGGTCATCCAAGCTCTCCTGTTACTCATGTATTGCACAGGCAGTATGTCTGCATTTCCTTTGAAACATCTTGGATTGGCTGACCTTCCAATCACAAGTGGTGTCAACTTTTCACCTGTGGCACTGCATGCCAACATAACAGTTAATCTTTCCTTGGACAACTTGCCTCCCTTTGTGGATTGTCCCTTTGCCACCATTGACCTGTTGGGTAAAGCCCTGTAAAACAGGCCTGTCTCATCGGCATTGAATATATCTTTCAGTTCATAGCCTTCACATTTGCTATGAAGTCTCTTGGTCCAGTCTTCCACAAGTGCGTCGTCCACATCGGCACTTTCGCCACACAACATGGATGCGGAAAAATCATCGTATCCTTTCTGCAAAGCTAGCAAACTGGCCTTTTCCTGGATCATTTTCCCGGTCACCGGAATATTCTTTGAACGAATCTTGCAGAACCAGTCCCAGGTCTCTCTGTTTAAATCCTCATATGTGGTCTTTCTCAGCTTTACATATTTCTGTTCGGCCCGTCCACCATCATTCCAACTCGCCAACACTTGTTGCTTTGTCTGAATGATGCCCTGGATTTGTGTTTTGCCGACGTTCATGTCCTCTGCAATTTTCCGCCAAGATGCCCCAGCTTCATACTTTCGTATCACTTCCACTCTTTGTTCAAGTGTCAATATTTTCGGTTTTCTGGTGGCCATTCTTCAACAAACTTTGCTCTTTCTCTCTCAAACTGTGCAACTTTCTCCGTTCAGTTCAAACTCTGAAGTGTGAAAACATGGCGGATGTGCAAATAATGCTAAATCACGCTTAGCAGGAATTCAACGAAGCTTGTTTTGGCAAGTGCTGCCATCTGGTGAATGTTTCACCGCTAGTGAAAATGGAAGTAAACAAACTTGGAAAATGCTACCGGTGGTCATTTAAGGTCGATTTTGAGCGGTCGCTGGTCGCGTAAGACAGGTGGTCGCTCACGAAAGGGAAATTATAATAAAAAAACGCTCCGTCAATAAAATTTTGGTCGGAAAAGAGAGGTGGTCGTTCATGCAAGGGGTCGTTGGAGACAGGTATTACTGTATATATATATATTAATGCTGAGAAAAATAAATGTCAAAGTTGGTCACCTTGACAGAAATCCATTCCAAAGTGTAGGTGTTCCACACATAAGATTGTCTGCAGACTGCTGCACACATTGATTGTCTCTACAGTGATAGGCACAGCCACCAACAAAGCATATCAAGTCACTGCCAATTTTTGAAAAATTCATGCAAAAGGGTAGGAGACATGTACACAAGTTTCTACCTATATACGGGTCCTCCTGGCCACAAAGATGGTCATACGGTTGGAGGTACAATGTTACAAAAGTTGAAAAAATGTTACTGGTCCACAAGATTTCCATTACATTACCAGGTGTGTCTGTAATGCTGTGTGATCCACCTGTCCATATACAGGTGTAACCAGATCAGTATGTACATGTACAATACATTACCACTGTAGAGTTGACAATTGTCTGTCTGTACTACTGTGTAACCCACCTGTCCATGTATAGGTGCAACCCTCTGCTGACAATTTAAATCAACATGAACAAAAGGAGTGAAGTTACATATTTCTTCAAGAGCTGTCCATAATGCCAGGTGACAAGCCTGTCCATATGCAGGTGTAACTAACCATACAGTAGTTATTGTATAGTTGGCAATTGCTGGTCTGTGCTACTGTGTGACCAACCTGTCCATATATAGGTGCAACCCTCTGCTAATTATTCAACAGGAACAAAAGGAGTGAATTAACATATTTACCGAGAGCTGGCCATAATGCTAGGTGGCCAGCTTGTCCATATGCATATCTAGGTGCAACCCTCTGCTAATAATTTAAATCTACAGGAAGAAACAAACTCCAAACAATCAAGCCAACAACCATTGCTGTCCACTTTACTTTCTCTTGCTACTCTGTATGGTACCTTTAATTTTATGTATGTCCAACTTCTGTTTACCGCAGTTGCAGCAATGAAGTCTAGGCATCTCTTTTTCCCTGGTATCTTCTCTGCTCTGACTTCCTTGCCAAAGAAATTCCATATATAACTTTGTAGCATCTTTGTCCCAGGGCTGTTTTCTGTGGACAACTAAAAGAAATATGCATAAACACATATATTTTTTACATTAACTGCACACATTTCATATTCAATGCCAAGGGTTTTTATATAACAGAGGTCAAAGGTCGAGGTTAAAGCCACACCGACTGGATTTTGGTATGCCCCACCCCCATTACTTGATGTACCTACATATCAAGTTTGGTGTTTTTAAGTGGTACGGTTAGAGTACACATTTTTTTTTTAAACTGCAGGCCAACGGTCACAGCACTCTGAATTGGTACGTGACCCCCCTTTCCAAGTCTTATCCACATACCAAGTTTGGTGTCTGTAACTGCCAGTAGTAATAATGCATATAAATTATGGACCAGAGATGCTTTTCAGATGGAATGCTGGAAGGACAGAGGAGCTGCAAACTTGTAGTCCCCCCCCCCTCCCCAATCCGGTGACAGCCTAATAAAAGATTTACAAATTTAGATTTTACATCGATATAAAAGACATGTAGTCTTGCCATTACCCGAAAAATTGGCGTCACTTGTTGAGGGGTCATCCTGCTGTGCACACTCTTGCCCTGGCCTCTCGGTCTGCTGCACACTCTTGCCCTGACCTCTCGGTCTGCTGTGCACACTCTTGCCCTGGCCTCTTGCCCTGACCTCTCGGTCTGCTGCGCACACTCTTGCCCTGACCTCTCGGTCTGCTGCGCACACTCTTGCCCTGACCTCTCGGTCTGCTGCGCACACTCTTGCCCTGGCCTCTCGGTCGATTTGTCAGCTGCTTCAGCATGTTCAGTTTGCCCATCAATTTCGTCCATCTCATCCATCTCGTCCTCTTGGAAATCTGATTTAGAAGAAGAAATATAAATCATAATAGGGACATATACCAGGTTGCTTAAATAGTAAATATCCTTGAAAACTATGCTTTTGTAAGCAAACTTGACATTCGTGTTCTTACAAAAATCAATACATGTATGCGGAGTCTCACAACTAGTTATCCTTCAAATCTGCAAATTTGAACAAATAGCATCTGCAAATTTTTCAGCTACCATTGCTGCTTTGCTACTTTTTTATGGATTTTGTTGCGCACAGTATCACATACCCATTACCAGTGTGGTAAATAAGCCACTCATCAGATACTCAAATGTGTACCAGATAACATCCTGCCTAATTGAATATTCCTCAACTTGCGAACCATATATATATAATTGTACCTAAACATACTAAATACAAAGACCACCCCAGAATTGATTGTAACTGCTTTGCCTTTTAACATTTTTTTCCTTTGGTGATGTGAACTTTTATCCAAAGCTCTTTTATATGTGAATCGGGCCTAATTAATGTTTATATGGAAGTCTTAACTCAGCATTTGCATGCCCCTTTTCCATGATACTCAGAATCATGTTTGCTTTTGGTTTCTAAACAAACTTCTTTTTCGGAGCCAAATTCTTTGGTGGGGTCTGGAAAACCATGCATTTTATGAAGGAAACTAATAGCTGACAGGCTGGAGGAGATGGTTTTCGGCGCTTTTGATTGTGCAAAGAGGAAGGAAATGAACAAAGCTATTGTTGTCACTACTAGAGGTAAGGTTTGCACTATATTGAATTTCTGTAGGAAGACAGAGACTGACTTCCACACTGTCTCATAAGCTATTTTAGTCATAGATGCTACTGAAGAGCTAACCAACAGGTCTAGAGTCCAAACAAGTTGCTGGGCTGTAGGTGTGTGGGAATCAGATCTGGGCTCTTGTGGCAATGCGGTGCTAGTTGATGGAATCTCTGAAATTGAAATCGACTAATCGCATCACTCAGTTGATTGTCCTGGCCAGCTATGTGCTTACTTCTGAATCTGATGTTGAAAGTAAGGCACGTCATGACCAGCTGGCGCACGCCGACCATGATCAGTGGGTCACGGGATGTTTGCTTGTTGATTACAGCCACAAGACTTTCATTGTCTGTGTGTAGGACAATAGAGCGGTTCTTTAGTAGATGACCCCAGACATTTTAAGCTATGACTATGGGGACAAGCTCCAATGAGGTAATGTTGAAACTCTGCCAAGGTAATGGAAAGGAACCACCCAGCCAACGAGACTCCAACACGGCTTCATAACCCTTAGACGCAGCACTGTCAGTCTGCATATGTAACACGTCAGATGAAAGCCAGGCTTTCTCAGTAAACATGGTCTTACCATTAAAGCCCTGGAGGAATTTTAGCCACATAGCCATATCGGCACATGACTGGGATTTCAGAATAATGTGTCTCCATTTACTTTGGACCCCAACAGTCAAGTCGATAAGCCGTCGCAGAAAGCAACGGCTGGGCTGTATCACCTTACAACAAAAAGCCAAAAAACCTATCAAGGATTCTAGTTCTTGTACTCTGATAGAGCGTTTTTTAGAATATTTTGACAGGAGATCTGTGGCCTTTTGAATTTTCTCATGGGGCAGCCTGGTTTCCATGTTGACAGAGTCCAAAGTAATACCCACAAAAGGCAGGACCTGCTTGGGGCCAAAAGTCTTATCCATTGCAACTGGTATTCCCAAATGGTTACAGAGCCAAAGAAAATTGTCCAATACCCTTTGGCAGCCCGATTTGGATTCATGCACAAAGAAAAAGTCATCCAAAATATGGGTAACATGATTGGTTTTGAATTTTGTTTCAAGGATCCACTGAAGAGCCATGCTGAAGGCCTCAAAGATTCTGCAGCTGATACTGCAGCCCATAACAAGGGTTTTGTCGTAATAAAAATTTCCCTGCCACTCGAAACCTTGTAATTCACAGTCAGATGGGTGAATGGGGATAATTTTGTAAGCATTCTGAATGTCACTTTTTGCCATGTAACAAGAACGACCAGCTGCCTTAACCAGAGAAATTGCATCATCAATTTCCGAATATTGAACCCTACATGCCTCATAAGGAATGCCCTCATTGACGAAAGGTTGATTTGGACTAGCCGAATAGGAAAGATTGTGGATGAGACGCAAGCCACCATTGCCCTTTGGGACCACTCCCAGGTGGCTAATTTTAAGATTTGGAGGTCTGATTTTGAAAGGACCAGCGACACAACCTGCGTTGAGTTCCTTTTGAAGTTTTTGAGATATGAGCTCCGGATTTTCCAGGGCAGTCCTTGCATTAGGGCCAAATTGAGGTCCACGTGGGCCATCATATTCTAAAATAAACCCATGCGTAAAACCATCGATTAAATAATCAAAGTCATCCTTTGGGTGACCCTCCAACCATATAGAGAGTCTAGACACATTAACGGGAGTTGGCAGCTTGTCGTGGTTACTCCTGTTGGGCATTGGATCTGTTTTGATTGCCTGACTGATTTTGTTGGTTCTGAGGGGAACGGCACTTTGAGGCAGGGTGCACGCCCTGGTCGCACCTAAAACACCTGTGGCTAAACTTGCACCCATTACAGAAGTTGCCCCTATGGAATCTGATACAGGATCCCTTTGGAACCCTGAGGGACTTGTTCTGCTTGAAACCTTGGGACCTACCAGGAAAGGGCTGTCTACAAGAACCCCTCACCAGTGCAGAGGCAAAGAGGACATGGTCAACCTGGTTCCATGACGTTTCCACTTGCATTGATTTGCAAAAGTCCTTGTCATAGTAGCGCCAATCGCCACCATCATTGTAAATTTTGCGGATTAGATGCTGATAATTTAGGAGATCAGCTGCCTGATCTGGGAATTTCTCAATCCAGACGGCCGAAAAAATACTGAACGCATCGGACCAGTCGTCGATGGAAAGCCACTTGGCCCTGTCCTCTTTCCACACCAAGGATGGCGTGTCCTGCCCAGGCCTAGACTCTGTACTGAGCCGAAGAGTTTGTTTACGATCCAAGAGAGAGCCGAAATCGATAAATCTACCTTCCCAAATTTTCTTTTAATACCCTGCTCTTACCTACACTTTAAGGGCTAGTCCCACAGAAAACTAACACAACTGGTTTGGGAACACCAACTTTACTATTATGGTATAAGTGTGTGGGCTGAGGAAGCCACTGCCCGTACATGGGCAAAATACACACTGAGTCAAAAGCCCACAAGTACACCCGTGAGCCAAATAATAATAAAGTCAACTAAAACTACAACCTTAAAAAGAAAAAAAAAATTTTTCAGGTAACAAATCCACTAATTGATGAAAAGTAAACAGTTCTAAAATCAAACACACTGGAAAAGTCTATATAAAACTACCACACAATTCTCCTCTCTTGTTTAAACGTCTTGCCGCTATCGCTGAAAACCACTGAATGACGCTAATGATCTAATGTTTAAAATCCGGCCAATTGATTAGCCAATCAGGGGCCTAATGAGGAGCCTAATTACTCCCACCCCCGGAAGTGCCTCTTAATGCCCTATTGTATTAAGCCGCAGTACCGCGGGAATTAAAACACAATTACATAAAAATTGTCCTCTTAATACCCTGCTCTTACCTACACTATAAGGGCTAGTCCCACAGAAAACTAACACAACTGGTTTGGGAACACCAACTTTATTATTATGGTATAAGCTTGTGGGCTGAGGAAGCCACTGCCCATACATGGGCAAAATACTGAGTCAAAAGCCCACAAGTACACCCAAACCTGGTGTCCCAAACCAAATTTTGAAAAATATGTAGTGAATTTTAAAACATGTGAATTTTATGTAGTGATTTGATCGGCCATGGTGCGAGCAAGGGTAAATTTTGTCTGGATGGAAGGTTCAAAATACTTCAAGTATGCAGGACTTGCCCAGTCCCCCTGTAATTTAACCAGCTCTGATGGAACATGGCAACTTAGCGCTAATGTGGCGCCCCCTCGACGAAAGCTGTGTCCTGCATACCTGGAGGGGTTATACCCGAGTCGATTCAATTTCTGTTTAAGAAGGCTCAAAAACACATGACAAGATAAGAATTTTACTCGCCCGGCCTGACAAAAACGAAACAGAGAATCTTGGTTTGTGCCCGAACAATTTTTTATCATGAGCAAGGCTGCCTGTGTAGGACACAGAACAGAATTAGATATCCTGGCTAACGGGATCTGCACTACCCTGTCACGAAATTGAATCGTTTTGGAAGCTCCTAAAGAAATTATCACCCCTTCTGGTCTAAAAGACTGATCACCTCTTTTTAAAAATTTTTCTTTATGCTTGCTGTCATAGAACAAATTGGATTTGCGTAAAAAAGAAAAGAGCGCTATTACACAAGCACACCAGAAAGTGATCTCCAGTGGAGACTGTATGTCAATTACTGTAAATAAATCTTTCATAATCTCCAGAGTAATTGGTAATTTCTGGACACATGTTGCACCAATGGTGCGTTTTATACCTTTGAATAAGCAATTCAATGACCAGTTCTGTTGCAGAAGGTTAGAGGACCCAGCGTCCTCATGTAATATCCTGACAATGTTCAAATATTGCTTTATAGAGTTATAAGACACTTTGGCTGCTAGATATGCCGTATAGCAAGCTAAGTCTCTGTCACTGATAGGTACAGGCTGTATGCCTGCCTTGTCACAAAATTCTAAATATACTGATAGATGACACTTATAAATCTTCCATGTAGACTCTGCAAACATGTTTGCACGGAAACTTGCGACTTGATTGTCCAACATGCTAAGGAACTCTGACCGTCTGGATGTCGTTCCTGCAACCAAATTTTAAAAAGGAAGTCAGTGACATATGATTTAGATAAGAGTCCACTGGTATATAATTAGGTAATTGATTCCAAAATTTACTTAAATGAAGTCTCGACATGCAATCAGCCAGTAAATGTCTACCTGTCGGCACATAAGTTGCTTTCAGTTTAAAGTTAAATATGGCTGACAGCCAAAACAGCAGTCTTAGGGCTTTCATCACCATCTTATTCCTACATGTTCCTTTATTAATTGCAGACACGGTGGTCTTATTGTCTAATGTCACACACACCACATGATTAGCCCATTTAGGTGCCCATCTGAGGGCTGCCAACACTACAGTTAAAGTTTCTTTACTATTTATGTGTGTATCCATGACTTCTGGCCAATCATATCTATTATGGCAGTATAGCCAGTCGCCTTCACAATAAGCACCTCCAGCTTCAGAACTACTATCTGTTAGCACACTTATGATTGGCTGTGTGTGTGTCAGCAAAGATTTCCCATTAAACACTGTCATGAATTGTTGCCACCACACAAAATCACTCCTAAGCTCATAACTTAATTTAATACGGTCTGTCTTCCCCTTCAGTGTTGTAATGGCATCAATACACCGATGGAGAAATACTCGTCCGCCCGCCCGCCACTATTGCCGCCGCAAAGTTTAGAAGACCCACTGTACTTTGAAATTGTCGCTTCGATAGCCGCCCCCTTGTGGACACAAAGTCCAATTGCTGTTGTATCTTTTGAATTTTTTCCTTTGGCAAACTTAAACACATGTTCACTGTGTCGATCTCAATGCCTAAGTACACCATCTTTTGTGATGGGCCATGTACTTTGTTCCAATTTATCATGAAACCCAGCTTCCTTAGCAGTGTAATAAGTACATTCATGGCTTCTAAACACTCTGCCTGTGATTGAGCCAAGCACATAAAATCATCTATATACACGCACACTTTGAAGCCCCTACGTGCCATAATGCGTTTGACTGCTTGGGTAATCCTGTGCAACACAATGGGGCTCAGACGCGCCCGAAATGGGAGCTTGGAGTCCCTCAAATAAACATCATGTCCATTAATGCTCCACTTCAGACCTGCAACTTGTTGACTGCGCTGGCTAATTTGTACATGTCTGTAAGCTGACTTAATGTCCACCTTGGCTAGGTACATGCCAGGTGTAAGCATGCCTGTCAATGTGTCAACAGTCTCAAACTTGTAGTGATCATGTAAAGTGGCATGATCATTGACAGAGGCCCCCTCTTGCATGCTGCAGTCATGGATAAGACGCACCCCGCCATCTGGTTTATCCACTGCACCCAAAGGGTTCACTATCAGAGGGTGCTTTACTGTGGGTATATAATTGCCCACTTCAATTTCATGTAACACCTGCTGGTTGACTAAATGCTTTCTATCATCACTATAGCATGAAGCATGATTGGATAATTCTACAGGTATGATCTCTACATCATTGTCTATGATATCAAAAACCATTTTCTATGCCATGAATAATAAAGTCTCTTTCTGGATCATTAATACTCAGTTCTTGTTTCCAAGCATCCAGTTTTAAGCTAGAGCTTGGATAAATCTTTAGTTTTTTAATGACTCATGTAATGGAGCAGGGTGATTTTGTTCACATTTTGGCACAGAACAGACATGCAGATATCTACAGTCACTGTATTGACAACCTTTCTGAGAATTAAATTTCTTGCAAATCTCTTGGCCATTCTGTGTTACAGGTCCCTTCATTGTCGTGGATTCATGTGTCTGTCCTCGGGAATTACTACCTGTTCTGCTAGAACCCCCAAATGTCATGTTATTTTGTCTAGTTCTAGCTTGTAAAAAGCAGATTTGTAGATGAGGTAACTGTCCCCCAACGGAAGCCTTGTGTAGCTTGTGCTTTCCTATACTCCCTATCATAAAACATGACAGAAACAGCTTGAAATTTAGAAAATAGCTGGTACACCCGCGTGGAATGGGACAAGTAATCTAAGATCTCGCCCACTCCGGCGTTCTTCTCCCGAACCAAAGTATGCAAAACAGCAAGGTTTGCTACTGACCATTGAGATATCGACAGAGTCTCTAACTTGGGTTTCTTTTGCCCAGACCACAAAACTAGTTGCGGTCCGTCTGGCGTGTCCATCACAACTTGTTCCATAGCCACCCCGGACCCGTACACAAAGTCAATGATATCATAATAAGGCACTTGGCCCTTACCTGCCGCGTTCATAATGTGGATCTGTGGGTCTTGTCATGATTCTATGGGCGCCGCCATGTTGTTAGCCTCGTTCTGAAATAGCCCTCTTGTGGTGTTTGCAGGAACTCGTACTCCGGAGATACGTTCGGCATTTTCCGTACTTGCCGAAGGCCTGCCGGACTGCACGTGCTGAAATTGTCTAAGCACTTCCAAAATATATGAATCTTGTGTGTCGCCGTTTTGGTTACCTGCACCTGTAGATGTTGACTGATCTACCGGCGCTTCAGCCGATTTGGCTGACGACCCTAATATCTGGGAATTTGTGTCACCGTTCTTTGCGGTATGTTGTTGAGGTTCGTCCGTATCGGGTGCTGCCTTTTCCCGGAAAGCCGCTGTGGCATTCAACGCCGCTTGGGAAACGGAAGCCCCCCTCAACTCTGCTGTGGCTTTTAGTAACAACTTTTGTTGCCCTCGCGGAATCTTTGACGACGCCAAGTCCGACTGGTCTAATAGGCCAATGGCCTCCATGGATGTGAATCCGTCTTTAAACAATAATTTCACCGTGTCCATTGAAATTTTGTGGCTTGCTGCCCATTGTTCGACACGCTCTGTGTCGGACACTTCTTCAATGTCACTATGATTTTCGTCATTTTTCCCCTGTCCAAGAAGATGCGCCATCGTGAAGGATTAACACGGAAAACAGCTAGCAATGTTCAAGTAACGTGCAGTTAACAAATCAGTCCAATGCAATCTTGACAGAAAAAACGTGCAGTCAACACGAGTGGTGCAGTCCAAGGTGTAATTCATAACTGCGTTGTCTCCCTCCATGAAAATGTATCTCAGATACCTAACCAGTTCAGCCTCGGGAATAACGTAAGACCTGGGAATGTTGAAGGTGAAATGTACCAGTTTCCTCAGGTACTCTGGGCTGAAACACTTGGCCACGATCCCCGGTAAAGCCTCCATAGTTCCAAAATACACACACAAAAAAAAATTTTCAGGTAACAAATCCACAAATTGATGAAAAGTAAACAGTTCTAAAATCAAACACACTGAAAAAGTCTATATAAAACTACCACACAATTCTCCTCTCTTGTTAAAACGTCTTGCCACTATCGCTGAAAACCACTGAATGACGCTAATGATCTATTGTTTAAAATCCCGCCAATTGATTAGCCAATCAGGGGCCTAATGAGGAGCCTAATTACTCCCACCCCCGGAAGTGCCTCTTAATGCCCTATTGTATTAAGCCGCAGTACCGCGGGAATTAAAACACAATTACATAATAATTGTCCTCTTTAATTTTGATCGGGACCTGGGCAGACAAAGGTTGCACCACAGAATGTTGGGAAGGAACGCTTCTAGCAATGGGAAAAGAAGATATCAACTTAGGAGCATCTAACTCCTCCTGTTCCCCATCAGACTCTTTCACAGCCTCACCGTCGAAGGGAGGGGGAGAGCTTGATGGCCTACCGGCATCAGCAGCAGGCTGGATATGGGGATTACCTGTGGCATTACCTGAATTACCTGCACTCTTAGGTGCTAAGATAGCCTGAAAGCCCTCAGTCATGGTTGTGGTGATAGTTGTTGCCAGCTGTTGGAATTGCGCTGTATCCATTGTAGCAGGCTGAGGAGAAGACTGTGTGTTAGAAGCATCCTGGGAAGGTTGGATGTCGCCTCTGCTGGGGCATTTTGGAGCAGAGGGAGTACTCTCTCTGACTTTAGAGGTGGGCTTGGAAGCTCTTTTCGAGAGCCTAGTTGCTCTTGGAGGCATCCTGCAGGAAATTAACAAGTGAAAGTGATATAGGGAGGAAAGCAAAGGAGGACCGGATTGGTGTAAAGAACCTGCCCTGTTATTATGGCATGAGGCATTTCTTACTGTTTATATGATGATTATAAGCAACGGTCAAAACAAGTCACACCACACTGCCAACAGAACGAGCCCGTGAGGCTAATCCACCACACAAATAAAAAAAAAAAAAAAAAAAAAAAAAAAAAAATATATATATATATATATAATATATATATATATATATATATATATATATGTAACAGGCATGTGACTCAGGGCTTTCAAAGAGAGAATTTTCAAAGGGCCGACGCATGTCAAATTAAATTTGCAAATTGCATGTCAAGCTAAAATTGCAAATTGTGTGACAAGTTAAAAATTGCAAATTGCATGTCAAATTAACAGGAAAAATAGGTGAGTGACAGGCCTGATACATGTGGACAAGTCTGCACACTGGCAAGGGCATATAATAAGGTGTACAAAAAATTCATGTGGTACATGTACATAATGGCAAGCAAGTGACAAATTGTCCTCACCACACTGCCAACCCAAAATTTGCAGCTCCAAGTCTTAACTGTGTGGCAAGATCCTCAATCACAATTGACCAGGACAACCATGCAAGGGTAGAAGTACCAAATATTATATAAGGCAAGCAAGGGTAACTGCCCTTACCACACTGCCACACACTCAGAGCCAACAGGTCATAGTTGTGGGGCTACATCCTCCTCCACATCACAGACCATGCACACTGGCAAATGAAACACACAAAAGTACACCAAGTGACCCTAGTAAGCAGGTTAAACATTATATTAACATGTATGTGCTAAACTCAGTAATCATACACCCATATCAATTGAACTAAAATAAAGGGGCTTGTGCTTATCAAAAATAGACATTTCAGAATAATCACAAATATTAGTAAACAGCTATGTGCTAAACTCAATGATGTTCATACACACAATATTAAATTACAAAGACCTGTGCTTGCCAAAGTAAACATCTCAAAATAGACACTACTACATAAAACTGGCACAAAAATAGCCAGGTTGAGAGGCACCAGGCAAGACTTTTTAACAAAAACAGCAATGCTAGCAACCTGTCTTGATTACTGATCAGGTCGGACCGTTGTAAAGATTGGATGAAGTTTCAGGTAACAGGCCTCAGAAACCATGGGCGCCGCCATGTTGAAAGACGCACCATCTGGCGGGAAAGTCACCAAACACAAAAATTACAAAGCATAAAATGGCGGACGTTGTAAGATGACCAGTGATTACAAAGGTTGAGACAGGGAGCCTACTGCTTGCTGTATGGCACCTCGCACACTGCGGTAGAAGCGCTCGTCAACCTCATCGTCCAGGTGCACGCCATCACTAGCAAAGATAGGAGTGGTGACATGCATCAGACGGCGATGCTCCCAAAAATGAGTGCCCTCCGTAGTTTCAGCTATCGTGTCCAGATACAGGTTAGCAATGTCTCTCCTGAACTCATATTGGATGGGGGATACATATCGTGGCGAAAGACATCTGAAAAGTTCACATATCACAACCCTACGAGCTCCAAAGTCCTCTAGCAACAAATCAGCAACGTTGGCTAGCTGAAAGCCTACCGTTTCGGGATGCAACTGTGGGTTAAAGAGATCGTTCCCCCCGGTCTGCAGCACCACATCGTGCGGCCGGTAAAACCTGACGATAGAGTTCAGACTTTGGATCGAATGCTGAAAGATTCTGACCATGGTGCCGCCACTCAGACCCTCATAGGTGATTTGACACTGCCTAAGGTTCATATCGTATCGACCCGTCCTGGCGCAATAGTCCTCAAGCCTCCAAATGAAGCTATGGCCGAGGATCAAAACGCGAGGAAGGTCGGCACCAATATGACCAGCCATGGTATTCGCCTGGTGAAATTATAACACACAAGGCACTTACCTTTCTGTTTCTTACGCTAGGAAAAAAGCCAAGATACAAACCACACGGAAAAACCTAGTCAACGTTCAATAAAATTAAAATAAAGAAAAAATTTGAAAATGACAGTTAACTTAGAAACACTGTAGATGAAAAACACGTCTGAAGTAGTTGAAGATCGAGAACGAACTGGCCGAAAGAGGTTCGAAATTTACACGCTTCCTATGACCAGCCAATCAGAGACGGGGTGGCATGCGTGCGCACTTGCTACCCCGTCGGGGAGATCACTCTATGTAGAATAGCGTGTCACAGGGGTGTCACTTCAAAAGATAGGGAAACAATTAAAGGAATTGCTGGAGCATAAAATCCGCTATCCTTGGATAGCTATCAATCTGCATTAGTGGTACTGTTAATATACTGTATGCATGAGGTTTAGAACTCATTATATCCATTATAAAGAGTAATAAATATTCCTTATGATGGAGCTGTAAAAAATTCAAGTGTGTACCTTAATTATTTGCAGATCAAACATAAATTTTGTAGCCATAGAGTTACCGAACAAACTGAAAATAATGCATTGCATCATAATACATCAACAGAAAAAAAAACAAAGAAACTGTACCTGAAGTGCTGATTCTTCTTGATTCCATGGAATGGACGGAAGGACGGATCTAGGTGAGCCTGCCAGTTGCCAACAGGAACTATGGGGGTGCTGTCCTCCTTGCCGACCAGTTCTGCAATGTTGGTATCCGCACTCCCGTTCACCACAGCCTCCATGCATGACAGTGACGATACTACCTGGCGTCTGAATGCCTGCTTGAGAAGCCCAAAACACCTGTCCGGGGCGAACTTAGTTTGTCCTGCCACTAGAAAATTGAGCGTTATGGACTTGTGCAGACCAACTGCCACTCTCCACGCGCCATACCACAGGACAAAACGGTTCTTGTTTTGTCCTGAGCAGTTGTCGCAGTGCAGGTGGACATCAGTCTCACCAAGTCCAAAACGGTCAAAAAAGTAGTGGAGGTACGAAATCACCGCATTCGACCCCTTACTGATGAGATGGGCCTCATCAATCAGGAAGTTAACTTGTCGAGGAAGCCCCTCACAACACACATCAAACAATCCACACTTGTGGGGAACAAGAAGGTAGATCGGGCCTGGTTGTTGGGGGTTACTCAGCAAGTGAACTTGCTGAGCATAGTCGAAACTGTAATGCATGGCGACTTGACGGCTGCAAGGTGCACTGCGCTGCAATTCTGTGATGCCCTGCTCTGTGCAAACGTCCTTTGCATCTTTGGTCATGGAATTGTAGAGGGATCTTTCAAGCTGTACAACCCGCAGGTGGTCCTCTTGTGCCAGCAGTCTTGCACTTTTCAGTTCGTCATCCATGTTAGCACTCCTGTATATTATCGTGTTATTCTTTTGGCAGGTCCAGCAAAGGTCTGTCATAGGCTTGCAAGTTCTGATGTAGGGCACAAGCTGTTTCCGTAGTGAAAAGATAGTGCTCGATCCCACAACTCTGTCGCCTGAAAAGACAGAACAAACAAACTTACATTACAACTTAACCTATAAATTAATGTGATTTAATTCTAATTTTGTTAATAAAGCCTCAATTTATAACTTCATGATGGAGAAAAAAGAAGGATTTTCTACCTGAATTTTGTTATACACTGATTTTTTTTTTCATAATTACTTGTGCTTATCTTCAAAACCAAAGATGAAAATAAGTCTGATACTCATTCACTGGCTATTGATTTCCTATACAGAAAAATAAACATACATTTTTTAGTTGCTATAAACAAATCTTTACAGTGGTATGTCCATTCCAATGAAGGTGTTCTCAATGACCCTCGTACTTGCTGAGTAAAACAGAGAGCACATTGTAAGGCAAGTTAACATCGAAACTCCCTTGAAAAAGAAAATGATTACAGACATCCAGATATTTAAAATGTATGTGTGAAAACTTCTGAACAAAATGGTCCTTTTATGTAGATATTTTCAAAATTAATGATACTTGTAACTTATCTGAAATTGCTTATCTGACTCATATATATTTAACACAAGTTAATGTTTATCAAAATACACACCTGTTCCATTGAAGGAGTGTTGGTTTGCCTCATACACTTTCACCTGAGTATGGGCTGAGGGCAGCAGCTTGATGTCATCTCGTTTATAACCAGGAACCCGTCCAGGCAGTACCATTGCATGGGTTAATTGAGGCGTAGTTGGAAAGAAACTGGACAACCCGCTTTGTGTCCTCAAATGACAGGGATTTCGTATTATTGGCTCTACCTCCGGATTTCTTTTCCTTTGGCACAAGTCCTTCTTTGCCATACCAAGCGAGTAAAGCCGGCAGTCTGTCCTGACTCAGTCTGTAAACAAAGTGTAAATTTCATAAGTTCCATTTTATGAAGAAACTTTGTCAATGTTCCTTGCACTGAATTATGGATAGTTCACACACTTGTTAAGTAAATTGGAGAGCACCAAGTAAGAATTATGGCTAGTTCACATACTTGTCAAGTAAAATGGAGAGCACCAAGTATAAGTTTGCATTAATAAGTCCTTCTAATAAAAATGTTACAATGTCTCCAGATATTCCGATATTTAGAATTGACTCTTTCATAATAATAATAATTCTGTGATCTGTGGATTGATACTTTTATTAAAATTAATCATTATAATGCTGCTAAGGCATATATTTTTCAACTTCTAGTACAAAATACTACTCAATCACTTACCCATGGATAAACTTGAATGTTTCTCGGCAAAGCTGCCCCCCCCCCCCCCCCCCCCCCGCTTGGTTGGGGAATATTCATCTCCCAGCTAATTGGCATTAGCAGATAGTTTCAAGACATAAACATGATAATGTCGTTATTCCGAATTTACTAGAAGTAGCAGTAGTAGAGCTTTCACATAATGTCTCTTCTGATAAATTCACAACAAGGCAGCGTTAGCGTGATTGATGGTGCAGGCCATCATTGCTTACATTCAGTTCATGACCCACATTCGGTTCCTTGTTATTGTTGTCCCTGTTGACGCATTACATGAAGACAAAACAGTTCATTTTCACTACCAGTCCTTCACATTGTAAATGTAAACAACTTACCAGTATGCATTGGCTTTCTCCAACTCCATATTTCCATCCCCAGTCACAAAGTCCACCGCCGTTTGTTTCTTTGTTGTGAAAGGTACTAAGTTAGAAGTTGAGAAATGCATATATAGGCATAAAGTGATTTTTAAGTACTTTATTTTAACATTAAATAAAAAGAAAGACAATGCTGACATCAGCAACAACATTGGATAAAATATGTCCTGTTGTTGCATGTGCTGACATTTGCAACATTAATTACATGTATATAAGACTAACCATACATGACTAAAATGATAATTAACTTATAGGGCTGCATTAACAGCTTGTACTCAAGTGCCCTAAGCATACTGGTTTAAGTCTCTTATGGGGGTATTGGACACAAATGTAAGGATCTATATGGGTGTGGCAAATTAGTTCATTACCAATTGAAGGGAGGAAATTGACGCTTGTCCAGGTCTTCTCACAGATCCTTAGATTAAAGTCCAATGCCTCCTAAAGAGACTTAAGCTTCATTCTATCCCAAATGCAAACTATAGTATCAGTGAACTGATCTTGTGCTCAAGTGACTGAGCTGTATCTAAAAAAATATAACAAGAGGCCCATGGGCCTAATGCTCTGTTGGCATCATGGCTATATTGCACCTACAGTGGCGACCAAAAGTCTTTTATGGCGCAGCAAGGAATCCCTAACATAATTAGGAAGTCCTTGGGCCAGAGATTGTAAAATCACAAGACAACCAATGACTGATTGTGGAAGAATTTAGCCAGTGGGTTTCTCCCCACTGGCCCCTTTATTTACAAATATAATTTAACTAGGAGTGGCTCCTTGCCTGCTGGTTCTTCTGTGGTATACATGGGAGTCAAACGAAACTGTCATGCGCAGTACCAGTGAACCAGTAGACAAGGTTGCCTGTCTACACCTGTACAATCTCTGCCAAATGTGAGGGTGAGAACCGCCAAACAGACAGGGGGCTCGCCCTGAAGGAGGCCCCTGTCTGCCCCACAGAAAAGCCCAAGGACCTTCTAACCAAGGGGAACTCATGGGTAAAATATAGGAACACAAATGCTTGCTGAAAAATTTGTACGGAATCTAGTGATAGAAGCATTTGACCACATATGATTTGATTCACAAAGCCATACTTTAAACTATGGCTCATGTCTGATGATAAAGAAAGAATAAAGTTAGATTGAAGGACAGTATTGTCTATTAATGCTGTGTGATACAGCTGACTGGCATGTCTTTCAGCTGTAATGTTGCGTAAGTGTCAGTATATGTAAGTATATGACACAAGTATGGGTCCTCCCACACGGATGTACGTGGTCAGAGTTCATCACAGTCCACACGAGTTGTTGCACTTAATGAGTCCGGACCCTGCAGGACTCATTATTGCTCTGGGTATGTGCAGTTTTACATCAATGTTCTAAATATCTCGCATGACCATACTGAATCCGGGCCCTCCAGGAAACAGCGTGAGATCGGGTCATGACAGAGAATGTTCAGACCTCGGTACTGACCGTGCAGGGTTCAGACCCTGCGGAACACCTGCACATGAGATCAGGTCAGACATAAGGTTTTTGTCTTATCACGAGACATTGTCCATTCGCCTTCTTGGGATGGTCCCTATGACAAAACTGTCTGGGAGTGTTTGAGACCTGTGTTATATGGTGGAAACCCCAAGTTTTGTACACACACCTTGCAAACTTGGGACTTTCCAGTTGTAGTAGGGTAGACTCGTAAACGCATGACATTCATATAGCAGTTTATTCCATTTAAAAGTTTAAACAGATTGAGAGAGAGCAGTCAGACCGCAGACTTGACCGTGCGATGACCGGACCCTGCAGGACACAGCAACCTAGATTGGGCCAAGGTCTGACTGACTGTTCTCTACCCAGACGCCGGTTTGAATACAGAATTGTGCAAATAAAGTGCTGACACTACCCACTTTTTTAAGGACCCGGAACAGACTATGACCGAGACACACACAGACCCTGCGGGTGTGACACATGATCGGGTCAATGATCCATCCAGGCCCCGTAGCATACTCAGCACTGGGCGAAAACTACAGAGTCTACCCCAAGCCATAACAGCCTTTAATTTGTGGTAACCCGAATATATTTCCTGAAGGCATCAGATTTCCAGCGCCCTCTTAGTCTGATTTGGCTGTCCGGAACACCCATCTGCGCATCATGAGAGGCAGCCCCAATTCTAAAACTGTGCCCCTTATATGCTGAACTGTCCAAACCACAGAATTTCAAACAAAGTTTGAGGTGAGAGTCGAAATATGAACGGGTAACTGGTTTGTGAGCCAAATTAAGGAACAGGTTTCCATTTTCTGCCCCGCGTAACTTCAAATATGTCAATAAAATTTCTGCCGAACACTGTTCCGTGTGATTGGCTTTGAAGGCAATCCAATGTGGTTATCCTGAAAGATTATGCTTAAATTTCCTGAAGCATACTCTTATTTCAACGGGAATTTGACGCCTGGTGGCAATTTTTACATCCCTAATTTGCAACACATTGGCCCGTTCAGAGGTGTTGGAGACTACAAGCTCACCAATTTTGGCGTAAGTGGAAAATGCAAATGAAAACATCGCCCGGCAAAGAAGGGCGTCAAATTTTGAGAGTGACAATCTGGCTGCCTTCATCAATTTGTTAAGAATGGGAAGCGTAATTGGGAGTCGAAGGTCAACAGAAGGACGTAAGCGATAGGCATCTGCCACAATCTTTTTGATAACAAAATCTTTAGTTGGGTCGGACAGCCTTCTTATTTTGTGAAAATATGAAATAGCAGATAAATAGGTTGATATGATCTTGGGCGCTAGCTTTAAACTGAACAGGTGTGCCACATAAAGGGACACATTAGCAGTTGACATAGGTAATGGGGGACCTAAATTATAGCATTTACAAAAGTTCCTGCATGAGTCCCATACTTTGTTGTAGAGCACTGCAGACTGGGGAGCCAGGGATGCCTTTAGAAGTTCCTTCAATGTGCCATGAAGCTCTGAGGTAACAGGTGGTCTGGAATAGCTGTTGAATGTGCCCGACTCTGTGGAGAGAGCAGTTTAAACTTTTCAATTAACCCTCGGGAGAGTGCATCTGCTTGGACATTGAAACTGCCCGGGTAATGCAGTGACTGAACTCTTATATAGTATTTGAGGCATGCCAACACAAGCTTTCTGATCCCCAACATAAGCTGGTCCAGTGAGGATTGCTTATTAATAATGGATATTAAAGCCTGGTTGTCTGTCATTAGTAGCTGGGAATGATTGCTCATGATTGGCCCCCAGACATGCAGTGCTACCACTATTGGATACAACTCTAAAAAAGTGATGTTGAGAGATGCCCAAGCCTCTGGGAATTCCCCATATATCCAACGAGAGCCGAAGATTGCTCCGAAACCCACAGGGGCAGAATCTGTGAATAATTTTATTTTTTTGCTACTTAGCCAAGTTTCGTCCAAAAACATGTTTTTTCCATTAAATTGAACCAAAAATTCCTGCCAGCAAGCAATGTCAGCACGCGCCTCCTCATTCATAGTCACGTAAAAGTGAGGCTTTTTGATACCTTTTGTCAGGTGTATGAGACGCCTTTAAAAAGCGCGACCAGGGGGAACTACTACACATGCAAATGACTAGGTACCCACTAATGATTGCACCTCCCTGAGGGTCATTTTCCTTCTCTGTTTAGCCAAAAACAGGAGGTTCTCACGTCTGTCAATTTGCTCCACAGGGAGCCGTAGCTCCATGTTTCTGGAATCAATTTCAATTCCAAGAAATGTTAACACCTGACTGGGCCTGTTGTCTTTTCATGCGCTACTGGTATCCCTATGTCTTCACAAAGAGCCAAAAATTTGAATAGGGATTGCTGACATTCCCGCTTTGAGGAGTGAGCAATTCAAAAATCGTCCAAACAGTGGACGCAACATGGAACGTCCAATTTATTGAGCATGATCCACTCGAGGGCAGTGCTTAGCATCTCAAACGTTCGACAGGAGCTAGCCGCGCCCATCGGAACACATTTATCATAGTAATATTGGCCCTCCCAGGTGAACCCAAGGAGGTGATAATCCTTTGGTGCAATGGGCAACTGTCGGAATGCTTGAAGAATGTCAACTTTAGCCATGTAGGCCCCCCGTCCCAGAGACCTCAGGCCCGTCACTGCGTCATCAACTCCACCGTATTTGACTGTCGCCAATTCATGGGGAATACATTCGTTTATAGATGGAGCAAGGTCACTATTTTCTGCAAAAGACAAATTATGGATTAGCCGAAAATCTCCGGGTTTTTTTGGGGGACAACACCCAGTGGACTGAGGTGCAAATTTGTAAAGGGTTTAGAAGGGAAGGGGCCTGCAATTCGGCCTGCCTTAATTTCTTTTTGCAATTTTGCGGATACTATGTCAGAATGCAACGTTGCGCTTTTAGCGTTGGGACAATTTTGACCAATCCTTTCACCTTGATAACCTAAAGAGAACCCGAAACGAAACCCATGCACTGAATAGTTGACCTTGTCCTTGTCATAACCTTTCAGATAAGCTTTCAGTTTATTTGGATCAACTGGAGTAGGCAATCTATTGCTTATCTGAGGAACGGTTGGAGGATGGGGATTGACGCTGATCAGACGAGGAGATGCGGTAATCTCTTCGGCAACCATCTCTTCTGCCTCCATCTTTCCGTGGACAGCGGAAAATGGGATGGCTGGCAGGACATTTGAAGCAAGTATGCCTGTAGGAGCAGGGGCCACTACATTCGTTTCCCTTGTGGAAGCTGAAACAATAGCCCTTGGGAATTTTAATCTTGTTTCTTTGGCCCGTGCTCCGAAAGGGCTGACTGGAATATGATTCTCTGATGGAGGAGGTGTCTTTGAGACGGGCCATGCCTCGTGAAGTGGTAAAGTTCATCGCTACCGTATCCACCTCATCCCATCTGAGATTCTCTGACGCCCTCATACGCCTGAAAGTTTCATCGTAATAGCGCCAGTCCCCACCCTCTTGTGCAATCCCTCTGACCAAGTTGTTATACTTGAGTAGGTTTGGCGCTTCATGGGGCTCTTTGACTAGAATGACAGACATGTATATATGAAATGCATCTGTCCACTCACTGAGAGACAGATGTGACTGTTTGTTCTGACGCCAAACGAGCTTGGGTGTGTCATCCCCACTATCAAGCGTACCCAAACGCACAGACTTGTCTTCTTTATTCAAGAGAATGTTGAAATCAGCGTATTCATGGGCCCATATTTTCTGCCTTATTTTACTTGTTACCTGTGCGTGAATCGGCCTTGCTACAGAATACTGTGAGGACTTCTGTGGCAGTATGGGTATCATTTGAGCAGCATGGGCTGCTTCTATTTCATCCACTAGCTCGTCTGCGTCAGAATTGATTGGAATCTGTGAAACCACAGGCACCATGTCAGACTGGGTTTCTGACCTATTTAGATGCGGGGAAGGGGTGTGCACAATGGGGTTACCTGTACTTTCTGCTTGCTGTCTGCTGATGGGAGTATCCTGAGGGACACTAGCGTTTCTCATGGCTTCTAAAGCCAGTTGGACCCCTTTTTGAATGCCTTCAGCAACAAGCTGAGAAATGGTCTGGGGGTCCAACTGCTGTGCAGATGGAGCCTGCTGGGGAGCAGACCTGTCATCAATTGCATTAGGATGGCGCTCTGGAGAGACGGATGCTCGCAGTCGCCTTGGGGGCCTGGCAACCCAGCCCGACCGTCTCACTGTGGGTGTCCCTCTGGCTCTGGCTTTCCGCGAGGGTCCTCTACTCGGCATGGTATACTGCAATGAATGAAGGCATAATGCCATGTAGACTGGCCGAGACTTGGGCCTAAAATGCATGACTGCACATGAAGGTGATTTGCTAGTCAGGCAGTTGCAAGCCTATCAATGCTGGCTCCTCATGAACACAAGCTATCTTCAACATGACAACACCAGAGTACTAAAGAAATTTAGGGAGAAATCATCTTCGTCTGACTAAATCTGAAAATATGTATATATTTGGTTTCTAATATCAGAAGAAATCAACCAGGAGCCCAAGGACGGGTAATTTGCTAAATGTTCCACTGGAAACATTTAATAAGGATTCATTAAAGATGAAAACTTAGTAATATATATAGATTAAATGCTGACAAGTGAAGGTTGCCATGTACACAGATTGATCAAATTGTTTTTAACTCCACTAATATGTGATTGGTTCAAATAAATCTTTGTCATGAAGGGTAATTTTGTAACCAAATAGACCAAGTTGGTCAATTTGTTCAGACTGTTGCCCTGGTAGCTTGTACATGATAAAGATCCCAGGTGTCGCCATGTTGGCACTGAAAAGCTACCTTTCCATGTGATAAAATGTACAACATTGTCTGACCAGAACTGGTGCACACGTAGTTAATAGGCAGACTCATTTCGTGAATTACCTCCGCTAACATATAAGGGAAATTTGTGCAAACAAGACAAGTCGAACGTGCGTTCGATGGGACATACACTAGCAGGATAAAAATAGACGGGTGACGTGGGAGGAAACTCCCGGACAGAGCAAAGCAGAATGACCGCATGAAACTTCGACATTGCAATACCTCCCCCGCGAAATCCACGTGAGATCCCATAAAGAAAAATATTAAGTCGTATTAATCGTCAAATAAATGTACTGTTAGTTAAACATGAAAGTTAGTGGTTGGCACATGTCAAAGCTGCTCCATTAACCCACTCTGCTGTCCCAATCAGCAATGCACTGGTATAAATTAACCAGTAAATTGTACACACATGTTAGTCTTGGACTACAAAGAGAAACAAACCGACAGTAAATTTCAGAATTCGGGTACTGACTGCTGACCGTAACCACGGGTACCCTTCGAATTAGATGCGGAATGAGAAACTGCATTTGTTTCTCCTTGAATGGCGCCATAAGCGCGATCCAATGTGGTATACAGGAGGCGAACAGCCCGATATTTATTGCTGACAAATGTAAACACTGCACACTGCACAAATTAACTAAACCGAGTGTACTCCCGGCATTATTGTGGCCAAACCGCACCACATTATAACCCGGAAGTGCATTTCCGGATGTGTCCGGCGGCCCTCATGGCCCCACGTGTGCGTCATGTGACTAAAGTTACAAAATGGCGGGGAACTTAACTTCCTACCTTACAACGCCTGAGTAGCGTGAAGAATGGCTCCACGTACAACCCGCCAGTACTTTGGAATGCCTATTCTGCATCTCAGATAAACTCCATCCTTGTGGAAAATGCGAAGGGGGCTCCCTTCCAATCTTCGATGGTCCCAGATGCGAACGTGGCCCCGAAACTGAGGTTGGGAAAACCTGGTTTGTAGAAATGAGTTCAGCTCTTCTCTACGTTTTTCATAAGTGTCCTTGCTGATGTTCCTAGGCCTTTCTCGCATAAACACCTTGAGGACCACAATCTGCTGCACGTAATGGAGGCCAAGCAGTTCATTCACTAGGTCCATAATATGATCCCGCACGTCGGCGGGTTCCAAGTGGCACAGATCATTGCCCCCGACTTGCAGGACTACCACATTGGGGCGAAATCTCTTCACGATTGAGTTCTGTGGAGACACATCGAACTGCAGCGTGTCGAGAGCCGAAGCTTCCCCTCGGCCGTACATTCTCACTCGGCATCGGGAGAGGTTCATCTGCAGCTTGGGATTACCTTTGCAGAAGGCAGTTTGGAGACGTTTTATAAAGCTGTGCCCCAACACAAAGACTTTGGGCCTCTGAGCCAGCATTCCTCCGTTCGTGGCGTCAGGTACGTGATGTCGAATTTCAACGTAGTTTGTACTTACAACGATGGTTGTAGATATATCAGTAGAAAATATCGAAGCAGGAAAGCAGTAGTCTTCAGACAACTTCAAAACTTGAAACTAACGAGAGCGAAATGAATAGGTGTGCACAGGATAACAACTGTGCATAAGACTGACCAGCATGAATTTGAATTGACTGACCGGAAGTCAAAAACAACCGACCAATCAGAAAGAGAGGGTTAGCTGCGTACGCAAGCAGGGAGGTTGAGTCCACCCTTGCCTATTGGGGTAGAGCCTCCAACAAGATTAACCCAACTTGAGAGGGGTGATCCATTGCTGGGCCATAAAATTTGCTATTTCTATAGCCTGTCTTTAACACCTCCGCCCAAGCGCTGCGCGGGTGCTGCCAGCGGACCAAGTGCTTTGCCTCAAGCGGACGATGCTATGTCATGCGCGACCAAGTGTGCCGTTGCGCGAGGGTAGCTAGCAGCCTCGAGAGAATCGCTTACGGCCTTGCCGGGAATGGACTCCCGCGGACCTGTTGGTTGCACCAAGTGGATCAGTGAAAATTGATCGTGGGTAATTATTAAAAATAATGACAAAGTTGATCTTTCTCTCCAGCATACCTTCATGTTTCAAACGAAATGTATCAGTTTAACCCTGCAGTAATATACGCACTGTTTACAATGTTGCAACATGCTACAAAGAAGAGAAAAAAAAACCCCCATCCATTGCTGCGCTTATATTTGTTGCATGTACATGTATTTGTTATCTACGCAAGTTGTTCATAAAGTGACTATTTACAGCACATGCAACTTCGTAACAAATTACACATTGTCCTTTTGTGTTTGTTATTTGTCATCTTTTCACTAAGCAGATTTTTTCATGAAGTTAATTTTATGGTGAGGTGTACAGTGTATCACTCCTAACACTTCTGGACGCTGTACTAACTGGCGAAAAGCTGAAAGAGAATTAACATGACAAATTTCAAGACACAGCCATGATTACTCAGCGACTCATGCCATATGTGAACGCTGCAACAGATTGGGGGGTGGGGAGGGGGGTAGATAGGGTGCAGTGAAGGAAGCTAAAAGAGAATGACGCTTGTAATGTGGTCCCAGTTGTAGGAGTCTTTCAATACTCAGTATATCGAGCTGGACATCCTCTGCCTTGAAACTTTATATTGAAGTCCGGTGGACGCACGTTGACTTTTGTCTCTCTCTACAAGCTCGTCAATTGCGTTACCGAAACCGAAACTCTGTCACTGGTCAACTTCTGCAATGTTGCATGAATGGACAAGACTGATTCGCCCTCCTTTTAAAACTATGCTGATTTGTACTGACTGTGACTCATACCCGCATGAACTCAAGTGATTGCTTGAGCAAGTTGGTGTATTGTCACATGAGTCATGAATGCTGTTGTGATAACACCCAACTTTCCAACTTTTGCCACACACATCACTCAGGTCTGGTCCATGTGGCATGATGTGCGGTTACCGTGTTACATGCAGACCTATGTGAGCTGAACCTGTCTCCACCACTGTAAAAAAAGTATGCAATTTCACTATAGGGCCTACCTCAATTTGTCGAAACAAAATTACGATTAAGCTAGTTATTTACGAATAACGGAGATCCAAGTTCAACCATCTTATTTGAAATGTAGGTTACTGTGGTCACGCAGTCCAGATTCGATGTTGAAAACCTGCATGGCGAGCTCTTTCCTGCATGCTCTGATAGAGTTACCGTGCTCTGGGTTGCCGTGTCAATGGAGTGTGCAGAAACATCAGATATGCCTATACGCGTGTTTATCAACGAACTGAGACCAACTTTGTATCCTAATAATTCCATGCCACAAATTTTGAATGCATGAAGAGCCTGTCATGCAGCCTTGCATGGATACCCGCACTCCTTGCATAAAGTGGGATGTTCCAACTTGGCGCGAATTACATGTAGGCTATTACACTACCTGATTTAATATGCGCGCGGTTATCCCATATGAAATAGGGAACCCAGATACTGTGCCAGACTATTCTGGATGACCACAACATGATGAAGATGAGAATTTTGTTGGGGCACGGTTGATCATGTGATCAAAATGTCCAGACACTGATTGCTTATATAAATAGAAATCAGAGTGCGCGTGCCTGGCGTGTTGCCAGAAAGTAAGCCGAAACTTTTGTTATACTTTGAAGGAGCCATGGAAGTCATCTTTGTGTACTTTCTCATCAGAATCGGTGTACAGGTAATCTGTTGTATGGTTTGTGATCAATAGGCTCAGCATTAGCCTGCGCCTGGAAATAGTCTAAAAGTGAACCTGGCAAGGGATGCAGCTCAAGCATGCATATATACGGCTAATGCAGCCACATTCACAGAGCACAAAATTGCAATTTTTGAATGTACAGTGGCAGTATATCTGGTAACACCCAAGGATAGATACATATTAATTAGTTACCGTCAGGCAAGAAAATGCTTAAGTTCTATATAACCAACTTAAGTCCCATAGGACAAAGGTTTATATGAACATTATATCATCGGTACATTTGCAACGGATGTGAAAAACATTTTGCTCAGAAAGTGAAAATACTGGCATGAAAATATCTACTGATCGGCAAATGCTTCACTTTTGTGATGTTTCTAACAAATAAAATAAAATTCAATTCAATTCAATTTAAAAAAAAAACCATCAAAATGGTTATGGCGGACATTTACCTGAGTCAAAGCACAGATAATGAGATTAAACTCTCTGTAATTTCGAAGAAAATGTTCTTATTTTAAAATAATTTTCTGGGTTAAAACATAATACCAAATAAACCGATGTCTACTTTTTGTATTGCTGACGGGTTTATGCTCTTTGAAGTCCTTTATAAACAGTTTTGTGTACGGGATATAAATTCTGATATATGCTTTAAACTTTTTGGGGGATTGAAGAAGGATCAAGGTGAGGAAGAGTGGTGGCCTTTAGAAGAAAGAGTGATGGGCACAAGTTTTTGTTGTTTTTGTTTTTGTTGATGTTGTTGTTGCTGTTGTTTTTTCTTGTTTTTGTTGTTGGTTCTGTGTGTGTTTGTTTTATTTTTATACCAATTGGCTTAACCAGCTCTTTTTGGAGGATTTGGTGGCTCTGAAAAGAGCCGTTTGGTTTGGTTTATTGCATGGGCTATGCCTAGGTGGTCCAACTGTGGATGAAGTAATCAATAGCCAGAAGCTTTGCCCTCTCTGGCAGTCACTGCAAGCACGACCTTGGGAATGTGGTTGATGTATCATGTACATTTTGCCACATCTACAGTGCTCCAAAAATCACGAATGCCAGTAATCAATTCCTCTTGGTTGGTTGGCTTTACATACACTCGCTAATGGTACAGTGGCGCTCACAAGTCTTTTAACACCTCCTTGCGCGGACCGCGCGGTTGCCGCTTGCGGACCTTGTGCCTTGTCCCGGGGGGACAACGCAGTGTCACGCGCGGTTAAGTCTGGGGATGCGCGGGGATCGCTCGAGGCCTCGAGGGATCCAACGACATATATCCGCGCGGACTTACCTGCCCGCAGCCCTAAAAGCTTAACAGCTAATGTTCAATGCAAAATGCCTTTGCGTTTCAAATAAATTGTTGTTTGGTTGGTACAACTTTAACTGATATCTTCCAAGGGGGGGAAAAATGGTAACTTTGTAACAGATGCCCTGGGCCTAAAACAAAACAAAAAATGCTATTTGTCTCACGTTGATTAAGCTTTAAAGCAAAGTATGGGCCTACAAATAACATACTGTGCTAAACTTTTCCCCGAAAAATGTTACGTTTTTGCATTGAAGTCATCTAATAAATTCCAACTTTGAAATCAGTTTAGTATATAGCACTTCCCTGATAGCCTAGTATCAAACACCAATCATTGAATTGGAAGTTGTATTACTTTGTTAGCCTACCCTCCCCACCTTGTTAGACCATGGAGGTATTAATTTAGTTTAAACATATTTATTTCAACTGGATCGCCCTATAGTACATCGAGATGTCACTAATAGGGGGGTTCTCCAGAACATGGAGTGACACACAAATAGTATATTACAAAACACCCAGGACAAAACATGAACAAAGTTACCCAATTAACAAAGAAGCTGTACACATGTTTCAGATTTGTACCCCGCATACAGGAATCAAAATAAAGACGTCACCAATATGCAAAACAAAGACAAAGAAAGATAGTTCACTACGGGTAGAATGCACACACATATACATGTATGTATACACTGTTCACAATGATACAGACCAGCGGTAAAAAAAAAAAATCAAAGGACATATAAGAAGTAAATTTGTGTAAGTCAGCGACTAACTCGATTGACATGACTGCTTGTGCATAACAGAGCTAAAATATGAAGCGTCTTGACTTGTGTCTGCGATGTATCTGTGGAAAGCATCACAAATTTGTATGTTGCGGGGAATGGACAATTCGTCGCTGCCAAAGAGAAGGATATGACTGAGCTAGCCTGTCACTTGCTGTGTGTAAAATCAGATTCGAGATTATACAGTACTTATGGTTATACCAGCTCCGATATATATATATATATATATATATATATATATATATATATATATATAGTAGGCCTAAGCTAAGACTTCTTACCAAAACCGCAACCAATGTGCAAGCAAAGAGGTTGTCTGTGAGTGTGAAGCAGGCCTTCTACCTCCAGCGAAGCATAAACACCAGAACATAAAAAATAGCGTCTGCTTCGCAGGCAAGCAAAGAGGCTGCATGGACAACAAAGGAGATGGCGACAAAGTGGGCCGCTCATCTTTTAACGTTTTCTTAAACGAAGTTAATGAATAATGAATTAACGAGCCGTGACCAGTCTACCCAAGTAGGATATTTACCCTCCACTGACGCCAGTGACGGTATCGTCGAACAGCCACGCTACACAAACCCTGCCTGGCATGGTACAGATAGGCCCTATTATATACACATCTTGCCTATGTAATCCTAATGTTTTATTTCCACAAAATGAAACAAATTCGAAAACAAGGGACCCGAATTTGACGAAACCAAGGGTGTGCCAAGCTACCAAGTTACTCAATATGCATAGGACGAACCATTTCATACATACCTAAACTTCTGAAGGGGTGTTGGGTTGTGCGATGAAAATGTTTGCATTTGAATACGGGGCTAATTTTGTCCAGCATAGTTCTAACATTACGAACTTTCAAGAATTGATCAGCCCTTCAGTCATGATACAACCTGAATGTGACAAAGCACAAGTGTTTATTTGTGCTCTCTCCTTTCCCCACCTACTTTAACGCGACTTGCAAATACCAAGCGGCAGCACGCTGTGGTTTGTTTGCCTGCGCATGTGTCACTGCACATATATGATGGAAGGGACCGGTCCTTGCGTAACAGATACAAGGGATCAGTCGTTTGTCCACTTTTAAAGATGCGTGGGTTTAATCAATTTCGCAATTTTCTCGGAAATTATTCTGGTGTAGGTAATGTTTTTTTCCAGCTCTATCACTATGAGCATCATCAGTTACAAAGATTTCATTTTTCATGTCAAAGGCACATGATTCAAACATTAGTGAAATGCATTTAAATCCCAAGCACGCTCCATGTCCGCATGAACATCATCCCTTACAGAGATTCTACGTCCCTCACATTGCCGAATTTAATATTGTCACTTTCTTTTGTTCGTTTATTAAAGAATGTCATTAAAATTATGGTTGACCAAGCATTTCAACTAATCTTGGTTTTGTATATATATGTTTTGATTTTTTATATATGATCATGTTATTTATCTTTTTGCCATTATGCAGGTTACGAGGGTAAGATATTCACCGTACTCTGCAGCAACACTGATTCTTGTTCTGTTTTGATTTTGGGGTGGGTGTGGGTGTTATGCTTAAATCTTTAATTTTGACCGAGTTCTTGTTGCGGGTTAGTGTTGATTGTTTTGTTTTCTAATTGTTTTCGTTTCTGTTTTCTTTCTTTCCTTTTTTGGGGGGGGGGGGTCAGCGCTATCTGCTTCTAGCAAAAATAATGTTTTACAAGGAAGTTCGTGTTCTTTGTTTTAGTTTGTGTTCACTTTTAACCTGTTTGTTCAAACTTCTATTGGACATAACCTTACATGCGTTAGTTCATAGTTATGTTTCACGTTGTATTTTCTGGATCATGGTTTACCTTGCCATGCTTGGGTCATAACTCGTGAATGTTACATATTAGTTTGTTCTTTGTCTTAATTTGGATTCATTTTAGGAATTTGACGGGAGTAGTCCTTCCGAGGGGATGTGCATGGATACCATGCAACATTAAATTTAATATTTTGACAGGCAATACATGTCTTTGGATCCAAACGTTGAAAACAAATCCATGGAAACGATACTTGTATTATGCATGTTATAACATTTAACCACTCGACAAAAGCAATTCATATAAGAGTATATAATATGTTCACGTCAAAATCAAACTTTTAGAGTTTTGAAATCTAGCAGTATAACGATTCTAAGAAAACACATTTGGAATTTTATGGATAAATCTTTGCTTGTTTGCTCCTTTCTTTGATGCTTTTGTTTTCTTTCTTTCTTTCTTTCTCTCTCTCGTTTATTGTCTGTAACTCGAAAAAAATAATATTTTGTGATAAAATTTGTCTGATATAGAATGGCTTATATTACCCAGTGGGAAATACGAGTTATTTTATATCGGAGTTAAACATATTCACATTTTTTTTGAAGAGTAAGGATTTTTAACAGTGTCAAGTCAATATATTTGGAATTGTTGGTATCAAAAATTTCACTTGTAGATCGAAACCAAAATCGTGTTTTATGATAAAATTTGCAATCTATATCATGACAAGTTGAAAATGTAAATGCCAAAGTTCCTTTTTAAACGAGTATTTGAAAGGGTTCTAAAATTACAAGAAAATATATTTGGAAATGTTTTGATCAAATCTTCTTCTTTTTTTTTTTATCGAAACTAAAATGTTGATATGTGATTTAGGGAAAGATAAAGACAGGGGAAAGAAAGGTGGACTAGAGGCACTAGGGTTTTTTGTGTTTGTTTGTTTATTTTTATTGCATAATATGCCAATATGTTTGACCACTCTTTTTGGAGGATTTGGTGGTCCTGAAAAGGACCGTGGGGTTGTGGTACTACTACAGTGTCAATTTTGTTGAACTGAGTCTAGTACCCAGAAGCTTTGCCCTCTCTGGTAATCACGAGAGGAACAACCTTGTTGATGTGCCCGATGTATTTGGTGCACTTGGCTGCATCGACGGTTCGCCAAAACGCCTGGATGCCAGCGACGAGTTCCTCTTGGTTGCTGGGCTTCACGTAGACACGCAGGTGGTGCTTCAGCTCGTGCCAGAAGTTCTCTATAGGGTTAAGATCTGGAGACTCCGGGGGCGTGCGCCACCAGTTGACGCCGTTGATCTGGAAACACTCTTGTGCCTTCCTGCTGGTATGCTTGGGATCGTTATCCTGCATGAACCGATGTCCCGCGGGAAAGGCCTCCCTCAGAAATGGCACTAGTGTCCCCTCAATGACTTCCTTGCAGTAGAAGTCTGCATCCATAATCCCTGTGAAGATCAGGCATGGCGTTGCACCCCGCTTGGAAATTCCAGCCCACACGTGTAGCTTGAGGGGATGTTTAGGCCTGCCTTTCAGGTGTGCTTGTGGAAGCTCCCATCTTCGCCGAAACGTCAGCTTGCTGTGTCTGTCAAGCTCGATGGAGGTCTCGTCGGTGAAGACAACGTCTTCAAAAGTATCCCCCGTGTCCTGGATCTGTTTGCAGAACTCCAGTCGCTTTTCGCAGTTGACCTGACGGATGAGCTGGCAGTACTGCGTGGAAGTTGCTACCCATCCCAAACTTCGCCTTGCCCGCTTCAAAGTCGCCACAGAGTACAGAAAGCCTGTCCTTTGGTGAATGAGCTTCCGTAGTCGGGAGGCGGTGAGCTCGTCGTTCTCCTCGTAGGCCTTGTCGATCGCTTCACGGACGACTGGTACTAGCTTCTTGGGGCGACCAGAGCGAGGAGCATCGGACCGTCTACCCGTTGCCAGGTAGACTGCCAAAAACCTGGAAACGGTTTGCCGTGTCGTGACCACATGCTCCCGCAGCAGGGCTCTGTGGATGGCCATGATCCCCATTCCATCGGACTTCATTGCAATGATGCGGTCCTTGGCGTAGTTGGACAAACCAGGCATGTTGAAGACTTGAACGTACTTTGAGCGTAACTTGGAACTTGTCACCGATGCAGAGCAAAGAGAACTAACTGCCTGGGCCCAGTATCGCAGTCAATTTATTGGTGCTGGTCACGTTGTGTAACCTGCTGTAGCTCAGTCACAGTTAAGCCAAGAACAACAAACACTGTCTTTCATATCGTCTCACAAGTCAGGGATTAAAATCTGAGCAGGAGACTCTTATTGAGTGATAGATTGTTTCCTTTAGATATGAATTAGTTTGATGATCGTCCGAGAGTAGCTGCACAAAGGCTTTAGAGACAATACAGAAGCTCGCAGTTATGATAACCATTGTCTTAAATGTCCGAGATTAACAGATGAGTTTGAGACCCTTCTTGAGCGACAAGGCGCTATACATCGCACTTGTTATTTCCCTTAGATATGAATTACTTTGATGATCATAACAAAGCCCGGACCCAATGGCCTGTGTTGAGAAAAGGCGCTGGCAGTTATGAAACCCATTGTCTTGAAATGTCTCAGAAACCCGAGATTAAAATGAGGTAGGCCCATATAAACTGGATGGGGGACAAAAATAAATCAGTTATGAATTCTTTTATATATGAGTTTGCTTGATGATTGTCATCAAGTCCCAACAGTAAAGCCCATCGAAACATTTTCGTTGCAGCAGCTCACTGTTGTGAAAACCATTGTGCTTTTTTGTTTTTGTTTTTTAAACTTTCCCGTACAAAGCGGTTATCAACGACCAGTAATGTAAAATATCGCCAGCCTTATCGTTATATTGTGTTATGCTTTCAACAATAAAATGAACTGAACCAAAGCATGAAAGATGGACCCCATGATTGACAGTCAACAGCTTTAAGCGGCACGCTGTATGTGTTAAGCTGTTGCCCGGGTGTAAGGGTTAGACCTACTATTGTCCCAAATTTAAATACGCCAAGGAAAGCTGTTGACTCAGACTTCAAAGTGTTAAGTTGAATGGGGATTGTTTCCCGAAGTCCAGAAAGTTTGATGTTCGTCCGAGAATAGCGGCACAAAGGCTTTAGAGACAATACAGAAGCTCGCAGTTATGATAACCATTGTCTTAAATGTCCGGGATTAACAGCTGAGTATGAGACCCTTCTTGAGCGACAAGGCGCAATACATCGCACTTATTATTTCCCTTATAGATGAAATACTTTGATGATCATAACAAAGCCCGGACCCAATGGCCTGTGTTGAGAAAAGGCGCTGGAAGTTATGAAACCCATTGTCTTGAAATGTCTCAGAAACCCGAGATTAAAATGAATAAGCCCCTATATAAACTGGCGGATGGGAGACAAAAATAAATCACAGTTATGAATTCTTTTATATAGGAGTTCGTTTGATGATTGTCATAAAGCTTCAGCAGGTCACAGTTATGAAAAACATTGTAGTATTTTGTGAACCTTTCCCGTTCAAATCGGTTATCAACGACCGGTAGGCTTCAAATGTCGCCTGCTTTATGTTGTTAAGCTCCCCCCCCCAAAAAAAAGCAAGAAAGATTGAGATTAAATGAGGCATTATTTCCCAAAGTCAAAACATGGCGGAAGTACAGGCGCAAATAAACAGGAATATGGATCTAGTCGAGAGCGGTGACCCAATATATATGCTGTTATATTAAAACATGTCTAACATTAAAACACCATAACAGTTTATCAAAGTAAATGTAATGATGCTTTTATGTGAACAAAGTGGCCTATTTTTCCTGAGAAAAGGACTGGTCCACATCAACAGCATTCCACTGAGCGCTATGAGACCAGAATAACTTGACATCTACATGGCTGGTTATCGGACAATTCGTTGAAATCAACTTCGCCGTATATTCACTTCATCGGAGGTTAAAATTGTCGACTGTCTGAATGGCCATGATGACAATATGTCGAAATCAATTTGGCCGTCTGGTCAAACTGGTCGCGATCAACTTCGGCAAAAGTTCATCTTGTCGCGATCAACTTCGACGAAAGTTCATTTTGTTTGACCGAAAAGACAATTGGTCGTGTGTGCGACCATCGGAGCTACAATTTTAATGGGTTGATATCAAACTGTGAATAAAGTTTGCCTGCATACATTATCTGTTGTTTTTTTTTTTTGTTTTTTTTTTGGGGGGGGGGTTCAGTCTGCTCTCTGCCGTCGACCAGTCAGCATGGCTGAATTTGGTGGCAGTTCAGATATTTTTTTAACCGAATGAGAGTGTAAAAAGTTGGTAGGTTGTGCTCAGTCACATGATCATTATACGGCCACCATCAACATTCACCGGACCCATTCAAAATGAAATATTTCCTTCAGATGCATGGCCAGTGTTAATGACCAGTTAAGGGCAATTAATGTGACGTGAAGTACCTGTACACATTCTTGCGGCTTGGTAATATACAGATTCTAACAGCGGCTTGATAATAAACAGATTCTAATATCAGATAAAGTTTGAACACATTTATCGAATCAAAACACAACCGTACTCAAGTATGGGGCGAATCGTCGACATATACAGTTTACAAAGCGCATTTTTGAGACAGTTTAAATATATGTTTAAATCAAAATTTCATCTTACATTATTATCCTGAAATAAAGTCAATGTATTGCATTGTGGTGTATCAGAGACTAGACACCACTGTATTCTTACACCCGTATGAAAATATGATGATATATTTATTAACCCCCCAATTTTGAGGAGATAAAACATACATCGAACTGAAAATGCACAATGAAAGAAGATCAAGTACATCGAAATCATATTCAGCACTAGACAGCTGAGACCAGTACTAACACTCAGAATACAGTAATTTAGTTTAAACATATTTATTTTTATTGGATTACCCAAAAGTACATGATACATGACTTATCGAGGGGTTCCCAAACCTGGAGACTCACAATGTATACACAAGACGCACAGGACAGAACAATGTACATGAAATGACTATGTGCTAAAATATTCCTATGAATTCAGTTACAACGTAGCTTTTTGCACCTGAAAGTCCCCCGTAACATGTAGTTGGGGACTGAAGGGGAAGGGAATGTACAGCGATATAGATAATAACAAGGACTAAGTGTTATGTTAATACTACTGCTTCTGGCATCCCGCTGCAAGTCTCGGATTGTATTTATTTACATATTAATTTATTCATAAATAAATTATTTATTTATTTATTTATTTATTTATTTATTTATTTATTTATTTATTTGTGGGTGGGGCATATGGTTCTGTTTGCACAATGTTTATGCAAGCCCATACACAAGCATAACTCCGTGATGTCAGTCATTTTAAACAAAACAAAAGAATCAATTTGAGTTCAGTTAATTGGTTGAAAACCGTGCTCACTGAATCAGAAAAGTGAGAATTAACCACTGATTCGTTAATTAATATTCCCCGTGATGCTGTGCGCCCATATGTGTGTAATAAAAAGGGCAAGACACTGCAATTCTGCATGTAGTTTCACAAAGTATCAAAGACAAGCTGAGTACTAAGACGTGACCTGACCTTCTGCATCCAAGATTAAGAATCACCGAAGATGGCCAGCAGATCAAGAGGTTGGTACTTTAAGAAACATTAATTTATTCCTATGTCATGCATGTTGTTGTTGTTTTTCTGAATATCATTTTGGGTGTAATTTCAAATAGGCCAAGCTTTGGTAGAAGATTTCAATTCTGATGGTGTCTTAAGGGTGGTCGTTATACGCAATAAATCGATGGTAGGCCTAATGCTTACCTCGAGTGAGGATCGTGCAGTGTTGCCATAAGTACACAGGGACTGTGCTGCTCATTATCCAATTGGCCAATTGCAAATGTTTCTTGAGTTTGGCTAAAGAATTATGTAAATGGCTAAAATATTTTAAGATGAATTATTAGAGAGCCGTAGCGGGGTTTTCAGATATTTTGCTTTTAAGTGTCATTTTAGCTGGAGGGCATCCCCAGTCGAAAAACAAAAAACAAAAAAACAAAAAAAACAAAAACAAAAAACAAAACAAAACAAAAACAATGAAAAACACGCGCACACACACAAAATAAATTGTGTAAAAATGGTGAATTTATCAGATAATGTAAGCAGAGAGTAATGTAATGCATACTCGAGATTTTGTTTAGAAAGACAAATAAAAAATATATTGTGTAAAATTTACTTTGCGCTAATTGAAGAACTGCGAGAAAAGAGCAAAAAGGGATAAATATTGACGTTTTGTTAAGGGGTGGGTGAGGGGCACGACAGTACGGTAAATAAATTTTGGCCAAGATGCCTACGTGGTACGCGTAAAAAAAAATGCCCCAGCACGGAGTACGAAAATATGCTGTCTATTCCTCCATGGTTCAGGTGATCCTGCACTATACCCAAAATGAATGTATCATTGTATTACATAATGCTAGTTTTCAATTGCCGTACTCAAAACCAGTCGATGTATTTGTCTATTTCTGATATAGTTCTACCTTTGCAACACAACTGTGAAAAGTTTAATATGCAGGTAAATTTTTGGCCCCCCAATCGTTTTAAGAAATTTGAGTCGTGGAGTTACATAAGAGCCAGAAGGAATTCGCCCACTTCAAAGGTTCCAGGCGAGTGGACGCGAAAGTGTTAATCTGCTCATACTGAAATCTTGTGTCCCGAACAATGAGCCAAATAGCCATCTCAGCTGAGCATGCTCAGTGAGGTGTGTTGCTCTAATTAGGTCACAGGCCATTCAATACAAACTTCACACACAAATGTACAGAGAGGTAAAACATAAAGCTTTGAAAGGAGTTGCTACGGACGACAGCTTTATTTATAAAGAAGTTTGCTAGTGTTTGTCATCATCTATAGGCTATACTGTTGTAATATATCCATGATTGTGGTTACCCAGGTAACTTAACAAGTTGACTGGAGAAAGGTCACTCCCTGTGTTGAATGACCTCTGACCTCAATCAGCCTGTCTCTGGCTGGGTTGAGATAGCGACTTGGCTTATTGGCGTGGGTCTCGTTCATGATTTTTTTCCCCAAGCATCTAGGATTTGGGCTAATGTCCTGATTATCGTATCATCCTGGTTTCCAAACACAGATTCCAATGCTGACATAGATTGTCAATTAAAAATCAATAAATCGTTGGCATGCAGTAGCTTCGTGAGAGGCTTTCTTTCAATAGTGTAAAAATTACATTCAAATTACACGAGCATTTTTGTTCCGTACCGTCATACAACCTGGCCAACCTAGAACCCAAAGCGGTATTCTATTTTCTTTTCTTGGTGGTCAAAAAGCATGACTAGAACGCCTAAAAGTGTGATTTGTGGAATAACAGAATGCCTGAAAATATGATTTTGGAATAACATGTCCCCAAAGCGGCGTTCTTGGTTGGTCAGTGTGGTCCTGGCTGTTTCCAACCTAACAGGCTATACGCTACATCTATAAACAATGCTAGGCTAGCGCGCGCCTCTGTCTCGGTGAAAGTGTCATTCGAAAACATACCGATCTGGCTCAAAATTTGCGGAAAAAGGTCGATAAACGCACGCACATCAGGATGCATATATGCCTACATATCACAGCTCGTAAGGTGACTGTGTGTTTTGTGCAGTAGTATTGACACAATAATACGTACTAAATCACTCATTTTTTATTAATCCCACTTTTCTTAAATTGTAGCTCTCTGCATAGTCGCATGTGTTCTTTACACAAATGCCCGATTAAGTCGGACATGCCCTTACGCTGTGGGAGACTTATGCAAACGAAGAAAAGCTCATACGACGATTGTATGTTATACATACATACATACATACATGATACATACATACATACATATAATTTCCTCATTTACCTTTAAAGTCAATACCCCCCCACCCACCCGCCCCCATTCACATGGGGGCTAATTTGAATGCATGGTTTGGATTTGGAAATCTGATTGTAATTAAATTTTTATTACAGCAAAGTACTGCCTGATCAGGTACGTAGGGGAGCCGTACAGCACAATCATAAAGCCCATAAAATTAAAGAACCCGATGGAGGTTGGCGTGAACAACATCACAGTTTATGACGGGAAGAGTTTCTCCTGCGAAGTGATTGCAGCACACAGTAAGTTTCATGAGAATGAGCAATATTTTCATTATTTTTCATGTGTGTATACATGTATTTGACCAGATGTTTTTCATTGCCCTCAACTGAGAGAATCGGCCACATGTTTGCAAAACTATTAAACAAATAATTTAGTTTGAAAATATATATATATGTTTATAATGAAAACGGGTGACAGGAAAGGAATACATTTGTCAGGACCCTGCGTATGGATTTGAAGCGACAAGTAAATTTTGTAGAAACATACATATATGGACTATATAGGAAATAAGCCCCCCCCCCCCCCCCCCCCCGAAAATCATGCAAGGATAGGAGGATTGCCCAAAATGGCTTAATCTTATTTTCATAATGAATACACTCGTATTTTGGGTTTGGGGGGGGGGGGGGAGTAACACTTTTAAAGCAAAGACTAGGAATTCCTAGTCTCAGTTTTAAGGTTAACCGCGGGAATATGCTGACGAAGTATCAATAGATGGTTGCGGCGGGGAGGGTCCTTGGTTGCGATGATACATGTACATGGATTGATTGACAATAATATATGTTTAATGTGTGCGTGTATAGTAAATTGTTGCACTTCTTTTCACAGACGACATGCAGCTTCTACAACAAATAGAACAAAACTATTGGTCACATGAAACCACAGACGAGTCCGAGACACAAGAGACGTCGACCGTTGAGACTTCCGTCGCCCCAGCTCCTGTCCCTGAAACTCCTGTGGATCCAGCTCCGGTCCCCGAGACATCTGTGAACCCAGCTCCGGTCCCAGAGACTTCTCAGGCCACGGAAACAACTGCGCGGAGTGGCAGACCAAAAACCCAGGTTCAGGTACACGAGAGTACTAGTACAATTGTTGTTGAAGAATGATTTTTAAAAACTTTTTCTGGGTTTATGTCGTTAATTTACGTATTTTTAATTAATTTATTAATATATTGAGTATCTTAGCAAGCCAAAAGCCAGCTCAGGAAAATCGTGAAAGCTACATGCAAAATAATCTTAATATGTGTATGGAATAAAGCGTTTGCATGGATCAAACAGTGTATTCTAATGTTTAAATAAAACTAACGAAGTATTTGTAGTTTGCTTTGCTTTATACACAGTGAAACCTCTTTATAATGACACCATCTGTTCCCTGAAATTGTGTCCGATAACTGAATGTGTCTGATAAATGAATCAAGTAACATAGAAATTGTACTTTTTGTTCCTTAAAATGAATACTAGTATGTTAGATATCTGAGTGCGGTTGTAATGAGTTTTGACTGTACATATTTGTATGTAAAATTAATGCCTTCATGTTTACAGAAGCCGAAAGCAAGAGTACTTGCCAGAGGTCCCTCAGCAGGCATTGAGTTCCCCCCACAAGTGGCAGAACTTGAGGATGTAAGTTGCTTTGCTTTAACGTAATTGTGGCAATTGGTGCATGGACGCCGGTGTTGGTCTAGTGTGTTATGCCTGCTGACTTCAAACTAAGACTTTAACAACTTTCTGTCATTATTTCCTAATATTCATTAAACGTGCAAACACACTAATTATAAGTCTCCACTATCTGGCATCAATTGTATTATTCGTGTACAAGCCGTGAATTTAGTGTTCTGTTCTCGTCCAGTGTGTATTGTATATATTCCTGTGCGTCCTTTTATGTACTGGAGAGCCTCCAGATTAGTCTTTGTGTACTATTAGGCAATCCAGAGAAAATAAATATGTTTATACACACAGTCACACAATTCATATATTATACTGTGATGTATATTTCAACGAGTTTTTCACACCAAATTGTAAAATCGGTTCAAGTATATATGCGTCTAAAAATGAAGAGCTGCATGCCGTACGCTTAAGAGTTGTGTTAGGCCTGTATATTAGCCTCCCGACCCATGAAAGTACAAAATATAAATTTGTATTGTTACAAAAACTTCCAGGTCTTTATATTTAACTAATAATTAATACTCCCGAAGCTGAACCTTGCTGTAGAAGTAGGTCTATTTTCCTTCGTTGAACGGTCACGCAAATTTTTGAGTATGCATTGGTCTGATATACCGAAAGTATCATCTATGTTATCCATTATTTCACCAGGCGACTTCTGAGCCAGAGCCGGAGCCAGACGCTTCAACTGATGAGCGAGCGGAGCCACCCAGAAAGAGACGCAGAATAGAGCCAGAGGAGAATGATAAGGTATACACTGGTATATACAAGCACCCACATGCCCCTGTATTTTTAATTAGTATATATATAACGTATGTTTACATTATGATTGTTACTCTAACTGTACTGTTTGGGAGCATCAGTCAAATTTGCAAAAAGTCTGAAAGTCAAAATTAAAGAAAAAAAAAAATCAAGATCAATCCATTTAGAAATTGCCTCCTTTTTTTGGGGGGGGAGGGGTAACGAACATTGCTTTAAACATATAATTTTACTTGGGAAAAAATAGGAAACATGCATTGCCAATATAAATCCATATCGCCCCTCCCCCCTCCCCCCCAAAAAATAATAAAATATAACAATAGTATAAATACTGTACAAAAGATACAGACGGGCCACAGGACATTTGGAACATGGAAAAATGGATGGTCCCCCCTGCATTCAAATACATTAAAGTGTCACAATTTACGACAATAATTTGTTTTGCTGGTTACAGATTATGGAAGTGCTCCAGCAAATCCTGGTTGAATGCAAGAGCTTGGGGATTCGACAAGCCCATCTTGAGAAGCTGGTGGGGTCGCCGCAGCCCTCAATCGAAAACTCCCCTATGACCCATGGCCACTGCAGAGGCTGCTCCTGCAACACGAGCCTGCCAGACCTTGGCACAAGTACCCCAAGGTCCAACATGGTCGTCACCTCCGAGACACCAGTGCCAGTGGCCGCATCCACACCATCAGGACAAGATACCATCCCGGCCAACACCACACCCACAGCGACGAGCACACGGCGGCCCTTAGACTTTTCAACGATACTCGACCAGAGCAAGATCCAGGCCATCAAAGGGAAGGCGAAGTCCATGAAGAACTTTGCCGCGTGCCTGGCCAGGGACATTTTCTCCAAAGAGGAGCTCGCAACGTCAAATTGCAGCGGCAAGATCGGGTCTTTGGAGGGGGCCAAAAGACAATTGGACACCAGCAAGCTACAAAACATTAGGACAACCACCATGAGGATGTACGGCGTTCTCCAGCCGCTGCAGGAGTCTGCATGGAAGGAATGTACTGATGCGATAAATGAAGTCTGCAGAAGGAAACCAAAGTCCTCAAAGGCTACAAGCGAGACAACCAGCTAATATGTGAATTGTGCCACGAACAGTTGAAAATGAGAAAAAAAAAAAAAACAATCCAGTATTTGAAGGTGTATTCTGGTGACATGGGGGGGGGGGGGAGCAGTGTATATAATGTTAATAAAAAGTGAAAAGTAATTTGTGTTGTGTCATAGGTGAGATAATTAGCATCTGTCAACTGCACAGCTATATTTCATGAACTAAACGAAATACACTCGGGGAATTCGAGTAGATAAACATTGATAGAAATGAAACGAAATCGTTTTAACTTTTGTTTTGTTGAAAAAAAAATAATAACCCTGGGCCGAGAAAACGCAAGTTTTGCCCGGTTCTTTGCTTTTCGTTATCCCCCCCCCCCCCCCCGCAATACACAGTCAGCTGTAAGTAGTATTCTTAACGATTACAAACTTCAGCATAAGCAGCAAATAGGCCCCCAGACCTTTTATACGTACATGTTTGTTTTGTAGTTCATCACTTGTAAGAGTGGCGATAATTTATTATTATCCTGCATTCAAATTTCTTATGAAAAGAGCTTTTCATTTAAGGATCATCATGCTCACTTACATTTTCGCAGGGGAAAAGATTGCAAGCACACAAGCTTGTTCCTGACACACAGCAATAAAGGATGATTATTATACCGGCAGGTCTATATTTCGAGTGAGAGAGAGAATGATTGATCCAAGACGTCAGCTTTCCTTTGGGCGCCCCCCCCCCCCAAAAAAGAAACGAAAACAAAATACGCTGAGTATTTTCTCAAGAGTGTATGTCTCATTCATGTAACTTTTTACTGATGTATTTGCCATTATTATGCAAGTGCGATTAAATCAGTTGTCTTTGGCTGTAGGTCCCCCAGATGTTCTTGGAGCTGAACATGCAACTCCAAGTATGTATATCTGTATTGGCCACTCAATGGTGGGGGTGTCATCGGTGCCAACCGACTCATTGTCGCCTACTTCAAGGCAGTTTTTTTTAAACATTGAAATCCCATTAAATCCAAATTAAGTTCCAAAAGTCAAAAGATAACAATGAGGCCATTTTATGAGGAGAGAGAAAATGTCGCCTGCTTCAAGGCAGGTTTTTTGAAATTGAAATCCCATTAAATCCAAATTAAGTTCCAAAAGTCAAAATATACCAATGAGGCCATTTTGTGAGGAGAGAGAAAAGAACTTGCAGCTGCCATCCCCTTCCTCGTAAAATGTCATAACAGAAAATATTCATCATTGGCATGACACGTTGTATTAAGTGAAATACTTCTGAACAAGAACGTAACTGGAGTCAGTCAAAGACAACAAGTGAATCGCAAGTGCAAAACATGGCGAATGCCAACAGTGTAAACTTAACTACAGTTTGTTAGTGTAAAATTTTGTCCTTAAGCATATAACACCTATTCGCACAAATTGTGTGTATAATCTTTATTTAAAAGCATATATTTAAAAGAAATATCATTATCAGTGATAACAGAAGGGTATGTCTGGGTTGGTCCTCCTACATTGATCAACACACGGTGAGGACAGCCATTAATTCTAATATTGAAGATGTAGGCTGTAGGCCAATAGCAGACCGTCGTATTTATAAATAGAAAAAAAAAATGTTTTAAGAATAAAACAAGGTAAAAAGTGAGCAGAAAAAAATCGGGGTGGGGGGTGGAGGAGGAGGAGGAGGGACGGATGGTGTGACCAGCGTTCCATAGCTTGTCCCTGACTAAGCACCCCCGCGAACACAGCAACATGCGGCCAAAGTTAACTGTGCGTGACGAATTCTATTATCCAATTAGTGAGACAATCATGAGGTACCTCGTCCAATCATGATGCTACTCAATTACATAGTTCACATAATGGCAAAACAAATATCCCCCGCATTGCCCGGTCCCTGCACTCATGCCATGGTGCAGCATGTATATCAGTTTGAAACATTAAATTAAAAGCTGATCGGGCATGATGATATGCAACATCAGTCTTTTCCTACCTGTCAACTTTCACGAGCAAGAAGAGCGAAATTATTCAACTCAACATAGGCCTAAATCCCCTTCAGTATCAAAATTACGTTCCGATATACCCAATTTGCAAGTTAATGCGTCTCATTTATGCGTTGCAAGCAGCAACACGATGAACGTCTCAAAGCAGCGCCATTTTGTCGATCATGTGACCAGGTATATAAATACTTTATGACCTAGTTTGAATTGCCATGTGCGCGGGGCTTGCATGTGGGTAACTCTGGATGGCCGATTTAGTCCAAATCTTTGCTCTATGATTTGATAGAAGAGACTGAAAGTACAAGATCCATATCGTCGATGTTGTACCAGCGTAAGGTTTGGTTATTTTGTCAACCAGGTCACAACACAGAATTACGATATTTTTCGTTGGCAACAGATAAAGTTCGATTGATCATCCCGCATCCGACAGGAATGAGAATCCAGGCCAGAAGTGATTTCTTTCTTTCTTTTTTGTTTTTGTTCACTCAATGTTTTACACCATATTATAAAGATCTTGGCGTGGCAGCATTTAATAATGAGGTAGGCTTACAATTTTTCGTTCCGGTGTCACCTTTGAAAGTCCCAAAAGTTTGATGAGTCTTTGACCTTGATAATGTTAACAGATTGAAAACCTGGCAAAACTTGAAGTTGTGGCAAATAAAGATTACTGCATGTACAGGGTTATGTGGTCAGCATAGGACGTGAATAGATCTGGGTCTATAGGCCTTTGTTATCGTTCTTTTTGCTGTTGCATGGAATACTCGGGGGAATACTACATGTATCTGTTAAAAAAAAAAGAAAAAAGCCAACAATTGATTTGCACATCAACAAAGCGACCGGAACAAAACTTCAAAGAATCATCCGCAAAATTTCCATTTTCGCTTCATGGATCTTTATTAACGTTGGTTTCCTTGTAGCCAGACTTTATTTGGGATATGCACAGGAAGAATCTCTGCAATTTTTTCAAATTACCAAATTAAATAATACTATTTACCTGCGGTAATCATTGAATGAGAGAGAGTGAAAGGTAAACTGCCGCGCGGACAATGGGACATGTCCCCCGGGTACGCCCGGGGCTCAGAATTAGTCCCGCGCAACCATGTACTGAAACGCGGGAGTGACCCGCATGGCCGCACAGGAAAAAGGTCCCCGAGCGGACCTTTTTCCGCGCGGCACCCGGGCGGCACTCGAGCGTGTCCCGCGAGTTTGGTTAAAAGACTTGTGAGCGCCACTGTACTTCAGTTCATGCCAGAAGTTTTCGATTGGGTTTAGATCTGGCAAATCTGGAGGTGCACGCCACCAGTTCACACCGTTTGTCTCCATGCATATCTGTGCCTTTCTGCTGGTGTGCTTAGGATCATTGTCCTGCATGAATCTGTGGCCAGCTGGGAAGGCCACCCTCAGGAATGGCACAAGGGTGTTCTTAATGATTTCCTGGCAGTAGAAGTCTGCATCCATGATCCCCGTGAATATGACACACTGCGTTGCACCCCGCTTGGATATTCCGTCCCACACATGAAGTTTCAGGGGATGCTTCGGCCGCCCTTTCAGATGAGACTTGGCAAGCTGCCACTTGCGTCAAAATGTTAGCTTGCTGTGACTTTCAAGTTCAATGGATGACTCATCGGTAAAGACAACGTCCTCAAAATTGTCCCCGTCTCCAAGACCAGTTGGCAGTAGGATGTGGAAGTAGCAACCCATCCCAAATGTCGTCTTGCCCACTTCAGAACCGTCTCAGTGAAGAGATAGCCGGTCCTCTGGTGGATAAGCTTACATAGTTGGGGGGCGGTGAGCTCGTCGTTCTCTTCGTAGGCCTTGTCAATCGCTTCATAAATGGAAGGCGTAATCTTCCTGGGTCGACCACAGCGAGGAGCGTCGGATCGTCTTCCAGTTGCCATGTAGACGCTCAAAAACCTGGACATGGTTTGTCACGTCGTGACTATATCCTCCCGCAGCAGAAATCGATGGATCGTCATGATACCCATTCCACTAGACCGCATCGCAATGATGCGCTCCTTGGTGTAGCTGGACAAACCGGGCATACTCGGAACTTCGAAGTTGTTCAACTTGGTTCAATGTAAAGAAACCTGGAACTCACAGGATACAATTGTCGCCTATGCAGAGCACAGAAAGATACTATGCTTTGGTCCACTATAGCTGTTCATTCACTTGGATGGGATCTTTGATATTGTCTCATATGTCACGAATTAAAGTATTAAATTTTGAGAAAGGAGAGCCCTATTGGGTGGGACTTTTGATTTGGTTTGATGATGGTTTATAAGTCCCGGCCCAAAGGGGTGTGAGACTACAGCAACTCCAAGTTATGATTACCATTGCCTTATATTGTCTCACAAGTCCGATCAAAGTTAAGCAGTAATCCCCAATATACTGAGGGTGGGTGACATATAATTCACAGTTATGATTTCCTTTGTTTTTGACTTTGTTCGTAAGTCACGACTGAAAGGGGCGTGTGACTACACTGCAACTCTCAATTATGATTACCATTGTCTTACAATTATATGTAGATCATTGGAATCGGTATGCCTATTTATAAAAATAAGGGTGACAGTAGTAAGGGCGCACGGGGAGACTTTTGATTTTCTGTTGGAAAATCAACCTGTTCTAGTTTTCTTTGCAAATGCAGACTCTTAGAAATAAAATATGAATAACTCACTCCACCTGTTTTCATTCTTCCATAAATGCACACAATCAGCATTATAAAATATGGCAGTACTACTAAATGGGTTTTTTCTACTATGTTTATACTGATATCTCATTGTGGAAACATGTTACATCTTGGATCAGACATACTTTGTACAACTTCATTTCCCCCCCAAAAAAACTCCTTTTACAGCACCTCCAACTAACCGTGTATCCTGCCCCCCCCCCCCCCCCCAAGTCAAACTGACTTAAAGTATTAAGCACTGACAGTAAAATCTTATATTAAGTCCAGGGTGTGAAAAGTAACAAGGTCTACATGTACCTGTTTGAGGACAAATGGCCCTACCTTTAATATGTCATTTTTCGGAACTTTTGCGTGTCTGGCATTACACTTTCACTTGTTTCGGACAATATATATATATATAGGACATGCAACATCTCTCACCCTGAAGTCCCATCTATCATTTAACCTTACATATGTATGGCAGCTTTGGATACCAAGGGCAAATGTAAGGAAGACAAAATGATGGTAACTAAAGTTTGCTCCAACTCTTCAATTCTAAATATTAAAATAATGCACACACATATATATTTATTTTCATTACACATGCACTCATCAGGACCTGCGTGTGCTCAAAAGGTATTACTGGATGTTTCACTGACCTCCTCGCACTACAAGGAGATCTTGGGTTAATGTCATATTTTAGTTTGATGGCATTTGAAGGAGACTGGAGATCTGTGACATCATCCATTGTTGGAAAAGCACATTTTAGTGCAGCTGCTGTCATCAAATCGAAGTACTGTGTATCCAGGAAGTGCCACATATCTTCAGCACCTTTTACCTCATCTCGCACCTTAGTTGTTTCTAATGTGCTGTTTGTTGCCTCCACAGTGTGCATGCTGTCGTCTATCTCACTTTCCATCTCTGCCATATCTTTGTTAGTTTTTTTTTTCCATTTCAGCTTTCTCATTGCGAAGTTCAATCAGTAGTTTTGCAACCAACCTCATCCTTCCTGATGCATAGTATTTGCGTTTGTCAATATTATCTATGCTCCTGCGCAGCCAGGAATCACCAAGTGCCAATATGAGCGACTCCCCCTGAGCTGTAGATGAGACATCGTCACAGGTCATTATGGGCAAAACTTCTTTCTTCAGTAACTCAGAACCCTGTGATGTAACCCTGCCAGCCAGGACGTCTGACTGAATTAAAAGCTCCTTTCTTGTAGGCCAGAATTATCTGTTAATTATGTTTTAATTCCCGTGCTATTGCAGAGAAGTGGGAATTAAAACATAATGAACAGAGAATTCTGGCCATTAACATTGCCTGGTAATAATGGGGAACATACAACTACAAGCTGCTGGATTAATGCTGGCAGGACTTTTAAACAGTAACTTTACAAGTCTTGTTGATGAAAATAGCATCATGTGGTTATAAAGATGTAGTGACTGATACTTCACATGCCATGTATTTGTGGTCAAATGGACACAGGGAACAACAACTTACACTTAAATCCTTCCCCTAAAATTTAGCACCCTCCAATGCACAAAGCTAACTATCATGTGACTTCATACAGGTTGTCAAGAACACTTGTTTGGGCACTGGGAACAATGCAACTTTCCCCTACCCCTAAATCCCTCCCCTAAAACTAAATACCCTCAAACACGAAAATATATATGTGACTTCATACAATACAGGTTATTAAGTAACACTTGTTCCTGGCTTCAATTGACTTGAGCTATCAAGCAGATCAAAAGCACATCCTTGTAGGGAAGACCATAGCTCTTTCACAATATGGTCTTGCATAGTGCACATCTGAGCAGAGCATGATGCACGACTTAGCAGACACTGTCATAACATAACACATATTTGAGCAGAACACGGTGCATATCCATTAGTGAACACTGTGATAGCTTAACACTGTGACAATGAAAATGGCTAATCAACAGTAGCCTTTTTCAAAATCGTATTGTTCACTGTCTTTTTAAGTGTTTCCCAATTTCTTTTGAAGATAGTGCCGTTATTTTTCTTGCTAATTGCAATCACTTTATAACAAGCCAGCATACCAGTGCACTGATTCATTGTGAAGAATTCCTTGAAATACTTCCGTATTTCCTGCTCTTCCTCCACTGTGCATCGCTGATGGGTACTTTTTTCACGTTTCTTTCTGGACTTTTCTTTGGAATGATGAGGTCTGCTGAAATGAAAACAAGTTTTGTTAGGGAAATACAGACTTCCAAGTGCAGGAAATTAAAACCAGTACATGTATACAAATATTTTGATCACAATATGCCAGGTTACAGTACTGTAGTTCTAGAAATTTTCATGCATGCTTAATTTCAAATAAACATGATTTTCCTTAAATTACAAAATGTTCGCACATTTTAATTTCGCACAATTAAATGCCATAATATGCATAGTATAGAGATAAATAAAACTTATTTTTGCGCATCGAGTTGTGCTGCAAAAAGCACGAAATTAATTCGAGTGCAAAAAATTCTAGAACTACAGTATTATATTGTTATCCAGCATTTCGACTTTCTTTGGGGAGATGGGTGGACATCCATTTTACACTGGAATTTATTTTAGTGCTCCTTTGTGTGTTAATTTTCTTCACTTTTATAGTTAGAAAATAACACAACGTATTGCATGTAGTAAAATTGCACACTTCCATTGTTTTATCATTAAGTTCATGGTACAATATCCAACTACAAGTTCATCACAGTTGTTTCATAAATGAATAGTGATTTTCTTTTACAGTGTGCATCAAATCATACTGCCGTTACATATATTCAATCACAACCTTGCAGACAATCCTTCATACTATTGTCAATATTTCAAGACTACACCTAAATTGGAAGGACATTTTCTGCCACAGGCTTGCACAGTTCCATTGGACATTTCTTTGAAGTTCCAAGGGAAAGTTGAAAAAGAGGGCAAGTACATTCCACATTTTGTACTTTTACACCACAAGTATCAGTTGATTCTGAAGTTTAGTTCAGCATTTGCCATGTTAATTACCTGCAAACACAGGCCTTTTTTTTTTTTTTTTTTTTAACTCTCAGGAGGAGGCAACCAAGTTGTTCCTGGGGGCAGAATATAGGGTCTTTCAATGTCCCCAAAATGCAGCAATAGTTCAAAGTCAATAACATTTGACTTGAACAATTCATACTCAATAGCTGAACTGAAGGAGATGGTTAGGGATGCATTACTAAAACATTCTAAACTTGGATTTATATCCAGATCCAAACAGTGACAGGGCTAGAAAAACCCTATGCCGCCCCTTAACATAACAGCAGAAACTTCCAACATGTCCACCTGAAATTAATTACAAACAGAAGAATTGTTTTAAAAAAAAGGTTTATTTGTGTTTGTGTTCACATTCTACCGTTGTAGCACATTCATACAGTATATACAGTGTGCAGTGATTCCTGTCTTGAGAGACCAGTCCTATGCCAGGTCCAAAAGCGGTATCTCATCAGAGGTACAAAAACATGTAAATGATAGGACAGTGTCATGAGACGGCAGTCTTAAAAAGATATGCAGTCTCTCATTGGAGAGGTCTCTCAAAACAGGTACCACCATACTCTCTATTTGCCTCCATAGACATGATGCTGCAAACTTTTTGTAAAAAGGGGAAAAACATTGGGGTCTTTTTACAGTAAAATGGGTTGCTACATGTGAATAAAAGACATGTTATAGGCCTAACTAAAAACCAAACTTAACACAATGTGGCTGAAAGGCGGATTGGGATACGTTTCAGCATTAAAAACATCAATCTTTGTAGAATATGCTGAAGCGACTAGTGTTCTGGTTAAGCTATAGAGTGTACTTGAACCAAGTTCACACTATGTAGGGTGGGATGGAAAATCTATTTAAACCCCAGGAATTGGAGCAGTTCATGTGTGAATACAATAGTTTATGTTGGTCAAAAGGTTTTGCGGGTGGCTACCTCCCTACCTTGAAACCCTACTGACCTACACTGGCCTTTGTGTTTTTGAAGTTGACCATTCCATTTTGAGATTATCCATCCCACCCTATATAGTGTGAAGTTCACCACATTTAGACCCCGACCTACATTCCCATTCAGCCAGGAGCCTTCGCTCGTTCTATTAAGACATGATTGTACTTCATTAAGTCATGAAGCAATCCTTTCCTAGGGTCAGTTCATGTCGGAGGATGTGTGGTGGCAGGCTATCAAACAGATGCAGCATTCAAACACCTTCGCATGTTACTTATTTAGACTTTAATTCCCACACGAAGTAGAAAGCCTTAATTATATTAAAAACAGATACAACCAGGTTTGGGACCACAACTTGCAAAATATTGTCATGAACAATTGCTGGCAAAGCCAAGGCGAGTACATAGATCTCCGGCACTACTCTCATGACAATACCAACTTCCCTGAAGAGGGTAAACCAATTAAGAAATGCTAGCTGCTACATTAAAGTTGGCATCTACTGGACAGAAGATTGTCCCAAACTACAAATCCTAACTACGCAAGCAAACACATACACACACACACACCTATAACGGGGGCGGGAGGGAGGGTAAATATTCTTCACTGAAAATCTTCTGCACTTTAAGAGACTCCATTGGGTCTTACATGAAGAATGGGATAATGGGATCCGTGGAAAAACTTGTACGTTACAGAACTGCAAATACGCGAGGACAGAACTTGCTGCCAGCACCGCTCAACTTGAATGGCGCGCCAAACACCCACGCTACACCTCTGTCTGCTCGTTATACCACGTGGGTCAATTTAGCCAATTAGCCCAAAACAAAAGGGTCACGTGCCCTCCCCCTTGAAGGCCAATTGTAAAGCTAACTGCCCACCCCGCGCCCTGCCTGCTGCCACCGGCGGGAATTAAAATAGAATTCCTGTCTTAATTCCCACACGAAGTAGAAAGCCTTAATTATATGAAAAACAGATACAACCAGGTTTGGGACCACAACTTTAGTGTATTGCAAAATATTGTCATGAACAATTGCTGGCAAAGCCAAGGCGAGTACATAGATCTCCGGCATTACTCTCATGACAATACCAACTTCCCAAACAATAGGTCCCAAACCTAGTAGGGTTTGTAGTTTAATTACATGAGTGGCCAGCACATTAGCTAAGGTGAACCTGGATTTCAGATTTGGGTCAAAATACTTTAAATAGGCTGCACTTGCCCAGTCACCCTGAAGTTTAACAAGCTCAGCCGGGATATTGCTGCTCAAGGCCAAGGTGGCACCCCCCTGCGGAAAGAAAGGCCTGCGTAGTCCTCCGGGGACAAACCTATCAAAGACAATTTGTACTTAAGTTTTTGCAAGAATAATCTATAGCTCATAATTTGGGTTTTTCCTGCCTGACTGAACCGGAAAAGTGGATCATCCGGTCCCCCTGGAAGGAGTTTGTACAGCAAAAGGGCTGCCTGAGCCGGACATAAGACAGACCCTGGGATACGTGCAAGGGTAATGGTGGCTAATCTTTCATTAAATTGAATGGTCTTTGATGCTCTGATGCGGATTACGACTCCCTCAACTAGGAAGGACAAAGCACCCCGAGTGAGACCCTGGTGATGATTTTGCTCATGCACAAACAAGTTTGACTTTCTTAAAAAGGAAAAGAAAGCTGTCACACATGCGCACCAAAAACACACGTCTAGCTCTGAACTAAAATCGATTGTCAGAAAAAACCTCTTTAAGATGTCCACTGTTATTGGCAGCTTTGGTTTGGTGCAATCACCTAGTGTTCGTCGAATGCCCTTTAACAATGATGACAGTACCCAACTGTTTGCTAGTGGGCTTGGGTACCCAGCTTCCTCATGTAAAATTCTAACAATATTCAGGTACTGCCTTATGGGAGAGTATGACAATCGATAGACTAGGTATGCCGCATAACAGGCCAAGTCCCTCTCACTCAATGGGACAGGTTGTAAGTTAGCCTGCTCACAAAATTTTAAATAAGTCGCTAGGTGACATCCATAAGTTTTCTGAGTATTGAAAGAAAACACCTGCGCGCGAAACCGCGCTACTTCAGTGTCCAGTGTCCTCAACAAAGTAGGCCGCTCACAATGTCTATCTCCTGAAAATATAAGAAAATGAAGTTTGAGACATATGCCAGAGGTAGTTGCTGTATGGCACATAGCAATGTAACCGTCTCAAAAAAATCTTATTATCGAGTATCGAGATACAGTCTGCAGCCAAGTTCAGTCCTGTAGGCACATATAAACTTTTTAGTTTGAAGTTAAACATGGCTTAGAGCCAGAATAACAACCTTAAGGCCTTCATAACAGTTTTATTTCGAGACATGCCTTTGTTGATGGAGTACACAGTGCATGAGTTATCACAGGTCACATATACTAGCCGGTTTGCCAGCAAAGGGGCCCACTGACATACACCCAACACCACGGCCAATGTCTCCTTGCAGTTAATGTGCATATGCTGGGCCTGTGGCATGTCAAGCTTCCAGTTCACGTACAGCCAGTCTGACTGGAAGCAAGCTGCTGCCCCCTCGGAGCTCGCATCCGAAATAATGCTTGCCACGGGTCGCTCGAGAATTAAAAGTGATTTTCCATTAAAGACATTCATAAATTGAAGCCACCAACAAATATCATGGTACAGCTCACCACGTATAACAATGCAAGCGGATTTCTTTTTCAGCCTTGAAATTGCATCAATTAAGCGACAGAGAAAAACTCTTCCGCCATAAACTACTGCTGCACCAAAGTTCAATAGCCCTACCAAACTTTGTAGCTGACGCTTGGATAACCGTCTCATGCTGCATGCCATGTTTAATTGATTGCGAATTTTTTGCAATTTACCTGCTGGTAAGCGTAAACACATACTACGAGTGTCAACTTCCTCACCAAGATATACAATGCACTGGGTGGGATCCACCAATTTGCTCCAGTTCACTGGCAACCCAAGCTTTCTAAGGAGAGCTATCAATGTGTTCATAGCTATCACACACTCGCGCTTTGTCTTTCCTGTGCAAATAAAATCATCAATGTAGACACAGTTTTGGAAGCCACGTCTCTGCATCATTATTTTAACTGCTTGAGATATCCGGTGGAATATCATACAACTAAGCTTAGCCCCAAAGGGTAGCTTACTGTCAGCTATGTACACTGGTTTACCACCGATTTGCCATTTTAGGCCTGTGACTTGCTGACTGTGTTTGCTTATCGACACATTTCTGTATGCATCTTTGATGTCGACCTTAGCCATATACATGTCTTTCTCTAGCAATTTGGTCAGTGCATGGACTGTATAAGTGTAGTGCTCTTGAAGGGTTGCATAGTCGTTCACGGCCATGCCGCTGGGCAGGCTGCAGTCGTGTATGAGGCGAACACCACCCGCATCTTTTGGCACAGCTCCTAAGGGGCTCACTATAATAGGTTTATTATCACAAAGTAAGTAGTTGCCTTTCTCTATCTCATTCACCACTTGGTCATGCACCAAGTGTTTATTTTCTGTAGAGAAGCAAGATTGATGGTTTGGTAACTCAACAGGAGAAAAAATGGTATTCTTATCCACAATGTCAAATCCCTCATTTAAACCATTCCAAATGAATTGGAAGTCAGGGTCTCCCTCTAACTCCTCTCTCCAAGCCTCAAGATTGAGTCCTGGGCTTGGCTGAATACTCAGTTTTTTTGCCACATCATGGTTAGCTGCTGAATGTTTATTTCCACAATTTGGCACTGAGCACACATGCTGGTATCTGCAGTTGTTGTATGTACAACCTCTCGCTGAGTTGAAAAGACGGCAGATTTCTTTACCGTCACCCGTCAGAGGTTCTTTCTTCTGTTGGTTCCCGGCTGAAGTATTATTTCCCTGACTGTTGGAAAAGCGCTGGGGACCCCCTTGCGGTTTAATGTTGTTCAAAGTCTTGGAATGCAGGAAGCATATCTGGAGATGGGGCATCTCGGTGCCCCATCTGAACCTGTGTTGGGCCTGAGCTTTACGATATTCTCTATCGGAAAACAAGATCGAAACCGTGTGGAACCTTTGGAACAATTGGCAGATGTGTGTCGTATAAGACAGGTAGTCAATTACGGCATTCATGGTGTAATTTAGGTCCTTCATGAGGGTATGTAAAATGGCCAAGTTGGCGACGGACCACTGAGGGATAGACACTTCCTCGAGTTTAGGTTTGCGTGCTCCTGATCTCAGAATTAGTTGCGGCCTTCTGTCCGTATCCACCACAACTTCTTCATGCGAGGCCCCTGCGACAGACACATAATCCGATATATCGTGAAAAGATGACGGGCCCTTACCTGCTGCCGTTGCAATATGAAGTTGTGGATCTTTCCATGTTGCCAATGTAGGGCCTGCCACTATCATGGGCGCCGCCATGTTGGAACCGGCGGGAACACCCTAAGTGTGATCGGCGGAAGTTACCGAATGACTGGCACGGCTTTGGTTCACTCCCAATCCTACCGCGTGACCTAGCTCGGCTGCCGATTGATGGCGATTCCATTGGCTTTGTTCCTGCATGAACGATCCCAGGATCTGAGCTATATAGGGGTCCTGTGCTCCTGACTGGGGGCCCTGACTGTCTGTGTTTCCCGACCTCGTGGTTGGGCGAGATGAACCTGAGTGGCCCGAGTCTTTTGTCAACTGTGCGTGCGTTCCGGTTGCCCGTGATGGTTCTTCTCTATGGCTACGCATACTCGAGTCCGGCAACAATTGGCCCAAAGCTTTCATAATCAGCTTCCACTGGCCGATGGGGATTTGTGTGGATTCGAAATCCTCCCACTCTATTAGCTCCACAGCCTCCATGGACGTGAAGCCGTCCCGAAACAGCAACTTCACTGTGTCTGCTGATATTTTGTGGGCAATAGCCCACTGCTCGACTATTTCTGTGTCTGACAATTCAGGCACCTCCGGGCCCTGCTGTCCGTTGTTTCCTGCCATTTCAAGTCCAGATTTGCACGCTCGTTATCACGATTCACTGGCTGCTCAAATTCAATTATTAAATCAAAATGCCGTCAACTTCACACAAACTGTCCCAAGTTTAATGGTCAGCACAAAAGAAGTATTCAGTCAGGCATTGTTGAACAGTCCAAGGGGGTAGGCCATCCTGCAACAGTCTCCCTCTGTAAAGATGCATCGGAGGTAGCGTGCCAGCTCTGCTTCAGGGATCGTGTACGATCTAGGAATTTCGAAGACTGTGCACCAGGCGTCGTAAATATTCTTCACTGAAAATCTTCTGAACTATAAGAGACTCCATTGGGTCTTACGTGAAGAATGGGATTATTGGATCCTTGGAAAAACTTGTGCATTACAGAACTGCAAATATGCGAGGACAGAACTTGCTGCCAGCACCGCTCAACTTGAATGGCGCGCCAAACACCCACGCTACACCTCTGACCGCTCGTTATACCACGTGGGTCAATTTAGCCAATTAGCCCAAAACAAAAGGGTCACGTGCCCTCCCCCTGGAAGGCCAATTGTAAAGCTAACTGCCCACCCACGAGCCCTGCCTGCTGCCACCGGCGGGAATTAAAATAGAATTAAGGGATAATTCCTGTCTTATATATGTACTTACTCTGCATTGTCACACTTGACATACATGAATGACCACACCTCCCCTTTATCTATCAGCTTTGTAGGCCACTTGACAGGGCATCCTGGTAGTTTTGCCCAAACAAACATAGCAGGAGCAGCTGCATAGAGATGATAGATACATGCAACAGGTCTTGAGCAGTGAATATGATGAACTTGAACATTAGCTGATTTAGACATATGGAAATCAAAATATGCTATCATAGAGTGCTAGAAGTATCATGCATGTGTGCAAATTTAACTTAGCCCTTAATTTAGAGGACTATTATCAGATCCTAACTCAAACAGTCATTGAGTTATGGTCCAAAAACCAAATTCACAAAAGTTACCATCTGACCTTGTGTACTGGGCCAATGTCATCCATTTGTAATCCAAAGCTAAGCAATATAGGGGACTACAATAATGTGCAATTTCAAGGTCCTAGGACAAAACTTCTTGAGTCATCATCCATACACCAAATTCATTAAAGTTGGGTTGTATCCTTGGGAATTAGGTCAAGGTTTCTAACATGCAACCCCAATTTAATCCTTATACATTGTATGGGACAATATTGATGTGCAATGTGCAAGCTAGACCTTGCTCAGAAACTGAATTATCATCTTTAAACCAAATCCACTATAATCATGGCTTTATGACCTTGGAAATTAGCTCAAGATCATCCATATGCAAACTTTAGCTAGCCATCACAGAGGGCTATAAATGTGTGCAAATTCAAAGTCCTAGATGAAAAATGTTTCAACTTTCATCCCCAAACCAAATTTGCTATGGTGACAGACCATCGTAAAAGCTCATACGCTGGCAAGTCACCTGAGCTGAAAACAAGTTTGGCAAGTACAGGTACATGTATTTATGTCTATGTGCCAACTGAAATTCTGTATTTCTAGGAGTTCTGTACTTTTTTTTAATTTCTTTCTTCATCACCATCTCTGTTCAACAATTTTCTTGGAAAATATCATGCCTATCTTTCTTAGAAACTTCAAATTTGGCATATATTCTAACAAGATGTTGTGTGTTTTGATAAAGGGAAATTACAAAATCAGCCCCCCTCCCCCCCCCCAAAAAAACCCTTCCCCTTCAACCATTCATAAACACACTGTGCACGCACGGCTTGGCCATGGTCTTTGTGTGAAAGTAGGTTTTGTTTACCCATGACTGCTTTCACGGCAAAACAGACCACCTGGAAGGCACACGGGAAGAAATGGCATAAATTTCACAATTTGTTGGCCAAATATTTGCTTCTGAAGGTGCACATGCCCTTGCTTGTGCCCTTAACAATACCAACAGTTCAAAATAGCAGCATTTAATGCACATGTGTACACAGGAAACTGTTCCAAAGTCAACCCCTTCGTCTTGCCACACAAAAACGATTGAAAATGTATTACTTTCAACGGACAAATAGGCGCAAGTACCTGAGTGAAGAAAGCATTTACAATGTTCAGTCATTTGGTGTTTGTTCCACAAGAACAGGCTTCAGTAAAACATAACAGTTTACAAAATACGTGATGTGTGCATGCATGTTAGCCACTATTGTGTCTGAGAGACCATGGTATTTCACTGGAGATTCATAGCTTCTTCCAGAATCTGAGCTTCCTGGAAGTTGGTATGGTCTCCATCTGGATCTGGAAACTTCTGTCTGATCAGGCTCACTATACAGGCAGGCAGAGGTATTCTGTTGCCCTTGCCAAGTCGGTGTCCACGATGAGCCCACAAAATGAATTGCCTGTAAGCCATGAGTCTGTATTGCCTGCAAAATAAGTTACTCACATATAAATTCAAACATATACACAAACATGTATATGAATATATATATTGCCTGAAAAAAAAGAATATATATATACACACACATGCCCACAAAAAGAACCTGCTGGTAAGCCATGATTCTGTATTGCCTGCAACATAATTTACATTATATACCCATAATAATAAAATAAACTGCTGTCAAACCATGATTCCGTATTGAGTGCAAAAAAAGTTATTCATATACAGTGTTACCTGCTGTAAGGGGCCACCTCTGCTGCCATTCAAAAGTGGTCATATATAGCAGGTGGTCTTTCATGGCAGGGTAAATTTAACAAATAAATAGGCAAGTTTCTTGAAAGGATGGTCTTTAAAAGAGTTGTGGTCTCTCATGAGAGGTGGTTTTTATGGCAGGTACCATTACATATACATATATGTGTATATAAACTGTATACTTCAATTACTAACCCCCAAGTTTCTCGGTCTTCCAAACCAATACTTCAACCTCTGTTGTTCATACTTTCATGTACACGATCTGTGTGTCGCAGTGGTGGCTTCTGTGGAGTAATACACAGTAGCTAATTAGATAATTACCCTTACGATACCCAAGGGAGCCCTTGTGCCACCTCGGCCTTGCAGGTAGCTTGTGGAATACACAGCTTTACTACCGAATACACAATTTGTGCGCTATTAACAGTGGTGCTGACTCTGGAGCAAAAGAGGCCAAAAGAAACGATATTCTTTATCATGTTTAGCAAAATACATGTGCAAATTCTACAACTTAGTAAGAATTATCATTTGAAGAAATGGAGCAGGATTGTTCGAAAACAGAACCAACCTGTTCGACATTACTTTTGGTGACCGGCCATGTATCGATCTTCTTATACTGCATGAACTGCACCCACTGCGTGGCAAGTACCGGTCGCAGCAGACAAACAGGCTGAATCTCTGGATTGAATGTTATGCAAGTTTGTCCCTCTTGTTCAGGAACACAATCTCTTAGCAAATCTCCCCATCTGTCTTCCTCCAAACAGCACAAACACTCTTTGTCTGTGGCCGGCCGTCCACAATGGCCGCACTCGTCCCAGATGACCCTCGAGGTCCTGCCTGCTGGATCGCCCAAATCCTCCTCCTCTGTTTCATAATTGATACTGTCGTCGCTATCATATTCATCATGGCTGTCAACTTCCCCCAAGTCAGGCACACCCAAGCCAGAAGAAGTGCACAAAGTAGTGATGAAGCCAGATATGGGAAAAGAGAAGACCAAGAATGGGGCATTTGAACCAATCCAATTGCCACTCAGCTTCAAGGACCCCCTCTTCAAGCTGACTAAAGGAGACGACTCGTCAGACATAAAACTAGACTTCACCTTTGATGCCGAACTAGCAAAGCTGGCAGAGGAAAAATCTGTCAGAGGCAATCCAAGGGCCGGCGAACTATGGAGAAAGGTAGCCCCAAGTCAGGCACACCCAAGCCAGAAGAAGTGCACAAAGTAGTGATGAAGCCAGATGTGGGAAAAGAGAAGACCAAGAATGGGGCATTTGAACCAATCCAATTGCCACCCAGCTTCAAGGACCCCCTCTTCAAGCTGACTAAAGGAGACTACTCATCAGACATAAAACTAGACTTCACCTTTGATGCCAAACTAGCAAAGCTGGCAGAGGTAACATGTTTACTCCAAGGTAACGCCTCAAGTTTAAACCAGAGTAACCCCTGGTTACCCCGAGTGACCCATTAGGGCTACCAATGGTAACCCCTGGTAACCCGATTGACCCCTTAGGATTACCCAGAGTAACACCAGGGTCACCTGGGGCTAGACAGGGTTAACCCACGTTACCATTATTCAGCCTCTTTTTGGAATGACAGCCTTGTTTTCAGATCTGTGAACACCATCTACTTCACCTTCCACTATTATGCTTCTAACTTTGTCTGGCAAACTTGATGATGCTGGTGCTGCAAATAGAGCAAAATGAATTAGATAACATAAAGGTTTAACCCTCTCAGTGCGTGTATGCATGCTGCACACGCATAGATTAATATACACAGTTTACGTGTATGCTTGCTGCGTGCACATAATGTAATGGCCCTAAAAGTTGGCCTAAATTCAATAAGATTTAGTCACAATTTGTCTATTTTAAGAAAATGAAGAAAAACTCAGGGATTCAGCAATAAAAAACAATATGATAACTTTTATTGCATTTTAAATATTTTCTTGAAATTTATATGTATTTTTTTGAAATTTTATGCATAATTTTAATATTTATTGTAACTTACTATGTTTCTTTGGATCTTGGAGCTATTTAGCTGTTCAGACATTGACTTTGTAAGTTTCCTGTAGACGTGCATTTATTATGATAAACTATAGAATGAAGTCTTAATTTCGGGGATTATATCATTCTAATCTGTCATGTGAGTAATGCCCTGGCAAATCTTGAGGATAAAATACAAATAATAAGCTTCTTGTATTTCTTACAATTACCAGAATGTAACTTACTGGGTATTTCTTGCACATGGCAGAGGCTATCATCCAGCATCAATGCTACACAATAACATGTAGGTCAATAATGGGTACTTTTTTAGAACACACATCACTTGAATATCATCAAATAATATATAATGAATGCTATTTATAATATAGCCTAAGTTGCATGGTTATTCATAACATTTTTATAGAAGAGAAAGCCAATTTTATTCCAGTTAAGAACCTAGCATATTTATACTAGGTTTTTGATACGCTTTTGTGGTGACTTCAATTACTTGATAGGTTTTCCCTTCTCAATATCTCGAAAACTACATCACCTTGACCAAGGTAACTTGTTTCAGAAGATTGGCTAGGCCCTAAATAGGCAAAATATATGCACAACTGAAATTCCATACAAAAAATTAGAATTACTAGGTTTGTCTTGCACACTGCCACATTTTTTGCGTTTCTTTGGTTGCTAAGTGTATTTTATTTCGTAATGAATAATTAACTTTGAAATTTGATAATTGTTTGAAATTACCAGATTCATCTATAACCTCTGAAAAAAAATGTATTTAACTTTAGACATTGATGACTTCAACCAATGCACTCATATCAGTCGATGACTCGTCTGCTCTATGATCACCTTCACCATTTATAGGGAACAATTTGTCGATTATCATGTTCCGCATATCTAAATCTGTGTCAGTGTGAAAAGCAATATGTTTGCTGAGGACCTTAATGTCCAAACATTTATGTATAGTTTCAATATTATGAAGTAGAATGTAGCCGTCAACTGTGCTTCTTCCAATTGTTCCATTTCTAAGTGCTGCTTTCATAACTGCATAGTCTATATTTAAAAGTGAACCATCAACTGCATATCGCAAAATCGTTTCTGCCCCCTAAGCAGTTAAAATATCCTTTCTTGTCGGCCTTTGACACTGTTGTAAAAGGAAATCTAGTACATCAAACGAGTCCTGTATGTATTCATTTATATCCAGTTTTCTCATGTCTATTAAAAATAGCTTGTCACTGAATGGGGCCACCAAGTTCTCAGGTGGGAGCTCAAGCAATTGCAAGCCATTTCCAACGATTTCTAATCTTAAAGGGCTGCCAGCTTTCAGATTGTAATCAAAAGCAGCACCTATGCTTTCTATGAGAAATTTGGCTTCTAATGTTAGATCTCTCAAACCTTTGTCTTTGATATTATCTCCACCCAAAAAAATGGCTGTTGATGCGACAGCCACATTTCTCCGAATTCTAATTTCACAAGGCCTGACATAAACTAGATGTGGAGAATATACTCTTACATTTTTTAGTGTTGACTGTGGGGATTCTTCCAAAATCATATTTACCAGTCTTTCCACTATATCAGGGAAGGGATTGGTGTAATCTACTGTCACAGTCATATTAGCAATATCGTGTACTAGGTACGCTGAGTAGCTCTAATGTAGCAAATTTGATTCCTTTAAAGATTCTCTTGATACACCAATTAAGAATTTGGTACCTTCATCTTCATATGTTACTTCTGTTGCTATTTGGATAACATTTTGTTGAATAGTATCAATGTTTATCCATCTCAATATGTCTCGTTGCACATGTGCTGCTTTTGTCTTCTGTCCAAATTCTATGATGCATGCCTTTAAAATATTATGCCCCCCTTCATTTTCTGAATATACATCAAGAAATCGGCCGAAATCAACCATGAGATCACCTGTAATTACTAATTGATGAAGTCCTATTTCCTTCATTCTTTTTGTGAGGGTCAGAAAATCGGTTTAAAGATCTTAGTAAATGATTATCTGCCATTGCCAAATCTGATTGTAGAATATATTGAATGAGAATGCTTTTCAGCTCATTTGGGGAAAAGTTTGTGATAAAATATGTGGGAAAAGGCCCAAGTCTTCCAATTTTAACCAGTATACAATTAGATAATATTTCTTGAGTATCCATGGAGAGGCCGATTTTTTTTCTCTCATCAAATCTCTGTATCATAGGTTTTTCCAAATTATAATTAGATTTTTGCATGTTTTCAAACATACATAAGTCTCCCAGTAAGAGCAATCCATCACAGTCCAATTCACTTAATTTGGTACGGTTATCTGTGAAGTCAAGTGAAGCCATCCGTCTGACAAACTAAAACACTAAAGATATGATCCACTTCTTACGGCCAGATGTCCTTAATAAGTAGTCTGAAAAAGAAAAAATACCCCCCTCAGTACAACAAGTCAAACTTTTTGCACTGAGGGGTACAAAAAAATCTGTAACCATAGTTAAAAATTTTTGTAAGCCTTAGGAGTAAGAGAGTTCTTGTATAAGGTAGTGTATTAATACAATGCTGACAACTTAAGTAAACACAAGAGAGGAATAACAGCAAAACCTCAATCTTTCTACAAAAACCTTCAATGAAAACAAAAGACACCTGTCTGTATGATGTTGCATAGGGCTCAGCAACAGGGTTATAACAGAGTTGGAAAAGTGCCAGGCATTTAAATGAAACAAGAGGTACTTAGATAAATATGATGTCACTGTCTATGTGAAAACTATATGCAGGTTTGATATATGGTTCCCTCGTTGAAAGTTAAACCATAATTTAATTTTTTATTTAATGAAATTATGCATTATTAATAGGGTTATACTTTAAAAGTGTAAATTTGTCTGTAGGATTCCAGTTAAAAACATTGAATATGGATGCTCTTTGCATTTTATGAATATTTTCTATACTTTAAGCTATCAGAAAACAAAAACGAAGCCAGCTTTTCTCATTTATTCACTTTTATTCCAATTAACTATGCATCAATATGTACAGAATCTATTATCAGAGAACTAAAATAAATACTTTAGCAATAATCACCCTTCAAAGTTCACATTTTATTCAATGTGAGCGCCGGGACGACGGCTCAAAATGGCTTGAGATGGCATTTTTACTGGGCAATAACTAATAAAGCACACCAGTTTGACACTTGATATTTCATTTTCCCTTGCATCTTACAATATATAGCACCTCTATTTTTTTCAAGGTATTCCTACAAAAATTGAAAATTTATAAGTAACTCAAAACAGCTCATAGCCTTATTTTCACCATGAAAAAAAGGGCTACAAAAAATGGCCGAATTGCAAATTGAGCCTGTTATTCAAAATGCTGTAAAAAATTCTATCAGGGTTATCCGTTTTAAATTTTCAGTGTCATTTTCTTCCCTTCAAACTCGAGAGTAAAACAATTGTGTATTTTATCCAGACTGATATAATTTTTCTTCTGTATTCCTTTGAAAAATAAATATTTTTGCACAAGTGTGGCAAAACCGTCAGCTGGATGAGCACTTCAAACACATTTACACTGACCTGATCCGTCAGGTAATCATCTTCTACATTTCAAGTCAGTATACTGACCTCCCCCCTCCAAAAAAAAGGGACATGAAAACATGACCACTTGCAATAATCTAAATTTTGGTTACCAAAATTTGATAGAATTGGTGGATAAGTAGAAAACTTTCCAGCCAAGACTGTGACTGATACACCCTAACATATCTACTTTTATACCGGTTGCAAAGCTCACAAAGTCTCTTTTCTTCACCAGACTTAAGTCTCCATGTTCTTCTACATTACTACTATCTACCTCTACATCTTCACTTAAAAACTTTGAGTCTACAGTGTCCAGGTCTTCTGACTTTGGCCAGCGAAGTTGTTTTACTTCTTTGTACAAAATTGACAACAGCCCGACATGTAGATTTTATTTGAAGTACAGTACCAACATAAAAATCATGGTGATAAAAAACTGCAACCCATGCCCCAGGTGATGTAAATTCATGTGATTTCAAATCATACACTGTGTATTCAGACTTTTCATTTGTATAACTTTCATCTTCACTACCTGTTGCAGCATCAAAAAAGTCATCAAGACTGCCGACCTCAATTCTGTTTCAATCACTTTTGAACAACATGAAGCAGGAATTTCAGATTCCCCCATTAACTCTATGACACATTTCTTAATGTCATCACTGTATCTCCCATGATCACGTGTTTCAACAGTTTTCTTTTTTTCATTATGAAGCTCAGTCAATTGAGAATTAAGGTCGTCCGCATATTTCTCAAGTTCTTTCAATTCTTTTTCATTTGACATTTTTCTAACTTAGAAAGTTTGAGTTCACGTTTGTCCTTGCTAACTTTTGTTTGTAGAGACTTCACTTGCTCCTTCAGATCATTTATTTTTCTTTCACAATGACCATGATTATGTTCTTGCAAAATCTTTTGGTATTCGTCCATAACAGACTCGGGTCTCTTTAGCCGTTTAAAATATGCACTTTGCTGAACTGCAGAAAAATTTTGTCTCACAGGATCCAGTTCAGCATGAAAATCCTTACAGTTGGCTTTGAGATCCTCAATTTCTTGCTTATATTTTTTAGCTGTGTTTCCTTTGTTTGTTTGTTTGTATGTCACAATTAAGTTGTTTCATTTCAGCCACCTTTTTATTTTCTTCACTGACGTGAAGTTTATCATGAGCTAATAAAGTGTTAGCTTTTTCATCCTCCAGCCTTGCTTTCATTGCCTTAAGTGTTTGTGCTTGCTTTGCTAGAGTTGCTTCAAGGTGTGGTCTTGTGGCACTTTGAAGTGGTAGATCAGTCTTTATAGAAGAGCTAGTGTATGGCTCTTCAGACTCTGTGGCACCTGCAGTTGCAACGGGTGCACTTTGATGCCTTGTGTCCATAGCATTCCACACAAAACTTGCAGCTAGAAATTCGTTCAATGAGTCCCCAAGTTTTTTTTTGTTTTGTTCAGCTTTTGATACTTTTCAACAGTTTTTTTTAAGTCTTTTTCAGTTTTGTTTCATTGATAGAGCCATTGCCAGTGAAAACTTCAAGCCAATATGCTAAAGTCAAATGTGGCAACTTTTCTTTCCGGCGAAAAAATTCCAGTTTGCCCCAATGCGAAAGCTATGGCCCTTATATAGGGGATGTGCTGAGACCGCATGCCTTTAAGCAAAGCTTCAGGCTTTTGTGAAAGTGCCTGAGCATGTGGTGATTACCTGCTTCATTAACAAACAGGACACCTTCCTGTTTACCCCTTGCCTTCACAAAATGCTTAAAAGATCGGACTGGACAACAATGTTTGTTGCCGTGAGGATGGGCTCTCTCTACTATGTTCTGGGCACCCTGCTTTGCACTATGCTTGAACTTCCTCACAGTAACAATAATTTTGTCACAGTCTGCTGATGAATTTACATCAGAAAGCCTAAGCGTGTATTTCTTAGAGCGTAAGGTGTCTTTGAATATTTCGCGGATTCTAGAAAATGCTGCAAATGCTAAGGTGAAAGTACATCTGAGCAGCCTCCTCTGATAGCTATTCTTAATTACTCTAGGAATTGCAATTACAAGTGTTTCTAGCACTGTGTGGGTAATTAGCAGTCTTGTGTTCCAACTAGGTGACAGATTACAAATGCCTGCAATGGCCTTTTGCACTTGTGAAGGACCTAGTGGGATCAGTCCATCCATTGAGTTTATGAGCATTTGAACAGCAGACTGTATGAGCAGCGTGGAATCTGCTAAACCTGTTTTGTGTAGGAAAGCTATGTACAATAGAATGTCCTTTGGGTTGCTAGGAAACACTACCTTTTTGCCCAATGTGTGCCTCACAAAATGCTTGAACTTGGCTCTATAGGCACTGTTGGTCCTCCTGGTGGCACTGGTGTGCGCAGAATTAATTAGAAACTTGGTATGTTTGCCAAGTTCTCTGGCCAAAAGTCTTGCGGAATTGCCACTTGCTGCCTATTTGCCTTTGGATGCACCTGGAAAAACCGATCTAGCTGAGCTCTTGACAGTGCATCACAAGCTGCATTTTGTTCAGAAGCTACATAAAGGGCAGAGAAACAAATACGATTGAGACACTCCAGGACTAAAATTCTAAGAAGAAAAGAAATGTTTATGCTTGGTAGTTTGGTTGTTTATCACATGTACTGGGGCCTGATTGTCTGTTAAAAAGATAGCATTTTTGTTTTCCAACGCTTGCCCCCAAACTGTCAAAGTGGCTACAATTGGATAAAATTCTAAAACAGCTATGTTTAGTTTTGACCACATAGATGGCCAAAGGCCGGCAAACCAGCTGTTGCCAAGCATCCCTGCATACCCTATTTTGGATGCATCACGATGTAACTGCAGTTTGCAGGACAATAGGAGTGCAGAAGTGTGAAAGAATGACTTCCCGTTACAGTTATTGAGGAAAGTCAACCAGAGCCTTAAATCCTGTCTTGCTTCTTTGTTCACCTGGACATAATGGTATGGTTTAGCTATGCCTATTGTCAAGTTATATAACTGTCTTAGAAAGGGACGCCCTGGCAACACCACTAACAAACAGAAATTTAGCAAATCCAATACCGACTGCCGAGTTTTTCGGCAGGAAGTCTAGATTCTTTCTTTGTCGCGTCCAGTGTTATACCTAGAAAGGGAAGGACCTGACTTGGACCAACTGTTTTTTCCCCAGCTACTGGGATGCCAATGTCACTACAAATCTTTTGGAATGTGATGAGGCCGTGGTTACATGCCCCCGCAGATTGCCCAATGAAAATAAAATCATCCAGAACATGGTATATTTTCAAATTAGGACAGTGCCGCCTTATGATCCATTCTAGAGCTGTGCTTATTCGTTTGAATATTGCACAGGAGCTTGCCCCACCCATTGGTAAACAGTGGTCTACATAGTACTGCCCTTTCCATTCTATGCCTAACAATGGGTAATCTTCTGGGTGCATAGGTACAATCCTGAAGGCGTTTGCTATATCAGCCTTGGCTAAGAAGACCTTCCCTTTTAGATCCCTGGCAGTAATTGCATCTTGTTTAGTTGCATATTGCACTGAACATAGCTCTCTTGGAATGAAATCATTGATGGAATCACCTGAAGGGTATGACAAATGATTAATCATCCTGAAGCCTCCCGATTTCTTTGGGACCACCCCTAGCGGGTTTGCTCTGAGATATGGTAGGGAGGTATCGTGAATGGTCCTGCTATCCTACCAAGCTGTACTTCAGCCTGTTATTTGGATGAGACCACATCTGGTGACTGCATTGCTGATTTCAAGTTTTTCGAGAGCATGTTTTTGTGCGACCCAACAAAACCAAGCTTAAAACCTTCTTTAAACCCTGTTACAATGTGTTTTCTATGTTCAGCATTGTAACCTTCAAGGTATTCATTAAGGGTTTCTACGTGTGTGGGAGTTGGCATTTTGTCCGTGGTTACCATTCTGCCTGGGCCATCTTTGGGAATTGGCACCCTGTGAGGGATTGTATTGTTGCTCATACTGAGATCTACCTGAGTTATGATATGATTGGTTGTTATGTTGGCCTCGCCATGCACACTGATATACTGGGTGTGGCCTGTCACATTTATCAGACATGTGAAAAGGGGCAGGTGGCTACATTGCAACTTGGCCAGCATGGTAACGCCAGCAAGTTCCACTGGGAAACTGCATGCGTTCACAACCCTTGTTTTTGTTTGCTTGACTGTAACCAGTAGTGCCCTGATTCGCCTGCTTCTTCCCTTGATACTTTGTGTACCTGTACATCATGTACAATTCAGCATTCATCTCATGCCAAGGCTTTGATGTGTCTAACCGGGCCACCCTAAACTCATGGTCATAACTTTGCCAGTCACCACCTGCATGCATATATGTGCCAATTCCATGATGCAGTGCACATAATGCATTAAGCTGGGAGCTTCTTGGGGATATTTCATTGCATACACTGCAATCAGGGCTAGAATTTAACTTTTTTACCAACATGCCCACCGGGCATGTTGGAGATGAACCCAGCATGCCCAACCCATGCACAACATGCCCAACTTTATGTGTCCTGGTTCAACTGAAGTGCTTCTTTTTTCAACTCCCTCACTTTCTTCGTCATGCATTTCCTCTTGAATGAGACAAATACATATTTGGAATGTTACATGCTTTATTGCATTTATGATTGGTTAAAACTTGCATAGCACCATTTTTTTTTTTAATTACACGAAATCCTGGCACAGCAGGATGGGAGTTTTGAGAACTACAATTCATGTATCAAACAAAAGCATTTCAATTTCTAAGTACCCTTTCTTGTACATACACTGATTCAAACCAAGTTTGGTCCATTTAATGTATATGTTTATAGCACATAAATTGTGGATGCCTTCTGCTTTACATACATGTACCATTCTGGTTGTGTATTTTAACCATGAATATCTGAGAATCCATTTTATTTTTCGAGATTTCATTTTATTTCGACCTACCTACCCAGTATTTTCAGTGCTTGGACATGATAAACAGACAATTTAATAACAGTGCCCTTACTCATCTCAGATAAATCAAAATAATTGTTTATTTAAAACCCTTCAGGAATGAAAAATACTTACAGTTGTGATTCCACTTCTCCTGGTCTTCTCTTGTTATACATGGTTAGTCTTGTCTGCATTAAAGCTGTGGCCTCAGTGTATACCTCCCACCTTGGCTTTTTTGCTTCCAGCCGTAGGCCTGACATCCTCTTCCTGACAAACGCATTTATCTTGGAAATATCCTCTGCATTTTTATTAAACCATCTTTCTTTTGTTTCAGCATTTGCTGTGATTGCCAGTTTGATCTTCCATTCTCTTTTAAACACTTGGATGTAACTTCTTTGCCTCCTTCTCCATGTCTTTGTTTCCCTCTTTGATGGCAAACATTTCCTTTATATGTAATGAAATACTCGGCAAGTGCCAAGGAGGGGAATGTGCCGGTTTTCAAAATCAAAAGTTGCTCTAGGTACCTGAGGCCTGTGTTTACTAGAAGCAGTCTGACCGGTTTTGTCCTGAAACGGACTCTTCAGAGACTGGTTTGTAAAAAAAAAAAAAATTTCGTTTATATCGGCCATGCCCACTAAATCTTCCCATATCTTGTTGGCAGCAGAAGGCAGGTTCAGTGTAAACTGGCCAGTACACCCAAGGCTCTCTTTGCATGCTTCAATGACTGCATCTACTGAAAATGGCTCAAGGAAACTGTCCATTGATTTTTTCTCAGGCGTTGCTTTTCGGCAGTCTTTGGCACAACGCCTCATCCTCTCAGAGGTGTAGTTTCCTCGTCTCAATGGATTGCGACTGCACTTTGCCAGCCATTCCTCACCTAGTCTGATTATCAGTGGGTCTGAGGCTGCCTTTTTCCTCACTTCTCCTTTTTGCATACGGTTAATAACCTCTCGTTTGAGCATGCTTGATGCTTTTTGGTAAGAACCTTCTTTCTCCAAATTTTTCAGGAATTCAGCCTGTAACATCAGTTCACTTGCCGATGATCTCTCTAGGTTAACTTGCCCTTGCAAAGCAATACATCTTTGCTTTTGATGTCGTGAAATTTCTTTCATCTTCATCCAGGCAAGGCATCCTGGACATGGCCCATAGTCATCAATACAGAGTTGATCCTCTCATCTCTTTCGGCGTGACAAAACAATTTCACCTTCTCCACTCTGTAAGACTGTCATGTTGTGCTGAAAATCTTTCATCCTCCACAAGTTTTATTTTGTCTTTTACACCTGCCTCCATCTTTTCTTTGATTGATTCACTTTTATTTGATTCAATCTCAAGAATAGATTGTAGTTCCTCCTTTTCAGTGTGCTTTCTGATGTGCCTGCTTAAGTTGTTTCCAGAGTAATGGCAGAATGGACAGTAATGCATTAAATTCCACCCTCGTGAACTTTTTTTCTTCTTTCCAGTTTCAGATATATTGCTCTCCAATATTTTGGGTAACCCGATTTTACTATTTTCAACTTCTGTAATATGATTTTCACAACCAGAGCTTTGAACTTCATCACTCATTTTATCACCATCTTCAGACATTTGACCAATCTCAAGTTCCAGAAAGCCTTATATACCTGGAATTGTTTCAGCAACATGATCACCAGCCACACTGTTTATAATAGGCACATTTTCTTCTCTTTGCTCTATGTTTAGATCGTCATAGAGAAAATCGGAAGCATACGCTGCACTTTGGGCAACAAGATCAACAACGACACTGTCAGTTGCAGTCTTTTCATTTCTGTGCGCTTTGATATCTTCTAACATTTCACCAAGATCATGTTCATGCGTCTCTGATGTACATGGTATTGCTCCAACACTGTTTATAATAGGCAGTTTCTTATTTTGCTCTTTGCTGATATCATCATAGAGAAAATCAGAAACATAGGCCGTACTTTGGGCAACATGATCAACAATGATACTGTCGGTTGCAGTCTTTTCATTTCTATGCTCTTTGGTATCTTCTAACATTTCAGCAAGATCATGTTCATGTGTCTCTGATGTACATGGTATTGCTCCAGCAAAATGATTGCTGTTAGCTGCAGTTTTTTTTCTATGGGAATCAGTAACACAATTAAAAAGCTGTTCAATTTTTTGGCCTTCAGCAATAACACCAAATCTTCTGTTGGCCTGTTTTATATCATCTTGAAACTTCTTCAAGAGGCTCTTTCGCCTTTTCAGTTTTTCTGCAAATACAAGAACTTTCATGACTGTTCAGCATGTTCATTTGCTAGGATATACATGTATGTACCAAGAAAGTTCAATGGTTGCATGACGGCGACCCAATTTTGATATTGGACAACATTGTATGAATATACACAGATAGATCAATATACACATGGACAGCACTGAACAAGATCAGCTCATGCTGTGTACACTTCAGCTAAAGATGCCCGGCTAAAAGCCGGAATTACATGTTTCATCACTCCATATAATTTGAAATATAACTACCCAATACACTGTTAGTACAAAGGAGGGGGTGACTGGCCCCCGTTTCACTCTCATCCTGTATTACTTCTTGAATCACATGTCATACATCATAACCACACTTAATACTGGATTACGATCGTTGTTTGGTACCTCTGCACTAAAAAACCTACAGGTGTGTCTGCAGGAAAAAGCATAAGGAACCACACTGCTACAATTTTTACGAAGGGACCTTAGTTTTTAATCAACACAATCAAATTAATAATGGTGGTGTTGTGGGAGGAGGAGGGATCTAATTTGGTGAAATTGTGAGAAGCATCTGAACTGTTTGAAATGTGGCGGTAGAATAAACGCAATGGGCACGTTATCTCACTGGTCACGTGACCTGAATAATGGTGTTCCGCACACAATTCACTGGGCTAGCGTTAGGATTTTTTAACCTTTAGCCAATTTGGCTAAAACACCAAAATTTTCTTTAGCCAAATTAGAATCTCTTTAGCCAAACATTAGCCAAAAACTCTTGAGGTTTGGAGCATGCAGAGATGTATGTTACTTTTTTGGCTATGGCTTTAATGTGGCAAGAGGGCAACACAATATAACTGAGAAATGAAGAGCACCACCTGTTTATATGTAGTGAGACAATAATACATCCATTTAATGAGGTATAAATGATATTTTATTGAAAGCATCATATCACACTCATATCTATTATTACGCTGGTGACTTGGACCCACTTCCATCTTTGTCAAGGGACTTGAAGACATCACAGCCTTGAAACATAAATCATGAAATAAATAAAGTTGCGTTTGTTATACATGTAACTCAATGAATAAATTATTCTGGGGACATTTTTTTTTCTAACTGAACTGGGGCCCGTAAACTTGTTCACATTTTGTGTGTAAATTGATTAGCCATGTATACAAGTTATTTCAGAATTGATAGCAAAGCACTCAATTTAACATTAGCAAAATAATGGCTACATGTGAATCAATATAATGTATGCCTTGCCAAGTAATACAGCCATATCTTCACGACGGAGAGAGGGGATCATGCCGTGATTGAATCATTCTATGTCTGCCATTTTCTGCTAATATTGCCCAGGTTTGATGCGAGTGGAACTTCATTTGAACGGAAGAAAAATATTATGTAAAAACTATAGGTATTTCTCAGTTGATTAAGATGATGGATCTTAAGAAACAAAGCACTCTCCGTCTCAGATCTTTGTTTTAAAAATTCAAAATGACAGGCCGTCATTTGCCACCGTAGTGTTACTTAATTACATTTTCAATTTGAAGCTGGATCATGGCGTCCACTTTCGTATTGGGAATATTTTCCTGCGCCAAGCAAGGGACAGTTTTCATGGCAGCCACGATGGATCCCTTGCTCTTTGAATACGCATTCATTGTAGCTTTGTTCATGTTCTGTCTCAGAGTTCCAGCCTTCACTGCTGCAACGTGGTTCTTGCCTGTTTCATGTTTTTTAAATCATTCTGTTTTTTTAAAACGTTCTTTGGTTTAGCATCGCTTTTCCCGGAGGTGAAGACATTCTTTTTCTTTTCGTTCATGCATGTCTTGCAAGTAAATACATGCTTCGTCTTATCATGTTCCAGCCATGAAAAGATTTCTGCTTTAATCGCTCTTGTATCAGATTGATCAGTCTTTGCTTTTTTTTTTGTTGTGGTCTCATGTTTACTCAGCCTCCGGTATCAGCTGTGCCAAGTGACCCAGATCGACCTGCATCATTATCATGCTCATTATGGCACGAATCTCAATCGTTGTCCAGTGGGAGTGCTCCATTTTTACAGAAATAAATAAGCTTGTTCTCCGGAAGAAGCCAAACACTTAATTCTAGCCGAGTGGTGCTCTTTCAAGTCCCAGTTTTAACACATGCATGTTGGCAAAATAGATCGTCGAGAAAATATACCTCTTGCCAAATTGGCGAATGGGTGCGAATTTTTTTTTTTGCCAACTTTGAGAACCATTCCCCTATGGCGAATTGGCGGATGGCTAGCGCGAGCCCAGGTTCAGACTGGTCTTTTACTGGCTAATAAAATGGTTACTCCTCACCTCTGTAATGCATAAACAACATTGTGCCTTTGACACACTTATATTTTATGCACTACAACAACAGAACATTCAACACCAGTTCACGCTTGAAAGGTCACACATCGCGACCCCCAGAATTTATTTCTGAGGAAATACATGTTTCATCACTCCATATAATTTGAAATATAACTACCCAATACACTGTTGATACAAAGGAGGGGGTGACGGGCCAACTTCACTGAAGGTGACACCCCCATAAGAGAATAATCAACAAAAAAGAAACCAAGCAGGAGAGAGAAACGAGTATTCTATGCTAAAAGTGACAACCTATTACCTCTGTAAAACAGACTTTCTATGACAACATATCCTTGAAATTTCTGGTGAAGGTGAACCCATGTTCTGACCCTGTGCTATCAGAGAAATTTCATATTTCTTCAACTCTGCACTGGGCATGATTTCTTGTCATTTTGCACTCTAATGGTAATGCTCTGAGCCTTCTGCTTTCCACTGTGTTTGAATTTTGTCAGTGTCACAACGATCTTGTCTTTCTCCGAAATAAAAATGTCTGGAAAAGTGATAACCTTCTGTTCACCTTTTTGAGATTTTCACACACATCTCGCCAAGTCTGAGGAAAGCATGAAAGGCAAGCAGAAACATGCAATGCAACATTTTCCTTTCATATTTGTCACACACAACAGAACACAAGGAGCGGAGTAAAGACTCTAACACTGAGCGCATGATAGGCATGGGTATATTGCAAGCCCTAACTGTGGGTAAATACTGTATGTGCGAGTATAGCGGCGGAGTCCCCGGGTGTGCTAATCTGGCCCTAGCGACGCTACACCTCCGGCAAACAATGCGTGTTCTGCCATCTTGCCTTTGCAAGATATACTGGTAAAGTCGTATTTAGCAGCGTAATAAAGTTAATATTTTTGGCAAACATCTTCAATTAAATTAGCCTGAACTTTGTCAACAACATGACGAAAACGTGCTCGTATGGCACGTGCAATTCAGACCAACGGTATATTGACAAAAGGGATGATATGAAGGGGGTATTCTTCATCCCATTTCCCAAGCCTAAGACAAAGTTAGATAAGTTTTTGTGATGGATCAAATGTTGTGGTCGCAAAAATTTTGGGGCAGAAAACATTACCAAACATACCTACGTTTGTTCCAAACATTTCGTCGGTGGAAAAGGGCCAACATTAGAGTTCCCTGACCCAATACCTGCTGTGGCAACCGAGTTGGAAAAGAGCATTTTCTTGAAAAGAAAAGCAAGACCGGCACCTAAAGAAAGGACAACCCCCACTCCCAGTAAAAAGTCTCGTCGTAGTGTCGACACAGAAGAAATGAAAGGTCAGTACTAGTTCTTCGTTCTCATCTGTGTCATGAAAGTATTAATTTATACATGTATTTCGAATGGATAATTAATGTTAAATGCAACTTCAGAAAACATCGTTTCGATCGTATTTGGCCGCCATGTTGGAAGATTGTTTACGATGTCGATGTCTTGATGAAGGTAACTTTAGAACTGAGTCTTAGAGCGTAGCTGACTTAAGACAATCGCATACCTACCTGTTAACATCATAAAAATGTTTTTAAATAGCATGAAACAGTAAATATATTAGTATGAATAAGACACGGATGACCACAATACGTTAAGGAAAGCCTGCCTGCGTAGGCAAAGTTATTGACACTGCCGGACATGGCTTCATTCATGATCGGTGTTCTGAGGTTTCCAGACTTGGTTGACTTACTACTACTTATACATGTTCAGTTTTTCATCCAAATGAGAAAGAAATCTATGTAAAAAAAAAAAAAAAGTTATTTTCATTTATTGTTTATTTCCAGTTTCTTCCCAGTCAGAACAGACAGACTCGGAGGTGACGAACCCAACGTTACAACCTACTGAAGTAGGCTTAGATACACAGGTTGCCGTTACCCGAGTGGAAGTTCCCCAGACAGCCGACCTCACTGGAACAAGAGTTACATCCGAAACCAAAATAGATTGTGCAGTACATGGTAGGTCTTTTCTTTCTTTTTCTTTCTTTCTCTTTCCTTCCTTTCTTTCTCTTTCTCTCTCTCCTTTTTTTCTTTTTTTCATTGTTTCTCTCCTCTTTTCTTCTTTTTCTCTTTCTTTTTTTCCCATTCACAATAATTGTTTTGTCTTAATTGAGAATGAAGCAAATTGAAATAAAACGGATAATCTAATTTTTCTCATTCGTGTTACCTTTTTCCTTCTTAAAATATTATGTCTAATAATACAAGGATGAGAGAGAGAGAGAGAGAGAGAGAGAGAGAGAGAGAGAGAGAGAGAGAGAGAGAGAGAGAGAGAGAGAGAGAGAGAGAGAGAGAGAGAGAGAGAGAGAGAGAGAGAGAGAGAGAGAGAGAGAGAGAGAGAGAGAGAGAGAGAGAGAGAGAGAGAGAGAGAGAGAGAGAGAGAGAGAGAGAGAGGCCATAAAGAAGTAACAGGTCATACATTTTTATAAACTTCAATTTTTTTTTTTTTTTTTTGAGATTTAATAATTTTGCCATTTTGTTTTGCTAGGGTAAGAGGATTCACATCCACTCATGTCTGCCTCCTGCCAAACTGATGGGGCATTTGTGGGTGTGCAAAAAAGATATGACAGACGCCACCTGTCAGACTGATATCACCATGGCCCATCTGAGCTCATTTGAAACTCGTCATCTCCAGACACCAGAGGAACTAAAGAGGGAACAAGTCCGGGCAGATGTTATGAAAGACGACATAAGCTGCAAGTTTTATACAGGTATTTATTTCACATTCATACCAGAATAAATTATACAATTATAACTTATTGTAACTAATATTTTCACTTATTATCACACAATGCTTCTGAGCGTGTGGACTAATGGCCAATATATTTACATTCATGTATTAAATTTATTTCCAGGTCTGACACTGGCCATGTTCACTCTCATCTTTACAAGACTGAAGGACAAGGCAGCTAGAATGAATTACTGGAAAGGAGAAAGCAGGACCAGTGCTATTCCCGTAAGTTTTTTTCCCCTTCTCCTTCAAATATAAATTAGTCTTATCTAATATGAGCACAGTATGATGAACACACTCTTAATATTGATACAAATTTTAAAAGTAAGCAAAAGTTGAAATATTTCCAGCAAATAATATCCTTATTAAGATAAGGTCAAACTTTCTCAAGTATATGACTGTGTATTGACTTCCACTTGACACCATATTAACTTTTCAAATTTTCTTCTTTTTATTTTAATTCTACTTATTTTTTTTTCAGGATAGAAGTAGAGGACCATCTAGGAAGCTCAGCTTGTTTCAGGAGTACATGATGTGTTTGCTGAAACTCAGAAGAGGTCTTGAAAATGAACATCTGGCAGACATATTTGGAATTTCAGCCACACTTGTTAGCAGGGTATTTTCATCATGGCTATGTCTTATGTATTTCGAGTTGAAGGTGTTAATAAAGTGGCCCACAAAAGAACAAGTACGATCAAATCTTCCCAAGTCCTTCAAATACTTTCCACGAACAAGAACCATTATTGATTGCACTGAATTTTTCATTCAGAAACCTTCTCTACCATCAACCCAACGGCTAACATGGAGCAGTTATAAGTCTCATAACACTGTTAAGGCCTTAGTAGCCATATCTCCGAGAGGTACATTTACACTTATATCTGATCTATGGGCTGGTTCTGTAAGTGATCAAAGGATAACAGAAGAGAGTGGATTTATTGACTTGCTGGAGCATGGAGACGATGTCATGGCTGACAGAGGATTCTTAATAAGAGACATAGTGACACTGCAAGGGGCTACACTAAATATTCCGCCATTTGCCCATGGAAAGCAATTGTCCAGCCATGCCACAACAAAGACACGTCGCATTGCTCGTGCCAGGATACATGTGGAAAGAGCTATTGGACGAATGAAGAATTTCCGTATCCTAGATGGCAACCTTCCACTGAAAATGAAACCTTTGCTGAACCAAGTGATTACTGTTTGTGCTGCATTATGCAATCTTGACAACTACCTGGTAAAGTGACAGTGATGATATTGGTTTCATATTGAGTGACATGTTATGAGCTGTTGGTTCAACACTTAAACTGACATTAAAATGTCTGGAAAGAACACAAACATATGTATACCATACTCTAATATCACTGACTCAAGACTGGACTTCACATTTATAATTGATGCATTTATCATCCATCCCAAGAACTTTGTGTGACAGTCAACATGCACAACATACTGCCAATGGTATTACTGGAGATCGATGAGCCTGGGTGCTACATAGTTAATGTAAAATTCCTTGATGTCATATGTCATTGTTTCAAAGAACTCTCTGTCGAAAAACACAGGCACTTTCACTAAACCCAACTTTGTGTATATTACTAGATCGCATCGGTTTAGTTCATATATGCCAAGCTGCCCTTGGATTTGTGAATAGTATTGTGAATTTTTTTTCGGTGTCCAAGTGCCATTGTCAAATACACAATCTCTGTTAAGAGCTGCTTCTTTTGGGGTCTTGGTTCGGAAAGCATGTGGGCACTTTATTTCAAGAAGTCTGGTGTCACAGCACTTGCATTTAACCATGTCATCCACAGAGCAGCCCATGAAGGGTGTTTTTTCCCACACACGAAAGCCGTGTTCAACTACTTTAAGGCATTTATGTTGTTTCCGCTCTACCTGCTTGTACAGCAGCCGCGCTTTTGGTTCATTTTTTATTCCATAGGCTAGTGGACCCTTCAGATCACGGACATCAGTATTTGACTTTTCAATAATAGACTTGACAGCTGCTGAGGGATCATCATTTGGCTTTTTCCTGAGAGTTCGCATACGTGACGCAACTCGGTGAAAGTTACTGGCAGTCACCATTCCTTGTCTAACAGTAGACCATGAAGTATTAGATGACTGTCCAGATGTTGCCTCTTGTATGCATGTATGTTATTTCTTCAATGAGTAATTCAGTTCAAATATGAAATCTTCTACACATGGAGTTTGACATTTAGCAATGTAGGCCTGTGCCTTAGACACTACTGTGAGATGCTCAATGTCACTGGTGGCATTTTCTTTGTCCTCTTTTTGCCTAATGGATGGATCTGTTAGAACATCTAAGACGCACGCCTTGGGGTTTGCCTGGAAATATACAAGTGAGCAAGTAACATTAAAATATGCATAAATGGGTTGTATCTGCTGTATTCAATATCAGAAATAAATTTGTGAAATCAATACTTCTGTATTTTTTACTTCCCACATAGATCACTTTTAAACTGAAATCACATTTAAACTGAATAGAATATGCATAAATGGATTGTGTCTGCTGTATTTAATATCAGAAATAAATTAATGTGAAATTACTACTTATGTATGCTTTACTACCCACATAGACCACGTTTAAACTGAATTTTTGTACGTTCTTGTACTATCAAAGTCTTGGAAGCCATTTGATTTTGTTTAAATACTATGTATATTTCTGTTAACTATTAAACTGGTTCAACAAGTATTACGAAACATATTTCATGGAATAATCATCCCCTATCCCCACTACATTCTTCACCTGTCTGATCTGTTCACCAAGAGCCAGCCATTCGGCTTCTGATACTGGAGTCTGGTCTCGCGGATCCCAGGGATCAAAGTCTTCGCATGTTTCCTTGATCATTGATATGCCATACCTGTCAAAAAAAAAAAAAGTAATCTTTGAATGAACACTCTGACTGAGTACATGGTTTCATACTTCAACATTTCCAGTAGAGTCTTCTCATAAGAAAAGTGGACAACTGTAGTTTTTCAGCACACTGGTTTACCTGTGTTTGTAATAATAAAACCTACAGTTATAAATTTTAGGTGGGCTTTTTATTTATTTTTTTTTATTGGACTGACTTACCTATGCTGTAATAAAACTTACAGTTTATGGTCTTTTATCTATGTTTCTGACAGAAGGGTGAATATTTAATTTTGATGATTTTGTTAATGAAGTACATATCACACTACCTTTGTATATAAAAATCTTTTATTGCAACATGCAAGTACAAAATTTAAGAAAAACACACACCTAACAGATTTGACATTCATGTCTTTGATTGGCATTGGTTTATCTGCCTGCCTTGCCCGTCGCACCCACTGCATCGGCCCATCAGTACAACTTTTTCTTTCCATTGCTTCAAGCTTGAAAAGTACTGCTGCAACATGCTTGCAGGCTCCGTCTGCTCTGTATAATAAATAAAAGAAACGCATGATTTTCAAGTGTAAAATGTCTTGCATATGTAGATATATATTTTTTGGCATAACACCTAGGCCTACTTTAAATCATTTGCATGTATAATTTTAAAGAAGAGCAAAACATTCACCTATGTTGAAGTATAACACATTTCATTACTTTTTTCCTTAGTCTTTAAAACAGAATGCTGATCAACCACTCAGCTGTTTATTATCAATACACATTATGAAGGGGGATACATCACATGCAAGAAGACATTCTGCAATCATTCATCGCTGTAATTTTATTTCTGTAAATTCATGTAACTTGCACTTCGACTGGATTGTTATCTGAAGACACTGAAGATAAATGCACCATGAATGCCATTGCCATATTAAATGAAGAGTTATAACATGGGCGATAATACAGAACCAACTTACCCTCCCAAACAATGACAATATGCTGCCATCACATCACTTGTAGCCTTCTCCAGCATAATCCACCATTTGTAGGTAACCTGGTTTTGATATGTTTTGTCCCTTTGCTGGGGTTTCACTTGTGCCTTTATACATACAAGGTGATCTGCATTATCAGGGTGGCAACATTGCATGTCCTGTACGTAACCATCGTAAAACAGTCGGTAATCTTCAAAAGATTTGTACCCTCGTAACTTTCTGCGATCATAGTCCGCCCTATGGATAATCAAGTAATTGAAGACGTCGTAAAGTCCAACGTCCGGCACATCCCCAAAGTCATTGCTAAATGTAAGTTCTTTTAGAGGATCTGTTCCTACATATTTACACTGTGCCAGTCTTGCTTTTACCGTAGTTTCAACTGAGACATTGGCCAGGTCTGGGTCATCTTCCAGGTTCAGTTGCGCTGCACACGCAGCCAGCTGTACAAGTTGCTGTTTTCTGTAGCCTGTTACGCTTATTCCTTTAGTTTTCAAATAATCTTTCAACCTTGGCACTGTGTAGCCAGCAAAATCTTCCATTTTTGACGAAAACTTCCCGCGAATTTCAATATAGCATCACCCTGAGTGCTGTCAAAACACAGGTAAAACCGGTGGAGAAAACATGGCGGAGCTCAATGTTTGCCGGGCATAGCAACAACGATTACGCGCGCCGTCTGGCGGACGCTGGTTGAAACTGCTCTCTCGCACACGGGTTATTCCTTATGCTTGCAACTGCTTTCATTACCAAAAAGGCCTTAATGGGGTCTTCATAATGTTGAATTTTATGAAAGTACACAATTGCAGACAAATGAGACAAAATGGATGAAGCTGCTAATTTCTGCTCATGTAAGTATGCCACATACAATGCGACATCTGTAACACAGCTTGACAGTACTGATCTCTTGTCTAATTAACAGTTTTTGAAAAACCTTCAAATTTCTGCCACACATTTGTGACCCTCCACCACAAAATCAGGCATAAGGGCCCCCCCTAACACATATGGAGTTATATACATTTTCTGAAAGCCTAAGCTCTGGGCTTTCTAATGACGTATCATTCAAGGCTGTAACTTAAAAATTCATAAAGTTATGGGCGTTCAAAGTTGGCAGGCATATACAACAGAGGCTATTCATTAGTTTTGTAAAGTTTCTTAAAGTTCAGTTAAGTACTTTGAAAAATAATTGACCTTGAAGAACATGGTCAAATTTGTAATTTTTACCTCAGCTGACTTGTCAGTCAGCTGAGGTTTTTTGAGGGTCCGTCGTCCATCCGTCCGTCCGTCGTCCGTCCGTCCGTGGTCCACAATTCACCTTTTCAACTTCTTCTCAAAAACCGTCAGCCAGATTCACTTCAAACTTGGTGGAGATGTGCCTTGGGTGGGTCTCTACCAAGTTTGTTCAAATGGTCACGGTCCAGTGATTTTTGGATTTTTAATGAATTTTTTGGTTCTTTTTTGGGTAAATCTTAAAAAAATCTTCTTCTCCGAAACCGCTCACCCAATTGCTTTGATCTCACACAGGAACACTCCCTAGGACTCCTAGTTCTTAATTTGTTCACCTGGTGGCGCTGCAATTTTTTCCTAATTTTTTATGAATTTTTGTGTGTTGTAGCTATTTTCGACTTCTTCTCCAGAACCGTCACTCAGATTAAGCTGAAACATGGTGGATGTGTTCCTTGTAGAAGGGTCAAACAAAGTTGTACACTATGTTGGAATGCTGCGGATTCCTGATTTTTAATGATTTTTTTCAATTCTGGTACTTGTCGGTCAACGAAGCTTTCCTATTGATTACTATGGAAGTCAATGGGCATTCTAATGCTAATTCACATTTTCGACTTCTTCTCCAAAACCGTCATCCAGATTAATTTCAAACTTGGTGGCAATGTACGTTGGCAGGGTTTCAACCAATTTTGTTCAAATGTTCATGCTCCAGTGTTTTTTTGATTTTTAATGAATTTTTTTGTTCTTTTTTTTTGAACAAATCTTAAAAGATCTTGTAAGTCAATGGGCATTCTAATGCTAATTCACAGGACAACTGACACGAAATTTACTGTTTACTTGATAACTTGAGATCTGTTTTGAGTCAGCTACACATGTTAATTATTCTGTATGAAGGTCATGCTGAGACAGTACATGAATGACCGTGACCTCGTTTGTGGGGTAGCAGTGCAACATACATAATTTTACTCTTCATTATAACTTGAGAAGTACTTGAACTTTGATGTTGCACATGTAAGTGTTCTTGTATAAAGTTCAGACTTACTCAGAACATGGTGTCCTTGATCCTTTCCCAAGTTCATAGAGCTGCAAGTGTGATGAATGTCAAGATCAGCTGAGGCACGGGCTGTTCACACAGCCCTCTTGTTAATAATTCATTATTGTCCGCTAATCAGAAATAAAAAATTTGAAACCCACAGATATAAACTTGAATCACTTTCTTTTGGTTTACCTTACTATTCTGTACATCCAATACATTCTTACATGTGATATATATCTGCCATACAGATCATTTTCCTATTATTAGGTACTGGCATGCAAAAATTGAAGTGGATGAAAACAAAGAATAAATAAATGCATTTTATAGACAATTTTAATAGGAATTCAACAAAAAAAACTGCATGGAAATTGATCCAGTCAATCTTTTTTTATCGCAAAATAACTTTTTCCACAAATACCCCGTCTTTGAAATTTTTTACATCTTGTTCAATATAAACATTTTTACATATTGGAGTGCCCATAAAATGAGTAAAAATGGTCACAAATGCATCAAATTTTAAACTTAGTTAGCAGATGCAACATATATGACAAAAAATAAAAAAGATAGCAATCTAGGCTTATAGTTTTTTTTTTAAATTGCAGCCAAAATGTCATAATTGTCCACTTTTGATGCCGCGAAAATGTGGTGGAACGGTACGAGAAGCCATTTTTAACACCTCATCATAAAAAAAGTAATTGTTCAATGCCCTTGAAACTCTCCAATCGTACATATCCTATCACTTTGTACATGCCTATTTTTTTTTCTGGGGCTGTAGATGCACTTGTTTTATTTATATTCAACCTCAAACTTGCAAAAATATTCAATTTTGCCTGCGGAAAAACATAAGAATAGCATAAATCGAACATCTTCAGACTTAAAATTCCATAAAACAAAAACTATTCAACATAAATCCATGAAATTTTCAGCATTTGTTGCTCATGCTACCATCTTTCAAACAATGTAATTTCAATGCTCCAACAATTCATGTTGAATTTTGCCAAAATTATTTCAATATTTACAAATAAGAGCCCCCTTTTGACATCGCAGTTTTGTAGATTATGCTTTTCAACTGTACAACTGACCCATTCATTGAAATACATGTATGCTGCAAACACTTCTTTATTAGCTTTTTATTATATGATGTACATATTTACACATAATTCATCACATGTACTGACAGATAAATCATTAAGGAGAACAGCTGAAGTACAAGCACTTGAACCAGGTAGCAACGAACAGTCACATATTGAAACAATCTTAGCAGTACATCCGCTTGTACACATTATATCGGTCCAACAATTTATTATAATTGTCCACATTCCATATTCTTCCATTTTTCGTTGACAAATCCAAGTCCGAGCAAAATACATATTTTGCTGATATAGTGTCAATGTCTTCAGCTCCTGGCCACCGAAACGCATTTTTTTCACGCCACATTTCTGCAAGAAACTTACAACAGCTTCGCTTTCGGAATGTACTTCTAACACCTGACCAAGATAAAAATCATTGTCATAATACACAGCAATAAGGTGGCCTTGGGAAGTAAATTTAAATTCAAAATCATACTTTGTCTTGCTACTTGGATTTTCACATTCATTGTCACTATAGTCTGAGTTTGACACATCAAGTAATTCTTGTTCATTTACACTTGCAGGTGCATCAAAGTCAGATTCCAAGTCTGAAGCATGCAAGACTTGCTGTTGCACCTCAGGTGCTGGAATGGAGTCCACATCAGTCTGATCCAGGAATGTTTTCAAACGTTCAATCAGAGCCTCCAGCGAGCCAGTCACTTTCAAATTTTCATTTTTTGAATCAAGCACAATTTTATGATACTGCAATTCTGCTTTTAAAGCAGTAATCTTTTCACTTTTTTTTTTCAAGGAAGCCAGCATGTGTTCCACACTTCCGAGAGTTTTACATGGCCCACCATGTTTCTGAATTTGCGAAACAATGGACTGTTTCTTCTGTTTCAGATTATTTTCCTTTTCAATTTTCTTTTGCTTTTCTTCTTGGAGTTTTTTTTTAATTTGTTCTTGTACATTTTTCTCCTGTGTTTTATGAATTCCACAAACTTCTTGCCCTTTCCTGGCCGCCAGTGTAAGCAAGACGCTCTGCTCATCTTTTGATTTGCTGGCAAACCACCCAGACATGGTTTTGTTGCGTTTCAACATGTTAACTGTGCTGTGGTGATGCAAGATGAATTTCTCCTTTTAAACATACTAAAGTCCAAATCTCCGAAACACTGTTCTCCCAACAGGTTTGTAATTTTACAATGCTGCATACGACTTCTCATGTCTGTATCCTGAATATCATGATATCGGCCTCCAGGTAAGAAGTCATGTAACTGCCTCTCCAAAACGAGTGTCAATCCACTGAACACCTTCTCCAATATCTCTTTAACTTGTGGCTGTATGTTTCTGTGTAGTGATGCTAAAACTTCATTTCCTGGAAGACTAAAATCAGTGAATATTGATCTGTACTCTGGAGAAAGCAATGGTGTTGCATCACTGGTAAAATTCCTAAATGACTCTTGCATTTTAGTCACATATTTATAAAAATCAAGATAATGTGTGCTGCTCTGTACCAACATCCAATACGGTCCAGTCACAGTGTAATACACAAGCCCAAGAGCAGTAATATAAGCATCAATAATATCACATGAGACATCGGCTTCCACACTTTGCTGTTTCAAGTTTTTCTTGTCTTTGTGCATACTGAAAAAATCTATTATGTCATTGCGATGAAAATGCAGGGCAGCAGCTCCTTCAAAAAAGTTGTTGAAACGGTTACTATGAAAACTGGTTACATGGGAACTGGTGTTTTTAGAACTGCAGTATGCTGCCCACTCATGACGACAGCCACTTTTTTCGTCACCTCTCGGACCTAAAGTATCACAAGCAGTTCTGATGTATCTTGCAGTACAGCATTCCGCTGTGTTACCAAATCTACTTTTAAATACAGACAGCTTGTCCCTGCCAAGTGGGATATTAATTTGCTTTTCAAGTTCACCAATCACTTTCTCACACATGGAGCTGATTCCTAATAAAAAGTGTGCATTACAATGTAAAAATTCTAACTGTTCTTCTGTACCAAGGACATATTTGCGGTGTTCATCAAGTGCAACGTCGAAAGATTTCATGACTGCCGCTCTGTCGCTCATTAATCCAACCAGTTTTTGCAGCATATCTTTGTAAATGTTGTCTGCTTTTGTGTTTTCATGGTCTGTTTTATCAGCATAAAGATCAGCCACCTCCTGTAAAATACCTGTGGCTACATCTAACAAGGTAGGTGTGTCCTCTGTGTGAACTGAAACAAAACCAGCACTCAAACTTTCACCATTGTTAAGAGTTATTTGATGTCCCACATATTTACGATGGTCTTTTGTGGTGCCATCTGAGTGTAGATCCCATCCTGTTGATTTGCTTATTTCATCACCTATCTGCATCTTGACCAACACATGGCCTTGGTCCGCAAATCGCAGAGCTGTTCTTTCTGACGGCAGCTCGGACACAGAAAAATCTGTGTGGAACACATTTTTCCCCACTGTTTTAATAATCTGGGCACACCGACTCGCAGGCACTTCTGCCTCTCCAACAAGTTCTATCACACATTTTACTATATCCTCTCCGAACTTGTTAACATGCACACGCGTGTGACCAGTCTTCTCTATCTCTTTGTGTTTCGCTTCATCTAACTGACATTCTAAATCATCACAACGGGCTCTGAGCTGTTTAACCTCATTCTGTAAGTTCTTTCTTTGCACTTGACTGCAGTCAACTAGTTGGCGCTTCTTACTTGCTGAAGTTTGTAATTTCTTCACTTGTTCTTTCAAATTTTTGATCCGCTGCTCACATCCATTTTTCACATGTTCCTTCAAAATATTATCATATTGTTCAAGTTTTTTCTCTTTTCTTTTGAGTCTCTTGCAGTATGCTGACTGTCTCAATGAGGAAAATTCACTCCTGGCACATTTCAGTTGATTTTCTTTCACAGCTAACTCTGTTTCCATCTTGATCATTTGTTTTTTGAGGTTTCCGTATTGAGTTTTCTGCACTTTGAGTTCAGTCTCCGTGGCGTTCAGCTCTTTATTTTTTTTGTCACAAAGGACCTTGATGGTATCAATCTCATCTTTTAAGCACTGCTTTGAGTCTATTTCCTCCTGTAATTTCCCACTAAGGCTTTTAATTTCAACTGCCTGTTGTACAATTTTAGTTTTCAGGTCTTCATGTGTATTTTGTGTCTTCTGTTCACAGTCAGCAGATGTGACCAACCTTTCAGTCTCTGTGGCACAAGTAGCTTTACTCTCTGGCATTTTGAAAGCTTTGTGAAGAAATTCTTGAAGCTGAACATGAGTTTTTTTCGACTTGTTTCTCTTTCTGTATTCTTCAACAAGTTTCTTGATACATTTCTTTATCTTACTCTCCGTTTCATTAATGTTCAAGATCCTATGGAGCCACAGTACCAAGGCACTGTACGGGAGTTTTTCTCGAATCCGGGAATGTTCCAGGTCAATGAGGAAACCATTTGTTATATCCTTGGCCTCAACTTTAATGTCACTCAACAATGTGACATCTAGTAAACAGGAGCGGGTGATGCCACATTTCTCAAGGTTGGGTCCCGCAAACTCCAGATTATGCTCCAATGAATAAAATGTTTGCCTTTCCTCTGGACAGGGGATACTTGACACGCCTTTAACTGCATTTTGAATCAGTCCCCTAAATCGTGTAGTTGGAAGATTGGGGAAAAGTTTGTTTGCTAGCTCCTCTATCTGTAGCCAGGATTTCTGCCCTTCAATCTTGATATGGTGCAGCTGTATTAACACTTTATTTGTGCAAGAAACTCTTGGTAAGTTTGGGCGACGCCCTCTTCCTTGAGCAAGGATTACATCTTTGAAGTTACGCAAACACTGGTCATCTGCAAAAAAAAAAAAAAAGAACTTAATAAATATAAAATAAACATTTATAAATATTGATACATGTCGGTAGATTTATTTTATTCTATAAACAATCCTCCCCACAAACCTTCAAGTTAACTTCAATGACAAGAACATTCAGACCTAAATTTTGTGAATTCCATTTTTTGCTCTTTTGAACTTGGCCAGGACAGTTCATTCTGTACCATAAAATTCATTATAGTTACATCAAACTTGCCATTTAATTTTATGCTTTCCTGTAAAGTGCTCAAAAGTTATGTTAAAATTAAGATTTGATGCTATTCTAACAATATTATAACTGCAAAACAAGTTCGTAATGAACGCGTATGAAATTACATTTTATATTATTATACCTCAGAGGAAAATCCGTACACGTGATTGGTTAATTGGGCATGGGACAGTTTTGCCTGTCCACTTCTGTGAAAGTACTGTCCACCGCTCACTGTAGCGCTAGATGGCGCTGCACCTCTGATGTCGCATGACAAATGTATAGAATGTGTGTTATTAAAATCTATTAAATGGAAGCTTTGATGTTTTATTGTTCTTCGGTATAATAAAACAAATGGTGCCCTTGGCCTTGGGGGACAGGAAGAATTGTGAACCTTCGGGATGGACTGTCCACCCTCCGCTTCGCGTCGGGTGGACAGACCATCCCTCAGGTTCACAATTCTTCCTGTCCCCCTCGGCCAAGGGCACCATTTGTATAATGGGAGTGTATGGATATTGGCCCCTTTTATCGCCCATCCGCCATTTTGAGATCGGTAGCTCAAAATACGCAATTTATTTCCAATCAACTTTCACATTTCAAGACAATCAGCCTCTTTATAAAAAAATCATCGCATCTTTAGAGTCTTATAATTTATACCAGTCAACTAAACTTTTCTTTTTGACGACTCTGTGGCCGAAAATACGGAGTTGAACATAGCGTGTGTCTCACCAAGATGAACATGCACGCATTTGCTATAGTAAACAGACTTTCTTTTGGTTTACCTTACTATTCTGTACATCCAATACATTCTTACATGTGATATATATATCTGCCATACAGATCATTTTCCTATTAATAGTATTATTGATACAAGAGATTAAAATATGTACAGAATAATTTTATTGTAAGGCACCACTTGCGATGTTGTCAAGTCTCATTATTCCTTTACATGCCAAGTAACTCCCACAATAATTCCTTTGCCAACCAAGTAACTACCACAACTAACAATTATGTACAGGCTTTTTCTCTGTGTCCATGTTTATAAGCCTTTCATTCAGTTATTCTGTGGTCACATTGACCAACAGCCTCACGTGGCCCAGGAAAAATGGAAATGTTGATTTGCATGATCACTTTGGATGGAGTACTGAAAGGTAAGTCTTTCACATTTTCTTTATCATTTCATTTTGTTCACTATTTTCATAAGTTTTGTTTTAACAGTCTCAATTTTGTTATTGTACACCAAGGCCAGTCTGTTCTAATGGTCTCGCCCACATCCCCTTCCACGACCACGGCCTCTTCCACGACCGCGACCATAGTTGGATGTAGCAGGGCTTTCACTGTCCGAGTCCTGCATTTCAAAGAGTTGAGACTTTTGGACTTGTGGAGCCCAACAGCAACTCTCCATGCCAAGTATCACAGGACAAAACGGTTCTTGTTTTGTCCTGAGCAGTTGTCACATTGGAGTTGCAAGTTGGTTTCCCCAAGTCCATACTTCTCAAAAAAGAAATGCAGGTAGGACACAACCGCGTTTGAACCCTTACTGATGTTATGGGCCTCATCCACCAGGAAGTGCACCTGTCGTGGAATCCCCTCACAACATACGCCAAATATACCACACTTGCGAGGCACAAGAGAGTATACAGGCCCTGGCTGCAGAGGATTACTCGGCAGGTGCACTTGCTGGGCGAAGTCAAAGCTGTAGTGCATGGTCATGCTGCGGCTGCAGGGGGCACTAGTCTGCAGCTCTTCAATGCCTTGGGCTTGGCATGTCACCTTAGCCTGCTGAACCATCTGGTTGTACACTGACCTTTCAAGCTGTGTCACCCTGAGATGTTCTTCTGCCCGCAGAAGTCTTAACGACTTGTCCTCTTCTGACACATTGGCACTCCGGGAGATCAACGTGTTGTTCTGCTGGCATGTCCAGCATAGGTCTGTCATTGGCCGACATGTAAGTATGAAGGGGACCAACTGTTTCCACAGGCTGCGGAAGCTGCTTTCACCAACAATGCGGTTCCCTACAAGTACACAGAAGGAAAAAAGAAACATGAGAACAAATTTTGGACCATTTTGTATAAAAATAATGTGATTACCTGAGATTACATTTTGGTAGACAAACATAATATTTGATCCTCAAGTCATGAAAAAAGTGTATCTTTAATGACATTTTTAATCATCTATCTCATGAAAAAGTGACATGTTATATCTAATGAAGTTGTAAGTTGTCAATTTACTTCATTTGTGCCTTACCTGTACCTTCTTGTGCTTGTCTGTACTGTTTGTAAATATGTACTTTGGTGTGGGAGGATGGCAGCAGCTTTATATCATCCCTCTTAAACCCTAGTACTCTCCCCGGAAGTAACAGAGCATTGTTGTCCGCATATGTCTTAAGAAAGGCTACCACTCGCTGCACATCTTCCAGCACCAAGGACTTCCGGTTGCTCTTTCTGCCCCCTGTCTTCTTCTCTTTGGGCGTTAATCCCTCTGCCCTGTACCACTTCTTGAGTGCTGTGAGACGAGTTTTGCTGATACTGGACACAAGAAGGAAATAAACACTTAGAAAATAATAGTTGTCTTTTTATTTCAGTCATACAACTGATGAAAATAAATAAGTTAACATCAATTCTAAAAATTATACCAGAGTAATAGTTTTTTATTTCTGTCACATGTTCTGGAAGTTAACATCAGTAAGAAAATCAAGTTTTCAAGATGACATGCCCTAGTTGCAAAGTAGGTTTAATTTGCTGGCATAATGTATTTTATTGAAGACTTTTTACTTTATCGTGCTTGGTTGTTACAATCATTTCAAATAAGCTTTTATTCAACTTCATTTAATAGATTTTATTTACCTATGAAGGAAACGGAATGTTTCGACACAAAGTGGCTCTCCATCCAGCCAGTATTCACATTGTGTCCTCTTTCTCGTTTTCTGTTCCGCCCTTTTGGAACACTTTGTCTTGTCCTTCTTGCTCATACAGCTAGAGATCTTTCCTAGCATGACCAACATCTGCTCACCTGTGAATGAAAAACAAAATATTCTGACACTGTTTTATAACACCTAAAATAGTTGGTCTCACATGACAGTGAAATAAAGGCACATGAAGGAATAGAAAATGTTAAAAAGCAAATATTTGTGCCCATTTTCAAACATTATAATATTTTATAAAAGATATAACAGGGCATTAATCAGTAGAATGTGTACCTGAGAATGGAAAACAAAATATTCTGACACTTTTTTATAACACCTAAAATATTTGGTCCCCCATGACAGTGAAACAAAGGCACATGAAGGAATAGAAAATGTTAAAAAGCATAAATTTGTGCCCATTTTCAAGCATTATAACCTTTTATCAAAGATACAACAGGGCATTAATCAGTAGAATGTTATTCATTTTAGTACAAAGATTAGGAAAAATGTACACAAGTATGCTCAAACATTTGTCTTAAATTTAAATCTGTTTGACTCATTGATAATAGTTCTTTAAATCATACACAGATCCGTAGTATTTCATTGTTTTGCTAGGCCTACTGTATCTTTCTTTTCCACTATATGTTTTGCCTTACTGCATTTCACTAAACATTGTATTCAGTTTCTGTATAGCAAAGCACTTTCTTGTGCATAATTAATTCTGACCACGAATTGCTGAATTTTACTCAAATTACTTACGTGGAAGAAGGCTCATCATTTCCAACCTGTGTTGCACCATGTCCTCGGGGGTATACCTGGTGTAGCATGGCTGTCCGTCATTGTGTTTACAAGTACATCTGGAAAATACAAAAGCAAATGGTGCTATACTCTGTTTTTAAATTTTGTTTATAATGATAATCTCTTCAAAACCATTCAAAGGCATTTAGGCCTGAAGGGTCCACAAGTGAAATAATGGTAGATTTTCTGTGTAATATGCACCCACAGGTCCCATAGACTTATTAATTTCAGCTTGCCAAAAGAGAGAATGTGGTTTCAAGCCTACCAGTCTGCATAACTAAGACAGCTGTAACTAATTCAATAACAGAAAATTCCATATCTATAGTCAATAATCATTGCAAAAACAAACCACACATCAATGAGAGAACATTAAAACAAACTACAAATTGATATTATTACATGTACTCAATCACTACATAGCCTACATTCCTGAAATTCATGTTCCTTGACTTTGTTTACACCATTCATTTGCTCTCCCAGTATTGTGAATTGTTGCCTAGTCATTGAACAACGTTCATCGCGGTAAAAGCCAATATTTTTTCTACTTCTGATCAACCATTTCAGCAGAAAACATATCACACATTGGTTTGAGTGATAACTGCAACATGTGTAATCACTGTTATTTCACACGCAAGCAAAACTAATGCATTTCTGAAACTCGTCTATCTTGTTTACATCATTCGCTCCCTGAACTTTATCAATTATCGCCCAGGCATCGATCGCGGTACAAGCCACTATTGAGGCTACTTCTGTTACCTGTTTGGCGAAAGTTTACCCAGTTGATTGTAAATATGTTTCTTGTTAAAAGTCTTATAGAAAATGGGCAATAAATACCTGAGCTGCGCAGCTTTGGCGTGTTCTTCATCAATGTATCTGATTGCTTTTTCCATATTCAAAGTCCTTAATGCCGTCTTTATTGCCTGGTCGTCTTCCGCCGTTGTTTCCGTGTCTGAATCGTCATCTGAATCCTGTTCCGTGATCTCTACAGTGTCCGATGTACAGCCCGAGTCGTTTCCATCATTTGTGAAGTAATCCAACAATAATTGGTCTAGGTTTTCTCGATCTATTGAGGAGGCATTCAGCAGCTTCGCAATGTCTGACGCCGTCTTGCTGACTGAATAACCGAGACACTACGATGTGCGCATGCTCAGCTGTGGCATCATTCGGTTTTAGCCAATCACAGCATTCATATCATCTAAGCATTGCAACAAGGACCATTTGTTTACAGAGAAGCGGTTTCTTTCGGCTTTTGTGATTGGTTGGCTTTAGATCTCTTTCTGTGTAGCTGGTGCCAGGGCTTCTTTAATCAAATGCAGGGCATGCCGACTAAGTTTTCTGGGAAAAACCTCACTGGAACCGTAGATGGTTTTCGGCTGGCGGTTGGGTGTACCTGGAAAAAAGGGTCAATTTGTGCTTGTGATAATGTGTCACATGCCACATTCTGCTGAGAAACAGATGTTAAGTGTCAAACATTCTAAAACAAGCAACCTTAGTAAAAACAGGATTTGTTCATCCTTGGTTGTCTGTTTGTTGATTGCAGATACCAGGGCTTGGTTGTCAGTCATGAAAACTAGATTTTTGTTTGCAAGCGCCTTGCCCCATACTTTTAATGCAGCTACTATGGGGTAGAATTCCAGGACTGCAATATTGAGTCCCTTCCATTTGTCTGGCCATTGACCACTAAACCAAAAATTCCCAAACACAGCAGCATAACCATGAGAACCAGATGAATATGTCTGTAGATGTAGTTTGCATGAAGACAGAAGGGCTGTTGTATGAAAAAATGATTTACCATTGTAGTTCTCCAGAAAGGACACTCAGCCAAAAATTTAGGTCATCTTTGACTTCCTGAGTCAGCTTTATGAAGAGGATACATCCCAAGTTCAAGGGATTTATCTGGAATCCTGCTTTTTTAAATCCCGGATTGAAGTGTAGGGATTTAAAAATGCAGGATTCCAGATAAATCACGAGAACAAGGGATATATCCTATTTATACCATGCCTTCTTTGTTTTCATGAATATAAATGCATTTTAAAATGTATTCACCAAAGCAAATCAGTCCTGTGTTGAAATTTAGCGACGGAAATTGAAGCAGGGATATATGTGTAAGCAGGTGACATATATATCCCTTGAGAAAACAAAGGAGACATGGTATAAGTAGTGGTATGGCTTCCTTACTCCTACAGTAAGATCATCGAGCCTTCTCAGAAAAGCCCTTCCAGGCAGCACTACTGATTAAGTGAAATTTAGTCCGCCTACTACGCCTTGCAGCCATTTTAGTCTCACTGTGATATATTCGCCTGCATATCCTAGATGGAAACCCTCTGTGAAACCCGCTAAGATAATTGCACTTATCTTTTCATCATAACCCTGCAAGTATTCCTTAAGTACCTCTGTTTTCACGGGGTTGGCATTTGCATTTTGTGTGGAGTAATTGGCACCTTGGCTGCGGGGGCGGGGGTGGGTGGGTGGGGGGGTTGGTATTGTTAGATTGGGCAGGTTGTGATCTATTCTGCCTGTTTTTAAAGTTATTCCTTTGCCTTTGGTTATTCCCTTGCTTTCGCCGTGCACACTGAAAGGCCGGATAGGGGCCATTACAATGAAAACATATATGTGGGAAAATGAGCAATTTGCATTTGTGCAATCTCTGCCTGAATGGTACCTATGCCATGTGCCACAAGGGAATTGTTGTAGGGAACTAGACACCAGATGATCATGTCTGTTTTGCCTCTGGCCTGGGCGCTTACCTGAGCTCTTTAAAACGTCTAGCATTCAACATTAAGTACAGCACCAGTCATTTAATGTAGGCCTAGACTTGAACTGCATGTTTTTAAATGAAACTGGGAGAAAGGGCACCAGCAGTGAAAGGTAGCCTTCCAATCCAAAATTCATAAATGCGCATGTTTGATCTCTTCATTTACCAGGCGTGGCAAAAGGAAACTAGTTTCATATTCAGTTTTGAGAAAATTGAAGGTGGTTATTTTCAGATTACCATAATTTCGAAACAATACCTGTATTCGCCACACTTGAGCCAGGACTCCTCAGTTTTCATGCTGTATGCGATGCAACAAATGTGCGAATGAATGAGGTAAACTTCAAAGCCTAAGATTGAGTTTGTAAATATGGACCAAGATTAAATATTACGATATTTCCAACTTCAACAATTAGTCTACTGTTTAAAAAGGTCAATACATTGGGTTTCATCATATTACCACTCTGTAACAAACTATCTTTAAACGAGAAATATTCATACATATTACACACATTCCTGAATTAATATGCTCCAACACTGAGTTGTTGAAACACTGCAAATAAATTATTTTTGGACAGAATAGGGACATTGCCATATAGCTAATCATATGCGTGTACTCTGTGTACATCGAGTGTTGATTTTTGAAAAATAAATATGGTGAGCACATAATAGATGATAAGCTTTGTCATCTTGGTGCCACATGCTTGTTGTCTTCATTGTTAATTTTCTAACAGAAACAGAGAGAAGAAAGCATTCGTTGACGTTGCCAGTCACTACACACGTGTATGAACTAAACGAAATTGGCTGTTCCAGAGAAAATTTAGTGAAATCCTAATGAATTTCCATGAAATATATAATGCTTTATTAATCAGAAATATCCATTTTAAATTTAGGCCTATGTGAAGCAGACGTGAGAACTACCCCCGCAAAAAAATAAGGAGGCCTATATTGCGTATCTGATATGGCAAGCAAAGCCATGCATGCGCCACATCGATCTTCATAATCAGCTTTCATCAGCAAAAAGTAGGCCTTCAAACCTTCAATAAGGTTTTGTGGTGTAGGCCTATATTTTTTGTCTTATCCCTTCCTTGTGCTGGATAAAATGAATAACATATCACCTGCAAACTGCGTAGTCCATGTTAATATTTTTGCCGCCATTTTTTCGATAAATACAGAAAAAATTATAGCCAATTTGCCAAAATACAAAAAGCTATATATAGGTCTGGGTTTTTTTTTTTAATGTACACTTATGAAGTTCAACTCGAGAGCATACAAAGGCTGTTAGCATTTCATTTATAGTTGTGTGGTCTAAATATTTCGTTCCTGGTAAAATTATCATTGACCCAAATGGATGAAGAGGAGTTTGTGTCGGCCCTAGAATAAGCATAACGTAATCCTTCCAGAAGTCATCCAATGGCAAACGTGGATATTGCCTGTGGCTGTTGTGTCCTCGTTCCGGGTCAACATACCCGTGCAGTATGACTAATTTTCTGGACATGCAACTCGCTGACATGGAATAGCTCTGGGGATTTCGTCGTAAATTATCAAATTAATATTTATATAAATTAAAATGACTTGCAAACTGTTCAATGTCAATCTCTAAAATGGGAGAAATTGCGTAGAGCTCATTTGAAACGTCGGCTGAAGTTCTGAATCCACATGGCTCATTAATATTAAATTAGCACCACAAGGGGCTTACAGATTTTAATTCAGGGTGGTCAGGCCAAGATTGCAGCAGGTGATCAGTCCTGTGATGAAAGAAAAGGAGTTGCTACATGAGGACTTCACATTTGACAATTAACTACTCGGACACCATGATAAGCACACCGGGGGGAGAAGCAATTTATCCATGCAGGCCGCACTGATCTGCATGTATGTTTTTGAGACACCCAAATGAACGCTTCTTCTCTCATGAATATGTTTTCGTTTTTTAAATTACATTGGGCCTAAATCAATGAAAAATACTCTTTTTAAACTCATTTCATTTTTCCCTGAGACCTTTTTTTATAATCTGGCTTCTATAAGGAAACAACAGAAAATAAACGATGTAAATAAAGTTTCGGTTTCGAATCATGGATTTCCAGACAATGCACGTTAATAAATATGTACACGTTTTTAATAATAGTTGTAACCAGAATGTTATCAAAAGAACAATAAGTGGCAACTGCCAGAGCGGATTTTGGCTGGGGCCCTTGATAAAGGAACACACACATACAAGTCTCCTTTGGTAGTTAAATCGCAAATTTGTTAAAATATGTCCGCACGTTTGTGAAAGCAGGCCCCGTGAAATACAACAGGAAACCCCCATACATGTACACGGCCAGCAGGTCACATGTCGTTCTGCACTTCTTTGTCGATAAAACGTAGCTTTTTCTCACACACCGTCTTGGCTTATCGATGGTTTTGAGTGAGGTCTTCTTTAACAGGAAAAGACTTAATATAAACTCAATGAAAATGAATTGTAATTTTCTTTCCATATAATTTGGCGGCTGGGCCTGTGCAGTTAGAGAAGGGATAGGAAGGGCGGGTAACAATTCATGCCATGCTTTTCTTGCCCAGCCTTCCATGTCTGCTGCCTGAACTTGAATCTTCGCTGCTTTTACACCAATGACAGTGCAGTAACCTTTTTCATTATCATAGTTTCAATTTTCTACTGAATGTTATTTTCACAGTGCTACACGTAGACAAGAGGACTAAATAAATTAAAACTTCTGATATTTTGTGTACATTTAAAAAACAGAAAACTCTCTCTCTCTCTCTCTCTCTCTCTCTCTCTCTCTCTCTCTCTCTCTCTCTCTCTCTCTCTCTCTCTCTCTCTCTCTCTCTCTCTCTCTCTCTCTCTCTCTCTCTCTCTCTCTCTCTCTCTCTCTCTCTCTCTCTCTCTCTCTCTCTCTCTCTCTCTCTCTCTCTCTCTCTCTCTCTCTCTCTCTCTCTCTCGCTTGTTTCACCATAATTGTGGGGACATAAGTTTCACTACCACTCTGAGGGGACATGAAGAAGCAGCAATGCTAGTACTAATTTGGTTGTGAAATATAACATTGTTACGCCATACTAATTTTGTCTCTCCATAAAAATTGAAACTTTCCCCATTTATGAAAAAAGTAAGAGAACTCAGTTTGGGGACTTTATCTTAAACAGTCTCATACAGTGTTGGCACACTGTAGTATCTCATTTTGTTAGTTTTAGAATATTATCTCACTCAATATAAGGACATAATGTCCCCATACTGTGAGAAATAATGTTCCTAAATTGTGATAACTCAGTAGGGGGAGATTATCTTAAAGTTTCACACAGTGTGGGCACATTGTAGTTTCATGTTATTTATTTTAGGATATTATCTCACTCAATAGAAGGACATAATGTCCCCACCCTGTGAGAAATAGACTAAGTGTTCCAATGTCCTCACACTGTGAGAGATACTGTTCGTAAATTGTGATAAGAGAACGCAGTACGGAGACATTATCTTAAAGTCTCACACAGTGTTGATACATTGTAGTATCTCGTGTTATGTTTTGCGATATTATCTCACTCAATATAAGGACATAATGTCCCCACACTGTGAGAAATAATGTTCTAATGTCCTCACACTGTGAGAGATAATGTTCCTAAATTGTGATAAGTGAACTCAGTATCGGGACATTATCTTAAAGTCTCACACAGTGTGGGCACGTATTAGTATCTCATGTTATTATATGTCACACACATAATCAATATGGGTATGCATATAGGATTCTAGACATTCAATAAATCGAGCTATTGGGATGGGTGTCTCATTGGATGATGATCTTTCTGACGTCACTGGTTGCCATGGTGAATGTGATGCCTGTCTTACTTTTTAACCTTGTATTTTTACATCGAGGTTCATCATTAAGCCTAGCGTTAGGCCTGAACAGGCTCTGGACTGCGTGTTTAGTGGTTTACTGTGTCAGTTTATGATCAAGATTCCATAAATTTAGGTTGTTTTTTGTAAAACTTGAAAATTTGACATATAATAAACCAGATACAGGATCATTCCTTTCAATATTGGGGATGACGTGAATGTTGGCCGCCCAATGTTCACGTCATTCCCATCCCCAGTATCTCCAGGAATGCTCCTGTATCTGGTTATTATATGTTTTAGCATAATTATCTCACTCAATATAAGGCCATAATGTCCCCACACTGTGAGAGATAATGTTCTTAAATTGTGATAGAGAAATCAGTATGGGGACATTATTTTAAACAGTCTCATACAGTGTTGGCACAATGTAGTATCTCATGTTGTTATAGAATATTATCTTGCTCCATATAAGGACATAATGTCCCCACACTTTGAGAGATAATGTTCCCAAATTGTGACCCTCCACCACAAAATCAGGTATAAGGGCCCCCCTAACACATATGGAGTTATATACATTTTGTGAAAGCCTAAGCTCTGGGCTTTCTAATGACGTATCATTTAAGGCTGTAACTTAAAAATTTATAAAGTTATGGGCGTTCAAAGTCTGTCATATGAGCAATCACAAATTGGAGAAAATCGCATTTAAAGTTTTGGTACCCATATATTCATTATCTCCCTAGCAACGGGCATTAATTTTTACTCAATTGATCTGAAACTTGGCAGGCATATACAACAGAGGTTATTCATCAGTTTTGTAAAGTTTCTTAAATTTCAGTTAAGTACTTTGAAAAATAATTGACCTTGAAGAACATGGTCAAATTTGTAATTTTCAATAATTCATGATTGTCCGCTAATCAGAAATAAAAAATTTGAAACCCACAGATATAAACTTGAATCACTTTCTTTTGGTTTACCTTACTATTCTGTACATCCTATACATTCTTACATGTGATATATATCTGCCATACAGATCATTTTCCTATTATTGAAACAAGAGATTGAAATATGAACAGAATAATTTTATTGTAAGGTGCCACTTATGATGTTGTCAAGTCTCATTATTCCTTTACATGCCAAGTAGCTCCCACAATTATTCCTTTGCCAGCCAAGTAACTACCAGAACTAATAATTATGTACAGGCTTTTTCTCTGTGTCCATGTTTATAAGCCTTTCATTCAGTTATTCTGTGGTCACATTGACCAACAGCCTCACGTGGCCCAGGAAAAATGGAAATGTTGATTTGCATGATCACTTTGGATGGAGTACTGAAAGGTAAGTCTTTCACATTTTCTTTATCATTTCATTTTGTTCACTATTTTCATAAGTTTTGTTTTAACAGTCTCAATTTTGTTATTGTACACCAAGGCCAGTCTGTTCTAATGGTCTCGCCCACATCCCCTTCCACGACCACAGCCTTTTCCACGACCGCGACCATAGTTCGATGTAGCATGGCTTTCACTGTCAGAGTCCTGCATTTCAAAGAGTTGAGACTTATGGACTTGTGGAGCCCAACAGCAACTCTCCATGCCAAGTATCACAGGACAAAATGGTTCTTGTTTTGTCCTGAGCAGTTGTCACATTGGAGTTGCAAGTTGGTTTCCCCAAGTCCATACTTCTCAAAGAAGAAATGCAGGTAGGACACAACCGAGTTTGAACCCTTACTGATGTTATGGGCCTCATCCACCAGGAAGTGCACCTGTCGTGGAATCCCCTCACAACATACGCCAAATATACCACACTTGCGAGGCACAAGAGAGTATACAGGCCCTGGCTGCAGAGGATTACTCAGCAGGTGCACTTGCTGGGCGAAGTCAAAGCTGTAGTGCATGGTCATGCTGCGGCTGCAGGGGGCACTAGTCTGCAGCTCTTCATACCTTGGGCTTGGCATGTCACCTTAGCCTGCTGAACCATCTGGTTGTACACTGACCTTTCAAGCTGTGTCACCCTGAGATGTTCTTGTGCCCGCAGAAGTCTTAACGACTTGTCCTCTTCTGACACATTGGCACTCCGGAAGATCAACGTGTTGTTCTGCTGGCATGACCAGCATAGGTCTGTCATTGGCCGACATGTAAGTATGAAGGGGACCAACTGTTTCCACAGGCTGCGGAAGCTGCTTTCACCAACAATGCGGTTCCCTACAAGTACACAGAAGGAAAAAAGAAACATGAGAACAAATTTTGGACCATTTTGTATAAAAATAATGTGATTACCTGTGATTACATTTTGGTAGACAAACATAATATTTGATCCTCAAGTCATAAAAAAAGTGTATCTTTAATGACATTTTTAATCATCTATCTCATGAAAAAGTGACATGTTATATCTAATGAAGTTGTAAGTTGTCAATTTACTTCATTTGTGCCTTACCTGTACCTTCTTGTGCTTGTCTGTACTGTTTGTAAATATGTACTTTGGTGTGGGAGGATGGCAGCAGCTTTATATCATCCCTCTTAAACCCTAGTACTCTCCCCGGAAGTAACAGAGCATTGTTGTCCGCATATGTCTTAAGAAAGGCTACCACTCGCTGCACATCTTCCAGCACCAAGGACTTCCGGTTGCTCTTTCTGCCCCCTGTCTTCTTCTCTTTGGGCGTTAATCCCTCTGCCCTGTACCACTTCTTGAGTGCTGTGAGACGAGTTTTGCTGATACTGGACACAAGAAGTAAATAAACACTTAGAAAATAATAGTTGTCTTTTTATTTCAGTCATACAACTGATGAAAATAAATAAGTTAACATCAATTCTAAAAATTATACCAGAGTAATAGTTTTTTATTTCTGTCACATGTTCTGGAAGTTAACATCAGTAAGAAAATCAAGTTTTCAAGATGACATGCCCTAGTTGCAAAGTAGGTTTAATTTGCTGGCATAATGTATTTTATTGAAGACTTTTTACTTTATCGTGCTTGGTTGTTACAATCATTTCAAATAAGCTTTTATTCAACTTCATTTAATAGATTTTATTTACCTATGAAGGAAACGGAATGTTTCGACACAAAGTGGCTCTCCATCCAGCCAGTATTCACATCGTGTCCTCTTTCTCGTTTTCTGTTCCGCCCTTTTGGAACACTTTGTCTTGTCCTTCTTGCTCATACAGCTAGAGATCTTTCCTAGCATGACCAACATCTGCTCACCTGTGAATGAAAAACAAAATATTCTGACACTGTTTTATAACACCTAAAATAGTTGGTCTCACATGACAGTGAAATAAAGGCACATGAAGGAATAGAAAATGTTAAAAAGCAAATATTTGTGCCCATTTTCAAACATTATAATATTTTATAAAAGATATAACAGGGCATTAATCAGTAGAATGTGTACCTGAGAATGGAAAACAAAATATTCTGACACTTTTTTATAACACCTAAAATATTTGGTCCCCCATGACAGTGAAACAAAGGCACATGAAGGAATAGAAAATGTTAAAAAGCATAAATTTGTGCCCATTTTCAAGCATTATAACCTTTTATCAAAGATACAACAGGGCATTAATCAGTAGAATGTTATTCATTTTAGTACAAAGATTAGGAAAAATGTACACAAGTATGCTCAAACATTTGTCTTAAATTTAAATCTGTTTGACTCATTGATAATAGTTCTTTAAATCATACACAGATCCGTAGTATTTCATTGTTTTGCTAGGCCTACTGTATCTTTCTTTTCCACTATATGTTTTGCCTTACTGCATTTCACTAAACATTGTATTCAGTTTCTGTATAGCAAAGCACTTTCTTGTGCATAATTAATTCTGACCACGAATTGCTGAATTTTACTCAAATTACTTACGTGGAAGAAGGCTCATCATTTCCAACCTGTGTTGCACCATGTCCTCGGGGGTATACCTGGTGTAGCATGGCTGTCCGTCATTGTGTTTACAAGTACATCTGGAAAATACAAAAGCAAATGGTGCTATACTCTGTTTTTAAATTTTGTTTATAATGATAATCTCTTCAAAACCATTCAAAGGCATTTAGGCCTGAAGGGTCCACAAGTGAAATAATGGTAGATTTTCTGTGTAATATGCACCCACAGGTCCCATAGACTTATTAATTTCAGCTTGCCAAAAGAGAGAATGTGGTTTCAAGCCTACCAGTCTGCATAACTAAGACAGCTGTAACTAATTCAATAACAGAAAATTCCATATCTATAGTCAATAATCATTGCAAAAACAAACCACACATCAATGAGAGAACATTAAAACAAACTACAAATTGATATTATTACATGTACTCAATCACTACATAGCCTACATTCCTGAAATTCATGTTCCTTGACTTTGTTTACACCATTCATTTGCTCTCCCAGTATTGTGAATTGTTGCCTAGTCATTGAACAACGTTCATCGCAGTAAAAGCCAATATTTTTTCTACTTCTGATCAACCATTTCAGCAGAAAACATATCACACATTGGTTTGAGTGATAACTGCAACATGTGTAATCACTGTTATTTCACACGCACGCAAAACTAATGCATTTCTGAAACTCGTCTATCTTGTTTACATCGTTCGCTCCCTGAACTTTATCAATTATCGCCCAGGCATCGATGAAAACTAGATTTTTGCTTGCAAGCGCCTTGCCCCATACTTTTGGCGTGTTCTTCATCAATGTCTCTGATTGCTTTTTCCGTATTCAAAGTCGTTAATGCCGTCTTTATTGCCTGGTCGTCTTCCGCCGTTGTTTCCGTGTCTGAATCGTCATCTGAATCCTGTTTTGTGATCTCTACAGTGTCCGATGTACAGCCCGAGTTGTTTCCATCATTTGTGAAGTAATCCAACAATAATTGGTCTAGGTTTTCTCGATCTATTGAGGAGGCATTCACCAGCTTCGCAATGTCTGACGCCATCTTGCTGACTGAATAACCGAGACACTACGATGTGCGCATGCTCAGCTGTGGCATCATTCGGTTTTAGCCAATCACAGCATTCATATCATCTAAGCATGGCAACAAGGACCATTTGTTTACAGAGAAGCGGTTTCTTTCGGCTTTTGTGATTGGTTGGCTTTAGATCTCTTTCTGCGTAGCTGGTGCCAGGGCTTCATTAATCAAATGCAGGGCATGCCGACTAAGTTTTCTGGGAAAAACCTCACTGGAACCGTAGATGGTTTTCGGCTGGCGGTTGGGTGTGCCTGGAAAAAACGGTCAGTTTGTGCTTGTGATAATGTGTCACATGCCACATTCTGTTTAGAAGTCACATAAATAGCTGCGAAACAGATGTTAAGTGTCAAACATTCTAAAACAAGCAACCTTAGTAAAAACAGGATTTGTTCATCCTTGGTTGTGTGTTTGTTGGTTGCAGATACCAGGGCTTGGTTGTCAGTCATGAAAACTAGATTTTTGTTTGCAAGCGCCTTGCCCCATACTTTTAATGCAGCTACTATGGGGTAGAATTCCAGGACTGCAATATTGAGTCCCTTCCATTTGTCTGGCCATTGACCACTAAACCAAAAATTCCCAAACACAGCAGCATAACCATGAGAACCAGATGAATATGTCTGTAGATGTAGTTTGCATGAAGACAGAAGGGCTGTTGTATGAAAAAATGATTTACCATTGTAGTTCTCCAGAAAGGACACTCAGCCAAAAATTTAGGTCATCTTTGACTTCCTGAGTCAGCTTTATGAAGAGGATACATCCCAAGTTCAAGGGATTTATCTGGGATCCTGCTTTTTAAATCCCGGATTGAAGTGTAGGGATTTAAAAATGCAGGATTCCAGATAAATCACGAGAACAAGGGATATATCCTATTTTTACCATGCCTTCTTTGTTTTCATGAATATAAATGCATTTTAAAATGTATTCACCAAAGCAAATCAGTCCTGTGTTGAAATTTAGCGACGGAAATTGAAGCAGGGATATATGTGTAAGCAGGTGACATATATATCCCTTGAGAAAACAAAGGAGGCATGGTATAAGTAGTGGTATGGCTTCCTTACTCCTACAGTAAGATCATCGAGCCTTCTCAGAAAAGCCCTTCCAGGCAGCACTACTGATTAAGTGAAATTTAGTCCGCCTACTACGCCTTGCAGCCATTTTAGTCTCACTGTGATATATTCGCCTGTATATCCTAGATGGAAACCCTCTGTGAAACCCGCTAAGATAATTGCACTTATCTTTTCATCATAACCCTGCAAGTATTCCTTAAGTACCTCTGTTTTCACGGGGTTGGCATTTGCATTTTGTGTGGAGGAATTGGCACCTTGGCGGGGTGGGGGGGTGGGGGGTTGGGGGGGTTGGTATTGTTAGATTGGGCAGGTTGTGATCTATTCTGCCTGTTGTTAAAGTTATTCCTTTGCCTTTGGTTATTCCCTTGCTTTCGCCTTGCACACTGAAAGGCCGGATGGGGGCCATTACAATGAAAACATAGTTGGGAAAATGGGCAATTTGCATTTGTGCAATCTCTGCCTGAATGGTACATATGGCATGGGCCACAAGGGAATTGTTGTCGGGAACTCGACACCAGATGATCATGTCTGTTTTGCCTCTGGCCTGGGCGCTTACCTGAGCTCTTGGCATACCGATAGGTCATGTACAGTTCCGAGTTAAGCTCATGCCATGGCCTTGTATCACTTATATGGGCCACTCTGAATTCGTGGTCATAATTCAGCCAATCAAATTTCATTATGTAGACCGCTATGTACACATTAAATGCGGTCACCCAATCCAAAATATTCAAAATGTACATAGTTTGATGCTTTTTGCCCTTTTTCCTCTTTTCAAATAATGCCCCTGGTTTACGGACTGCTGAAAGAAGTTCCCCCAGGTCCACATACTTGTCCTTCCAGATCTTGTGCTTTAGCTTATCTGGGACTCTCAAATCCAGCCTAACCCTACTAGTATTAAAATTACTCGTAGAAACATCACTGTCACTAGAATCATTGCTTGAAGATCTGCTACTGCTACTACTACTAGAAGTGGGTGAGCTACTGCTTTCGTTCTTACGTGATTTTTTGTGCTTTCTGTTGCCTCTCTTGATTTTATGCCATGTACATCTGTCCAAACTGGAGTCTGACTGGGATGTGTCATGTGCATGCTTGCGACTTTGCTTGTACTTTCTCCTTCGCAGAGATCTACAGTTACGCTCGCGTAGAAGTAAACAGGGGTTCTACGCAGCTGCGTTGGTCCAACACATTGTCTACACATTCGTTCATTTGTCTAGGCAGTGTCTACGCACTCTATGCAGTGTCAACGAGGCAGCTGCGCTGTGTCAACGCAGTGTCTACGCAAGGGCTTTGCATCGAACTATACGCTTTGGCGACTGTATACGCGTACATATATGCATATATTGGATTCCACGCGTTGGCTTGACACCAGATAAAATAACTCTCTGTGTTGGGCACAAATATTCACCTGGTCTGTCTTGAAAAGATTTCTGAAGTGGATTATACTGGGTATAATACTGACAGATTGGTCGTTATGGCTGAAAACATTTTAATCCACAAATTGCAGTTGGAAGCTTTAATATGTAATTACTGTTTTGTTTCTGTCAGTGACGACTCGTTCAAGACTGAAGTCATATTATATCACCAATTTAAAAGACTTTCATATATTTGCCATTTGCTGCCAGCTGCATAACCTGTTAAAACATCTAGCATCCAACATTAAGTACAGCATCAGTCATTTAATGTAGGCCTAGACTTAAACTGCATGTTTTTAAATGAAAATGGGAGAAAGGGCACCAGCAGTGTAAGGTAGCCTTCCAATCCAAAATTCATAAATGCGCATGTTTGATCTCTTAATTTACCAGGCGTGGCAAAAGGAAACTAGTTTCATATTCAGTTTTGAGAAAATTGAAGGTGGTTATTTTCAGATTACCATAATTTCAAAACGATACCTGTATTCGCCACACCTGAGCCAGGACTCCTCAGTTTCCATGCTGTATCCGATGCAACAAATGTGCGAATGAAGGAGATAAACTTCAAAGCCTTAGATTGAGTTTGTAAATATGGACCAAGATTAAATATTTATTTACCATATGTCCAACTTCAACAATTAGTCTACTGTTTAAAAAGGTCAATACATTGGGTTTCATCATATTACCACTCAGTAATAAATTATCTTTAAACCAGAAATATTCATACATATTATGAGCTATACGACAAGGCAAATGTCGAAAATGATTGGAGGCTTTTAACGTTCAAAATAGTTTGACTAGTTTTGTGTCTAGCTGACACTCATCAGGAACAGAACTGGTTAAAAACTGCCGGCGCCAGGTATATATACCCAAGGTTAGCTAACGTGCGTTGCTACGTGAAACACGTGCCTTTGTTTATGTAGGACAGTAGCTCAGTGTGAATGACGATGTCAGCTTCACTGTGATTCAAAAAGCCGTGTTTTTGAATGGGTCTGGTTTTCCAAATAAATGCCAGGAATTCTCCCAGTTAGGTCAACTGGTACACAAAATTAGGCTTTGATGGATCAGAACAGCTGGGTAGCTGTGGTGATGCCCTGACTAGGGGCTCCAGGGGTGTATGTTTCTCTCCTGTTTTGTGGGTTTGGCAATTTTTAATTTTTGAGCACAAATGTGGTCAAAGAACAGATAGCATGGGGAAGTGAGCTAAGATAATAAAAATTTAGCATTATACTGAGCAAGAAAGCTCACTTTCCCATGATATTGAGGCCGAATGGTTCAATTGAGCGAAGCTGGTGCATCCAATGTTTCTCTCTAGTTAGCCGCAAATCTCTGCTGCGTGCTAGTCTGGGGGGGGGGGGTTCGGATGTATTCTAGTACATGGACTTCAAGGTCGAGTCCTGTGTGGTTCGCTAGGGCGAAGTGTCTCCCCAGTGGTTGTGTCACTACTTTGTTGGTAATGTGACGAAAGTGTTCGCGGAGTCTGTCTCGCAGAGGACATTTGGTTTTTCCTACGTACTGTTTGTGGCAAACTTTACAAGTTAGGAGGTATACGAGATTGGAGCTCTCGCAGCATGCCCCCTTTGGGACTAAATAAGTCCTTTTTGTTTGTGTGCTTGCGACCTGTCCTGTGGTGTTTAGGCAGGAGCAGTATTTGCAATCTTGTCGATTGCATTCATTGACATGTTTTTTGCCTGAAATTGCAGGGTTCAGGTTAGTGAATGTGGAGTCTTTGATTCTCAAATGAACCAAAATGTCCCCCAGGTTCTGAGGGCGCTTGAACCCTATGGTCAATTCCTTGTTTACTAGTACTTCAGCAAAGCGTGAAGCTTCTAGAGCGGTCCAACTTTTTTGGATGATATCTCTGATTGGGGGTAGGGCCGGGTTATACGTAGTGATTAAGAAAAAAATTCTCTGAATCCCTGTTTTGGTCTTCTTGGCGTGATGCCAAAAGAATGGCTCGCTCAACAGAATGTATTTTAAATTTTGTTTCTGTTAAGATGGAGGGGGGATAGTCCCTCTTTTCATAGTATCTGAGAATTTTGTCGGAATTTTCCTCAAAATCTTCAAGTTTGCTGCAAATTCTTTTGATTCGCAGCAACTGGCTGTATGGCCCCCCTGTTTTGGAATGTTTAGGGTGGGCTGACCTGTAATGCAGATACCTGTGTGTATCTGTTGGTTTTACATAGAGTCTAGTATACGCTCTACGTTGGTCATTTATTTTGACCTATGTGTCAAGATAGTTTATCTCTGTTTTGGAATATTCACATGTGAACTTGATGGTAGGATGACTCGAGTTCAGATGTTTCACGAACGTATTTCAGGAGTTTTTGATCTTCTAGTTCTGCCATGAAAATATTGGCAAAAGATGGCGCCACTTTTGTACCCATAGCAATCCCACTTATTTGTAGAAAGTGATCCCCATTGAATTGGAAATTGTTACAAGTGAGGACAAGCCTAAGTAGGCTTATCAATTCTGCTACGGTGGGTCTTTGGGTGTGGTCCCTGTTGTGTAACAGGGCTCTTGCTGCGCTGTGGAGTCCTTCATTGGTTGGTATGTTCGTGTACAATGACTGTACATCTAAAGTTACCAGTAGTGTGTTTTCTGGCAAGATAGGCAGTGCTTCAATCTTGTTTATGAAGTCAGGAGTGTCTTTTATGGAGCTGGGGATTTTTTTCACAAGTGGTTTGAGAAAAAAATCTACAAAAGCTGAAATTCTTTCTGTAGCACATTCATTTGCACTCAATATGGGACGCACTGGTGGTGGTACTACTCCCTTGTGTATTTTGGGAAGAAAATACATGCTGGGAACCCTGGGTTCTGTAATGTATAAGTAATAATACGATTTGGAACTTGTGCTTTTATTGTCAAGCATTTGTTTCAGGGTTGACCTAACTCGTTCATTGTGTGTCATGGTTAAATTACATTGAACCTTTCTGTAGTGATTCTCATTGGACAATTGTGTTTTGGCTGTGGCTATGTAATCGGTTTTGTTTTGTACTACAATGGCCGAGCCTTTGTCTGCGTTTTTTGCTTTGGCAAGTCTGAAATCTCTTTGCTGTCATTGTTGGGTTTGGAATTAATGAATATGGATCATGTGTTTCTGTACTATTTGAAAATTACTTCACTGGCTATGTTGTGCTGCGGGCTTTGTTCTCCGACTCATAGTTATAGTGGAGGTAGGGTGTGTTTATAATGTTCCAGATTCATAAATGTCACAAAAACGATGTAGGCCTACTTTACTCTTTTACTTTAAACTTAGCTGACTGACAAGTGGGGAGAACTAAAAGGTGATAGGCCTAACAGGTCTCTTTTTATTTTTGGCAGAAGAAATGAAATTTGTGTTTTGGGTGGTTAGGCCTATACATTTTGGAAAAAGAATTAGTGTCTGCAGTTAATGATGAATATTTCTAAGGTTGAGAGGACCGGTGTAAAACCACCAGTTGCCTTTTATGGGTGACTGCCTGTCTCAAGTCAGGAGTGAAATTTGTTTCTTCACATTGGTATTGGAAAAGAAATGTTGATGCTTTGGCAAGTCTGAAATCTCTTTGCCGTCATTGTTGGGTTTGGAATTAATGAATATGGATCATGTGTTTCTGTACAATTTGATCACTATGTCTTGGTTGGTCTTTAATTCTTTAAGGCCACATCTTTCTTCCCGAGACAGATTATCTGTCTTCGGAATTTTTGGTTGGATTTTTGCCAAGTCATGTTTAACTGATCTACAAAATGCTTCTAGGTTGGGGCTTGCTAGTTCAGCCTCTGTGGGCGTGAATGTGCTAGGTATTTTGTAGTTGCACACTGACATTTCTGTGTCAGATTCAGTGGAGATGGCATTGTCAATAGAAGTTTGTTGTTGGGGAGTGACCACATCTGTGGTATGAAGTCCCTTGTTTTCCTGAAGGTTGTGGAAAAAACATTTCAGTTTCAGAGTTCTAAAAAATCTCTCAAGGTCACTGACTAGGTTCCCCATGTCCGGTTCTCTCGGGATTGGACAAAAGTTTAGCCCTTTATTTAGGACACTTTTCTGTGACTCTGTGAGATTGTAGTCAGATAGATTGACTATTTAATCTTCCGGGATTAAAATATTTTCCCTTCGATTGTTTGAATTGTTAAAATCCAAAGTGTGTATGAATTCGACTTTGTGTGCACAAGAATCGAATAAAGATTTGACTGTACTCACCTGAGCTTCAGGTTGAAGAATAGTGGTGTCTAGGGCTGTAACGATACACCTTTTCACGATACGATACGTATCCCGATACGGAACTGACGATACGATACAAAACGATACAATTTGATACTTAACCATAATAATACAGGGGTCACATTATTTCAGTACGGGTTCGTTGGACCCATCTTTCTTCTTTTTCAGGAAAAATAGTGGGTCCATGAACTGAATCGATGGGTCCAGTCTGAAATTGTGCATCTGGACTTTTGATGTAATTTGATTAATTGAGTTTAATTGGAATAATCAACACTAGTAACTTGTTTTGGCGTTAGTGGGTGCGTTTCGGCATTTCAGGGCGGTTCCCGGCGTTACACAGCATTTGCCGGCGTGAGACTGCGTTTGCCGGCGTTGCAAACGCCGACTAACGCTGGCAAACGCCAAAATCCAATTAAGCCTTTTGGGGCTCGGCGTTTGCCGGCGTTAGTCGGCGTTTGCCAACGTTAGTCAGCGTTTGCCAGCGTTTGACACCCTTTCAATGCCGGCAAACGCTCAGTTGTCCTCTCAACAAGTTAACTCAATGGGATACATGTAAAATTTGAATTCAGTTGAACTGGGATTAGAAGGATCCATGGAAATTTGTGTCTTGTACTTATACTAATCATTAATATACTTTTATTTTTTATACTCATGGGCAACACAACATAATTATCTTTAATATTATGATGATGATTTATCCATTGAGGTGTATGTGTATGAATGGCTTTGCTCATGATCACTGATATATATATATATTTTGGTCACTCCAATCTTGGTTGCAAAGCAAAGACAAACAAACAACCCTGTTTTCAATTTTATTTAAACACAGCACAGCAATTTTTTATTGTTTGTACCGCACAAGTCAGCAATGCATAGCTTTGTGCTAGCATAGATGTGAATCCCTGTGAATATAATACATGCCTAGTCTTCTCATAGATTCTTTATCAACAAGGAAAACACAAAAATTGGAATCCAATGCCGTTATGCAACTACCGATGTGGGAAAGATCTGCCTGTATTCATAACTGGATACTCACCATGGTCAATGACATTCATTCTCTTGCGTTCTGCAAAAAAAAAAAAAATCATTGGATGCAATTTTTAGACTTAGGTTTATGCAGATTCTAGTCCAATGCATCACATTAAAGAACATTTATATGTATACTAAATCATCACTTTTCGAAGTATGTTTAAACAAGTCTGTCCGTGCAGTGTATGGCATAAAGATGTGGTCAATGTGAAATTTAAAGCTCTTCATTGCTGAACTATGTCATGATTCTTGAACCATACGCGATCTATCAATCCATGCACCATATCCATGCCAGTCATCCCAACTTCAAGATTTTTCTCGTCTGTCCGTTATAATTAATAGTAGTTTTTGGCAAAACCCTCCTTAAACTTACAAGTTCTCTGGTTATAAAAATGCCTTTGACCACAGTGGGGGCTTGAGTGTGTCCCCAACCCAAAAATATCCAGAGACTGCAACAAGGGGGGCAATTCATCTCACAGTCACACCTATACACCACAAAGGAAATATAGTTGCGACATAAACAACACTTTAAATGATACAGCAAGGGTGGATGACAGCATCTAAACTGAAAGGGTTATTTAAAATTTTAGTTTAGACTATTTTGCCATGTGTAATTATTCTAGATTTCTGGTCAAACAAGAAGTGAAACTTCAGGATGGAAGAAGAAAACACAATACATGATATTTTTATAAAGACTATAGTTTTTGTATTGGCCTACATGTATTCCGTGAACTTTAAGAACACTTCACATATCTGTTTTTAATTATATTATACACACAGTAAGCAGGGACACTGACACAAAACAGAATTTATGCAGCATGGTCTTATCTATATGTCAGTATATAAGTATATAAATCTTTTGAGCACAGCAACTTATAAACTAGTATTACTCATGAGTATTATGTCTTTGACATTATTTTTATTATTATTTTTTTAATCTGATTACTTGCACCAAATTATTTGCCAATGTTTGGAGCAGCAGTGATGAGTGATGTTTTTGGGCACACTAACATTGGTACAGTAAGTGTCACCAATTTTTGCCTGAGGGCAGCACCATATGGGGTGGCAATTCGCCTGTGACACCAGCACTGGGAGGCAACAAAACCCTGAACAGTGCCACAAGTCAGAAGTCTCTACCTCATCAGATTGGCAGCGTCCAAGTAAAACGGGAACCCAGTGAGGACATGGCATTCAAGGTCCCAGGGTCCTTGGATGTCCTCATCATCTCAGGTCATAAGTGATGTCAGAGTGAAAGAGGAACCCCCTGCTAACTGCCTTTCTGAGGTGGTCCAGGGCTGTCCAAAAGAACTGGAGTATTCTAGCATGGAAACAGCGTATGTTGCTGGGATACCAAAGTGCGTGATTGAGGAGGATCTGAAGAGCCTCTTCTCGATTGGAGGAGTTGTCCGCTATGTTAAGAAATACCCATCGAAACATGCTGAAAATGAAGACTTTGGCTTTGTTGGATACAGCTCTGTAGATGAGGCGAAGCGTGCCATCAGAGTGCTGCATAACCACAAGCTGCAAGGCTGCTGCTTGTGCGTTTAGCTGTCTCGCAAATCTACTCAGAAGCACACAGACAAAACATCCAAAGAAATCTTAGAGCTCCTCAGGAAGCACCAAGCTGGAATGAAAGAGCTTAGGGATGAGGTGAAGAACTTAAGACAAGCCAGGAGATCCCCGGAAAACCACGCCCTTTGCTTTTGCTGTGGGTTTGCCGAGCACTTCATTCGGGACTGCCCAATGCCTTATGTCAAGATCAAGATGGACGCCGCAGAGTGATTTGCTATGCCAGTCGTGGTCTTCGGCCTGGTGAGAAGAATTTAAAAAATTATAGCTCGACCAAACTTGAACTTCTTGCACTCAAATGGGCTGTGACAGTGAAGTTTCGTGAATACTTCCTTGGAGCCCACTTTGTCATCTTCACTGACAATAATCCACTTAGCTACCTCATGACGAAGACAAAGTTGAGTGCGTTCGAAATGGGCTGGGTGGCACAGCTATCCCAGTTCGACTTTGAGGTAAATATACCGGAGTGCTCGAGCCAACATCAATGCAGATGCCCTGAGTAGGCATGAACATCTGGAGGAGGAAGAGGATCAAATCGACTTGAGCCAGTCAGGGGTGCAGACTTTGTTGCACAGGTCTGGTGAATGTGCCTTGCTGCCGATGGAACTAAGGCAAGTTGCGGCAGTCCAGGCTGTTGAGGGAGGACCAGTCAGTCTGGTCTCTTGCACATCTTTGCCTAGACTTGATCCAGTCTCACTGGACTGTCTTCCGTATTTTATTTAAAATGAAATTCATTGCAAAATAAAATTTTAAGTAAACACACGTCGAAATGATGAAAAGGTCAATGTCACCCATGTCCAAACCCGACCGAGGTCTTACAGTAGTGCCCAATCAAGATCAATTTGGAAGACCTGAGTTTCTACAATGTTTATTACCCAGAAACCAAAAAACACAAAGATGGCCGTGTGACCTTCAAATTTGGGTCAAGGTCATTGGTCTTTGAACTTGGCATGAGAATTTTAATGGTCCATAATCAAGTGCAATTCTTATCTGTAAAAGTGTTCTATTTATCACTCGGAAATAACAATGAAAAAGTGCAATGCCCTAAAAGCCCCTGGGCCAACATTCCATGGAAGAATTGGTCAAAATTCACTCCTGTGACCTTAAAACAAGGTCAAGGTCACCCATAGGCAATCCCATCTGATTTTTCTACATGACAGAACAACACAAAAAATTTGAAAGGGCTACCTCCTTTTCTTTATAAGTTATCAGAATGACGAGAATGACAAAATTCACAACCATGACCTTGAAATGAGGTCAAGGTCACCCATATTCAATCCCATCAGAGGTCTTTACAAGAAGCACCAACATGCCAAATTTGGAAGGGCTAACTTTTTTTTCTTCTTGTGTTATCACGACAAAGATGAGACAGAATTTCTCTCCCATGACCTTAAAACAAAGTCAAGGTCACTAGACAATCCCATCCAACGTCTCTATATGAGGGACCAACAAACCAAATTGAAAGGAGCTAGCTCTTTTTTTTTTTCTGAAGTTATCGTGATGACAAGAATCTGACAAAAATTCATTCCTGTGACCTTGAAATAAGGTCAAGGTCACTCATATGCAGTCCCATCCAAGGTCTCTTTTAAGAGGGACCAACACACCAAAATTGGAAGCAGTAGCCATTTTTCTTCTCAAGATAACACGATGACACAAAACGGGATGGACGGACAGCATTATGACAGTACCCCTCCGGCTATATGAGGCCAAGGGGTAAAAACGAAGAAATTGACATGTGAGCTTGGAAAAGAGTATTTTTTTAGATATGGCGGTAACATGGCATGGATCGACAGACAGACGCATAGGAGACGACTATACCCATCCAGCCTATATGGGCAGAGGGGTAAAAAATTACTTCATGGGAATATTTTTGCTTGAAAGTTTAATTTTCTGAAAATAATTTTATATTATGTTAATCTAGAGGTCCTGGGGATTGAAAAAATATATTATTTGAGGGGGTATTATTAAAATTGAGGACACTAGAGGCTATTAACCCAGCACTATCCTCTGGATGGGAGCTTATCATTTGCCACCTTAACAATAACATCAGAATACATTTATAATGGACTTACAGAGAGCTTCATAAGGTCAGAAGTGCAAGGCAGAATCTCCTTTTTATTGTAGCGTCTTTCTGATATTGTCTGGTGGGCACTTGCAGCTACACTGTCCTGCCATTCCTCCTTGTACAGGGCCAGGAACTCCTCCGACTCTGTTTTTACTCCTGCATCTCTGTTTGATATGCTCTGTCCCTTTTTTATTCCAGCAAGTTTTTTCAGCAACTGTCCTGCTTTTAGAGCAAATGATGGCTTATTGAAACATGCTGTTCCACTTAAAGAACGTTTGTCGGAAATGCCACTCTCACCTTTTACTGCTTCCACACACTTGTCATACAGGTTGGGACATATAAATTCTCCTATTCCTGCTGAAGGTTTGTGAGTAATCCTTCTAAGATCCAATTTGACTCTGCCCAGGATACAAAGTTTTTCTCTCACTTAGGTGCCCTCTCTGAACCAAGCTTACCATATTGGGCTTTCCCTAGCAGTACGAGCATTGTATCACTTTTAACAGCACGACTGATGTCATCGTTGTGCATCACATTCAACACATCACTAGTAAATCTTCTTTCATCCACCTGGAAACCTACAGCTCCTGTTCGTGTTACTCCTTGGACCAGGAGTCTCCCAGCTGTACTGAAATCTTTTGCTGCCTTTTTTTGCAGATCAACTGATTCGTACTCCAATGGTGTTTTTAGAAATGGGCAATGTGTTGCATGTCGCCAAAGGTCTGTACTGACATAAAACCTAAAGCAATTCTGGCAGGGTAGATAATCCTGCGGGTTGTGGCCTTTTTCTTCCATTGGTCGCCTTCCAACAAATAGAACACCTTTACCACCACTTAATACTTCAATATTGTGATTGAAGTCCCCTAGATTTCTATATTTGTCCAGCACAACTTTTCGCTGTTTGAGAATTTTTGATCTTGAGGAGTGACCCTTCTTCGGGATGTCTGGTAACCTTGCAATTTCTGCAATCACAAGATCTGACAACCTCTTGCCATCCTCCATTGGAAGGAGATGTGCAGTACTGCCAGTTCTGTTGACTCCAACTTGAGTACTGGTGGCCAGTTGGCATCCTGGGTAAAACGTTCAGTTCAGTTTATGAGCAAATGCACAAAGCTGTTCCAGGGAAACAGGAAAGTACTTGTATGTCAACATTACTGAAAAATTCACTTTTGAATAAAAACACGGGAAAGTTGAAGTTTTATTATGCTCTAAATACCATCTAAGTATTCATTGCTCAATGGAAAAGTTGGCAATTAGTTTCTCAGAAGAATGTCATCTCCACAAAAATGCTCATTATGACATATTACTTTCAAAATGTGTAAAGACCAATTTCTTTTCTGCCAAGAAACTCTACTCTCAGCCTGTGTATGTGTACATATTCATCTTTAAATGACTAAAAATACGCAAAAAAACATATATATGTGATACTTTGCATTATTTCACTTATTTTCCATTACAAATATATAAATGTGATACATAGTTTCACTGCATGGCAACAGGAATCAAATTTGTTGATGTTTGAGATCACATGTACACCTGTGTTTTGTCTTTAAGTTGCTTAAGGGTGCACTAAAGAATTAAATAGCCTATACATTTCCTTGTTCATTTTGCTGTATTTATATGCCCATAACATTTTAGTTGGTATTTGTCAGGCCGTACCAGTGTAACAGTATAACTTCCCCCTCCCCCTTCGAATAACTGCCCCCCCCCCCCCAGTCCAATCTTGCACATAACATTGATTAGTGATATCCTACTCATGCTACAAATGTAGGAATGACTGTTGGACCTGAAAAAATATGTTGTAAATAGGTTCATGGGATCTCACATAAAATTTGATGGACCTGCTGCAAAACATTGAAATGAATAGCAACAAGAACCCATTTATGATACTGTCAGGAAAAAAAGTTTGTAATATTTAGGAAAAAGAAAACAACTTTTGAACAGGGCATTGAGATGCAAAGTTGCTCAATCTGTTTATAAGACTTGTGTTAAACAACAGACCATATGTATGGTCCCACAGGTATTGATGAATGTGTTTCACTGTTACAAAATATTCAATATAAATTCCATTTTACAATGTGGGTAATTTTAATGCCCTTGCCAAGTTGCATTTGTTTTGAATTGAGTGTGCTGGTCGTTGATATATTTGCGTTCTTAAGATAAATGTGATGGGTTCATGAAGATTTTTTGATGACACAGGTGACTTTAAGTTATACTTTTTTATCCATTTTTTTTATACAAAGGGTGACCCCATTTCATTTTGAAGGTCAAGTGTGGATCATGAAATTCAAAACTTCTTAAATTTCATTTATATATATATATATATATATATATATATATATATATGTATTTTATTGCTATCTTTGTTTTTGTGAAATTTGTGAAACATAGGGAGCCTTTCTGATAGTTCTGGTAGTATTGGGAAGTACAGGTGCTTTGTAGTAGTGATGGAGGTCAAAAGTACTACAGTTAAATGGAGCTCACTCAAAATTAGCATATATAGTTTAAAAATTGTGCAGAAAAAAGAAAAAAACGTCTCTGACCACTAGGTACTGTTGGGTTTGTTCTTTGTCTGAGTTGTCGTCTGAAATAATCTTCTTTATGACTGCTCTGAATTTGGGGCCTGCTTTGCTAACTTCTTTTCTTAAATGTTTGAGACAAATTGTCTATCACAGTTTTGACCATGTTGGAATCACCGCCAACTGCCTTCTGCTCTTCTTGGGGTTTTGTAACAGCTATGCTGCGGCACATTTTGTTGTTTACATTGACCAATAAGTTGCCAACTGTTCGTAAGAATTTGATGGGCTCTTGTTAACCAGTCTTGTCGCTGTCACAACTAAAGCGAACAAAGTTGGCTGAAGCAACCCCTTGCCACTTCTCCTGGACTCTGCCATTTTGCCTCACAGAACTGGGAGCGAAATGCGTAGAGACACTAAGTCCGCGTCTCACATTTTTACTCGCTAGATGGCACGTTTTTAAATAATATCGTTTGATCATTTTCCAAGCCTATCTTTTTAGTTTTCCAAGAATTGGTGAAAATCTGATATTGGCATAAGCTCCCTCCTTTTTTGTCCAAGAAATGATCCTATTTCATTTTATTTTATTTTATTTTATTTTTTTACTTTATGTGGTTCCTTGCATCAAAATGTTGGTGATATTGGCTACTTTCCATGATGCATCCAATACAAAAAGAGATGAACTTTTGCTTGGTATTGATCACTACCAACCCGTTGAATCCTACATACCGCATAGCCATCCTTATCACTTCCAGCACCTGTCCACAATAAACAACTTCAAGGTGACCCTACAGACCATACCTGGATCCTTTGCAATACTTTTCTGAGATATGCCAATTCAAGTGGAGCTTCATATAGGTTTGACCTTTCACTGACAGCAAAATTAAAGTATCAGTTTGCTCCAGTGAACTCTACTCTCAGCCTGTATGTGTGTACATATTTATCTTTAAAAGACTCAAAATACACAAAAATCATATGAATATGTGATACATTTGCATTATATCACTTATTTTGCATTGCAGATATATAAATGTGATATTATAGTTTCACTGCATGGCAACAGGAATCAAATTTGTTGATGTTTGAGATTAAATGTAAACCTGTATTTTGACTTTAAGTTGCTTAAGGGTACACTAAAGAATTGAATAGCCTGTACATTTCTTATTCTTCATTTTGCTGTATTTATTTGCCCGTAACATTTTAGTTGGTATTTGTCTGGTCCTACCAGTGTTACAGTATAACTTCCCCCTCCCCCTTCGGATAACTGCCCCCCCCCCCCCCCACAGTCCAATCTTGCACATAACATTGATTAGTGATATCCTACTCATGCTACAATGTAGGAATGACTGTTGGACCTGAAAAAATATGTTGTAAATAGGTTCATGGGATCTCACATAAAATTTGATGGACCTGCTGCAAAACATTGAAATGAATTGCAACAAGAACCCATTTATGATACTGTCAGGAAAAAAAGTTTGTAATATTTAGGAAAAAGGAAACAACTTTTGAACAGGGCATTGAGATGCAAATTAAAGTTGCTCGATCTGTTTATAAGACTGGTGTTAAACAACAGACCATATGTATGGTCCCACAGGTGTTGATGAATGTGTTTCACTGTTACAAAATATTCAATATAAATTCCATTATACAATGTGGGTAATTTTAATGCCCTTGCCAAGTTGCATTTGTTTTGAATTGTGTGGGCTGGTCGTTAAAATATTTGTGTTCCTAAGATAAATGTGATGGGTTCATGAAGATTTTTTGATGACACAGGTGACTTTAAGTTCAAGTTGCTTTCTAATATTTTTTTGTCCATTTTTTTTTTTTTTTACAACGGGTGACCCCTTTTCATTTTGAAGGTCAAATGTGGATCATGAAATTCAAAGCTTCTTAAATTTCTTAAATTTCTTTTATTTATATATATATATATATATATATATATATATATATATATATATACAGTAGTCCCTCTTTTGAGCGACCACCCCTAGCGCCGACAAAAAAGCGGTCGTATAATGCAGGTGGTCGCTCATTGGAGGAATCGCATATGCACCACCCCAAATCCATGGCAGACTTCCAGGTATTTCGGTAGCGAGGTACGCAAATTTCTGCCACCACCAGGTCATCATTATCGATTACATATGCTGTGAAAAGAAATTATCATTTATCAAATTTAACAATTACAACCCTTCAAATCTTTATTTCAATAAAGAACTCTTGTCTGGGTGCTGAAAGATGTGTTTCGCAAGTTGAAAATATTTGCCGGTCTTGAGTTCTGTCATTTTCCCATTACGCTCAATGGGCCCGTTACATCGCCGGGTATGGAGCCTTCGTTTGCCAAGTAACCAGCTTAAACTGTCATAAAATTGTTTTGACTGCATTACTCACTGTCTTAACTTTATTCTACACATTCGATGGAGCCTAAGTCACCGTAATTCATAAGTTATGTATCAAAATAAGACTCGGCATTTTCTCATTGCCACCACGTGTGGTTGTTTCGGCGCCATGTTGACCTCGTTCTGGACCGTGGGAAAAAATGGACCTGGCATGCATTTCGTCAGTGTCTCTCACACGTGCTCAAGCAGGCAAGCACGTGTTTGATTTGGGTTCCAAGTGACTTTGATCTAGCGAAAGTTTTCATCGTTCATTTTATAAAATATGGTATGATTAAACATGGTTCAATTGGAAATGAGAATATTGAATAATAATATTTCTGGGCTTTCCGCTTATTTGGCACAGGCAGGTTAGGTTTCGCATGCAAAAAAAAGCTATGACCACGTGGCTGCGGTAAACAACGAAGATTGTTCCGGACGCTTCCAGCAACCCCCGTCATCATTCAGATTTGAAGCATTTCAAGATGGATGATGTGAACAAACAGGAGTTGAGTGGGAGCGATAAAGTTCCCATCACAAATAAATTTCTGTGGATCATTATGAAGTTTAGCTCAGAAAACAATCCATAATATCCCAGGATACAGAGAAAGAAAAAGAAATAAGATGGTCAAAATCCTCTTGAGTCGAGGTCCACAATGGAGAGGCCCGATACATGCGGAGTAAGCCACATTCACTGTGTGGTAAAAATGTAAATAAATGGAAAGATCCTATACTCGTGAGGAGGAATAGATACTGATTGATCAAATTAAAAAGTTGTTTACGGAAATTTTTCGTAAGAAGAAATCCTTCATTGCTTGCACTCAATAAATTTGACAAGAACCATGTAAATTTTATAACAACGGGTGAGTTGCATGCATGTATTTCGTTGGCAGACTCGAGGCGTAGTGGCCGAACATGGCTTAAATTTGTCTTACGCGGTCGCAAAATCGGTTCATTTTGCATGGTCGCTGGTCGCGTTTAACAGGTGGTCGTTCATAAGAGGTAAATTATTAAAGAAAAACAACTTTGGCGACCAAATGTGGTCGTTCAAACCAGGTGGTCGCTCATAGGAGGGGTCGTTCGAGACAGGGACTACTGTATATATATACTTATATATATATATATTTTATTGCTATCTTTTCTCTTGTGAAATTTCTGAAACATAGGGAGCCTTTCTGATAGTTCTGGTAGTATTGGGAAGTACAGGTGCTTTGTAGTAGTGATGGAGGTCGAAAGTACTACAGTTAAAGGGAGCTCAGTCCTTAAAATTAGCATATATGTGACCCATCACCACAAAACCAGTCACATGTGACCCATACACCATAATTGAGTTTTATATACTGTTGGAAAGGGCTCTTTCTTGGGAACATTTTGGTACATAAATCATTACAATTGGGCAAATATTAAGGAAGTTGTGACCGTTTGAAGACAGGAAAGTCATGTTGCCCATGTTGGAGAAAATATCGCTTAAAGTTTGGGTTCCGATTTTGACAAACACTCAGTCAAAAGTCCATAGCAACAGGTATTTCTAATAAAGCTAGGGCCCTGAAATTTTGCACACTCAGAGACATAGTTATTATCTACTGGTTACCAAAGTTTCATTTAAAAATATCAGCAACTTATGATTTTATAGGTTATTAGATATTATGATGCTATACTAGTAAATTTTCACTTTTCTGGCGGACAGCTGTTTTGTGCCACTTCTATCTGTGATGATGCTATACTAGTAAATTTTCACTTTTCTGGCAGACAGCTGTTTTGTGCCACTTCTATCTGTGAAGTGCTACAAACATGATAAAAGGAAAATAAGTCACTTATCTTGAATAAAGAAGTAATTCTAAAAAAAAAAGTACAAAACAACCAACATTTCTGACATTTAAGAAAATAAAGTTAATTTATTTTTTTAAATGCAATATTCATTCTCGGCATGCATATCAAGGCGCATTTCATGAAAAGCACAATGTAATTGTAATATTTTCCCCTGCAGATACTGTCAATAATATATTGTGAATATTATCACACACACAAATATCAATCGTCTTGATTTCTTTCATTTGAAGTGGTGTAACTTTTCAGATGCCAAGTGTTTGATCTCTCACGTATCAATAACTCTTATTACAGCAGAGGAATTTCCACTCAATATGCGACTTTTTCTATGCACTGCCCTTGTCCAGGTCATACAGTTTGAAATTTTTCTCAGCCTTGGTAAGTACATGATTATTATTTCACTGAAATTAGGTACTGATATGTCTGACATGGTTCACTTGTCATGTGAATTAGATCAGTAACTCAACTGGTCCACAGCCATATGAGCCACTCAGTAGTCAATTTAATTCATCCTTATTTTTCAATGATGTATCAACACTTAAGCACTCTTATTTTTCTAGGTAAACCTAGCACGTTTCCTTGTGGAGCTACTGTCAGCACCTGACCCTGCCTGGTTGGGAGGTGCAGCAACATGACTTCTTCCACGACCACGACCGCGCCCACGACCCCTCGTACCACGACCACTTGCTCCACAACCACTTGTACCTCGACCACGACCTCGGCCACGTGCGCTACCTCGACCACATGCACCAGATGCTACTTCACCCTGCTGGCTATATCTTGATGTGCCCTGGCCATGTTCACCTGGACCGCTAGCACCATGATCACCATTTGCATGTGTAATAGGAACTGGAACATGTGCTGTAGGACTATCTTCATTTTCAGAATCCACATCTCTCACAGGCCTAGGACATAAGACGTCTTGCAGTCCCTCTGGCACAAAATCACGGATATGACTGCATAAATATTGCTGTCTCTGAAGGGAAAGCCCTGGAGGAGGGACTGCATTTGGGTGATCACGGGGTACCTGGTCCACAGGTACAGTGAGTAGCGTGAACTGTTCCTCATCACTGTCTGCATAGAGTTTAACGAACACTGTGCCGGGATGGTTGGTATCAAATCGAAAATGGTGGTACTTCTTTATTCCAAGCAGGGGCTTGAAATAAGGCTGCAGATGTGCATGCCAGTCAAACTGGGGTACAAAGACTTCTCCATTCTCTTTCCCAACCAGCTGAGCCATGTTGACACCAGTGACAGTACTTGCCTCAACACAGGCAGCTAACTCATCCAAACATGACACTGCAGTACGGCGAAACTTTTGTTTGAGTAAACCGAAACACCAATCTGGTGCAAAGTTAGTGTGTCCGGCTACCAGGAAGTTGATGGTGATTGAACTATGCTTGCCTGTAAGGGTACGCCACATAAGATACCATAGCATGAATTTATTTTTATTTTGGCCAGCACAGTTGTCGCAATGTAGGTCTATGTCCTTTTCACCTAAAGCAAAGTTGTTGAAAAAGTGGTCCAAGTAGGACAACACAGCATTGGACCCTTTATCCAAACATTGTCCCTCATCAATTAAATAATTAACTTGTGCCGGCAAAGCTTCACAACATACACCAAAGGTCCCAACCTTACGGGGACACAAAAAGTACATTGGGCCAGGTTGAAGTGGGTCAGATGGTAGGTGAACCTGCTGCGCGAAGTCAAACGAGTAGTGTCCCCTTGCATCACTGCTACACTGTGGATGTGGTCCAAGTTTGACCTCCTCTCTGACAGCAGCAATCATTTCCTTACTTTTGGCCACCATGCCTTGGTAAACCTCCCTTTCTTGTTTTACAACTCGAATATGTTGCAACTGTTTCCTCAGTTTAGCATCCTTAACAACTTCTGGCAGATTAGAGGTCCTTGAGATAGCCCTGTTATTTCTTTGACATTCCCAACAAAGGCCAGTCATTGGCCTTGACACAACAACATGGGGAAGGTACTGTTTCCACAGCTCTTTGAATGTGGTTAGACACACAGCCCTGTTTTCTGAAACAGGTTAAGAATAATAAGTATGGTTTGTCATAATTAAGCATTTAACATTACAATGTCCTATTTAGTATGCACAGGAAATGTATGTTTTCCTGTTGACAGTAAGAAAATCAATGCAGGTATCAATAAAGTAAATCAAGAAATGAACAGTTTTTGAAATTAAGCCCATACCATTAACATTTTACTTTATCTTTTTTATTTCTACATTTTAGTTTTTATTCTCATAGCAATGTTATCGAAGAAAATTAAAATCTGTTTCTATTTCCATGGAACTGGTATAAAGTGGACCTTTGAATTTTGTACCCAGTCCCATTTTAGATCATTTAATTGACCATAATATTATTCTTATTTAAATAAAAGTACCTAAGTACAATCAGATCAACACTCCTCAACTAAAACATTTAAATCAGCACTTATTACTGTAGATAAATGCTTTTCCATATTTAAAAAAATCAATATCTTGAGTACTCTATTTGATGATAAATTCATACTGACAAAATTCTCAGTATGATTTTTTAAAATATCAATTTGGCTAATGTACCTGTAGTACTCATGGACTCTTCATACTTCCGATGAATGGATGCTTTGGTCTCGGATGAAGGCAGTAGGTGTAGATCATCCCGCTTGTATCCAGGCACACGACCAGGCAACACAAGAGCGTTTTGTTCCGTGAAGTTGCTGAGAAAGTCTACAACCCTCTCTGCGTCATGACACGTGATTGCCCGCGTGTTGTTCTTGCGTCCACCAGCCAGTTTCTTTCTGGGTTGAAACCCATGCTCTTTGTAATGTTTGTGGATATTGGTCAATGTATCTGAGCAAATGCTGTAAATAAATATAAGGTACCAGTGATTACTATGTTTGCTGTGTGTGTTGTTTTTGTTTATAATCTTATTGCATGTTATAAATGACTCACTGACTTACCATAGCTAATTAATCAAACATTTAAAACCAACTTGTATTTTCCAAGGATTTTTTTTCATGAGTAAACTTTTGTATATTAATAGAATCATTACAGAAGCCCCCCACCACCACCACCACCACCCCCACCCAACCGGTATTACATGTATGAAAAACATAGCTTCAATTCATTCAGCTAACTCTATTCATAATTCTGTAATATCCGACAGACATAAAGCAGTTTTAAATTATTACTGTTTAAGTAGTATTTTTGTTATCTCTGGTATATTAAAAAAATCACATGATGAAAACTTACGCAAAGAGAAACATGAAGAAATTCCTACAGACTGGTTTGCCCTCCACTTGGTAATGCGACTTCTGGTGCTTACGGTCAGTCTGTGAACTCTGTTTTGGGCATTTTGTCTTGTCTGAATGGTTCGCCACAGTACTAATTACCCCAAGCAAGATCAAATCTTTCTCAGCTACAAAAAGACAAGACATACAAAATTAATAATCAAGAAGCTGCAAATTAAACAATGACGAGTGAATGTTTCTGGGGAATAACACGTCTAGTAGTGGATTAATTAAGCAAACTTCTTTTCATTTTTTTCAAAATGTGTCTCATGCCTCCATATTACTTCACAGAAAACTTATATTCCATGTTTTGAAAACATGTTGCACCATGTTGAGCAAGAATGTTTGTTTTCCATGTAGTCAAAAACAAAATAAATGTATTGCATATTTCTAAAACATGTTGCGCCATGTTGAGCCAAAATGGCAATGCTTGTTTGCATGAATGTATTTAGTGAAAGAAGTGTCTTAAAAAAATCATTGCAGAACAGCACTCCATTCAATGGGCCAGTATCACAATGCCAAATGGGGGGGGGGGGTAAATCGATCTCAATCTTCTTCATGCTGTAGTGTTGTCTGAAATGCAACCTTATTGTAAACTTCTTCCATTCTTACCTTTATCAAGTTCCTGTATGGTCAGCCTTCTTTCCACTATACGTTCTGCGTGGAATGCCCTGTAACAAGGCCCTCCTTGAAAATTTGTACATCCACACCTAAGAAAAAAAAAGTGAATAAGTACAATGGAAAAACCAATGAAAAATTACATAAAATGATACTGAAGTCAAAATGTCGAAGCATAATGTAACACACTGCTTCTTTATTGTTATTGTTTATATCGGAATCACTCATCGGCTTGTATTATCGCCCACCCAGGTGTTGCAGATTCACGGTGACAACAACAACAAAATGACTCATTATTTCTCGTATAATTCTTCCCCACACAATACGATAAAATGCCCCACTGCTTATCAGTTTGTTTGTCAATTTAACGAAATCTATTGAACTCTGCATGTAATGAATTCAACTGGCATGCTCACGATATTACAAGGTCATTCATCACTCTTGTTTACATTAAACATGTCCAGCGAAAACCAGGGCATTGGTATGTAACAGCTACAGATAAGATTTATATCCCTCAATTATAATGATCTGATGTTTTTCTTGACAGTTATGGGGTTAAAACGAATAAAATTATATCCATTCACATCTTGAATCTCTGGTGATGACAGCAGGTATCACAGCCAACAGACGTGATGAAACTTACCTGAAGTTCGTTGCTTTCTTCCACTCATCGTCGTCAGTTGTAGTACAAAAATCCTTGGCTATCTGGTTCTTTATGTCCATATTTTGTTCTAACACTGGTGTGTCCTCCACAATTATAGTAGTGTCACTAAAAAGTCCATATTCAGTGCCGTTTTCTCCTGATTCTTCACCATCACTCTCCGAGTCTGATCCACTGTCCTCGCTCATATCAGGGGCGAGCAGGTATTCACTTACTACACTCTCCAGCTCCGCAATTCCCGTTAGATTTGCACTGGATATTGAGTTTAAAGCTCTGGCTACTTCTTGTTCACATTTTCTTGGCTTATCCCTGTCATCCATTATAAAAAACTATCCAAATTTTGCAAGTAAACGCCGATACAATTGTAAATACAACGCGAGACAGAAACCGGAAGTTGTGAGCGCCGTATTATACCAGACGCGTGAAATATTTCAACGAATAGCAACGTGCGTTTTATTACACGTGATCCCGTTTCTAAGCCTTTGTTTACACCAAAACCCTTTGTAAAATCCTTTGTGATTGGTTTATTTCAAACTCGAGTCTGCTAGGCTTGCCATATATGGAAACTGCTCATTTCCCGCTTTCGAACGATGTACAATACGTGTGAATAATGTGACGAGAAGCGGGTTGACAATTTCAGTGAAATTACCTTTGTTTTGGGGCATTCTACCAGAAAATTACACAGATTATAGCTCCAAGCTATTTACAAAAGGCCTATTAAGTGTGTTTTTCATCACTTATTTAGCAAAATACCACCCAGACATGAAAGTTTACATCCCCAGGAACCTGTTTTTACCAATATTCCAAAATGACCAAAATATGACCTTTGCACTGTTTTTGGGCCATACTGGCTAATTAGAAATTGCGTCATGCGACTGGTTTTGTGATGATGGGTCACATATAGTCAAAAATTGTGCAGAAAAAAGAAAAAAACGTCTCTGACCACTAGGTATTGTTGGGTTTGTTCTTTGTCTGAGTTGTCGTCTGAAATAATCTTCTTTATGACTGCTCTGAATTTGGGGCCTGCTTTGCTAGCTTCTTTTCTCAAATGTTTGAGAGAAAATGTCTATCACAGTTTTCACCATATTGGAATCACCGCCAGCTGCCTTCTGCTCTTCTTGGGGTTTTTTAACAGCTATGCTGCGGCACATTTTGTTGTTTACATTGACCAATAAGCTGACAAATTGTTCGTAAGAATTTGATGGGCTCTTGTTAACCAGTCTTGAGGTTGTCACAACTAAAGCGAACGAATTTGTCTGAAGCAACCCCTTCCCACTTCTCCTGGACTCTGCCATTTTGCCTCACAGAACTGGGAGCGAAGTGTGTAGAGACACTACGTCCCCGTCTCACACATTTACTCACAAAATGGCACGTTTTAAAAATAATAGCGTTTGATTATTTTCGAAGCCTATCTTTTTAGTTTTCCAGGAATTGGTGAAAATATGATATTGGCATAAGCCCCCTCCCCTTTTTGCAAAAAATGATCCTATTTTATTTAATTTTTTTTTCTTCTTTTTTTTGACTATATGTGGTTCCTTGTGTCAAAATGTTGGTGATATTGGCTACTTTCCATGATGCATCCGATACAAAAACAGATGAACTTTTACTTGGTATTAAACACTACCAACGCCTTGAATCACACATACCCCATAGCCATCCTTATCACTTCCAGCACCTGTCCACAATAAACAACTTCAAGGTGACCCTACAGACCATACCTGGATCCTTTGCAATACTTTTCTGAGATATGCCAATTCAAGTGGAGCTTCATATAGGTTTGACCTTTCACTGACAGCAAAGTATCAGTTTGCTCCAGTGAAGTCTACTCTCAGCCTGTATGTGTGTACATATTTATCTTTAAAAGACTCAAAATACACAAAAATCATATGAATATGTGATACATTTGCATTATATAACTCATTTTGCATTGCAGATATGTAAATGTGATATTTATAGTTTCACTGCATGGCAACAGGAATCAAATTTGTTGATGTTTGAGATTACATGTAAACTTGTATTTTGACTTTAAGTTGCTTAAGGGTAAACTAAAGAATTAAATAGCCTATACATTTCTTTCTTCATTTTGCTGTATTTATTTGCCCATAACATTTTAATTGGTATTTGTCTGGCCCTACCAGTGTTACAGTATAACTTCCCCCTCCCCCTTCAGATAACTGCCCCCCCCCCCCCACAGTCCAATCTTGCACATGACATTGATTAGTGATATCCTACTCATGCTACAAAGGTAGGAATGACTGTTGGACCTGAAAAAATATGTTGTAAATAGGTTCATGGGATCTCACATAAAATTTGATGGACCTGCTGCAAAACATTGAAATGAATTGCAACAAGAACCAATTTATGATACTGGCAGGAAAAAAAGTTTGTAATATTTAGGAAAAAGGAAACAACTTTTGAACAGGGCATTGAGATGCAAAGTTGCTCGATCTGTTTATAAGACTGGTGTTAAACAACAGACCATATGTATGGTCCCACAGGTGTTGATGAATGTGTTTCACTGTTACAAAATATTCAATATAAATTCCATTATACAATGTGGGTAATTTTAATGGCCTTGCCAAGTTGCATTTGTTTTGAATTGAGTGTGCTGGTCGTTAATATATTTGCGTTCTTAAGATAAATGTGATGGGTTCATGAAGATTCTTTGATGACACAGGTGACTTTAAGTTCAAGTTGCTTTCTAATATTTTTTTGTCCATTTTTTTTTTTTTTTTACAACGGTGACCCCTTTCCATTTTGAAGGTCAGATGTGGATCATGAAATTCAAAACTTCTTAAATTTCTTTTATTTATATATATATACATATATATATATATTTATATTTATATATTTATATTTATATATATTTTATTGCTATCTTTTCTCTTGTGAAATTTCTGAAACATAGGGAGCCTTTCTGATAGTTCTGGTAGTATTGGGAAGTACAGGTGCTTTGTAGTAGTGATGGAGGTCGAAAGTACTACAGTTAAAGGGAGCTCAGTCCTTGAAATCAGCATGTATAGTCAAAAATTGTGTAGAAAAAAAAAAACGTCTCTGACCACTAGGTACTGTTGGGTTTGTTCTTTGAGTTGTCGTCTGAAATAATCTTCTTTATGACTGCTCTGAATTTGGGGCCTGCTTTGCTAGCTTCTTTTCTCAAATGTTTGAGAGAAATTGTCTATCACAGTTTTCACCATATTGGAATCACTGCCAACTGCCTTCTGCTCTTCTTGGGGTTTTTTAACAGCTATGCTGCGGCACATTTTGTTGTTTACATTGACCAATAAGCTGACAAACTGTTCGTAAGAATTAATGGGCCCTGTTAACCAGTCTTGAGGCTGTCTCAACTAAAGCGAACAAATTTGTCTGAAGCAACCCCTTCCCACTTCTCCTGGACTCTGCCATTTTGCCTCACAGAACTGGGAGCGAAGTGTGTAGAGACACTACGTCCCCGTCTCACATTTTTACTCGCAAAATGGCACGTTTTTAAAATAATAGCGTTTGATTATTTTCGAAGCCTATCTTTTTAGTTTTCCAGGAATTGGTGAAAATCTGATATTGGCATAAGCCCCCTCCCCTTTTTGCGAAAAATGATCCTATTTTATTTAATTTTCTTTCTTCTTTTTTTTTTTTTTTTTTGGACTATATGTGGTTCCTTGTGTCAAAATGTTGGTGATATTGGCTACTTTCCATGATGCATCCGATACAAAAACAGATGAACTTTTACTTGGTATTAAACACTTCCAACCCCTTGAATCACACATACCCCATAGCCATCCTTCTTACCTCAAGCACCTGTCCACAATAAACAACTTCAAGGTGACCCTACAGACCATATCTGGATCCTTTGCAATACTTTTCTGAGATATGCCAATTCAAGTGGAGCTTCATACAGGTTTGATCTTTCACTGACAGCAAAGTATCAGTTTGCTCCAGTGAAGTCTACTCTCAGCCTGTATGTGTGTACATTTTTATCTTTAAATGACTCAAAATACACAAAAAAATATGTTTATGTAATACATTTGCATTATATCACTTATTTTGCATTACAAATATATAAGTGTGATATATAGTTTCACTGCATGGCAACAGAAATTGAATTTGTTGATGTTTGAGATTACATATACACCTTTTTTTTAACTTTAAGTTGCTTAAGGGTACACTAAAGAATTAAATAGCCTATACGTTTCTTTTTATTATGTCTCCAGGTGGAAGCCGGGGGACATTGTTTTAGTGCCCGTTTCTTCCGCTTCTTGTTGTTGCTGCTGTTGTTGTTGTTGTTGTTGTTGTTGTTCATGTTCTTCAACATTTGGTTTCCGTGCGATAAGTGTTGAAGGACTTGACAGAATTTGATAAAACTTGGTAGGATGATGTATCTAGGCAAGACCTAGGTTGGGATTGTATTTGGGTGACCTTGACCTAATTTTCAAGGTCACAGGGTCACTTATGTGAAATTGGTTTCCATGCGATAAGTCTTGAAGAACATGATGGAATGTGATGAAACTTGGCAGGATTATGTATCTAGGCAAGACCTAGATTGGGATTGTATTTGGATGACCTTGAGCAAATTCTCAAGGTCACAGGGTCACTTATGTTAAATTGGTTTCCGTGCAATAAGTCTTAAAGATCTTGATGGAATTTGATGAAACTTGGTAAGATTATGTATCTAGGCAAGACCTAGGCAGGGATTGTATTTGGATGACCGTGAGCAAATTCTCAAGGTCACAGGGTCACCTATGTGAAATTGGTTTCCGTGTGATAAGTCTTGAAGGACTTGACAGAATTTGATGAAACTTGGTAGGATTATGTATCTTGGCAAGACCTAAGTTGGGATCGTATTTGGGTGACCTTGACCTAATTTTCAAGGTCACAGGGTCACCTTTTAAAAATTGGTTTCTGTTTGATGTCATGAAGAACTTGATGGAATTTGATGAAACGTGCTAGGATTATGTATTTAGGCAAGACCTAGGCAGAGATTGTATTTGGGTGACCTTGACCTAATTTTCAAGGTCACAGGGTCACTTTTAAAAAATTGGTTTCCGTATGATAAGTCATCAAGAACTTGATGGAATTTTATGAAACTTGGTAGGATTATGTATCTTGGCAAGACCTAAGTAGGGATTGTATTTGGATGACCTTGAGCAAATTTTCAAGGTCACAGGGTCACTTATGTGAAATTGGTTTCCGTGCGATAAGTCATGAAGAACTTGATGGAATTTGATGAAACTTGGTATGATTATGTATCAAGGTAAGCAAGGTGGGGATTGTATTTGGGTGACCTTGACCTAATTTTCAAGGTCACAGGATCACTTATGTGAAATTGGTTTCCATGCGATAAGTCATGAAGAACAGGATGGAATTTGATGAAACTGGGTAGGATTATGTACCTTGGCAAGACCTAGGATGGGATTGCATTTGGATGACCTTGAGTGAATTCTCAAGGTCACAGGGTCACTTATGTGAAATTGGTTTCCATGCGATAAGTCTTGAAGAACTTGATGGAATTTTATGAAACTTGGTAGGATTATGTATCTAGGCCAGACCTAGGTTGGGATTGTATTTGGATGACCTTGACCTAATTCTCAAAGTCACAGGGTCACTTGATGGAACTTGATGAAGCTTGGTAGGATTATGTATCTTGGCAAGACCTAGGTTGGGATTGTATTTGGATGACCTTGAGCGACTTTTCAAGGTCATAGGGTCACTTATGTGAAATTGGTTTCTGTTTGATAAGTCATGAAGAACTTGATGGAATTTGAAGAAACTTGGTAGGATTATGTATCAAGGTAAGATCAACGTTGGGATTGTATTTGGGTGACCTTGACCTCATTTTCAAGGTCACAGGGCCATTTATGTGAAATTGATTTCTCTGCAATAAGTCTTGAAGAACTTGATGAAAATTGCTAGAGTAATGTATCTGGGTGAGAGCTAAAATAGGATTGTAATTTTCAAGCAAACTTGGTCATTTGTAATTTGTTGTCACCTGTAGCTTGTTCAGAGACATAAGTGTTCCACCGGGAGACATTTGATTTTCTGTTGGAAAATCAGTCTGTTCTAGTTTTTTGTTGTATTTATATGCCATAACATTTTAATTGGTATTTGTCAGGCTGTACCAGTGTAACAGTATAACTTCCCCCTCCCCCTCGGATAACTTTACCCCCAGTCCAATCTTGCACATAACATTGATTAGTGATATCCTACTCATGCTACAAATATAGGAATGACTGTTGAACCTTTAAAATCATCTTGTAAATAGGTTCATGGGATCTCACATAAAATTTGATGGACCTGCTGCAAAACATTTAAATGAATAGATACAAAAAAACATTTATGATACTGGCAGGAAAAAAAGTTTGTAATATTTAGGAAAAAGGAAACAACTTTTGAACAGGGCATTGAGATGCAAAGTTGCTCGATCTGTTTATAAGACTGGTGTTATACAACAGACCATATGTATAGTCCCACAGGTGTTGATTAATGCGTTTCACTGTTACAAAATATTCAATATAAATTCCATTATACATTGTGGGTAATTTTAATGCCCTTGCCAAGTTGCATTTGTTTTGCATTGAGTGTGCTGGCCTTTAATATATTCGCGTTCTTAATTAAGATAAATGTGATGGGTTCATGAAGATTTTTGATGACACAGGTGACTTTACTTCAAGTTGCTTTTTAAATTTTTTTTGTCCAATTTTTTTTACAACAGGTGACCCCATTTCATTTTGAAGGTCAGATGTGGATCATGAAATTCAAAACTTCTTAAATTTCATTTATTTATTCTTTGATATACATATTTATGCACCCCACAACATTCAACTCGAGACTTGCATTGGCTTGATGAGATCGCACTTTGCGACCCCCAGATTTATTTTGGAGGTACATATAATACTGCTCAAATCCTTGGCATGCAATATCATATAGAAAAGTTAACACACATATCATTTAAGAGAAGGACAACCATTACTCAAATGACCACTTTACTCTATTGGGGGAAAGAAACGCCCCATGTCCATATAATCTTACCTCCGCAGTAAAAAACCAGCCTCCTGAATGGAGGTGGAATTGGGTAAGGAAAGGAGCTTCAACATTTTCACCACATACTTGTCCATATAGTCTTACCTCCACACTAAAAAACCAGCCTCCTGAATGGAGGTGGAAAAAGCGTAGGGAAAGAAGCTTTAACATTTTCACAACATGAAGGCTTTCTGCACTTGTGCCCTTCAAAAAGTTTCCTCCGCACTAAAAAACTAACCTCAACTTGAGATGGAAAAAGCGTAAGGAAACAAACTTCTATAGATGAAAATTATAACTGATTCCCAAAAATAGTTGTTTGATACTCAACATATATTACCAAATTACAAACTGCAATGGTGGGGCTGAGGGAGGAGGTGGGAGAATTTTTTTCACAACAAATCTCCATCTATTGAACAGTGATTTAACTGGTCCTCTCTCTCCTCTGCAACTAACGTTTGAATGCTCTTTCTAAGATTTGAACTTGGGTCATGTGACCCGCTACGAGCTGCTCCGCACCAAATATTTCTGCGTCTCTCATTGGCCAAGCTAGCGATCCCGCTTCTTTCAATGTTATGTATGCATAAAATTAATTATGTTGTGACATAATATGCACTTATGCACCCCACAACATTCAACTCGAGACTTGCATTGGCTTGAGGAGATCGCACTTTGCGAACCCCAGATTTATTTCTGAGGTATATGTAATACTGCACAAATCCTTGGAACACAACATCATAGCGAAAATTTAACACACATATCATTTAATAGAAGTACTGTAACAATCATTACTCAAATGACCACTTCACTGTATTGGGGGGAAGAAACGCCACATATCCCTGTAAAGGGATTCACCCAATAAAGTAAGACCTGTAAATGCAATGAATAATATTGAAAGACTATGTTACACGTTGAAAAGTCGTGCTGTCTGTCTCACACACTTAACACATACCAATAATGATAACAGGCTTGTTCAGCAAGGTACGCTTATTGACACACGTCAGAGACTCGCTGATCATGCAGTCAAAGACTGCACCCAAGATTCACGCTGCCCCCACAGGGCAATGAAACTCGCCACACGATGTTTAGTGTTGAAGGGAAAAGACGAGAATGGTTTATTTTCCTAAATACAAATATCTTTAACCAACAGCGACTCAATGTGTCACGCTGGTAAATCTTGAGTTATTCAAGATTTTTACAACTAAACTTCAAAGGTAGTACCGCAGAGCCCATGTACACCACATAACTTCTCTCAAATAAATGTATCTCAGAAACCTTAAATCAGCAAGAAATAAATGAAAATACAGATATATTAGGGCTCCACAAAGAGTAGCCCACACACAAATTTAATCTTAACAGGCAGCACCTCTTAATGTATCTTCAAGTTTTCCGACTCTCAAAAGAGAGGTCTGTTTGATGCTACCAATCTTTACAAAGTACATTTGTAATGAAACTTACTTATTAAATAACTTTGAAAATGAACAACACATTTACTCCTATCTTGCTTTATTGCCTGTAATTTTGACTTTTCCATGTTTTGCTGGTTGCCGCATTAATAGTACCAAATTAAACCAGGCTTTTTAAATCAGGGTGGCGTAATACCTTAATAACTGTGCAATGTGCAGTGGCTCCAGGTAATTGCCAAATCTACTCAATAGCCTTTCATTCTTAATTGGTCTCCCCACCCTGCATCACATCAATGCCCCTTTCTTGTCAGCCACCGGGGCTCAGGGCACAAAGCGTGACTCCTAACCATGGGAAAGTCAAAGCCACAGAACAGATATGTCTTGTACTTGTACAAGTCTTGAACAGAAATATTAAAATTAAAAGCAAAAAGATTCATGATCTTTTCACTCGTACCCTTGATTTTAGTTTTGGACACATCTCCAGATGTTTCAAAACTACAAAACAGGAAGAAAGAGGAATATCCCTCAACACAATGTGGATTACAGTATGGAATGCTCGTACACTGCTAAACTAGAGTGTGTCAATGCTGGGAACACAGCATGGATTATTACAAACTTTTATCTCTCATGGATACGGCAACGCATCCTGGGATAAGGTCAGTACCTTGCACTGATTTATATATATAACATTACCTGTAAATTATATAGCTTACAATTTCCATTGGATGTTTACCACACACTTATACATATATAGAATTGTTGTAACATTGCATGCCTCCGGGGCACAGCTGGACAAATGCCGGGATGGAATAAAAAAAAAACATGTCTTGCTGGATTGACATATTGGGCGGCGTGTTCGCCCGATGAACAAGGACGGCAAGCCCATTATGAGCATGTGCCAATGTGAGCTTGTACTAAGCCATAAGTTTTCATTTAAATCGCACCCTTGTACTGCCTTGTGCTTTGTGCTGTATGTCTGTCTGTACCTACCCTCGTACCCTTGATTTTAAGTTCTGAAAATCAGAACTGGGCAGGCACAAAAGATACAACAAGGATTGACGAGTGGTACAAAAACCAGGGCATCAACATGCGCTAAGAAACTAACAAAGCTCGCCTGTATATTTTTACATATAGAATATACAAACTACCTACAACGTGGAGAGGAGGGGAAGAGTGATGACGACAAGAGGCGCAAGCAAGAGCAGGGTGATGTTGTGGCAGAATAATTAACCCCCACTCAGGTAAAACCACTGTGACAGGCTCCATGGCCTGTCAACTCAGTACGACTGGGTTAATGAGCCCATGGCATCTGATTCTGCTCTAACCAACAGTCACCCTGAGCTACCATATGGCAGGGGTGCCAAGCCCTGAACTAATACACAATAAGCACTACATGTCGTCCATACTGAACGTCATGTAGTGTTTCTTACCAAGCTGGTACCGAATAGTGTATTAACAAATAATTGAGCCCGTCCCCCATGCACACCCTGTCGCTGTCCATGACAATAAGGCCACATGGCCTGCAATAAACATGGCCACAATGTATAGCCACCAAATCCAATATTAGAATCCTTATTTGATACAAGCAAGAAAACAATCCAATTAATGAAACAAATTATACAATCAATCACATGAGGTCCAGGGGAGTCAAATGGGGCCAGAGGTTCCAGAACATAGCCCACCGGTGGGACAAGTTATTCAGCGCTTGTCCTTACAAAATAATGTCACAGACTACCCTGTACCTAGTTAATAAAGCATATGCATAGAAAAATATGATCAATAAGCATGGTGTGTCCAGGGGGTGGGAGGATGACCAAGGCATAAACATTTAGCTCCCGCTGGCAGGGGCCCTACACTTGAAGTGTGCCACCAAGGCACAGCTCAAGGTGGTACCAAAATGAGGGGTCATTAATCACTGCGTATGTTTACCCACAGCGACACCTTCCCCTAGCTTCCATGGGCAGGGGCGCTACTCCCTGAACTGGTGAAAACCAGCAGCACCTGAAACGGACCACTTCTTTAAAAATAATGGTTTATGCCATGTCAACTCGCCACCATGTGCACCAGAAAAGAACTACAAGGAACCATGGCACCAATGTACAAGTTTTTGTGGTGCTACTGTTTACCTACTTAGTTGCACTACTGACTGAATAGTCATACAATAACCAAGTATAATAAGAACATCAAAATTGAGAATATGTGAGCAAATATGTAACATGGGGCTGTCTTAAGCCAACGGCGCCCCCTAGGTGAGAAGGTGTGGGTTGCACCAACCAACCAGACAGCACTGCTCAAGGCCAAGAGTCTGGCACCATCATGGCTTACCATGTCAGCCATATGTGAAGGGAAGGTACACCCTTACACGTAACATTTCACCTGTCATTAATTAACAGGTCATTGCAAATACTCAGAACAAGTAACCGGGGAGAACGCAAAATAATGTCATAACACTTATGACCATAACTACAAGCACACTTGTCAACAGGTTATTACTCATAAATAAAGCTACCAATGGTAAGTTGGTCTAACGATTACCAAATAGCAAGTGGGCAAGGAAGGACGTGCACTGCCCCCTTATCCCAACCGTCCCAAACTGAAAAGACATATAATATTGTAGTATTTGAAGGATGCTGTGTCCCCAGGCAAGGCAGCGCAAGGTTTGATCCGTTCGCATCAATGTACAATCCCAAATGGGCCGTTTGGTCACACGGCCCCTCTGGTCCAGTCAGCCCCCAATACCACGTGGAGGCCTATCCGGAACAGAGTGGGTAGAATGCATGACCCGAACCTGGCATCAGCACCAAGAGCGGCTAATACCCTAGGCCCTCTCTGGAGTTAGCACAGGTTTAGCAGAAAATTGGAAAACAGGGTCACTAGAAACAGTGGCCTGTGCGGCAAGTGGTTCCGTTTTACTGACCTCTGACCTCATCTCATGCACTGTTTTTTCAATTACAGAGAGGTCAGCAGCAGGTAGGGGTTTCTGCACATTACTACATGCCAATTAGTCTTCCGTTTCTAGGCACAAGAATTCAGTTTCAACATCACATTTAGAGTCGTGCTTACGTGATGGACCCTGCCACTGCATGATAGAATCTGCAATTTGGGCGCGCTTGTGCCAACAAAGACAAAAGCCAATGGCTAACATAATTCCACAAGCCACCAGAGTTAGCACCAGGCCAAATGACACTCGGCTACCATGATATGGCCAAGTAAAGGCATCCGGGGAGGATGCAAGAGGTGCCAAGTCAATTTGTACAGAAGACACGCTGATTGAAATGTGGTTTATTCAAAAGGGTAATAACCTGATCTGCTGAGACAATATGGTGATGTTCAATATGTTGGAAGCCAACACGAGCATAGCTTTTACTGAGACATGACCTACACGCTCAATGAGACCTGTTAGTGTGACACCTTTTCCCATTACAGTGCAGCTCGGTGACACTGTGACCGAATAAGTACCAGGGCGTACCTTGCGCCGTACCCCTGGTCGTCCCTCACATAGAGTTTCAAAAGTCTCTGCCCAGGTTACAGCATCATACTCACCATAGCTGATCTCAGTCACTAGAGTCAGATTACGTTGCTTTTAAAATTGTCACCCGACAATTCTTGCTTCGTTTATAGTCGCCTGCTGTCAAAGTCCTGGGGCAGCCCCATCTATGGGCACTATACAAACGGCCAGTCCTATACACCATAGGTTTCCAAATCATGCATCCAACTGGGTGGAAAATGTCACCTGTAACTGTGTTCATACCTACATCCCTATGGTTCACATTAATGTGTATAGAATATCCATCTACCCCATAAGGTACAGGCCACGTAACCAGACTACATCTATTATACTTCCTCCCGTCCACGAAGGGCAACTTTACACGGTAGATCAATGTGTCCTTACCCCACACAGGGTAGATGTGAGCATGCTCATAATACCACTGTATGGGCTGTATTGGGTATGTGGCTGTAGAGGTGGTCTTTAAAAGTATATCCCGGAGTTGCGAAATACTCAGAATGTCCTCAGTAAGTCTCCCCATTTCTAAGGATGCCTTCTCTCGAGCATGAGTGCGCCTTAGACGCATGTATCAAAGAGTCACTTGCTCTAGGGTGGCGACCACTCGTTCGAAATAAAAGGCTCTTTCGAGCTGGTACAGTCTATTCTTAGTTACATTTAGCCGAGTTATTGCTTGATTTAATTTTGGAATTAATGCATCAGAAATAAAGGAAGCAACTTGAGAAACTTGGTGTTTGTACCAAATAGCTGTTGAATAAGTTCTATTGAGCACAGTGGTAAGTTCATTTACCTGATGTACTATCTCTTGTTGATACTTTCGAGTGTTCATTATAGCTCTTCGACACTGCTCAATACTATCATCCGTAGCAAGGCCAAATAAGGTATGTCTGACCTGTCCGATAAAATCAAACCACCCGCGCTTTACTCTACGAGGCTCCGTAAGTTTGGCCAAAGTTTCGGCTTCCTGGATGTATGACCGCAAAAACTTCAACCTACTGACCCAAGACCTGTTCTGAAGGGTCGTGATGATGCCCAGCGAGGCAGCAGCGCGAGCTTGTGATATCAAATCTGTATTCCGGAGGACGGCCGGCTCCAGTTCAGGGTTCTCCATAACAACCAAAATAGTCCATTCCGCAGATTGGATGTAAAGCTGGTCTGCCTTAGTTAACAGAAGGCCATCCGGTAAGGGTTCTATCATAGCTGAGGCAGCGAAAAGCAGAAAAGCATTAAGCACAAAAAAAGGCTGCAAGCTCTATGGCCCCAAACCATTGTCTCTTCTGCTCTTCTTCTATTGGAGGACATTCTGCTGCCGGGCGCTAAGGGGCAACTGAGGGTGATGTCGGTGAGGGTGGCAACCTGCCTCTTGACCTGGTGAAGCACCGATGAGGCACTGCGACAGGCCTAGCAACAGATATACCACTGTCCGCCAGTTGCTGCGACTGCGCATTAGAATCACCCCCTTGATCAGTCACCATTGGCTCAGCCCTAATTAACTCATTTATGGGAGTCCAGACCTCTGGGGTCTCGTTAGGACTACCTGCTTGGTCATCCATAGTTTCAGGAGCAGTTATGGGGGCGGCCCAACTTGGACGCTGCAAGGCCGCCCGCTAGTGGAGGCCTCCGGCTCCGTGCCTGACTCAGACTCGGAATCGGAAAGTACCCCCCGTGGCAGCCCAGCAGGTGGTCCTTGCCTGGTCAGCTTCCCAACTGGTAAGCGCACTCCTGCACGCGGGTTCCGCACAGGGCGGGTTCTTAATTCATCCCATACAATATTGGGGTCTACCAAAAGTAATGTCGATCTATTCATCACTCTGGTTTTCCCAGTCTGCTGGTGCGGTATCCAGCAAACTGGACATTTCACTCTAAAAACTTCGTACTGGGGGTCCCATCCGGAAGTGAAAAGTAAGCTTTTCATGGGCCTTTAACACTACGGTGTCCCCAGGTTTCAACTCACCTGCATTTGCCCGCCGATTTATGCGCTCCCTATTATACTGACAGTGCTCCGTAAAATCTGCTTTAATAAAGTGCAGATTCTGCTTTAAAAATCATTAAAATCTGCTTTTCATCTGCTTTAATTTTTCCACTTTCTGTTCTAAATTCTGCTTTAAAAAATGCAAATTCTGCTTTATTCTGCTTTAAAAAAAGCACATTCTGCTTTCATTTTCGCGAATCTGCTTCATATTGCAGTAAATCCGGATGGTAAACATTGCTTATTTATTTGTCTCAGTGGTGCTAACTTATTGTATTGTTAAAAATAAAGAGGATGAAACAAACCTATCAGTCTTCAAGTTTTATTATATTTGAACACAACTGTGACAAGATCAACTTCAAGCTGTCAAAGTCAACTAGAGTAGAAGAGTCTCTGTGACTGGACTTTTGACCACAACAATCTGAATCATGACATTATGATTTAACAATTACAAATTTTTATTGGTTTTTTAACCACTCACCAGATCAATCAGTTTTTATCACCATGGCATGAGAATGAGATCACCCAGGAGTTATCAGATCATCAATTTGAATTCAATTATCATATTACATATAACTTGAATATTATAATAAATCTGAGTCAGCAATCAAGTAAATTGAAGTTTAAATTAAAGTACCAGATCATTTGATTGGTAACTAAACTTATACATCATCATTCATGATCATGTAATTCAAAATTGTATCACTCAGTCTGAGTCAAGAATTTGTATTATAAACTATTAAAGTAAGTTCAGTTCACTTGCTGTAGCTTGCCTTGGTAACTAACAAAGACAGTTTATTTAAGCACTGTCTATTCTAAATTAAACTAGTAACACAGTACACTTTGGTTTAGTACTGTTGTGATATGATCATGACATAATGTATTCTCTATTTTAATTTTTGGTATCTATAAAATTAACAGTTCAAAAGTCAAACAGTAACAGTAAGTAACAGTCTCTGAGTCCTTAAGTTAAATAGAACTGCATGAACAGTCAACTGACATTGTCATTCAGACAACACTTCTTCAACAGAAAACTTGACTTGAACACTTCAACAGTGTAAATTGTAATGAAAGATTATCATTGGCCCAAGTTGGCAGATTGCCATTCAATGGTACATTTGGCTACCTTGTAGCAGCTTATAATATCAAACAGTCATTGGTAATAAAATAAAATTGTCAAAATTTGGACTAGACAGAAGAGTCTCAAACAAGTATTAATATTCCTCATTAGGATTTCAATAATCTCATATCGATATGGATTCACTGTTTCAGTTTCACATCATGATCAGATTCATGTCCAGCTTTGGTAAAATGAAATCAAATCTATAAAATAATAATGTAAGTTAAATAAAGTACTTGGTCAGTGAATTTGACACTGACGTAAGTTGCAGAGTCTTGAATAATTCAATTTTTTTCAAATGACTAGAACTTGTAGACTAGAATATTCAGTTTATGCAAACAGTAATTTAAATTTGTCATTTAGATTTCCAAAACATTGTTGTTAAAGTGCAGCATGGTCAGCTGTTTGAGATGAAGTTTTTGCAGGCTCTGTCTCCTGTCGTTCAAGAGATGCTTGTACAGTGAGAAGCTTCTCTCTGCATCACAGCTGCTACATGGTAACCAAATGTACCATTCTGCCAACTTGGACAGCAATGGCCAACTGTCTTTTTTTCCGCACCAATACTTAGCCACGTCATCACAAAGCTGATCTACACCAACGTCACTGGCAGCTTTTAACTCTGTATGATACATCAGCCACTCATCCTCCAATTGTCTCACCATCACCTGTTCTCCTTTAGTAACAACATGTGTTTTCAAATGGTAGTTTTGCAAGTTATCAGACATTGACAGAGCCTGCCTCGGATCAAATACCCTGCTTTCTCTGTAAGACTGACTGGCAGGGAGTTCATCATAATGTTTGCTAAGTTTGCTGAATGCTGCAAAGAAGACATCATGGACCATACCAAGGACCTCTTTCTTTTGATGAATAGGTATGTCATCTAGTTTTTCATCAAATTCTGGTGAAAACTCTATCCTAGCAGTACCATTGTGCAGATATGCACTCAAGGCATCCATCTTGGAACTTGCAGATAGGGCCAATGGTTTTGAAGTCGCTTGGAAGTGGTCGAGTGTCTCCATTATTTTGTCACACACTGCAGTTGTGAACAGCAACTGTGTTTCCAGTTTGTCAGTCATTTCTCAGAAGTTCAAGGACCCTGGTCACAGCCATTGAATGGCCCTCATCTGCAAAGAACTCCTCATATACAGACAGATACTGGATGTGATACTTGGCAGCCGTAAACCAGGTGTTCCATCTTGTCTGACAGGGAATAGGACAAAGCTTTGATGGTTTCTCTTTTCCCAAAAGATATTCAAGATACCTTCTTTTTCTTGAACCTTTGTGAATGTAGAAGGCACTTTTGAACATAGCAATAAAAGTCTGCAGTTCCTTCAACTGTGGGCCCTGTGACCAAATATCCCCAACAAGATTTATAACGTGACTGAGACAAAACACTGCCACAGCATTGGGTAAGAAGACACTAAGGATATCTCTCCAAGCCTTCTTGCAATACTCTGCATTGTCACTAACGACCGCAGTAACATTTTGTACATCTATTTCCATGTCATTCAATGTTGACATCACACTCTGAGCCACTGTACTGTTATTGACTTTGTCCAGAAAGTGTACTCCAATAAGGTAGGGAACACCCTTCACCACTGAAAAAAAAAAGAAAAGAAAAATAAAGTTACATCCAGAAGTAAGACTGTGTGTGAATGTTTCATGCTTGAGTAAATATCATAGTTCAACATCTGAGGTCAAGCTGATTACTACAAATGATGATGACTGTCTTTGACTTTCTATGCATTGCAGCAATAATAATAACTCACTCTACCAATTGATCTGCTAAATTAAAAAAAAAAAATCAATAAATATTGCCTGGATTTGAAAAATGTATTTTAATTTATTTGATTCACTTCAAAACTGATTAGAATTTAGTAAATATTGCATGATTATTAATTAAATTTGAAAATACTTCATAATCAATAATAAATAAACAGTGCATGGATTTGAAAAAAAAGTTCAAAATTGATTTTTTTTCAAATGAAACCTACATAACAATCTGTCAGAATTTTACTTGATATCAAATTAATTTGCATGACTTGGGTAATTATCATAATAATATCATTCATGAATTTTGAAATGAAATTCAAGCCAGCATCTTTCAAAGTTTATCTAATATTAATAACAACAAATTCAGACTAAAAAATAAAAAAAAAATTCACTTACCACCAATGACATTCAGTACTGATTTATCTGTTTCATCAGTTGTCTCATCATAGATTATTGAAATGTACTGATCCTTGACAATAGCTTTGAGCCTCGCCTCCAGTTCTAAATAAACCCGTGGTACATATAGACGTCTGGTTGTGTCAGCGCCCAGCACTGCTCCCCCAAGTTCAGAATACTTTTTCAAAAATTCCCTTAAGTTGTCAACCATCTCTACAGTCACGCCAGCACCACAAAGCACCTTTACCAAATCCTCCACAATCCTTTGGTTTTGTTTCCTCGCTGTATTGTCCTCTATTGTGCACAGTCTTTTTGATTCATTCTTTTTTTATTTCTTATTATTTCTGTGTAACGTACTTTGTATGTGCCCAGCGACAGTATCTTTCTTATGCCAGGTAATGACTCTCGCGCATGGCTTGCAAAAAAGCTGGCCACCACTGACGTAAAACCCCTCATCTGGAAATTCTCTAACTCTCCGTTCAGGCGTTAATTTGATATTGCCCAGTTTTTTGGCAGGCGTGTGAACTTTTTTGGAAGGTGTTGTCACGATGCCTTGCTCTGCTGGGGCGGCCATTTTGCCGGAAGTGCCGAAGTAGAAGAGTAAAACATGGAATCCTACGAGAAGCGTCGGGAACTTAGGTCGAAGAAACCGGAAATGAACGAAATAGTCGCCTGTTTATTGACACATCAGACATCAATCAGTTATCTAAATTTTGGACTGTACAAGTGCAAATTTGTATCTTAAAAAGTTGGATTTTGTTCAATATGTTGCTCTACCGCTCAGAAATTGTGTAAACCGCATTTTTTACCGCATTTTTACCGCGTTTTTGCTCAAAATCGCCGATTCTGCTCGCGTTTTCGCTCAAAATCGCTAATTCCGCTAGAGGTTTTGCAAGTTCATTAAATCTGCTTTAATCACTCCAAACCGCATTTTGCGGCGCATTTGCGTGAATGCAGATTTTACGGGGCCCTGTACTGACGGGATGCCTCTAAGTCCTCCCTAGCGACAGTAAGGGCATCAGAGAGGTCATTAAGCCAACCTCCTTAAGCTTCAAGTCCCGAAGAGACTCCAAAACACTTAGATAGTGGCATACGCCATCTCCTACCATACATGAGATAAAAGGGTGTAAACACAGTAGAATCACTGACACTATTCCTATGTGCATACAGAGCCTTTGCTAACTGGGTCTGCCACTGTCTTGCTTGGTTATTTACCAACTTAATTAGTTATAATCTCTTTCAGGGTCCTATTCAGCCTCTCCACCTTACCATTAGTTTCAGGGTGGTATGGAGTGGATTGGCGATGTTCAACACCCATGCCCTCTAGGTATTTCCGGAAATTACCTGACGAGAACTCTAATCCACGGTCAGTGATCACTTCCAGTGAACAATGACGCAGGAAGAACTCCTGTGCCAGGGCAGCCTCCACTGCAGCCGAAGACTTATTGGAGATTGGGTAAGCTTCTGCCCAACCCGACATGGTCAACCACCGTGAGGGCATACCGATTACCTTGTACACTAGGAACAAAGGGGCCAATAACATCGACACCAACCACTTGCATACAATAATTGGGCAAAGGCATCTCACTCATAGGGGGTCTTTCAGCACGTTTTTTTTTGGGGGGGGGGGGTTGGTCACACACAGGGCACAGTTTTAGCTGCTCAATTACAGTCTTCTGCATCCCTGGCCACACATAGGCTTCTCGGGCTCTACACAAAGTCTTCATGGCTGCCATGTGTCCTACCTCACGATGGCATCGCTCGATAATTTGGTTGCGGAGCTGCTCAGGCAAGACCAATCGAGGGTACCAAGGGGAGGTCCCTGTGGGCCTTTTGATTGAATAAAGCAACCCATCGTGGACCTCATAATCAGTATCAGGACCCTGAGCTTCAGCAAACAATGAAGCAAATTGCTCTTGCTGAGCTTTACACACCTCCTGTGACTTCAGCTGGTCTGCCTCGAGCGGTATAAACTTAATAGCATTCTCACCACACACAGCATCAGGATCAACCCACTCGGCGGTGTCCATCACTTCTACTGTTATGGGCGGCGGAAGGCGCGACATAAGCTCCGCCCGAACATTGCGGCTTCCCTGTATGTACCTTATTTTTGTCTGCCAAAAACACCCCCCAACACTGAATTTTGGTATTTTGCATGTCCCTGGTAAACAAGGAGCGCAGGGGTTTATGGTCTGTAAAGACAGTGAAATATACAATGGCATACGCCTCCTTCTCAATGGTGGACCATTTTCGCTGGGTACTTGAAAGTTGATGGGACACATACTGAACTACCCGTTCCACCCCCTTATCATCTTCCTGCACTAAAATTGCCCCAACACAGGTGTCGCTAGCATCTGTGTATAATTTGTATTCATGATCCATGCGGGGGTACGCCATTACCTCCGAGGAAGTTAACAAATCCTTCAGGGCATCAAATGCAGTTTGTTGTTCTAGACCCCACTCAAAAGGTTGATTCTTACGGGTCAACTTCACCAGTGGTTCTGTTATCCGGGCGTACCCAGGAATGGTTTTAGAATAATAGTTTACCATCCCCACAAATGAATGGACTTGCCGTAATGTCGTGGGGGCTGGCATATCTACTATCGCGCGTACCTTTTCGGGGTCACTATGAATACCTTGAGGGGTTATAATATGCCCCAATAATTGAATTTCAGGCCTGCCAAAAGTGCATTTGGAAGCCTTGAGATGCAATTTGGCCTCGTGAAGGCGCTGAAACACATCTTCAAGGTCGCGCACATGTTCCTGGGGAGAAGGAGATGCAATTACCAGATCATTGATAAACACCCACACACATTTTCCGAGTAGATCGGAAAGGGCCATCTCCATGGTTCTTTGGAAAATGCTAGGCATATTTGCTAGACCAAAACTACCACGTTGGAAATTAAAAAGTCCTCGATGGCACACAAATGCTGTTTTGTCTTGATCGTGTTCAGCCACGCGTAACTGATTATATGTGGCCTTCAGATCAATTATCGAGAAGACAGACTTGCCCCCCTGTTGGTCAAAGATGTCCTGAATAAGGGGAAAGGGGTAACTGTCTTTTATAGTGATGTCATTTAATGCCCTATAATCTACACAAAAGCGGGTGGTGCCATCCTTTTTTGGCACAAAACAAACAGGAGAGGCCCAAGGTGAATTACTGGGGTAAATCACCCCGTCTTTCAGTATCTGGTCAATGCACTCATCCACAATCGCGCGCTTGGCTAATGGGGTTCGGTATGGACGCTGACATATGGGTGGATGTTCGCCAGTGTTGATCGTAACCTCTGCCAGAGGGCACTGTCCAAAAGACTTACCTTCCTCATAAAATACATCCCTATTCTGCCACACTGCATCTGAATACTCTGGAGGAACTGCAGTTGAAAAATTGGGGTCAGGGGTCACACTTTGGGTCTCATGGAGCGCATCAATAGAGCGTGACGGTATCCGATAAACATGAAACTTTACCAACTTACCCTTCCAGGTCAAGGTTTTATGCTTATAATCCAAAATGGCCTTGCCTGCTGACAGTGCATCATCCCCCAATATACATTCATGCAAAATACCCTTAACTATAAATACGGGCAAACTTCCCAGCTTGGAAAACTGAATCTCCATTTTACCATAAACTGTCAAAGGTTTACCTGCTATATCAAAAATTGGAGGGGCTGGTTGTAACAGTCTTACTCGCCTCGCCCACTTGACTCACATATTCTTTTAAAAACATCACAGTGCAGGAGAGAGACGCAAGCTCCAGTATCAATCAAGCATTCAATACTCACCGAGTTTGCCTCAATTGATAAACCCAACCTGGAGCCGGCGGTGCACACTCCTGCACTCTTCAGTTTCCCGTGTGGGCTGGTGATGTAGGCGGACGCCTCCTGTCATTCCTTGCAGGGGTGGGCATCCGATCGTTACGGGGCAGCAGGGGGCAGCCAGCCTTAAAATGATTACCCTGGCAATGGTAGCATTTTATGGTGGTCCTGGATCCCTGTGCTGCTGAGGCCTGGTTAGGTAGTGGGGTCCCAGCTGCAATACCTGTCCAAGGTCGTCCTGCAGTAGGGCGTGGCTCCAGTGATGCCTGGATGGCCTCAAGTCGGGTGAAGCGAGACATTAACCTTTCCTGGCCCTTCTGCATTTTCTGCAGGATGGTTGTGAGGGTGTTGTGCTGGCTGGGTGATTCCCAGGAGGGCTGGATTGCAGAAGTGTCCATGGGTTCCGCCGCGTCATCCCGCTGTTGGCCCATGAAAAGTTCCATTCCCGCCTCAATGTTCTCCACGAAGGCCAGGGCCCCTTCCAAGGTCTGGTCCTGGAGCTCCCAGCTTATCTTTTTCGAGAGTTCCGCAGACTGGAGCCCCTTCAGGTATTGTCACAACACCGTCCTCTCGGCGTTAGCTGACCTGGGAGTAGGGTAAGCTCGCTGCGTGGCCTCACGGAAACGACGATTGTAACTGGCCAGGCTCTCGCCTTCCCTTTGCTTCAGCTGATCTACTGCAGCCCTTAACTTCTCCTCGTCTGTAGACAAGAAGGTTCTTTCAATGTGGGACCTTACACGGGCCCATGGGACTTGAGCCCTTGGTTCTGGTTGGCTTGCAATATAGCGTTGCACCTCTCTGCATAGGGGCCCACTTGTGGTCCTAGTCAAAATATCTAGGATGCCTCGTTTTCTGCACTTACGGCCGGGCATAGCAAGTCCACATCATACAAATAATTTCTCAGGAGGGAAGACACCTCCCCATCACAGGTGGTAAGGCCATTACACAGGGACGTCAATTTGTCCCTGCGCCGTTGATGTTGCCACTGCTCCCTCTAGTCTTGGTGGAAGGCATATTCCACATCCCTAAAATTGGCAAGCAGGGCTACCATATCAGGTACCGGCTCCTGCTGAGCCTGTGCAGCCTGCTGTTCTGGCTGGGCCATAATGATTATTTACTCATTTACTGTACCAAGTTCAAAATATATAGTAAAAATTGTCTGTGGTCGAATATGTACACAGTCTTTCAAAAATAAAATTAAGAGTTACTAACCATTAATTGACACTGTAATCGATCAGTCACCTTGGAGCACCTTTCATCCTTCTTGCCCGCCGTGGCTTGATCACAGTCCTTATTTCCAAACTAAAAATGTTACCATCCACAGATGGATGCTCTGTGGCTACATAAGCCAACATCAGTTCTGATGTCTCCTCTGTGAGACGAGAGGTTGCTTCATACACTGCTCCACACTCCGCAGGACAGTTGCTGCACTGTAAAATGATAAACTTGAGTTGTCCAAAATGTGTGCTTGCCAAGTGCGACAGAGTATCTGAACAGGTCAGGCCTTTCCATCCACAAAGGCGACACAGGAAATTCATTTTCCACAGCAAGCAACAAAATAACAAAGTTTACAAATTATCAAAATAAAAGTCGTCTAAATAGTCCTCCACAGTGGGGAGCACATCCCGATGAGAAGCCCGCTGAGGTGATGGTGGGATCACCTCTACCTCAAGAAGGTCATGGGGGATGTCGTCCTCTGCCCCTGCAGGTACCAGTTTGAGTGCTTGCTTCTTTTCCTTTTGTTTTTGTGGGTTTTCTTGATTTTTCTTCTCAATTTGTTTCTTCACAGCATCCCAATCAATCTTTGGTGCAGTCTTCGACATCCTGGCAAGCACGCCAATGAAAAGTCGTGCTGTCTATCTCATACACTTAACACATACCAATAATGATAACAGGCTTGTTCAGCAAGGTACGCTTATTGATACACGTCAGAGACTCGTTGATCATGCTGTCAAAGACTGCACCCAAGATTCACGCTGCCCCCACAGGGCAATGAAACTCGCCACACGATGTTTAGTGTTGAAGGGAAAAGACGAGAATGGTTTATTTTCCGAAATACAAATATCTTTAACCAACAGCGACTCAATGTGTCACACTGGTAAATCTTGAGTTATGCAAGATTTTTACAACTAAACTTCAAAGGTAGGGCCGCAGAGCCCATGTACACCACATAACTTCTCTCAAATAAATGTATCTCAGAAACCTTAAATCGGCAAGAAATAAATGAAAATACAGATATATTAGGGCTCCACAAAGAGTAGCCCACACACAAATTGAATCTTAACAGGCAGCACCTCTTAATGTATCTTCAAGTCTTCTGTCTCTCAAAAGAGAGGTCTGTTTGATGCTACCAATCTTTACAAAGTACATTCGTAATGAAACTTACTTATTAAATAACTTTGAAAATGAACAACACATTTACTCCTATCTTGCTTTATTGCCTGTAATTTTGACTTTTCCATGTTTTGCTGGTTGCCGCATTAATAGTACCAAATTAAACCAGGCTTTTTAAATCAGGGTGGCGTAATACCTTAATAACTGTGCAATGTGCGGTGGCTCCAGGTAATTGCCAAATCTACACAATAGCCTTTCATTCTTAATTGGTCTCCCCACCCTGCATCACATCAATGCCCCTTTCTTGTCAGCCACCGGGGCTCAGGGCACAAAGCGTGACTCCTAACCATGGGAAAGTCAAAGCCACAGAACAGATATGTCTTGTACTTGCACAAGTCTTGAACAGAAATATTAAAATTAAAAGCTAAAAGATTCATAATCTTTACAACGTGTATTTACCTATGTTCATGTCCTACAGCTAACTACTAACAATTAAAATGTGCACCCAAATGATCTCTCCGAGAAGGACCTTCATCCTGACCCTCATGATTGATTAAGTACTTTGACTACGGGCCTTTTGTCCCTACCTGAAGCTATCACCATGATTTGCTGAGGCGGACCTTCATCCGACCCTCATGTTGGACTTCTAACATCATGATTGGCTAAGGCAGACCTTCATCCTGCCCCTCTCTCTGTATTGTAGCACGGTACTTAATAAATAAATATCTTTCAATAAAGCTTTTGAGGCGAACCTTCCTTGTAAGATACACAGAACACTTTATTTAGACGGGCATGCATTGGCACACGGTTACAATGTATTTTGGCACCTAAAGTGGAGGCTAACCTTCGTCCTGACCCGCTGACTTTGCTCTGAAGCTGTACTTGCTTCCATTGATGATAAAAAAAAACCTGACGTGTGGCACCCTTGCCCTCCAACATATAAATGGGCCACTGGACTGAGGTGAACCTTCGTCCTGACCCTCCTGTTTTATGACCCAGTAGAGCTTCTCGCGGGAACATGGGATACTCTTATGTATTTTCTGTACGCATCAGATAGATGCCCATCGCTCTGAACATCGTATTTGGGCATCTGAGCACCCTCTCTCAGCAGCATCTGTTGCCGCTCTGATCTTGAAGCTGTGTCCTTTATAGCGGGATGTATCGAGACCACAGGACTTCAAGCACAGAGCCAGGCTTTCAACAAAGTACCTGCGCAAGTAGGAATACCCATTTTTTGTGAGAAAGAGGGCACCTGCCTATGTACCTCTTGCTTTAAGATAGTGTCTGAAGGCTCTGACTGGACAATGCTTGCTTTGTGAAAGTGCTTTCACCACAATATTCTGTGCGCCCTGTTTTGCACTGTGCTTAAATTTGTGGACAGTGAATATCAACTTGTCATCTTTCATGTGAATGTCTGATACCTCAAGTGTGTGCTTTTTAGAGCTCAAGCTGCTTCGGAACATCTCCCCTATCCTTAAGAAGGCAGCAAAGGCTAGAGTGAATGCACATCTAAGCAGTTTCCTTTCATAACTGCTTTTGACCACAATTGAAGTTGCATCACTGAGTGCTTCCAACAGATTTTTCGTGTAATGGGCGTTTGTGTATCACATGATGGAGTAAGGTTACGCATGCCTGCAATGGCTTTCTGTACTGTAAAGCCTCTAGTGGGGTCCGGCCAGTATTTGAGTTTGTGCTTACTGGATATCACAGATATGTGAACTAGCACAGTTGATGCTGATAGTCTTTTCTTACGTGGAAAGGCTATATATAACAAAATGTCCTTAGTGTTGCTGGGAAACACCTTTCGTTTACCTAAAGTGTACTTGACAAAATGCGTAAAGTGAGCGCGGTATGCTTTGTATGTCTTCCGGGTAGCTGATTTGTGGGCTGAGTTAATTAGATGCCAGGCATGTTTACCAAGTTTTCTGGCCGAAACATCTGGGGAATTGCGACTGGTTGTTTGTTTGCCTTTGGATGTACCTGGAAAAAACGATTAAACTGAGCTCTTGAAAGAGCATCACAAGCAGCATTGTGCTTTGACATCACATGTAACGCAGAGAAACAAATATTGAAATGAAGGCTATCAAGTACCAAAATTCTCAAAGTAAAAGCAATTGCTTATCTTTGGTGGTTTGATTATTGATCACAGACACCAAAGCCTGGTTGTCTGTCACAAAGACAATATTCTTGTCTGCTAAAGCTTTGCCCCAAATTTTTAAAGTTGCCACTATAGGGTAAAACTCTAAGACTGCAATATTTAGTGTTTTCCATTTGGAAGGCCATGTGCCTGCAAACCAGCTACTACCCCGCATTGCCCCATATCCACTTTTGGCTGCATCAGTATGGAGCTCAAGTTTACAAGACGATAACAAGGCTGAAGTATGAAAAAATGACTTCCCATTAAAATCATGCAAAAATGACAACCAAAGCCCTAGGTCTTCCCGAGTTTCCTTGTTGATACGAACATAGTGGTAAGGCTTAGCTATACCTATTGTTAGGTTATATAGCCTTCTCAGAAACGTGCGTCCCTGCAAAACAACAGACAGACAGAAATTTAGCAATCCTAATAAGGACTGAAGTCTCCGCAGACAGACTCTTTTTGGCCCCCAAATGTTTTTGATTGTCCTACGGCATAACTGAAGCTAATATAATCGGCAGGGAGTCGGGACTCCTTCTTCATGGTATCTAGAGTTATACCCAGAAAAGGGAGAATTTGACTGGGTCCCCCCGTTTTCTCCTCAGCCACTGGAACACCAATGTCCTGGCAAATTTTTTGGAAAGTGTCTATGCCATATTTGCATGCGACCGTAGATTGCCCAATAAAAATGAAATCATCCAGTACATGGTATGTTCTTAGGTTGGGACAATGTTTTCGCAGAATCCATTCAAGGGCCCTACTAACCTTTTCAAATATCGCACATGAGGTGGCACCACCCATTGGTAAGCATTGGTCTATGTAATACTGACCGTCCTATTTTATGCTCAAGAGCGGGTAATCTGCAGGGTGCATGGGGACAATTCTAAATGCGTTCGCTTTGTTACACTTTCCCAAAAATACATCCCCCTTGTTGAACTCCCTGATCGCACCTATTGCATCCTGAATTGTTGCATACTGGACCGAATATAGTTCTTTTGGTATGAAGTCGTTAATGGAATCGTCAGAAGGGAAAGACAAGTGATTAATCATTCTGAAACCTCCAGATTTTTTGGGCACTACGCCAAGTGGATTTGTTCTAAAACTATCAAAGGGGGGTTGTGTGAAAGGTCCTGCTATTCTACCCTGTTGCACCTCTTTCTGTAATTTTGCTGAAACTACCTCTGGTGATTCCACAGCAGATTTCAAATTTTTGGATAACATACTTTTATGAAGACCTTCAAACCCGAGTCTGAACCCCTGTGTGAAAGCGGCTACAAGCTCCTGGCACAATTCCTCATTGTAACCTTCCAGGTATTCACTAAGGATATCTGCGCGGACGGGAGTTGGGAGCCTTCCCATTCTGTCTGGGCCAGTTTTGGGAATGGACACCTTTTTGGGGATTTGCATGGTAGTCTTGGGATCGCCCGAGGTTTTGAAACTGGTGGCTATTGGGTTGGAGTTGCCGTGCACACTGATGATATACTGGGTGTGGCCCTTCGCATATATAACAGGTGTGAGAGAAAGGGCAGGTTGTAGCGTTACAGTTCCTACCAGCATGGTAACGCCAGCAAGTGCCATTTGGAAATTGCAACCATTCACCCCCATTACCTCTCTTACCTTGGTTGCGACCAGGGGCATTGTAGTTTGCCTGCTTCTTACCCTGAGGCCTGGCATACCTGTACACCGTATACAATTCTGCATTCATTTCATACCAAGGTCTGGGTGAATCAAGCCAGGCAACCCTAAACTCGTGATCGTAATTTTGCCAGTCCCCTCCAGCATGTGCCAACTCCATTCGCCAAGCTAGCGATCCCGCAATGTTGTGTATGCATAATATTAATTATGTTGTGACATAATATGCACATATATAATTTAATCTATCTTTTCTCTCGTGAAATTTCTGAAATATAGGGAGCCGTTCTGATAGTTCTAGTAGTATTGAGAAGTACAGGTGCTTTGTAGTAGTGATAGAGGTTGAAAGTACCACAGTTAAACAGAGCTCAGTCCTTAGAAAGTAGCGTATATAGTGTAAAAATTGTGCGGAAAATAGAAAAAAATGTCTATGACCACTAGGTACTGTTGGGTTTATTCTTTGTCCGGAGTTGTTGTCTGAAATAATCTCCTTTATGACTACTCTGAATTTGGGGCCTGCTTTGCTAACTTCTTTTCTCAAATGTTTGAGACAAATTGTCTATCACAGTTTTCACCATATTGGAATCACCTCCAACTGCCTTCCACTTTTCTTTTTAACAGCTATGCTGCAGCACATTTTGTTGTTTACATTGACAAATAAGCTGACAAACTGTGCGTAAGAATTTGATGGGCTCTTGTTAACCGGTCTTGAGGCTGTCACAACTAAAGCGAACACAGTTGGCTGAAGCAACCCCTTCCTACTTCTGCTGGACTCTGCCATTTTGCCTTACAGAACTGGGAGCGAAATGAGTAGAGACACTACATCAGTGTCTAACTTTTTTACTCGCTAGATGGCATGTTTTTAAATAATAGTGTTTGATCATTTTCGAAACCTATCTTTTTAGTTTTCCATGAATTGGTGAAAATCTGATATTGGCATAAGCCCCCTCCCCTTTTTCCGAGAAATGATCTATTTTATTTAATTTTCTTTTCTTTCTTTTTTTTTTTTTTTTTTTTTTTGACTATATGTGGTTCCTTGCATCAAAATGTTGGTGATATTGGCTACTTTCCATGATGCATCCAATACAAAAAGAGATGAACTTTTGTTTGGTATTTAACACTACCAACCCCTTGAATGTGAAATACCCCATAGCAATCCTTATTACTTCAAGCAGCTGTCCACAATAACAACATTAACTTGACCCAACAGACCATATCTGGATCCTTTGCAATACTTTTCTGAGATATGCCAATTCAAGTGGAGTTTCATACAGTTTTGACCTTTCACTGACAGCAAAGTATATTTTTGCTTCAGTAAACTCTACTCTCAGCCTGTATGTGTGTGCATATTTATCTTTAAATGACTAACAATACACAAAAAAACATATGTTTATGTGATACATTTGCATTTTTTCACATATTTTGCATTACAAATATGTTAGTGTGATACATAGTTTCACTGCATTTCAACAAGAATTGAATTTATTGATGTTTGAGATTACATGTACACCTGTTTTTTTACTTTAAGTTGCTTAAGAGTGCACTAAAGAATTAAAAAACCTATACATTTCTTTGTATATTTTGCTGTATTTATATGCCCATAACATTTTAGTTGGTATTTGTCAGGCCGTACCAGTGTAACAGTGTAACTTCCCCCTCCCCCTCGGATACCTCCCCCCCCCCCCCCCCCCGCGATTCCAATCTTGCACATAATTTTGATTAGGAATATCCTACTCATGCTACAAATATAGGAATGACTGTTGGACCTTTAAAAACATCTTGTAAATAGGTTCATGGGATCTCACATAAAATTTGATGGACCTGCTGCAAACCATTTAAATGAATAGATGCAAAAACCCATTTATGATACTGGCAGGAAAAAAAGTTTGGAATATTTGGGAAAAGCAAAACAACTTTTGAAGAGGGCGTTGAGATGCAAAGTTGCTGGATCTGTTTATAAGACTGGTGTTATACAACAGACCGTATGTATGATCCCACAGGTGTTGATTAATGTGTTTCACTGTTACAAAATATTCAATATAAATTCCATTATACATTGTGGGTAATTGTAATGCCCTTGCCAAGTTGCATTTGTTTTGCATTGAGTGTGCAGGCTGTTAATATATTTGGGTTCTTAAGATAAATGTGATGGGTTCATGAAGATTTTTGATGACACAGGTGACTTTAAGTTCAAGTTGCTTTCTAATATTTTTTTGTCCTTTTTTTTACAACGGGTGACCCCATTTCATTTTGAAGGTCAGATGTGGATCATGAAATTCAAAACTTCTTAAATTTTATTTATTTATTCACTGATATATATATATATATATATATATATATATATATATATATATATATATATATATATATATATATATATATATATATATATAATTTAATGTATCTTTTCTCTCGTAAAATTTCTGAAATATAGGGAGGTGTTCTGATAGTTCTAGTAGTATTGAGAAGTACAGGTGCTTTGTAGTAGTGATAGAATTCGAAAGTACTAGAGATAAACAGAGATCAGTCCTTAAAATTAGCATATATAGGATAAAAATTGTGCGGAAAATAGAAAAAATCGTCTATGACCACTAGGTACTGTTGGGTTTATTCTTTGTCTGAGTTGTCAACTGAAATAATCTCCTTTATGACTGCTCTGAATTTGGGGCATGCTTTGCTAACTTCTTACTTCAAATGTTTGAGACAAATTGTCTATCACAGTTTTCACCATATTGGAATCATCTCCAACTGCCTTCCACTTTTCTTTTTAACAGCTATGCTGCAGCACATTTTGTTGTTTACATTGACAAATAAGCTGACAAACTGTGCGTAAGAATTTGATGGGCTCTTGTTAACCGGTCTTGAGGCTGTCACAACTAAAGCGAACACAGTTGGCTGAAGCAACCCCTTCCTACTTCTGCTGGACTCAGCCATTTTGCCTCACAGAACTGGGAGCGAAATGTGTAGAGACACTACGTCAGTGTCTCACATTTTTACTCGCTAGATGGCATGTTTTTAAATAATAGTGTTTGATCATTTTCGAAACCTATCTTTTTAGTTTTCCATGAATTGGTGAAAATCTGATATTGGCATAAGCCCCCTCCCCTTTTTCCGAGAAATGATCTATTTTATTTAATTGTCTTTTCTTTCTTTCTTTTTTTTTTTTTTGACTATATGTGGTTCCTTGCGTCAAAATGTTGGTGATATTGGCTACTTTCCATGATGCATCCAATACAAAAAGAGATGAACTTTTGTTTGGTATTTAACACTACCAACCCCTTGAATGTGAAATACCCCATAGCAATCCTTATTACTTCAAGCAGCTGTCCACAATAAACAACATTAACTTGACCCAACAGACCATATCTGGATCCTTTGCAATACTTTTCTGAGATATGCCAATTCAAGTGGAGTTTCATACAGTTTTGACCTTTCACTGACAGCAAAGTATATTTTTGCTTCAGTGAACTCTACTCTCAACCTGTATGTGTGTGCATATTTATCTTTAAATGACTAACAATACACAAAAAAACATATGTTTATGTGATACATTTGCATTGTTTCACATATTTTGCATTACAAATATATTAGTGTGATACATAGTTTCACTGAATTTCAACAAGAATTGAATTTATTGATGTTTGAGATTACATGTACACCTGTTTTTTTACTTTAGGTTGCTTAAGAGTGCACTAAAGAATTAAAAAACCTATACATTTCTTTGTATATTTTGCTGTATTTATATGCCCATAACATTTTAGTTGGTATTTGTCAGGCCGTACCAGTGTAACAGTGTAACTTCCCCCTCCCCCTCGGATACCTCCCCCCCCCCCCCCCGCGCGATTCCAATCTTGCACATAATTTTGATTAGTGATATCCTACTCATGCTACAAATATAGGAATGACTGTTGGACCTTTAAAAACATCTTATAAATAGGTTCATGGGATCTCACATAAAATTTGATGGACCTGCTGCAAACCATTTAAATGAAAAGATACAAAAACCCATTTATGATACTGGCAGGAAAAAAAGTTTGGAATATTTGGGAAAAGCAAAACAACTTTTGAAGAGGGCGTTGAGATGCAAAGTTGCTGGATCCGTTTATAAGACTGGTGTTATACAACAGACCGTATGTATGATCCCACAGGTGTTGATTAATGTGTTTCACTGTTACAAAATATTCAATATAAATTCCATTATACATTGTGGGTAATTGTAATGCCCTTGCCAAGTTGCATTTGTTTTGCATTGAGTGTGCAGGCTGTTAATATATTTGGGTTCTTAAGATAAATGTGATGGGTTCATGAAGATTTTTTGATGACACAGGTGACTTTAAGTTCAAGTTGCTTTCTAATATTTTTTTGTCCTTTTTTTTTTACAACGGGTGACCCCATTTCATTTTGAAGGTCAGATGTGGATCATGAAATTCAAAACTTCTTAAATTTTATTTATTTATTCACTGATATATATATATCTATATGTATATATATATACAATTTAATGTATCTTTTCTCGTGAAATTTCTGAAATATAGGCAGCCTTTCTGATAGTACTTGTAGTATTGAGAAGTACAGGTGCTTTGTAGTAGTGATAGAATTCGAAAGTATTAGAGTTAAACGGAGATTAGTCCTTAAAATTAGCATACATAGTGTAAAAATTGTGCAGAAAATAGAAAAAAAAACGTCTATGACCACTAGGTACTGTTGGGCTTATTCTTTGTCTGAGTTGTCTGAAATAATCTTTTATGTCCTGTAAAATGGGGGAACTTCACTTATGTTGCTCAAAATCTTATGCCAGCTATGTTTGAACATTCACGCAAACAACAACTTTCAGACTGATAAATGGCCAGGAAGCTTGGCGCTTCCTGGCCGCACTTTATTTATATATTCCAAACATTGCAAATTCCCAATGAATAGAGCCATGGCCTGACAGTCATCTACCCAATGTGAGCGGACTCACTAGAGCGATCATACACTCCCAGGCGATGAACCGTGAGGGCATGGCTCCATAATGTATCCGTGAATGGAAAAGGTGAGGGCCTGACAGTCATCTACCCAATGTGAGCGGACTCACTAGAGCGATCATACACTCCCAGGCGATGAACCGTGAGGGCATGGCTCCATAATGTATCCGTGAATGGAAAAGGTGAGGGGTTCCAGCGCCAAACAGAAAAAGTGCCTTGGTCCGAACCGAGTCACTTTGTCTGGACCCCACCCAAGGCGAAAGAGTTTGAGCATATACTGGGAAGGACATATTGCTACCGGTTTCCACCAAAAAAAGCTTTTGAAAATAACCTGAGTGTAAACAATAATACTGAACATGCAATGACACAAACAATACTTAACTATAAAACCCGTATACTCCATCATGGGCACTGAATTGGCAACTTATGGTGATAATAAATGCTGAACTTTAAATTATGAACGTATATACATGTGTTTTACATAAATAAAGTGAAGCCCAAATAGGGCAACTGCTTGCATATATACGCGTGTTTCCCACAAATAAGGGATAAGTACCAGAAAGTAACCACTTGTTTGTGTCTGTAAACACCACTTCTCAATCTGTGATAAAGTTTCAAATCTGTCCAGTAACGGTGACCCAAATGCATGGCACACCAAGTGTCCGGCTTTGAATAGCAGTTCTCAATGATATTCTAAATTATTTCTGACAGGCAGGTATATGAGGTGCCTGCATTTCAACACATAAAAACTGAACCACAGAGTCAAACATGTTCATGTCCCAACATACCAAACACAGTGACGTATATGTATGGATCAGTGTCCCGCTGTGAGTAATAGATCCACAACCTTATATCTCACCAGCTAACTCAAAATCTTCCCAGCTGTGCACACAGCAGAAATGTGGTAAGAATACGAACATTTCCAATATTATCTGACTAGTGTTTCAACTTGTACAATACGGACACGCAAGACTCGACCACACGAGTGACGCATGTCAAGTGAGACTCACCACCTGTGTATATAATTTATAGCTAATGTCCAATGTGAAAATTGAAAGTTGGGCAAGATGACCAATCAGCACCCGACCACACAGGTACTAACCGGATCTTACGAACTTCTAGGGTGGCAGGCCACCCCGAACACAGCTTGGGACTGACCACACAGTCCTAATCTGTTAATTGGTTGAAACTCGGATGTATTTACGGAAGGCATCCGACTTCCACCTACCTTTCAGCCTTATTTGACTATCTGGAACGCCATTGAGTGCATCCCATGAAGCTGCGCCAATGCGAAAACTGTGCCCTTTGTAAACTGTGGTGTCTAGATGGCAAAAACTCAGGCAAATTTTGAGGCTGTGATCAAATTGAGCTCTGGAAACTGGAAGGTGACTTGCATTGAGAAATAAATTACCAGGAGTTGGGCCTCTGAGTCTTAGATATTTCAGCAGCAGATTTACCGGACAATGGCCTGTTTTTGTGGCTTTGAAGGAAATAAAATGCGGCTGACCCAACAGATTGTGTTTAAAATTTTGAAAGCAAACTTTTATCTCGCATGGTATTTTTGCTTTAATGATAACAGACACATTTCTTAGTTGCAAAATATTTGCTGCAGCTGAATTTGTAGAGAAAGTTAATTCCCCAATGTGAGCATAGGCATGAAATGCGAAAGCAACCATAGCTTTATAGAGCACTCGATCAAAAGGTGACAAAGTTAAGTCAGCTGCCTGCAGCAAACGCTGTAATATAGGGCAAGTGATTGGCAAGCGCAGATCAAAGGTGGGTCTAAGCCTATAAGCGCCAGCAAGCATTTTTTGAATCTGAAAATGCTTAGTGGGATCGGGCCACCCTCGCATTTAATGCATGTAAGCAATGGCTGAAAGGTAGGTTGAGATCGTTTTAGGGGAGAAATGCTTGTCGAAGAGGTAGGCGACATATAGTGACAAGTTGGTTGTTGATAGAGGATATGGTTCACCCAAATCGAACTCCTTACAAAAGTCTGCACAAGATTTCCACACCCTGTCATACACTGCTGCTGTCTGGGGTGCCACAGCGGAATGGAGCAATTTTCTCACCGTTGAATGAAGCTCTCTGGTAGCAGTTGGTCCGGAATGGTTGTTGGCTCTGGATGGCTCTGCGGAGAAAGGAATTTAAATTTGGCAATCATTCCTCTCGAAATTGCATCGGCTCTGGAATTGACTGAGCCACGAATGTGCCGAGCCTTCACCCTTATGTTGAATGTAAGGCAGCCGACAACCAATTTCCGAACACCTTGCATAATTAACTTGTCTGGGGATGATTGTTTGTTGATGATGGAGACGAGAGCTTCATTGTCTGTTAATAAAAGGATGGAATGATTGCGAAGTAGGGGGCCCCAAACATGCAGCGCAAGGACAATAGGGACAAGTTCCAGAAATGTAATGTTAAGTTTTCTCCATGTCTCTGGAAAGACCCCATAGAGCCACCGGGAGCCGAGGACCGCTCCATAGCCATGAGACGCTGCGGAGTCAGTTTCTAGAGACAATTTTTGGCTCGAGAGCCAAGTTTCATCAAGGAACATGTTTTTCCCATTAAAATGAGAAAGGAATTCCAACCAACATGCCATATCAGCTCTCGCTTCCTTGTCTATGCGCCTATAGAAATGTGGCTTTTTCGGTCTATGTTTACCTTTTGTCAAGTCAATGAGACGTCTTAAGAAGGCACGCCCAGGGACCACAGCTACACATGCAAAGGATAAAGAACCCACTAGCGATTGTATCTCTCTTAGGGTCATTTTCTTTCTTTTATAACTATCATGCAAAAGACCCAAACACTTAGAAATTTTGTCTTCTGGGAGCCGAAGCTCCATGTGGACGGCATCCAGCTCAATGCCTAAAAACACCAATGTTTGGGCTGGCCCAACAGTCTTTTCGTGTGCGATGGGAATACCCACCTCACCACATAATGCCAAAAATTGCCAAAGGGCATTTTTGCACCCTTCAGCTGTGGGGTGGGCTGTCCAGAAATCATCCAAACAGTGTACCGAACACTTCACACCCAATTTGTGTAACAAAATCCATTCCAATGCGCAACTTAGGGCTTCAAACGTACGGCACGAGCTGGAGGCACCCATTGGAAGGCATAAATCATAATAATATTTACCCTTCCAAGTAAAACCCAGCAGACTATAATCTTCCGGTCTGACTGGTATAAGCCGAAAGGCGTTCAAAATGTCGACCTTAGCCATGAACCAATTGGGTCCTAGAGACTTGAGATAGTGTACCGCATCGTCAATACCTGCGTATTGGACACGTGCCATGGACCGAGGGATTCCCTCATTAATAGACAATACCTCATCACTCTCTGAATACGAAAGGTTGTGGATGAGACGGAAGTCGCCATTCTTTTTTGGTACCAAGCCCAGGGGGCTTAAGTGCAAATCAGGGAATGGTTTTTCGTCAAAAGGCCCGGCTCTTCTGCCAGCAGCCAATTCTTTCTCAATTTTCAGAGTGACAATCTCTGGGTGCAACCTTGCACTTTTGGAATTTTTACAATTTTGACCGGATCTTTCGCCTTCGAAACCTAAAGAAAAACCGTACCGAAAACCATTTGCCAAAAATTCAATTTTGTCTTGCGGGTAACCCTTAAGGAGAGCCTGAAGTTTGTCTATATTGATGGGTGTAGGCAATTTATTTGTTGGGGCGTCGCGCAGAGGGAGATTGACCGTCTTTCTCATCTTTTTTGGGGCATCTGAGAACTGGATGGGAGGCAGAACATTTGAAGCATGCGTGTTTGTAGTTGCAGGGGCCAGAGCACTCGTTGCCAAGGTGATAGTTGTAGCAATATCCTTTTGGGATTCGCATTTTCTTTTTTTGATTTTTGCCACGAAAGGGCTGGCCCTTGGACTGGTTATCACGTTTGCGGACCATACCGCGTGATATAGCAAAACTCATGGTTACGTTATCGACATCCTCCCATCTAAGGTTCTCAGACTGCCGTGAACGCCGGAATGTTTCATCATAGTGACGCCAGTCACCTCCCTCCGCAGCAATGCTCCGCACAAGGGTTTTATATTTCAGAAGGTTGGAAGCCTCGTTAGGCTCCTTCATGATGAGTATAGACATGAAGATGTGAAATGCGTCCGTCCATTCAGCTATGGACAATGGACGCTGTTTGGACGGACGCCATACTAGCTGAGGGACTTCCCCTCCATTGTCAAATGTACCTAGGCGTACAGGCCTATCTTCCCTATTCAAAAGTAGATTGAAGTCAACATACTCTCCTGACCAGATCTTCTGGCGGAGACGTAGAGGCACCTGAGCATGGATGGGTTTGGCAACAGAGTACTGTGCTGATTTATTTGGCAGCAAAGGAATAAAATTACCAGCCGCTGAGGCTGCAGTGATCTCATCCAGACCCATTCCTTGGTCAGGAGCCTCTACTACTGTAGCATCTAAAGAACTAACATTGCCCTGCGAAACCTGATTGTTTGTGTGCACAGCTGGGGAAATAGAACTACCATTACCTGTGGGTACTGGCTCAAGAGTACTATTATCTGTTGGCACAGTTTGTGGCCTGGCAGCAGCCATGGCTTCAAGTGCAAGCTGCACACCACGCTGTATGCCTTCTGCCACCAAGTCGGAAATGTTCTGTGGCAAGGCAGCAGCACTATTGGTACCAGCCGAGTTGGCTGGTTGTGGAGCAAGATTTTGATCATTGGGAAGGCCCTCTTGCAGCCTTCTTGGAGGCACGATAGTTCTGTGAGGTCTTGCTCTCAAGGGTGTGACCCTGGAAGGTCTCCGTCCACGTGGCATGATGTTACCTGAAATTACAGAGAGGTGACACCCATGTACACGTGTCTTATAGGGACTGAGCTCAGCTCAACCTGTCTAAATTATTTGAGGCACTTGGGGTATTTGAGAATAATAAAATGTGAATAAATTTATTATGAAGGACAAGTCTGTGATGTACGACCACTGTACGATTGCCACCGGGACCCGCTTCCATTTAAGTTTAAAAATTAGTAGCTTGACTGGAAGGAATAGGCAAACAATACAAACCACACCACAAGTGCATAAGTTACCTCCCAAGTAATGATGTCAAATTATGTATTTTTATCATAAACCCAAGTGATATGTTGCAAACTACAGCATTCAATTCAAAACAAGCAGAGTCACTAGCCGCCAAATCTAAATTACCTAGGCATGGTAAATCCAGGCCTATGCATACAAAGTGCAGCTCTCTATAAAAAAGCACCAAGCATGGTGCTTGAAAACGCCAAAAATGTGGGTAGCTAAGGCAAGCATACCACAGCCATTGAATTTCCGGGCGACAGACAAAGGCCCAAGCTAGAACAGCAGGAGGGGACAGCCTAATAATAAAAATTGTTGATTACCGAGAAAGTGACAGTGAACTTAACACTGCTTAAAGATTGAAAGGAGGTAAGTCAACTTTCACATGCGAGTGTTTGGAATTTCGATCCCTCCTGCATATTCTGACGCTTTGAACACACTGCGCCACAACAAATCACGATAAGAAGATCACATACAGATGTATATGAAATAAACCCCCACTGGCGTGTAAAAACGCAAGGGAAAACAGGGCGAACAAAACAGCTTCCTCTTCTTTCCATGTGTTTAAACTGTGGCCCTTCGAGGCACAAAGCTGTATTGTTTGCCCTGGACAGTGCGTATGCACGAAATCCACTTGCAATAAAAAGTGAGCTGAAAGGAACAAGTCGCAGGCATGTTTACAACGTGACAAACCGGAAGCGGAAGTGTTTCGGTGGCCATAATGGTGACCCAAAATATGCTAATCGCAAATCAAAGAATGGCGGCACATAAACATCCTACCTGTACAAACTAGTGATGAGGTACGGCCCTGATAATCCCTCCGCGGACGACCCTCCAGTACCTGGGGATGCCGACTTCACGGCTGGGATGGACACCGTCGGTGGAGAAGATACTGGCTGGGCCCTTCTCCAACTTCCCGAGGTGGCAGGTGACGGCTTTGCTTCGGAGATCCGGCATGGACAGTCTCGCGTCGAGGAAACAGTTCAACTCGTACCTCCTCTCCTCATATTCGTCGGGTGATATGTGTCGAGGGTTCGGGCGTGGAAAAACATGGAGAACCACAACCTTGGTCACGTATGAGAGTCCCAGAAGAGTGTTTATCAGCAGGATCAAGTGTTGACGCACAACTCTAGCTTCTAGGTTGCACAGGTCGTTTCCGCCGACTTGGATAACTACAATCTGTGGATGGAAGCGACGTACTACCGAGTTTGATGGAAGTACATCTTGTTGAAGGGTTACGAGAGCTGAAGCACCACCCCGGCCATGCATGCGGACTCTACACTGGCTCAGGTCCAAGTTCAAACGAGGGGAACCGCGCCGATAGGCCGCATCGAGTCTGGAGATGAAACTGTGACCAAGTACTAACACACGAGGTTTACATGTAGCCATCACAGGACTTTCCCAGGCACCGGAGAACCGTCTTTGGAGTCGGAAAATTACTGTACTTGCCTTGCAATGATGTTCGAGAAGGACAACGTATGCCGTAGAGGTAATCTCTTGTAGAAAAAACCGTTAAATTCGAAATTCTGATTGACTTGCTGAAGAAGATACGTCTTGACTGAATGCGAACTGTAGAGAGAATGAAGAGTCCAATTCAAATTTGGAGCTCTCACGCAGCCTCTGACGCAATAAGCCAATCCTGGCTATTTGGGCTGCGTGCACATGTCTACACGTGACCTAGCCTCGTATGCACAGGCCCTACACTTGACATAGCCTCACAACTGTACAACTCCCTGAATCAACAGAGACCCCTGGGGAACTCTTGGGAACTTATTTTCCCAGGACATAAACTGGGCTGTTTGTATAGCCATCTCTCTTTATGACTGCTCTGAATTTGGGGCATGCTTTGCTAACTCACTAGGTACTGTTGGGTTTATTCTTTGAGTTGTTGTCTGAAATAATCTTCTTTATAACTGCTCTGAATTTTGGGCATGCTTTGCGTACTTCTATTCTCAAATGTTTGAGACAAATTGTCTATCACAGTTTTCACCATATTGGAATCACCTCCAACTGCCTTCCACTTTTCTTTTTAACAGCTATGCTGCAGCACATTTTGTTGTTTACATTGACAAATAAGGTGACAAACTGTTCATAAGAATTTGATGGGCTCTTGTTAGCCGGTCTTGAGGCTGTCACAACTAAAGCGAAGACAGTTGGCTGAAGCAACCCCTTCCCACTTCTGCTGGACTCTGCCTTTTTGCCTGACAGAACTGGGAGCCAAGTGTGTAGAGACACTACGTTCGCGTCTTACATTTTTACTCGCTAGATGGTACGTTTTTAAATAATACTGTGCTTGTGCAATTTTGAAGCCTATATGTCTAGTTTTCCAGGAATTGGTAAAAATCTCATCTTGGCATAAGCCCCCTCCCCCGTTCAGAGAAATTATCAGATTTTTTGAATGGCTTTCTTTTTTTTTTTTTCTTGGTGCATGATGATTTACGTCGAAATGTTGTGATATTGGCTACTTTCCGTAATGCATTCAATACAAAAAGTGATAAACTTTTTCTTGGTATTTAACACTACCAACCCCTTGAATCAGACATACCCCATAAGCATCCTTGTAACTTCAAGCAGCTGTCCACAATGAACAACCTCAACTTGACCCAACAGACCATATCTGGATCCTTTGCAAAACTTTTCTGCCATATGACAATTCAAATGGCGCTTCATAGAAGTTCGACATTTCACTGACAGCAAAGTATCTGTTTGCTCGAGTGAACCTTGCTCTCAGCCTGTATGTGTGTACATATTTATCTTGAAATGACTCGGAATACACAAAAATTATATGTATATGTGATACATTTGCATTAATCCACTTATTTTGCATTACAAATGTATAAATGTGATACATAGTTTACCTTTGACTGTGAAATTTCTACACTCTTTAATGCAACTTCTTTGGATGTTGTAGTTGGAGATTTCATCCAGGACCTCAAACATGCGGAGGAAAATTCAATACCTGCTTTATCACTATAGGGACAAGTTATGCTAGTCAACTACAGCCAAAGAAACTCTCCTGGATCACATCTATGTTGCCAATCTCCCCGCTTGTTGGAGTGCCGGTGTATTGCCAACATACTACACCTACCACACTGCAGTTTATTTTTCATTTGAAATGATATAATGGTAATTATGTGCCCAAGCTGAATACCCTATTTTTCAGTGATCACTGATGTTGTGCTATGGGGAAACATAATGTTTTTTGCAAGAAATACTGGCTTTTAGTTTTGATTTCAACATTAGTTTAATGTACAACAAGCCCAAGGAAATCTACTGGTACACGTACATAAATTTCAAGTAAAAATTTAGCATCATGACATGCAGAATGAAATCACAGAAATCACCAGCAATCTCTTTGATAAGTGGAGTCTTACAACTGCCCCCCCCCCAAAAAAACCATATATATATATATATATATATATATATATATATATATGTATATATATATATGTATATATATATATGTATATATATGTATATATATATATATGTATATATATGTATATATATATATATGTATATATATGTATATATATATATATATATATATATATATATGTATGTATATTACTGAGTCGATGTCCATTTTCAGCATCGTCCTTGTCTCTAAATGGAAAGTATGATTTCTTTTACTTGATAAATCACCATCAAAGAGGAAGTTATAATCATTAATTGGGGAAAGAGCTGATTTAGATCTACATTGCTTAAGTACCCTGCCATCCCAAACATAAATAACATTCAGAAAACGAATTATCTTCTGGGCCCATAATCTTTTTGTTAACTCTGAAATTTTTTGCTCAGCTGAACTTATAGGATGGCCCTTTTTTCGTCATCCATCCATCCATAATTCAAATTTTTGACTCAAAAACCATCAGCCAGATTAACTTCGAACTTTGTGGCGATTTAACCTGAGTGGGTCTCAACTAAAATGTGTTCAAATGGTGACGCTCCAATGATTTTTGGATTTATTTAGCTCAGCTGATAATTCAGGTGAGCCTTTAGGAGGGTCCAACATCTTTCGTCCGTCCACAATTCACATTTTCGGCTTCTTCTCTTAAAACCCCTGGCCACATCCACTTCAAACTTGGTGGGGGTGTGCCTTGGGTGGGTCTCCCTGCTCAGATACAAATACCTTGCATTTTGCATGTCGGACTGTGACAAGTCTGTCAACATCACTGTGGAACTTTTGCATTGTAGCATTCACATTTTCACTCCTGTCCATTAATATGTTTTTCCCCAAGACTATGTCTTCAAATCCAGGATTCCCAGGACACAAAGTGGTCTGTGCCAACACTAACAGATTCAGCAGGATTGTCTGGATGTGGTAATATCTCTTTTGGAATTAGATTTCGACATTTCTGAACTTCCCAATGGCAAGTAACTTTTTCATAGGAGAGTTTCCACATTCCTGTGCATTTTTGTTAAAACGAAATATACAAAGTACATTTTCCACATCCACAATATACAATTTACATTCAATTGCGATTAGTAAGTTGCCAACACATTGGCCTGGATTTGTCGAGAATCCCTTGTCATCAACTTGGGTCCAGTCATGTAATAACATATTTATGGATGGGTTTTTAGCTCAGCTGACTTGTTAGTCAGCTGAGCTTTTGTGAGGGTCTGTCTTCAGTCTGTCGGCCGTCCACAATTCACATTTTCAACTTCTCCAAAACCGTTAGCCAGATTCACTTCAAACGTGGTAGGGATATGCCTTTCGTGGGTGTCTACTAAGTTTATTCAAATGGCCATGCTCCATTGATTTTTAGTTCTGCTGACTTGTCAGGCAGCAGAGGTTATAGAATCCGTTTGCGTCCGTTGTCCCTCTGTCCTTCCATCTGTCCGTCTGTCGTTAGAGTTTTTATATTTTCGAAAACTGCAAGATAGAATGTTTTGATTTTGCACATGGATGATCCCCAGGTGGACCTCTACCAAGTTTGCGAAGGAAATGATGATGCAATAATGTTTCTATTTTTTATGAATTTTTTAATTTATTTTTTGAAAAAAATTAAAATTTCTTCATTTGAAGAACTACGAAGCCAATTGCTTTGATATTGCACATAGGGTCATCTGGGGTCAACTAGTTCTTATTTTGGCCACCAGGTGGCGCTGTGATTTTTCCTATTTTTTTATGAATTATTGCCTGTTAAGGCTATTTTCGACTTCTTCTCCAGAACGGCTGAACAGAATTGCTTACAATTTTATTAGAATATAGTTGGACATTAGACAATGAAAGTTTGCGAAAATAATGTGGATATGTTAATTTTTGACAAAGTTATGCGATATCAGACTTTGTGACTGTAAGTGAGTGCTGCCACTGTACATCGGCAGCCATTGAAACAGCAAGGATGTCAATTGATAATACATGTACCACCATGGACAAGTCAGGTCGCCCTATTCAATTTTGTTTCCTGAATAAAAGCAGATCCAGTCAGCAGAGCACAGGATCATCATGATCCTCTTGTTGGATTTTTAATGAATTTTTTAAGAACCACAAATCTTCTTCTCCACAACTGCTCACTCAATTGCTTTGATATTGCATAAGAGCACTCCTAGGGACTCATGATTCTTAATTTTTCACCAGGTGTTGCTGCAATTTTTTTCAATTTTTTTATGAATTTTTGTGGGTTTTCATTTCTTGTAACTTCTTCTCCAGATCCGTTACTCAGATTAAGTTGAAACTTTGTGCATATGTTCCTTGTGAAAGGGTCAAGCAAAGATGTTCACTAGGTAGCACTGCTGTGGATTCCTGATTTTTAATGATATTTTTCAATTCGTGTACTTATTGGTAAATGCACCTCTTCTATTGATTACTATGCAAGTCAATGGTTATTCGAATGGTAATTCACATTTTGGACTTCTTTGAAGAAACTGTCATTCAGACTCACTTCAAACTTGGTGACAATGTACCTTGGTTGGGTCTAATAATAATAATTTTATTAATAATAATAATAATAATTTTATTCGGAAAACTACCCCTTTACAGCGGGGGCATTAATGGAACGGGGTTTATTCCATGATGCGTCCAAGTCTATTACAATAAGCCGTCTATATTACAAAGTAAAGATTTGTGTGTGGTAGGGCTGTATCTACGTTCAGCATTGAGCCTTACGTGGAACAGCATCCATTTACCAATTGAAATTTACTTCTTACATGCGCATGCAACCATCAATAGGCTTCTCATAGCTCCATGTCCCCCGTGCTAAAACTAGAGATAAACCACTCATTGGGAGAAAACTCTAGAAAGCGTAAGGACATGTACATCATACACTTTTGGTATACAATGTAGAAAATAAACATTCACTACCATCATATTTACAATGTATGGAATCAAAGTACAATTCAAAATGCTAGCATGAATATCATATATTACAGACATGATTAATCACATCAAACATTATACATATTAAAGACAAGGTTAATATACATTATTTACATCACCAACTATATTGTGTCCGGTGCTAACATCTGCTGTCTATGTTCTCGATGTACACTTTGCCCTTTACACATCTTTTTTCCAATAGTTTTCTCGGCAACTTCTAGAACAATGTCTTTCTAGTCAGACCATGCCTTGTTTACACAAACGTAATTAGCAAACTTATCACAAAAACCAGTCAGGCAATTAGACATTTCCCTCTCGAACATGCTCCAGTCATTTAGATTATTGACATTCCATTTCACAGTGCGAGATTTGAGGTCAACGCTCGGGATCTTTTCATTGCACAACGTCAAGTTAAACCAAGCAACAATTGTGTTGTGATCACTACCTATGTCTTATAGGCCAACTTCATGAATAAAGATGTTTTCTATACATGAATAAAGGTTTTCTGTCGTTAAGGCATAATCAATGGTAGATTCCAAGTCGCCTCTGTACCATGTGTATTCTCCAGAACAAACAGGAGACAGGTTGAGAACTTTTAAGTGGGTTGTTTTGATCATTGATTCTAGGAGGTGTCCATTAAAAGAAAATTTGTTTTCTGTGCGGAAAGGTTGAATCTTACCATTGAAATCTCCGAAAAGTATGGATTTCATACCTGCTGCTTTAAAATTACTTATATTTTCCGTTAATTCATTCATAAGATCCACACATTCATTTTTACAGGAGTGATCATTGGGAAAATACACAAGGCCAAGGATTATAACAGTGGCGGCAATTTTTACCTTAATCCAGATTCTTTCAAAATCATCATCGGCGGAATTTGATACATTTTCGTCCATCACAATAATATTGTTTTTTACCAGAAATCCTAGTCCACCACCGGATTTTTTTGGGTGGTTTTGCGACCTAGCTTTACCGATCCATTGGTAATTACAATGAATATTAGAAAATAGATCATTTTGTTCAACTTTATGACATGTTTCTACCATACCATATAAGGAAAATTGTTCTTTGTTTAGTATTTCAGTCAGTTCAGTTCTTTTTGCTAGACCAAGATTTTGAACATTACAGTAAGCTAAGCTGCATTGTTTGGCTGTTACACGGTGTTTTTTACCTCTTTGGTGATGTTTAGCGGGACCTGCTCTGTTAGCACCAAACTTTCCGGCACTCTCTTCTTGGCCACACCTCTAATATAGTGTTCAAAATTGTCTCTGGTCGTGTTGTCATGCCAACAGTACTTCCTTTTTATGGCCTAGTGTCGAGCAGTGATGGCATCTAACTTTGGTCTCATGCCGACAGGTATTGGACGTGTGATTTTGCTCTCCACATAGGCTACAATTTTGCATTCGGAATCGGTTCTGTTACGTGCGCCATCCGTCTGAGCTACTAACAGTAGGCTCGTCACGCTTGGTTGACCATTTCTGTTCCTTGTGGTTAGCGGCACTGTTGTGTTTACTGTTACCTGTCTGTCCCTTGTGGTTAGCCGCGCTGTAACCTTTACGTTTACCTTTCGAGGAGGTGCCTCTGCTGTCACGGTAAGCTGGCTTTTGTTCTTGTACCGACAGCTGAGGTAATCCATAACTTTCAATCAACAGTTTTGATCCAAATTTGGATAGATGTAGTCCATCTGCGAGTAAGGCACCTTCGTTGATCGTGGCGTCTGCTAGGCGGAATTTTCTGTCATTGTTGATAAATATATAGCCTTTCTCTCTCTATAAAGCTTCAAGTTCAGTGTTGACAACCTCCGCACATTCTTGTGTAGCGATGTTGTCTGTACGGGGGCATAGACTGGATATATGTATATCTTTGGCAACACATCTCGCCCCATTTACCATAAGTCTGTACTGATCTACGATGCTGTTCGCATCGCCCGACTTTGCACAGTCATTTGTTCCAACCTGAAACAATACCATGTCGTACTTCTTCTCTTTTGTCAGGGCAGAGTGCACTTTTTCGATGGTAGCTCCCGGCATGCATTTGACAGTTGTTCTCTTGTCATTGCTGGTAATGTCACGCAGGATGGAGCTGCCAATAATCAGAACGTCCTTAGCTGTTGGCTGTGACTCTCCTTTCGAGCTGTTAACCAAGTCCCTCAGGTCCCATTTTTCTTGTTGTAGTTGGATACAGAGGGCAGTTTTGCTAGCCAGTTGTTTTAATAAGTCTGTATTGTTTTTCTCAAACGACGTCATTTTTTGTTTGAGAACTTTGAGTTCTTCCAATATCAGAGTTTTGTGAAGCTTTAAAACACATATCACAGTTCCACAATTTGCCTGCATGTTCTTCTCTTTCACCTACGCAAGGGTAGTGGTACCACTTTAAACATGTCACTCATTGTATCATTGCGGCTGTGTAATGTCTATTGTACTGACAGTTTTCACCACACCGAGGACGTGTATCTACTGGAGTTACATTTGCAGTTGTACCCAGACTATAAGTGTCCTGGCCAGCATGAGTGTCTTCACATGCTGTCTCTCTACATATTTTCTCAGGTTCCCCAGTGTTTGTCCGACATGCGAAAAATATCTGCCAACTTCTTGCCAGACATGGCGTAATCCTTTGTTTCCGTAATGGGGGCAGTAGTTGGCGGGAACGCTGCAAGTTAATATCAAGGATTACAACACATTCATATGTATAATTATTCTAAAAAGTGATAAATCGGTACCTCTGATCGTTTATATGATAGAATATCCGATCTGAATAAAATTCTGTTGTGTAAAGTTGTCGTTTTTGGAAGATTGTCTGAAGCACCACAGTTGTCACAGTCTATCCTTGATTGCTGACGTCACTCCCGATCTATACCAAGTTTATTCAAATGGTCATGATCCAGTAATTTTTGGATTTTTTATGATTTTTTTTTCAAAAATCTTTAAAAAAAGTTTTAATAGGAAAGTTTAAAATGGAAATTTCTTGTAATGGTCACAACTTAGATAATTTTGACCAGATTTGTGCCAAACTTGGTAGAGATGTACCTTTTATAAGTGTCTTCCTATTTCGTGCTAATGGTCATGGTCCAGTGATGTTTGGACCTTGACCTCATTCTCAAGATCACAGGACAACTGACATGAAATTTACTGTCTATTTGATAACTTGAGATCGGTTTTGAGTTGTGACCTTGATGTTGCACATGTTAATGTTTCTGTATGAAGGTCATGCTCAGACAGTACATGAGTGACATTTACCTTGTTTCTGGAATCACCATGCAACATACATGAATTTTACTTTTCACCATAACTTAAGAACTACTTGAACTGGGACCTTGATGTTGCACATGTTAGTGTTCCTCTATAAAGGTCAGACCTACTCAGAACATGGGTGACCTCTATCCTATCCCAAGTTCACAGAGCCACAAGTGTGATGCATATCTAGGTCAGCTGAGCATGGGCTGTTCACACAGCCCGCTTTTTAGATTAGATTAGATAATTACGGCTTGGTAGGAAATATTATTCCATATAAGCCGCTCACAGTTCATTACACAATTGTCATATTGGGTTTAAGAGGATGATCTAGTGCTCTATAAGTATACAAAACTGGATGGTCCTTAAAATGTGAATCTAACTTATTTTTAAATGTTAAAATGTCAGGAGCATGTACAATGTCACTGGGCAATGTATTCCACCAGTCTGAAATCCTTTGACCAAAGAAATATTTACGAACATTCAAAATGTTCCTTATTTTTAAGAGTCTCAGTGAGTGACCTCTAGATCTTGCATTTTCCAGGAAGGGTGATAAGCCGTTATCCAGTTCATAGTATTCCCCATGCGTTTACTTGTAAGCACAAATGAGGTCACCTCTTAATCTCCTGTAAACCAGAGTAGGCAATTTGAGTGTTCTCAGCCTGTCCTCATATGATAAATCACTTAAACCTGGTACCCTCTTGGTCGCTCTTCTCTGGACAGATTCAATCAACTACTAGTCCCCACTTCCCTGGAGACCATATAGGTGCTGCATATTCCAGATGTGAACGAATCATACAGTTATAAAGAGGTAGGAAGGTTTCCTCATTGATATATTCAAAGGATCGCCACAAAAGACCGGTTATATGACTAGCCTTTTTCACAATGTTATGTATATGATCATCAAATGACAAATCCTTACTGATTAACACCCCTAAATCTTTCTCAGCGACTGATTCAACTAGGTTAATATTTCTATCTGAAGAAGTCATTTCATATTGATAATCAGGATGGTTATTTCCTAATCTCAAAACTGTACATTTTGGAGGTTGAAAAGTGAGTTGCCATTGTTTTTCCCATAGTTGTAAATGCTTTACGTCGTTTTGCCATTGTTTTTCCCATAGTTGTAAATGCTTTACGTCATTCTGAAGCTCCATACAATCAGTAATGTTAACTGCAGGTTTGAACATTTTTATGTCATCAGCAAAAAGTTTAATGAATGATTTAACAACTTCAGGAATGTCATTCACATATATAACAAAAAGCAAAGGTCGCAACACACTTCCCTGAGGGACGCCGCTGATTACCTCTGACCATGATGAAGGAGCTCCATTTACACATACTCTCTGTTTTCTGTCAGACAAAAAGTCACTTATCCATGATAATAATTTCCCAGTAATTCCGTAACTTTCTATCTTTTTTAGGAGACGTTGATGTGGGACAGAGTCAAATGCCTTTCGAAAATCTAAATAAATAACATCCACTGGCGCTCTCTGCTCAAACCATTCAGTCCATTGGTCTAAGCATTCTAATAGCTGCATAATGGTTGATCTACCTTTAATAAAACCATGTTGTTGTTTAGCAAACAAATTAAATTTTTCCATGTGTTTCGTTATTTCAGCCCTGATAATGGATTCCAGCAGCTTGCATAGTACAGCAGTCAGACTAATGGGTCTATAATTACTTGGAAGTTGTTTGGGGCCCTTTATGTGAATTGCAGTGATGTTGGCAAGTTTCCAGTCTTTTGGAATTGTACTTTCATTGATTGCCTGTTGAAAAATTAGTTGAATTGGATGTTTCAGCACTGTTGAAAGTTCTTTCAATATTCTTGGATGAATGTTGTGGGGGCCCGCTGAGGTGTTTACTTTTAAATTTTTGAGTCTATTATATATGTCATCTACATCAATTTTGATGTCTTGCAACTCTTGAGTTACTACTTTCATGTTTACTGTAGTGTTTGGCTTTTCTCCAATCTTGTAGTTTTCTTCTGGCAGTTGTTACGAATTTGTTATGGCAGATTATGTTCATTTCTACATCAAAACCTAGACTCAGTTTAATGTCTCTTTTGAATGTTTCTTTTTTATACTGAGGCCTGCCACTATTGCATGTATCACAACCACACAGCCGGCAAAGGTTCTCTTTGCAACCCCCAAAAAATAAAAAAACAAATAATAATAATAATAATAATAATAATAATAATAATAATAATAATAAAATAAAACAGGCCATAAATGGAGATGTCATTCCATATCTTTTGATGATCGTAGTATGTTTCCTTATTATGCAGCCCAGTTTGGACCTTCTTTCATTTCTCGATAATTTGTAAACAAATCATAGTTATCATATGTGGATTTAAACACTAAGCCGATTAGTTGGAGGTAATAGCATGTAATAGGCATAAAACTCACACTTGCACTAAAAGTGTGCATTATTATGGGTTTTTTTAAAATTTTTAATATCTGTGGTTTTATAAAGAAATACTATGAAATGCCCCATTCTGTCCCAGGCTATGGGTAGCAGGACCTTGCCTAGCACAATCATTGTGATTCCTTGTGAGAGCCTTGTTACTGTTTGAGGTCTTTAGTGTAGCCTAGCAACTATTGCTTGGGCCGTGGCAAGTTCTTCTCTCAGAGCTTTCACCTGTGCACTGTGGTCTGTCTGTCTAGATCCCTGGCTCCTACTACCAGTACTGGTGGTACATAGGGCAATAGACTGGCAGGCTGGGTCACCCAGAGGTGTCAGAGACAGAGCAACCTGGCTACTGCTGCTGGGGCTGCACTGTAAAAGTGGGTCACCAGGTACTGCTGGTACTGCTGGCTCCACAGCTGGCTTAGATGGCTCAGTAATTGGGTCATCACTTTTAAGCCCTTGAAGGCTAGATGAATCAGTAAAGACCCTTGATTGTACGTCACTGATATCTGCAGACTTCACATCACTTATGTCAAGCATAACATAAGTAAGCCTCCTGAGGAGGTGAACATCACAGTACACACAAGTTGACCCTTGCGGGCTTAAACAGGCAATTTCCCTATGTGTTTGGACTATTGTAAGTGTTAGTCATGTCTTATAAGTATGAAGATAATCTGGACCCAGTTTCAAGAGGCAGATACACTGAAAAGCTATATGTGGTGGGACTAACTCAGTGCCCATTCAAGTTCCCTTCGTCAATATGGAAGCAAGACCCAACTGAATGGCCTGATATTGTTTATGAAAATGTTAGCGGGTATCTGGTTGATACACCCGGTGTATTTACAAACCAGGCAATGAGGAATTAGAAAAGCACAAATGCATGGGAGATGGTTCAAGATGGTTGTGTTCAGACAATTCTGCACATGAAAACAGACAGGGATAACTTTGTCTTCAAAACCAAGATGATGCCCTCCATGAGAGTGAATGACCCACCCCACAGTACTTGGGCTGCAGCAGATCCTGAAGGAGTAATCATAACAGCACATTGTACTTGCAAAGCTGGGTAGGTTGTCTCTGATTTTTGGTATCATATTTTTTATTTACCTGTATATATATCATCAAGGATTGTAAAGACAGAAGTGTGTTAAATACCTGCCTGTATGGCTTTTTTGTTGTTTTAAAACAAGCATACATAGATAGATAGATGGTTGTTTTAAAACAAGCATTGAAACATAGATAGATAGATAGATAGATAGATAGATAGATAGATAGATAGATAGATAGATAGATAGATAGATATTTTATTGACAGATATTATGATAGATACAGTGTACATGTAGGCCTACAGAGTACCTTGAGGGTTTTTGAGACCTTTAAATTATGTTATTTACAAAGTATAGGTTGATAAATAGTGTCAATAAGTAGGCCTAGAATATGTAATGATGTACCACACTGACAGGCACTACAGTATTGCCTTCTGCTAGTAATATTAAACTGTATAAATGGCAAAGATCTTTCATTCATGTCCCTGTCTTTTTGATGTATACAAAAACAATTGTATTACTTTTTTTTTTTTTTTTAACTTTCAGCCTTGGAGAATCATGTTTCCATTTGGGGGCTTCTATAATAAAGCTACCATCCAGAAGATAAATGTTAACAACATCAAAGCTCCATCCAGTGCATCAACCCAATCAGAACAGGACAATTTCATGGACCTGCTGAGTAAATGTAATGTCAAACCTGTAGTACTCAGCACATACAATAAATTTGCCAAAGACTTTCAAAGTGAACCTTTAGTTTCTTGTTCAAAATTGCCTCAAGACATGAGAGCATTGTTTATTCCAGGGAGTGATGAATGGGATAATGACGTATTGAATGAGAAACTGACAGAAGTTATGGCTTCATTGAAAACAAATGCGGTGGAAATAGCATACATGCAGAAGCAAACTGTGCTGCAGACAAATTCTCTGGCATGGTACAAAATGAGGGCTGGAAGAATCAGCAGCACATCAACACATGATTGCATGCATACTGACCTGCAGAATCCATCAGTATCACTTATAAGAAGGATTTGCAATCCAAAGCCAAGTCCACTGCAGACACCGCCCATAAAATGGGGGAGACAGCATGAAGGGGCTGCCAGGGAAGCATATAGGGAACAGATGACAAAGGATGGACATGTCAATGCACAGATCCATGCATGTGGCTTCTCTATATTGGAGGAAATCCCATATGTTGGTGCGTTACCTGATGGCATATTTCAATGCGACTGTTGTGGTTCCCGTCTGATAGAAATAAAGTGTCCCTATAGTCACAGAGAGTGCACAGATCCCAATGATATTTTCTCAGACAAAGGACAGGGCTTTACACCTGACAGGGAAATCAATAGGAATCACAAATATTTCACACAGGTGCAAACACATATGATTGTGATGAACATTGATTGTTGTGATTTTGTGGTGTGGACACCAAATGTCATGATTGTAAAATCAGTGGCCAGGGATAAGGACTTTGGAGTGCACTTGTTAAATGAGTGTAGTAAATTTTTCAGACAATGCATTCTCCCTGAACTTGTGACAAGGAAACTTGAAAACAAGCCGCTGGCACCTCTGCCCCATGATCCCTCTCAACCATCAACTTCGCAATCCGGCAAATTGTTCTGCTACTGTCAAACTCCAAATGATGGTAGAAAAATGGTGGGATGTGACAATCAAAATTGTCAATATGAGTGGTTCCACTTAGAATGTTTGAAACGAAAGACAGTGCCAAAGGGTGATTTTACTGTAAGGACTGCAAAAAACCTGCACTTCCCAAAGGCACCAAGACTAAAAAGAAACCAGCTACAAGAGGCAGACCCCGAAAAAAAAGGCGACTGTGAGCTATCTTACATCATGGCTCTAAAGTGCATACAAAACATTTGAACATTTGTCGTGATACTAGTGCACTGAAAGTCAAGTCCAGTTCAGAATAATTGTTTAAGCTCATTATGCATACAAAACATTTGAACATTTTTTGATCTATTCACTGTGATTTTGGAACAGTTTTTACAATTTTTCAACATTTCCAGTCAACATTGAACATTTTATGGTGATATATAGTCTACTTTCTTTGGTAGACATTTTAGTTTCATGAAGTGTCAAATATGATGATGCTAGGAAACTGATAGACAAGCCCAGTTCAGATTTTATTTTTTAAGCTCATCATGCAAACTGAACATTTGAACATTTGTTATTATATTCACTGTTATTGGGAGCAGTTTTACCATTTTTGTCATTTTTAGTGAACATTGAACATTTATGTATTATCTAGTCCACTTGTTTTTTTACATAAACATTTTAGCTCCATGAAGTTTTAAAAAATGATGATGCTGGTACACCGAAAGTCAAGTTGGTTCAGATTTTACTTTTTAAGGCTTTACTATGAAGGAGGAATGTGTCTCTTGATAGTGGAGACAAGAACAAGCAGCAGTATGCATATTAAACAAATGACAATGCAAGTCAAGTGAATTCTGTTTTAAAAAATCCAATTTTTATTCTTGATGCATAATGAAAATAAAATCTGGCCTAGCGCTAGCCATTAGCCAGTTAGCCACTGGCTAAAAAAGGTGTGATTTGGCTAATACATTTTGATGCCAATTAGCCAAACTGGCTAAAGGATCTTGCACATGTTTTCGATAGAAGTGCGTATTTTATTACAGAATTATCAAAATAACCTAAATGTGGTTATATTTGGCTATTATCTGGCTGATAAAGTATTCTTGTGTTTAGCCAAACTGACTAACGCATTCAAATTCCTAGCGCTTGCCCAGAAAATGTACCCACACTGTAAATTGTAGTCAGTATGTTATGAATAAATTGCATGAAATCAGTATATATATACAAGCTTACACCAGGAATAAATTTGGAATGAATTTCAGTCCATTATTCTAATGTCTATAAGTTGCATTGTACTGCAGAACAGTTCCACAGTTTATAATGCATCATAATTATTTTCATCAATGTAAGTGAAAAACATTCAGTGTTTTCACTTTATTCAAAGTTTGAAATCGCACACGTGTATTCACCACTTTGGAATGTTCATTTCAAAGTTAAGCTTGTATGTATATGTACATTCATATGTGATTTCATTGAACTGAGATGACTTTTCTTCCATTTTTTCCAATTTTTTCTTATTGCTGTCCCTTTCTTCACGAAGAAATTCAAGTTCTTTGCACAGTGCATCTCTCTCAGTTTGTGATATAGGCCTGTCCAAACCTGTCAATGATTCTTCAGTTAGTGGTTTCTCGACTGTGCCCGTCTTTATGAAATGATCATGGCCATGATGAATAAGGACCAAGTCTTCTAACCCTGTAGCCGGAGATTCTGAATCATTGCTTGCAGATAATATGTTACTTCAGTTTGAAAAGGAATATTATCTCCAGAAATACATGTATCATCCTCAGGTTTGTCATCACTAGCAGTTACATTGATGTCTGTGGACATACAGAAGTCCATGACCTCAGTAGATGATGATGGTTTAGTCCTGGGCTTATATTCTTCAATGTAGGCCTGCTGCTGTTTTCTGAGGCTCCTTGCCTGGGCAGTCTGGTATCTGCCAAGTGCAGCATGAGCCTTTTGGTGCTCATGCTTAGGTAGATGTTGGAAAAGTTGAGGCACATAGTCTCGGTGATCCTTGTCTTTATGTGGTTTCCCTGCAAGTGCATAATATGCATTTGTAAACAAAGCTGAAAACATATATGTAAAGTTTGAAAGTAAACATGTTTAACAGCCCTCTGACCAATCAAGTCCTATCTATGTAGACATATAAAAACTACATTGGTTAACTTCATGTTTGCAGTAATAGATATCTCATGACTCATGTTGAATTATTTGATATTTTGATTAAAAAAAGAAAACCAAAGTAATCCTACCTACGTAGAATTGTGTACACCCATATAAAACCTATATTTGGTTAACTTAATATTTGAAGTGACTGATATCATTCTTACAAAAGAATTTTCACATCCAAAAGCTACACAATTCTTTCCTCCACCAGATTTATATCTTGTCATTCTGAGGTTTTTTGTTATGTAACACACTTGGACTGCAAATACAAGGTCTTCACTCTTGAACTTAACTAACTTGAATGAAGATAGGGGTGATTTACCAGATATTTTGGGGAACATGCCGGACAGTTTTTTTTTTTTTTTTTGGTCTTATAGATCAAAGGACACCCTTTAGACCAGAGGACTCTATTTAGGGACTTCAAAAAGATTGTTCCATGGCCATGCCACTACTGAGCTTGAGTAAAAATTGACACTTACTCTTACATGCTAATGTAAATAACAGTAATCCAGTTGTTTGCAACCCATTGTGCAAGCCTGTAATCCAGTTGTTTGGTTCCCCTGGTGTGGCTCCCAGAGCTACTGGCTGCTGAAACATGCTCAGTACATGTCAATCATACTTTTATTTGATAAACTTTTAATGGAAATGTCTGGAGCTAGTTAATAATTGAGTATAAACAAGATTAACCATGTATCTGCCATACTACACCCACAAGTTTGTTCAACTCCAGACCTGCAGCGCCTCTGGTGGCGAAAAGCTGAACTAAAAAGCCTTTGAAGGAGAATTGAATTAACAGACTTCTGAAGTAGCTCCATGCTGAATTCATCAAAATCCATACATATATGTAAATCCACAGTAGTTGCAGTCACTTAAATAGTGATACAATGTACTTGTATAAATGACTTGATTCATTTTCAATATTAACACACTTTGTGTTTGGTAGTGGACCAGAGTGATCAGCCATCTTGACTGCCATCTTCCTTTGTTCTCCAGTCACTGCATCAGAGGCTGAAGCACACCAGTTTTTCATCCAAAGTAGAAAAACTCTTTTATCATCCAGATTTGATGCACAGATTCACTAATGATTCATAAAACATCCTGTATGTTACTAATATAAACTGAGGTCAAATTAACATATATATTGTGAACTTTGACTGAGGAGCTCAAGTGCTGTGAAGTGCTACCTGGTGGCCATTCATACATGTGCACAACAGTTCATCTAAGTTTGATTAAAAAATAATGAACTTTCTTTCTATGTTGTCACCCTGACCACTTTCATCACCCTCTGACCCACTAGACTCTTCTTCACACTCCATCTGCCAGGACTAGTCATGATCCCAACCTGAAGGAGATGAACTGAATGGAGTCAATTATGTATCTTCCATTAATTGAATCAGTTGGGAATGGGGAACAAAAATTTACTGGTGGAGCTGGACACTGAGGCAGGTTTGGGGAACAAAAATTTATTGTTGTTGGGCATACAGCTTGGTTTGTGGAATTTCTTGGTATCTTGGGGGTCCCAATATTTGTGTCAAATCTTCTATCATGGGGGTGGGTGGGTGCTACCTTGATACACGTATGAAGAAAGTTCAGCCACATCCACGTGCAAAAAAACATTGCATGTGTAAATTTATACAGTTTTATGGTGGTCAGGGGTACATTGTAACACAGAAAACATTACAACATTCTAAAATAATCTATTTGGATGCTTGACAAACACTGTATGTAGCTTGATCAATATTATTAATTATATTAATTATCAATTTTTTAATGAACATCTACAAAAGGGCAAGGCTTGTACAGGTACCTATTTCCCATTTTTGGTGATCCATTTGGGGAAAAAAGAGCTGTAAAATGTCTATTTCTAATAGATTTGACATTAAACACTAACTTATATTCATTGTAATATAATAAGTAAGGAAGTAATTTTATTGACCTTCAAAGAGTCAATGTTGACTCATGAGTCATACATAATACATATGAATACGTCTCGCATGCAGACTTGAACAATCATTACAGTAATTTCTTATATAGTAGAATAACAGAAAATAATGTGGACGGCAATGTCAGCAAATTAGTTACCATCTGTACAATACAAATCAGTCTCGGCTAGTAAACCATATTACATTCTACATTCCACTACCCCTCCCCCCCCCAAAAAAAAAAACAAAAAAAAGTTGGCACATACATGTAGAGCATATAAGAAATCAAAAATATCGGCTACATAATGTAAGTAAACAAGTTTACAGCACCTGAGAATAAAGACTGGCACATTGCTAGCATACCTAAGGCAAATACAAGGTTACTACTAAAAATGAGTTTTTCAACAGAAGTTTATGAACTCCGGTGCCAGTGGCAATTTTCAATTGTAATCAGTATCTAAGTAAAGCTATACCAGACTACAACTACACATATATAAATATAGTCATGCAACTAATATGATACATTAAATCTACTTTACTAGAGATACCTGAGAGTGAGACTAGTTCCTCTCTACATGGTTTACATTATATCAAAACCTGTTCATGGGCTTGTACTATTTTATCAATACTTCTAATAAGTCTCAGAAATTATAGGACATATAAACACACCTGAAGATGGTCATACATGTGTTGTTGTATACAAGCAAATATGAAACTAGACATTCTTAGCCATTTAATTAGCTTATGATGGTACACCTTATAGTATTCAAGCCCCTCAGGACTACTTAGAAAGGCATCTATGTAAAAACTTGCCTATTGAGAAAAAAATTGGGGGTCTTTACAGGACATGATGAGTGCAATGAATTTATCGTTTACATCCAGATCCACAAAATTTGAAATGAGGCTTTGTACTTTCTTAAACAATTCATCACGTTCAGTATTGAAAGCAGAACATTCTATAAGAAAATGGGGCTCATAATCCACAGCACCAAGATTACATCGTACAAATACGCAGTCTTTAACAGGAAGTTTAGGTTTAGAGTGACAGCCTAGTTCTATTTTCAAATTGTGCGAGCTCAGCCTAATTAAGCCTTGCAATACATTGGATATATGTAACACTAGGTACGTTTAATAGGTATGGTTCTAGATGAAATTCTTGTTTGAAATGCTTATATAAATGCAGTTTTTATCATCTTCAAGGGACTGTAACATCAATTCACATTTCTGACTATAATTGCCATACAACTTCTCTTTCAATTTTTTCATAAAAGTAAATTCATCCTCTACAAGTTGGGAATGCCAGAAAGAACTGAGTTCAGCTGATGAGAGTATTTTTACCACTGTTGTGCACCAATTTGTTTGTCCTGCATTGTACATCTCAATTAACATATTGCATGCTGATTTCAAAACATGCTCAGTTGGAAGTTTTAATATATATAACCAATATTTAATCAATCTGACCTGCTGCCTGACATATAGGGGAAATCTTCAAGTATCCGTGTATATACCAAGCGTAGGTGTTTGTTTTCTTACACCTAGCATTCTTTTCAGAAAGCTTAATTGCACAGGTGGCCATTAAAATAATATAAGCAGGGAGTACAGTTATGTTTGTGAAACACCATAATCCTTGTTTTAGGCAGACTAACTGTAAAGTGCCATTTTTGGTAATAAATCTTCAGTAATTCAATTTGAGTTTGAAGGCCAGACTCAGTGTCAGAGAAAAGAACTAAATCGTCTACATATAATAGGTAATAACATAGCAGCTCATCTGGAAAAATACCTACTTCATTTGTTAAGTGATCTCCAATGCCAGAGAGGTACTCAGTAAACAATTTTGGAGAGATAATTTCACCTTGGAGCACACCATAGGAGCTGTTCAGGCTTTCACTAAGAAAGCGTTGCCATTTGACCTGGTTTTCAGCTGCACTAAACATGTTTTTTAATACATTCAAGAAATTTCCAGAAATAACTCTTCGTTGAAGTTTATAAAAAAGAGCATCTCTATTTGCATAGTCAAACGCCTTTGTGAAATCAACAAAACATACATAGAGAGGTTTCCCAAGAAATGTGTGCTTTTCAGTGAGACTAGCAAGTATGAAAGCATTATCAATTGTTCTTTTGTTCTGACAGAAACATGCTTGAAAAATATCATCATCTTCAAAGAATATATGCTTAGATATGTGTACCATCAAGTACAGATTCAAATAATTTACCTAGCGTTACAAGTACTGTGATCTTCCTGTAATTAGCAGGTTCTGTCTTAGTACCAGATTTGTGAAGAGGATTTATTATGCCTTGAGACCATTGAACAGGGAAGTTACCACATCTAAGCATGTAATTGTAAAGACAGAGCAGTGGGTAGGTTAGGAGAGGTTCAGCATATTTGAAAAATTCGGCACTCATTCCATCAATTCCAGGTGCTTTATGGGTCTTCAGTTTTCTTAGGTGTGTCATTAATTCTTTTTGGTTATAGGGGAATTCAGAATTTCTCTTATTACTAAAATTCTTTCTTGATCTGATTCATCATCTATCTCATTCTGATCTATATTTTTAATGTCTTCCTTAAACTGTAAGTCAAAATATGCTATGTGAGGTGGACGGGTAGATTCAGAAAAGAACTGGTGAAATTTTTTTCAAATCAATGGCACTACTAGCCGACTTGTTTGATAAACCTTTCAGGAAACGCCAGTAATCGTTAGGATTAGTAGAACGCAGATTTTCAAGTTTAAGTCTTACTGCATACATATACTGCCTGCGTTTCCTTTGTACTACCTGTTCATATGCTTTCTGTAGCAACTTGAATTTTGCATAGTTATGTGTTTGGGCTTTTAGCGCCTTACATTCGTCATCAAACCAGCGATTTGATGGAAAGTTTGTTTTGGTGTGCGTTGTGCGTTTTTGGAATGTGTTATGAATAGCATGGTCCATATATATTAATTAACAGGCCTTGATTTTCAGTTCAGTTTCCTCAATTTTTTTTGTCACAAGTTCAAGTTCTTTCTTTTTTTCCTGGCGAAGAAGTCCTTCATCGTGGCTACTTGTGTTTTGCCCTGTTGTATTTTCTCCAGGTGTTTGTTTCCGTTCATATGGCTCTTCAAAGCCGACTCTCCCATGTTGCCTATATCGAAATCTTTTTGGCACACAAAACACCTCGCCGTGTGAACAGAGGATTTGGACCTTGTAAGCCAGCCTGAATATTTGTCTGTCCATTCGTCTTTGTATTTGCACTTGCCAGGCATTGTGAATATGTGGTAATTTCCCCACAAAACAGACCGTAACAATCGTTGATGCGTGATAAACTTGAAAGGGCTTGCTGTTTACAATCATCAGCTGGACAATATGGCGACGAAATTCCGCAAAATACCACGATCACATGACACAAAATCCCATCTTCTCGCTTGATATGACAAATAACGCTTGAAATAGCACTCGGAAATCGATCACATGCAGTGTTTCGGCAATCTTCGACGTATCTTCGGATACGCAACATGATTGACAGACCGCAAATGTAAACAAGGGACCCACTTTGCATTTTTTTGCCGGCAAGCGTAAATAATCGTAATAAGAGCAATTTTTAACCGGGAAAAGAGTATTTAGTGTATTTTAAATATAGATGAAGCCAAAATTTTATGACTTTCCATGACTTAGAAGGGAAATTTACAATTTTCCAGGACTCTCCAGGCCAGGACTTTGGATAAACAAAATTCCATGACTTTCCAGGTTTTCCATGACCTGTACAGACCCTGTGCAGGAAGAAATCCACAGTAAAATATGATGTATGCATCCAAGAGCCTAATTGTTGCTGCTGCAACATATCATAAACTGACAACCAGCAGTGACTGACAAATCTGCTGGGCTGGGTAAACTTGATACCTATCAGTCCACATATTTGTTCTAACCATTCCCTCAAGTCACGGGACCACTTCATATCATTGAAAAGATCATTGAATAATGTTTCTAGCCACTTGTCAAAACACCCGCAGAACTGTTTGCTCGCATTATGGATATGATGGCATGAGTCACCATCAATATCCAACAGGTGCCCAGCCACTTCTTTCCTTATTTTGGTTTCTAGGCCAGATTTGCTGCCTCTGATCACATTGCATGAGTCCATCAGGACTGAAATCAGGTTAGATGAAGGAATGTTATTGGTCTCAAAGATTTCTTTTAATGCATCAAAGATTGCCTGAGAGTCAACTTTAATAAGTTCTATGGATGTCAAATGTTCTAATTTAACGATGCCTTGATCTGGCAAGTAGTAAGCCCGCAAAATGGCTAATACTCTTTTCAGGTTGTTAGAGGTACTTTCATCCAAATTTAGAGAAAAAGGAAAACGCCTCAAGTTTTCAACAGTTTGGTCATGAAAACTTTGTCCTAGACCATAAGTTAATTTGTAAGATGCAGTGGTCCTGTTCATGGAAAGTCTGCACAATGCTGCCTTATCTTGAGCCAAAGCCTTAGCCATATTAACGAAGACTGGAGCCATTGTCAGTGGCAAGGAATGTTCAGCTATGACCCCCCGCACCATTGCCTGCAACAAGAAGACAAAAAAATTGTAGCATTCTAATTTTAACTTTGGACTACTTTTCATCTCAAAATATATGTTAACAGAAATATCTATACTTCCTCAGCCATGTTCATTACAAAATTAAGTCATGGTTTAATTTACTGAATTGGACTTACAGCTCAGTTGGAGTACCATGGGCAGTTACAATGTTAATACAGAATATCTTGCTACAGGGATTTTTTTTAAAGAAATGACTATACTAATTAAAATAAGAATTACAAATAGAACAGCCTACTTCCCGCCAAAGTTGTGAATGTATGTATGTATGATAAATTAAATTTAGCATCATTGGTCAAGTCTGTATTCAAGGCAAATTGGTTAATAATTGTATGAAAGCATATCAGCACAGAGCAGACACCATGGGTATTTTCCAAGTCCAAACCATTTTCAAGGTTACATGTAATGCAAAAGTTATCCAAAACTAATCTTACATCCATATATTGAGCAAATTAGCCACCAAAGCATTTACTATATAAAGCAAAGTTCTAGAACCTAGTGTAATGCTACATCATGTTGTGCCCCGTCCAGATTTCCCACACCAGCAATTACATAATTATATATGTTAATGCCACCAAGACCACTTAATCTTTAAATACTTACCTCATTTAAGCATAACTGAAAGTAAATTAAGTTTAAGGAAATAGTTGTAAAAGTATCCATGCATTAATTGAAATGCGAAACTGTCAACCATAGATCCAGGTGAAATATGAAATACGAATCCAAAAAGAATTCACTGTGTATTTATCTTATATCCAGCATCAAAGCAATCTGACAAGCAATCATGTGAACTTCAGTTTCATTTCTGTAAAATTTCTGGAAAAAATCAATGAAAATACAAGAAAAAAATAAATGTTTACAAGTCATATCTTGTTCAACATAAATTATCAAAACCAAAGCAAAGTGAGTCTTAGTCCATATCATAGAATAAAATGAGAAAACAATGCAAAAACATTGGTACATTTATTAGTTTGGACACTTAGCATGTAAAATATTGGAAAAAACAATAACACATTACGTTAAGAGGGATTTACCTCTTGATTTGAAATCCTGTCACAAATGGGCACACTGTCAGGCAACTTCACACTGTCATGAATAGTAGGTTGAGGAACTGGCTTGACACTGACAGAAGCTGGATCTGTATGACCAAATTTAAACAGGGCCTTGATTCTTGGGGTAGATACTGCATCTACCACTTTCTTAATGTGAGTCTTTGTCTTCGCATGATCTAAAAGGGCTATACTGCCTCTTGGTCCATAATTTATGTCCTTCGAGCAAATTTTGCATCTTGCCTTGCCCGGGTCATCTATTTTGCCAATAAACTGGTTCAATTTAAAAGTTTTAGTCTCTTTTCCTACTGGAATCTCTACAGTAAGATTCATCCAGGAAAAATTCCATCTGTTCTTGATACCTGCATCAACGGTCTCTCTGATGTGAATGGCATCTTTTTCCTCTAAGAATTTCATCCTGAAAACAGACAGAAGATTAATGTGTAAATTAAATGATACATAAATCAATATGAAAATTTTTTTTGGAAAAAAGAAAAAATCTTAAGTTTTAAGGTACTTGAAAAAAAAAAATCGAGCAGGGGTCCGGGGCCCTGGCAGGTATTTTCACCCCCCAATCCCACTCTCCTTTCATTTAAGGGTACAATTCTCTAACTTGATTCATTGTACCAGACCCCATGAAAATTAAGGAACCTTTTCAACCCAATTAACATTTAATATGAATTTAAAAATATTACTAAATAAATCATTCATTCTACATTCATCTAATGCCACTTGTCTGGGATCCTTCCTCAGACAATCCTGACCACTAACATACAACACAAATATGCCACATCTTGTGAATCCTGACCACAAAGACTTACCTTGTTCTGACCATTAAAGACTTGCCTTGTCATTTTTTCTCTAACGTTTTTAACTGCATCTGCATTTCGAATTCATTACTCATTGTATGTACCTATCACCTTTTAAATAGTTAAGCCTCAAACATCAAAGCTGATTTAAATTACATATTTTTGTTTGTCGTCCTCTCCCTGGCCTCGGCAATCAACAAGTATCTTCCAACATTGTCAGTATGGTAAATTGACTATATTATCGCTCATTTCACGTACACCGCAACCAGTTCCTATGAGCAAAACGTTTCAATTTAAGTTCATTTAAGGTAGCATTTTCGTTTGACCAATGATTGCAATTATTTTCTTTTTTGCTGACATTTACCTGAGACAAGGACAAGACAGAAATTGTACTTCGGGCTGATGCTCATCGTCATGCAAAAAACATGGGTCATTTAAATAGAGAACTGCAAACCATCGTCGACAAACTGCGCAAAAATATTGATTATATATATATTATTTGTATTGGATTATTTGGCAAATAATGAAATCAAAATCAAAATGATGTCAGTACCCTTACTAAACTTAATGTCGGGATTATGTTGGGATCATGTCGGACTTACTATGTTGGGAGACACTTTGTAATGTTGGGATACAGACATTGGGATGATATTGGGATTTGGTAAAATCCCAACATTTACTTAACAAATTAACAAGAAGGAGGTCCCTTAATGCATGACTAGAATTTTGTTGGGACATGTTGGAATATGTTGGGATGATGTTGGAATAATGTTGGGAAAAGTTTGAGAATTGCTGGGGGATATTGGAGTAATGTCAGGAAATGCTAGAGTAACATTGGGAGATGTTGGAGACTAGTACGAGGAAGGCCTCTGGTCCAGCTTTTCCCAACATGTTGTAATTATGTCGGACTTCTGTTGGTATAATTAAGGTATGACGTCTATACAAGCTATAAGATCAGTCTCTAGCATGTTGGGAGAAGTTGGAGCAATAACCCAACATCTCCCAACATGTCAGGATGATGTTGGGATTTTTAAAGATTCCAACGTCATCCCAACATCTTGGGAAACCTTGGACATATACATCCAAACATGTTGGGAGATGTTGGGCTAATATCTAAACATAGTATGTCTCCCAATGTTGGGTGTTGTTGGGATTTGGTAACATCCCAGCATCATCCCATTACCTAACATGTTGGGAGATGTTGGGCTAATCACGACATCCCAACACGGTCCAATGTCTCCCAACATGTCGGGATGTTGTTGGGATTTGGTAAAATCCCAGTGTCATCCCAACATGTCGGGAGATGTCAGGAAATTGGTCCAACACATCCCAATAGGTGGGGATAATACTAAGATATACTGATTAGATGCCACCCAAATTCGAAAATAACAAGATAGTAAACGAGAGACCAGCTTTATTTTGTACAACAGTATGTCACAATCTGAAACTGTTTTCCTGGTATCCAGCTATATGTCATGGCTCAATCAAAGTAAGATGTTATCATTTAATTACCATTATTACCGACATCCAAATCATCAAATGCAAAAACTTAAGCTGGTGTGTACAGCTACAAGGACAAGTCTATTTATTACTTGGTGTGTACACAACCCTCTGATGGTAGTGAGCCTGATTACATGTTTTTGTCTTATAACAAAATTGATTTTTTACATAAAATTTTACCTTCTGATTATGCCACTTTCAGTATGCTACAAGTACATTTTTAGTTAGAACTGTTATGGTAGGTAGTGTACTCTACCTATTTTCACTTTTGTAATCAATATGATAACAAAGTACACAAATTCAGTTTGTCTACAGTATCTTTTAAACTGCCAAGTCACATCACAGAAGCAAACTGCCATGTTCACAAAACAGACAACTTACAACTACATTAATTTATGTAAGACGCATTTGAAATTACATACATGTACAAGTCTATTTTTCTAATTACTCTTTAATCAATATTGTAATGAACTAAAAGTTTTTTCTTGATGGACGGACAGATGGAGGGACGTCCGGAAAGTGACTGCTTAGTCTCGTCAACAGCTTATGCTGACGAGACAACAATGGGAATTTTCATTGTAATCCTGATTCATTTTTTATTCTGGGCTGCTAGGTACTCTGACACATGTACACTGTACATGGGTTTTGGGAACTTCCCCCCACCCCCACCCACCCACCCCTTTGTCCTTGTGTTTCATGAACTGGGGAGGGACGCAGGACAAACGGAAGGAGCGCCCAGCATCCTCATTCTCATCACCACTGTCATTTAGCAAGGTGACGTCAATTTCGCTATCCCCTCTGCTCTCCTCATCACTGCTGTCGATGGTTGGAGCAGATTTTGGCTGCATCTTTTTCATTTTGGAAGGTCTTGAAGTGTCAGTCCCTTCAACAGCACGCTTGTCTGCTTGGCTTGTTGAAGGTTCTGCAGCTGCATTGTCACTCCCACTTTTGTTGTTACTTTCCTTCTTTTTTGAAGGCCGCACTCTGTCGTTTCGTGCGAAATCTGCGGCCTTTTGAGATATGGTCTGCCGGACCGTATTTCGTTTCACTTTAAAACGCAGACGAAGATAGGCTGAAAAATAAAGAACCAATTAAGCAACATCATGAACCAAACTTTCTTGTGCCAACAGGCATGGCGAGAGACCCTAAAAAAAAAAATATCAGTTGTTTTTCAGTGAATAAGAACACTGTACATGAATATGTGAATTTTGCAGTTGAAGCGCAGCTGTTAAAACAGTATCAAGGGAAATCTATTTTAGCAGCCTGTCCAATAAAAAGATCTTTCATTGTTAAAACCACTGAACCATGCAGTCACTATCTGTTACAATTTCTGTTGCTTGTATAACTTGTGTATTGTATTTACTGTCATCTACTCCTCAGCAACACAGAGTGCAGTTCTGATGCTATGTATATTTCATACATGTATGTCCATTATTCTACTGTAATAATCCTTAATACACACACATTTTATGCAAAAGGTCATCTCTGTATTTTAATATCCAGTTCATCTCAACAGTCCCATATTGCATGTATGCGACTACATGTACTTGCTCCTCCACCAATGTTAACATTTTATAGTTTTACCAACCCTAAAAGCATGCTTAGCAAGCACAATGTGATCTCAAAAGTTGTAGGATGTTGCATTTGGATGGAAAGGGTAAGGTTTCTCAAAATCAGTAACAAATTTTTATATCCATATAAATTGTAGTCTATTAGGGAGAAACCAAGTTTGAAACCACTAACCCAAATAATTGAGATTTCACATATTAGTTGCTTAAATATGTAAAGCAATAGAATATGTTCAAGGCAGGCTGGGTAGATATACAGGTATACAGGTGCAAAAGATAAAAAAGACTCCTTTCCCCAGATATGATTGAGAGATTAAAACTGGAAGTTCCTATTCATAAGCAGATAAGCCACAGTATTCAAGCAACAAACAAAGATACCTCCTAAGCCAGGGACTCTAAAACATGTACAGCCAAAATGGGATATTTACATATTTGATGAATTTAATTCTTCTTTATTTTCTTATTCACATGTATCAATCATTTCATTATTCATAAATCTATTTGATCATGTCAGGTTTTATCCATTTTCATATTTTTGTTGGCAATTTGGAAAAAAAATCGATTTTCTAAACACAAATTTTTCACAAGTGGTTTGAAAAGTCCAAGATAATTTTTGTGTCATTCCTGCAAAAACACTGATATGAGAAATCATGATTTTTCATTTTAAAAATTGGCAACATGATATAAGCATATACAATATTTTATGTTTGGAACGAGCGGGACTCTAACCCGCAACCTTTAGCACCAGTCGCCCAGCTGAAAGGGCAATGCATATATCCACTCGACCAAATCCCCATTCTGAAAAAGAATGGTTCAATGGAGGTAGTTATGTGCGAGTGCCATATCAACACGGTTATGCAGTATAAGTACTGAGTCAGCATTTATTTCCAGAATCGGGGACTTAAATCCGCCAGCATTAAGGAAATGCCGAAAATATATATTATATGTTTGGAACAAGCGGCATGTAGTAATTAGCAGACAAGAGCTTGACCAAGAAAAAAAATTTCCAGACAAGTGTAACACACACACAAAACAGAGCTAATTTTTATTACAGGTATTACTTTTCTTCCCACTTTCTTATTCAAAAAGTTTTTGAACTCTGAGATGCAAAAATTAGTTCCAGACAATATCCTGTGGCATTTGATTTTGTTAAATAAGTCCCGTAAATTTAAGTTGCAATCCAACACCACTTTCACGTAAAACTGAGCACTACAAAGACCTTGGAATGAAAATATGTCACCTGTTACTCAGAGGAGCACCTGGAAAATAACAAGCTCAATGTACACATCTAGTACATGTATATGGTCAATGCCAAACTGAATGTGATATAGCGGCCTCAAGTTAATTGTGCAAAGAATTTTCTATCAGCACAGATCATAACTTTTATCTTCAGAGTTTTAAGCAAAAATTCCTCATGGATTGAACACTTTTAAAAGGTTTTCAACATGAAGGATAAAATCAAATACAAAGAGGTTGCATTGCAGGAGACACATTCCAAGTTTTTTTTTGTTTTTTTTTTTGTGTGTGTGTGTGTTTTTGTTTGTTTTTTTCTTAATTTTACTCATTTTCAGTTTATTTGGCATTGTTTTATATACAAGTTGAAAGCCACTGCTAACAAAATTGTATAGTTGTTCAAAATTCCACGAGTTTTCCAGGATCTATCCTGCATTTGCAATGAATTTTTAGCAGAAAAGGTAAAGATAAATGCATGTTTGACAGCTGGAAGTAGTATGGAAAATACAATGTATACATGAAAGTTGTCTTCTTTTCCTGAATTATGGCAAGCCCTCATGGATGATCTACATTTGAACATGCATTTTCTTCCTCATTAATGAGATTAGTTAAATGAATCTGGTTGATGGTTTTGGAGAAGTTGAAAATGTGAAATATGAACGGATGAGTGATCACAAAAACTGACGTGTCAGCTGAACTTGAAGGCACAACTCTGTATACTAGCCTGCAAAGTATTTTTCTTTCTTTTTGAGAATTATATGGGGCATAACGAAGACCTGTTGATATTGTACAACTACATCATTATAAATGTTATTAACTACTTAAGACTTACTTGTTATAGCTTCAATGATCGTAGGATCAAATGCCCCCTTGCACTTCATTCCCTTCAAAGTTTTTGTTTTCAACTCCTCCCTAGTGAAGAACAGAGGCATCAGCTCTGAGAGGCATTCATTCCAAGTGCCTGGGGACTTCAGCATGAGGCAATGACGCTTGGAAAAATAAATGTCAAAGTCCACAGAGAAAGGGATCAGCTGAAAATTAAAAATAATATAATAATAAATAATTCTAGTATGAAATATTCACAACTACTTAATATTAGCTTACATTTAAAGTTCTCAATCTGAATATAGCAATTGCCTACCCACAGTGAGTTCAGTTGATCTATTTACACATTACCAATAATTTTTTAATGAAAAGGACCAATATTATACATAAACACAAAAATGTGAATCTGCATACATTTCAAAATTTAGATTATTGTCTGAGAATCAACATTTAATGGAAGACATCAAGATGATCATTCAGTCTTTTTAAAAGATGATGGAAGTACATGTACAGCCAAGATATGCAGGATGCAATGTGATAGAGTATGACCTCAAGAACTGTTCTTGTAAGGCCAAAAGACTCCCAACAGCATTCCTTTAAACAACATGTATGTTAAAGTTACAACTCAGAAGGTAAGTGCATGAAATAAGCCTGTCCATGCGGTCCATATAATGATACAATCTCACCATTGAGGTGTTTTTTGTCTTTGAAATTTTACCCCCTTGCTCATCCCCCGGGGGGGGGTACTTCCTATACCTTGCTATACGGGTAGGCGCCGCGGAAAAGACCCCCTATTTTCGGTACTTGTCGCTCTCTAAGACCCCCCTTTTTCCTGCTTGTAGCTCTAAAAGACCCCCCACTTTCGCTTGTCTCACCCAAAGACCCCTGTGTTTTTCAATTCCTGTCTCCAAATTGCCCCAAAATACACCAAATTTTACGTAAAATTTCATTTTTTTTTTCAATACAAGCTCCAAAAGACCCCCCATTTTCACATTGGTTCCGCTCCCGTTGGGTCCGGGTTTTTGTACCCTCGGTGGAGCCTACCCACCAAAAATTCCGGGGAGTACCCCCCCCCCCCCCCCCCGGGCTCATCCCTTTATTATAGCCAACATATCAACTTATTGTTTTCAATGTATAGGTTCCTTATGTCATGGAGGTCGAAGGAGGCCCAATGTTCTACACTGCTGCCTGACACACGTATCTTACCATGAGGACTAATTTCAATTTTTACCAGATTTTTTTCATTATTGTAAACACACACTGAAATTTCTGTCTCTTGGTTCACATTTGTGTAACATGTGAGCTACTGTCAGTGCACCCTCTGCATGCGTCCTTCTGTAAAACTCAATACATGCCTCTTTCCAAGCTATTGGTCTTTCTGTGAAAAATTGGATACATGCTTGGTCCTGCAGCAAAACGAACGACTCACCAGGGTCATACATGTGGGTGATCTGGAATTGGCTTTCATCACCTGATTGGTTGAGATCCTTAACATAAGTTGTAGCAAACAGTTGCTCAGGAGTTTGCTTCATGAGCTGTAAAGTTTGACCACACAGTTTTTTCTTTTTGGATGCAGACATACAGTCACTACTATACATATAGTCTGCATCCAACTTTGGTGTGCTGGACAGGGTTTTGGACCTAGTTATCATCATTATTGTTTATATTTAGCATTTGCACAGGAACAGAAACTTAGCACACATATATACGGTAATGAATGATCACCACTTGCAATGCTAATTGTTATCCTGTAATTGCTCTAGCAGTTGCATCCATTTTAACGCCAATTATTTGTTAATCCATTGAATGAGCAGCTGCCATATTCGGCCATTGTTGTCATAAACCATGCCCCGACAATGGGCGCCACCATCTTGCCTTACCATTAAATAAATATGTACGGTAATGGGTGATTTGATGCTGCCGAGGTTTGGGCGATTATATGCCACATTCAGAGTCCATCGAAGAAGGACATCGTCATCATAGTAAAAGCCTCAAATGTGCATTAAAATCATAGACCCTGTTATTCAGAAGACTTTAAACTGCATGTGTTGCTAGTAAGGATATCCATTTAACTTCAGAAGTGCAAAAAACTTAGAAACTTCTGCCACTGTTTCAAATCTGCCACTCAACTCTCTCGCGCATGCGTTATAAAAAAAAATCAGTGCAATGCGCTACTGTGCAGGATGCAATTGATGCAATAATTGAGACAAATGGCACGGTGTACCTTGCAAAATTTGATATACATGACACAGAGTTATCCCCGAACATCCCTATGACAGGCCTTTGTTAGGCATAAGGTGGCAGGGAACTATTTTTATGACAGATGCCTACCAATGGGCTGTGCATCAAGTTGTGCACACTTTCACGTGTTTAGCCCTGCGTTAAAATGGGTAGCACAGCACAAGCTAGGTATAGAGAAAGTACAAATGACCAATCCAGATTACATATTCAAGAATTCTGGATTGGTCATTTGGTATCAAATTTATAGTGCTCTGTTAGAGATGCATGCATGGTCATTCACTGCACCAGCTGCAGGCATGCTACAATCATGTATAAGCCTAATACGTCCATTAGGCTTAGGCACTGTCCCCAAGGGGCCGACAATTCTAGGTTTTCACAGGTGTGGGTTCATAGTTCCCTGCCGCAATTTCTTGCAATACCTGGCTGTGCACTTGTGGCTTATGATTGGCATCAAAACAGGACAAATGGTTGTCTTTCTGTACATCCAACAAATGTACATCAATAATATCAAAGCCCATCTCTATTCCCTGAAATAAGAATTCTTTATCCAAGTCTTCCTCAAGTTCCTCATGCCATGCCTCGAGATTCAAGCCACTAAGTGGCAGAATATTTAGTTTTTTAAAGCATCATGATGAATAGCAGAGTGTTTCTGATCACATATATGTACTGAACACACATGCACCCTTTGCTGGAGTTGAACTTTCTACAGATCTCACGCCCCTCTTGTGTTACTGGCCCTCTCTTGGTCTCCCCTGCTGAAGCATTGATGTTGCTTCGCCCATTTACAGGTTGTGTTGCTTTGTTCCTTGTATGCAGAAAGCAAATCTGCAAATGAGGCATCTCTGTTCCCCATCTTAAGCCATGGCGTGCTTGTGCTTTCCGATAAATTCTATCAAAAATCACACAGAGGTAGCCTGGAATCTCTGATACACTTTTGTCGTGTGTGACAGATAATCCATGATTTCTGACACACCCAATCCCATCTCATTAACCAAAGCATGCAAAATCGCGGTTGATGTTCGGTTGCTTTCACCACCCTGGGAGTCAGAGACCACTCGGTCTGAATCACCTATGATTGGACGAAAGAAGGTCTGCCTTGACATTTAGGCAACCCAAAATGTGCCGACAGCAGATCCTGATGCTGTACTGATGGCAGAGCAGGATCGACTTGGCAAAAAAAAAAAAAAAAGCGTTTCGGCCTGGTACCTCCCTGCTTGTTGATGTACGCAACCGCTGTACAATTTTACGTCGCACATCACTAGGATGTGCTTGTTCTCCAACAGTGATCAAAGCTGTACAAAGGCATGACGAATCACCTCCACTGTGGAGGCCATTCACCCCAGGCTGTCAGCCAGTCCCAGTGTGCTCCCAGCCCCGTGGGGAGGCATCAACTGGTGAACAACTTCACTTCACTGTTGAATGGTACAAGGGACGGCCCTGGCATCACGTTCGTCCAGCAAGATCACCGAAAATCAGCCGATAGTACGGCTGGATTGCAAAATGATGGGAGAACTTCAAGAAATGGCTCATTCGATCCTAGCGAACCTGGAAGCTAAGCTGGATAGGCTAACGATGGAGGCTTTCCAGAAGACCCGAGAGTCCATGGATGGCAAGGTCCCGATCAGGCGCATCCACTGACGTGAGGTCGGAGCAGATGCCCTTCTGAACTACTTCAAGAGGGCCAAGAGTTGTTTTCATCTGTCCTCTGAAGGCTGACAGATGAAAGGAACTGTAGGAAACTTAATCCCCAGAAATGCGAACTCCCTCGCTGGAGTCAGGCTGGGCTTTGGAAGATTCACAATTAGGCCAAACTTCATACTCAGATTCAACACGAACTGTGCGTCCTTGAGAAGAAGGCCCTGGTCTTGAGACTGCAGGGTGTTGTACTGTGTCCTTAATATATGGCCCACGCAAATGAACTTATATATCAACTTACCCATGTGATGAAGCTTGGCCCTGGTCTGCGCCACAGTCCTGTGGTCCATCTTTCATCTAGAAAGATTTGAATTTCGTGGCCAGATGGATATGAAGCCATATGGCAAAATGATTCTTGCAGCTTTCTAACATCTTCTTTTGTCCATTTTTGGTGGCCTTCAAAGGCAAGGCAAGAGGAAATACTTTAGAAGATAGACAATGTAGAACTTCAAGTTTAAATTCTGCCAATGTGGAATAAAGTAAACATATTGATATAAAACATGATAAATGTCTTCTGCCTTACTGTAAAACACCAAAGCAGTGAAGTAATTGCCAGTAAATTTGTACAGTAACACACCATAATGAAATAATTGATAATTTATTGACACTCTTGACAAGCGAGGAAGATGAGAGACATGTACAACAACATAATTTGTGGAATCAAGTTTTTGTAAGATAGAATCGGGAATATGAATATTGGGCCACAACTTTTGAGAGTTGAAACTGCATGAGTTAGCCGCAAATACTTAACTTTTCCGGCATGACCAGAACTAAATTCATGTTATCGGAAAAATAAAGCCGAACAATTTTATTATACAGAAAGAAAACAATGCTCCTGGCAGAGCTTGATGGAAAGAAAGTTAAGTGACATATCATAAGTCTATTCGTTCATGGCTTGTTGCACGGAAATGTGTACAAATGGGTATTTTTTTCTTGTAACCCTTAAATTTTCTTGAAGTTTCACATTTCAATTTTGGAAAGTTGGTAATGAGGGTGGGGGCATCTATGTTTTACAAACATATCTTGTTACCATAATATTTTTAATGTTTTTTACTTATGCTTTCTAAATAAAAGATCAGAAGGGGAACTGCTAGCGTGATTTTGCATGTTATATGCATTAGACATATGTTTAAGGTATCCAGACAAGAAATTTCACATATCTAGACTAAATAGATACTTTAGTAATAGCATTTTTTTCATATATCTACATATTGCGGTTGTAACACGTTGCGCTTCACTTGCAATGGGTGGGCTCGTGTTGCGTGACGTCACAGCAATCACACATCTCACAGAGTCCCAGCTGTTTGCCTGTTGAACATCGAGCAAGCAAGGAAAGATCTACAAGTACTGGTTACCCCCCCCCCCCAAAAAAAAAAAGAAAAATGTGCTCAACTACCAACCTGTGATTTTTCACGGATGTGACAGGAAACGGGGATTTCACATTTAGGCATAAGATTGTACACATTTATTATTATAAATATAAATTATATTGCTGGTGTATCATTATTACAAGGTTTCATGTTTTGTTAGGAAAAGTTGTAATTTCGGTTGCATTGCTTCATACACTGCATTGATAACATTTTTGGATCATTCAAAGTCAACTTCTGTGATGTATAAAGTGAAACATGAAAATGATGTCTGTATTTTGCAAAAATGCAATTATGGAAAAGTGAAAATCCAAACTCATTTCACTGAAGTGAAATAACCAGAGCTTCCTCATAGAATTGTTTTTAGCCACTTTTTGCCCCCCCCCCCCAAAAAAGGGAGGGGCAGAGAGGTACACTTATTGATCAAACAAAAAAGCAAAAAGTTCTAGAAATAGTTTTTATTTTTACAATGCACTGAATTTGGCAACTGACAAGCAGCTATGCACAGAGAACTACTGGAGGTTGACTTGGCCATTACATTGCAGATGATGAAACCAAAAATGACAAATTATTATATGTTCATCAAATTAGTAATACAATTGTCAATAAATACGATATAGGTAAATATACTATAAGTTGTACTTGAGTCATGTGATTTTATCACTTCATTTGTAGTGTACACCTTCAAAATATCAAAATAGAAGTAGCACAACTGATGTATTTTTTGCAGATCAGTCACAGTATTGTTTCAATTGTCCATAAACACTACAGTCCTGTAACTTGATTAAGACTGTGCTCGTTGCAGGATTCATTCCAACCAATTTCATTTGTAGTATCACACAAAATGTCACATTTACTAATTGTAGATCAGTCACAGTATTGTTTCTACTATCCACTTTTCAATAAACACCAGTCTTGCAACCTTATATTGTTCATTTCATTGCACAAATGATTCCAAACCACTTCATTTGGAGCACACACATTCAAACCATTTCATTTAGCGGAAGCGCGACTGGTGTCTCTGTTGTAGTACATCAGCACCGGGGCTTGGTTCTGGAGCAATGTTTCCCTTGGCTGCTGATGGCCTCTACCAGTATTATGATTGTGGTCCAAGGCTGCAAGCATTGTTCTTGCCACCATTCCTTCATAGGGGAAGTGTTGTCTCTTTGGACATTATTTTGTGAGCATCGAGTGATACACTTCCAGGGATCCAGTATGAGTAAATCTGGTCATCTATGCCAAATCTTTCATCAGTTTTTTGTTTGTAACAATTTCAACTAAGGCAGTGTGAGCTTGTGATCCCTCAGTAAGCCACAGGATCTCATCTGCATCTTCTGGGCTGAGAGGTTCATGGGAGCATTCTGTATAGACTTCTGAGTAAGCCCAGGTGTGTTCATTTACTGTATGATGGATAGTGGACCTCCACATGTCATGCAGCAGATCTACATTCCCTTCACATGAGGCACAGCACCACCACAGATGATCCACCACAGATCTGATCCACGCAGACAGCTCCTCAGCATCGGAACATTTAGCTTTCTCTGTCATCTTCTTGCAGACACCTTTGGTAACATGCCAAAGGTCATACTGATGACAGATATCATTCTGTCGGTCCATGTAAGCACTAATTTGAGGATGTCTGTCTGTTGCAAGTTCAACTACATTCATTCCATTGGTCTTCAAGCGATCCAAACATCTGACCAACCATTCTGTTTCCATGTGGGAACTATTCTTCACTTCTGACTTTTGAACCACTTCAAACTCTACAATTTTTCCACTGTCACGATCCATGAGTGTGTACGTCCCATACTTTGCAGTATGGCCGGGACTGTCGCAACGACCGTCTCCAGCTAACTTCAGGTCTTTGTCACGTAGTTCTTCTTGAACTTTCTCTTTTTCCTGACTCCGTGCTTCTTTGACCGCAGACAACAGAATGTCTTTTTGTATTTCATAATATGTACGCTCTGCCAGGCATTGAAAATTTCATGAGGTTGGCAAATTGCTGAAATTTGGCATAAGTCATTCCACTAAACATAACTGCAGCAGCCATCAAGAGATTACCTGCCGCCATAGACCTAAGAAGAGGCTGTCCATTCCATGTGTGTGAACAGTTGTTTGTACATGTTACTGCAACTTTCACATTTCCACCATGCACTGTGTTTTTGGTTTCTGCAACAGGAGCACCACACTTCATACAGACACAAAACAGTTCATCTAGACACGATTCAAATATCATAAATTTTCGTTCACCACTGGGATCTTGTGCATTACTCTCATCTGAACTACTAGAAGTACCAGAATCACTATCTGGCTGCCAAGACTCGTCTAGTTCTGAAATAGATGGATCATTTGAACCTGATGATGACAAATCTTCCATTGGATCAATCACTGGCATGGGACACCTAGAGTTGTTAGGAGATGAGGTCACAGGCTGTGTGACAAATGGATTTGGTGATCCCATAAGTGCTTCATTGAGCTCTGTCACATCAACCTGCAATATATTGAACAACTACCATTATATACACAATATAAAAAGGATCACCCCCCCCGCAACTTTACATGTAGATACAAATACCGGGTGGTATATATATATATATATACAGTTCCGCCCGCGTTCAAGTTATCAAATGCCAAACGCACCAACGCTTCCCAAACGATCCTCAAACGCAAGTGGGAAAACTCAAACGCAAAGCAAACGCGTTGCAAATGCGTTGCAAACTCTTTGTTACAAACGCGTTTCAAACGCTCTGATAATAAAAACGTTTCAAACGCTTCACCAAACGCGTTTCAAACGCTTCACCAAACGCGTTTCAAACACTTTCACACTTGCATTTCAAACACATCCAAACAGGTCAATGACTTTCCATCGCATAGTTATTACAAGTTAAAGCATTTCCCAAATGTTTGATAGTGGCAAAATGTCCCACTTCAACAAGCTATGTGTTCAGTTACTTAAACCTAACACAGAAATAAAGCTTCAGTTGCAGGTTGAATAAATTTATTTGTACATGTATATGCACTTAAATGCAATGTAAAGAGGGCAGAAGACTTTAGGGGCCACATCGTTTTGATCGCCCCTCTGTACTGAATTGTTTGACCAAGACGAATGACCAGTTTCGGAAGGAACGGCCCACGAGGCACAGCACCATCCGCAGCTGCCACCGTTCTCGTAAAAACACTATCAAAGATAATGAACATCGATGTTTTTTATTTTTTATTTTTCGTATTCAGGGGAAAAAATGACCGACGTAACTACAACAACACTTTTGAAGTTTGTCTCCGTCCAAACATGATAGTCTATCGTTTGCTGTGTCAGTCTCAACATGAAATGGCCTGTTCTCGAACCTGCTTCAGTGCTTGAATCTCCGGCATCCACAACCACTTTGAACAACCATGTCATTTTTAATTTTTAATTGCAATAAGTATTTGCTCTGTTCCCTGTCTCCATTTCTTCATTGTCAGTAAACAAACCAATACTGTCATTCAACAAAGTTTAGAGAGTTGTAGTAGGTCTCCATCAATTTCAATTATATACGTTTTCACAAAAATGAAAGAAAATCGAAACCGCTGTTCCCCACGTGTGCAAAAGTCCAGGCATGGGGGTCATGTGGTCCATGCAGAGATCATGTGACCTCGCCCACGGTCAAAATGGTGGTCAACATTTGTAAATCTTTCAGTGCACGATAATATTGAAGCTAATGGTTTTCTGCAATTAGGGCCTACCTTTTTACCGACGCTTTCCACAGATTATGAGCAAGGAACCGCCAATGAAGGAATTGTATGCCGATACGTCACAACAACGTAATGACAAATTAAATAGATTCAGTGAATTGTTTTTAATTTGGACTAGTTTGTGAATGCAAGTTTTCAATGATGTTGACCAGAGCAAAATTTGCAATAGTTGCGGGCTTTGCACTGACAAAATTAATGATCTGGCCATTTGATTACGCTACTTCATGTCAACATTTGAAAAAATTATAGTTTAATTTCATTTTGAATACAGGCACACCAGAAAATACAGCGAAGGAAATCACATTTAATAACGGACACGCTTATTATTTTGACATTATATGCACAGGTAGCCTACATACCTAAATTATTTTTCGGTGACCAAATATACAAAAAAACAACTCTCAATTTATAGCAGGTATAAATACATGTAGGCCTAGTCATATGTTGAAAACCCATTTTTGAAATTTTAACATGAATCCTGTTTGTACCGGACGTTAATTACCGTTATTTATTTGGATTTTATCACCAAAAAAAATTTATGATTCTTGGATATTTTGCAAATCAATCGTACAGTTTTTGTTTCTTTGTTTCTTTTTTTTTGGGGGGGGGTAATCCAAATAAATATTCAAAATGCGACGCTCAAAGGAAAAAGTCCTATACAAATAAACGACTTAAACGTCTTTTTTTTACGTACTTGTGATCTACGCATTTTAGCCCTTTTCCAAAGTGTGTAATTAATTAGTGAAGATAAACACAAATATAAAAATTAAGACAGAGGGCCGAGTTGACAACTGCCATCTCAATTGTGTGAAGTCTTTCCCACGTATCCTTCACATGTGGATCATCGGCACTGATCAGTGATCTTAGCTGCAGAAAAACAACACAACAAAACAAGAGAGCTGATGCGATTTCTAATCCACCATCAGATTGGATCCCTTTGCGTGTTGGTCAACAAAAGTACAAACCTACTAGATGCACTAGTAAATTTAACAAGGCCTACTTGAAACACTTGGAAATACATATACGTATCTATTTGGATATATATTGTTGCCGACTGTCACAAGCTTGCAATCCTCACAGGAGTCAAGCCAACCAGTGTCCATTTTGCTTGCCGCACATGTGTTACTGCTAGGATTAGCCACAAGGTGTCACCCACAGCAACACCTTGTGACCATAATCATTAGCATACTCATTTGGATCATTAATTAAAAATAAAAGACTAATTTGGGAAATTGTTCCTTTCTGTATTCATGTTTTCATGATGCAAATACACATTCTTATTTGAGTTTTATGTCGAAATCTTTTATAGATTTCATCAAATCCGCAAAATTGAATCATAATGAAAGAAGAATGTAGGCGATGTCCACACCACTTATATTCAAATGCTGCCTGGTGCATATTTATAGTCCATTGCACCCTTTCGTCTGTAAAGTGTTGAGCAGACAAATGAAAAACCATGGTCCCTATGTGTAAGAAATCAAATATATGTAAATATATATATACATATATGTAAATATATATATATATATATATATATATATATATATATATATATATCATATATGTAAATATATATATACATATACATATCAATATATATTAATATAATACCGCTGGCACATTTGATAATGTAAGACCAAGCCCCATGGAAGCCTGTGACATAACAACACAGAATCAAATGTATTGCCAACACCCCTAATACAAAAGTGGTATAGTCAGTCCTGGGCACACCACTACATAGTTAGCATTACCTTATTTCCTATGCACGGAACGGTCTCATTAGAATTGGGGGGCGACGGAGTTGAAGAAGAAAGAAACGAACAGAAAATTGACACACAACTCGTGCAGATCAGTGCAACCATTGGGGAGAAATAAGAAAAGAGAATCAGGAAATAATTCATGCATTGTAAGCCCTGGGGCGTGATTGCACACACATAATACCTGGATCTTTAAGCAATTCAGTTTTGTTTACTCATTACAAAAAACCAACAACATAAAATCAAACTTGAAAGAGCATTGTCTTTATTCATGTATAATCATTGGAGTCTCATACGCCCTTGTAAGTGTTCCATTCCCATTTTTTACCCTCCGCACATGAAGTGCCGGATGATATTGTCGTCCGTCCATCTTGTCGATGTTACTGCCGCGTGCGATATCTGAATTTTCACCGTAGCTTTACCAAATTTTTATCAGAGATGTACCTTATAATGGATAGGTTCCCATTGAAAAGCAACTTCCTCTGATTAATTATTAACTTCTCACGAAACTTTTTATTAATGTATTTATTTGGCGTCAACCATGACGATGTTACCGCCATATCTCAAAAACTATTCAAGGTCACTCTACCAAATTTTTACCAGGAATGCGTCTTATTATGGACCAGGTTATTACTGAAATCAGCGTCCTCTGGTTATTTTTACATTTTTTTTAATGAAACTTTTCATGCACTGATTTGAAGGCCGTCTGAGTGGCCTCAACCCTGACGACTTTACCGTGATATCTCAAAAAATGCTGACCGCAACTTTACCAATTATTTTTCAGAGGTGCACCTTATGATGGACCAGGTACCTATTTAAACCAGCTGCCTTTTTGCATTTATAATTTTTGTAAATGAAGTTTTAAAGCATTTATTTGAAGGCCTTCTGAGCGGCACACAAGGGGACCACGTTATCATAATATCTCAACAAGGATGCATCGCAGCTTCACAAATTTTTATCAGAGATACAAATTATATTAAATGGACCATGTTCTTATTGAAAACTAGCTTCTTATTATTTTTAAACTTAAGAAACTTTTGAAGTTTTCATTTGAAGGCCGTCTGAGTGGCGCACAAGGGGACAATCTTGTTACCATAATATCTCAAGAAATGCAGAATTGAGGAAAAAAAAAATTGTTGGCGCCGAGGGTAATCTGTTCTCTGAATGCTATTTTTTAAAAAAATTACTGTAGGAGATTCTTAAAACGGCTGCGTAGATAATAAGAAAATCAAATATATATATATATTGTACCTAAGCAGTACAACGTTTATACAAAGGAAAACAAAATTGACGGAATAAAAAGCGTCTGCATTACAGCACCAACCAAGTATTTTTTTTCATACTACATGTGGGGCATATAGCGTTACATTGTACAGAGTTCCAAGTTTGCTTATTTCTTTACGTCGTTCCTTCAAGATGCATCCTAGTTTAAATACATTCATTCACTTGGGGTTTTTATTTACATTAAAATATTTTTTCTTTATTTTTTTATATTTCGATTCCCACTGGAATCTTTATCAACTCATATTCTTGTGAACAATTTTATGTACACTTGTGTGTGGAAGAAAAGTAATGTAAACATTCATTTTGTGTATCTCTAACTTAAGCAACAAGGGGAAAATACAATATAACACCTAAACTTTGTAAATGCATCTGTAAGCGTTTGAAACGCATGTGTACCAAACGCGTTTGAAACGCATGTGTACCAAACGCGTTGCACAAAGTGTTTGAAACGCAGTGCTGAAAGTGTTTGAAACGCTTCTCAAACGAATTTCAAACGCAAACCAAACGCTTTCAAACGTTTTCAAACGCAAACCAAACACCAGCCAAACGTCACAAACGCGTTTGGCTGTTAAGTTTTAGACGGGCGGAACTGTATATATCTATATATATATATATATATATATATATACACAGTAGTACCTGCCGTATGTGACCACTGCCATGAGAGTCCAACTGGCATTTGTGACCACATTTTGTGTGGCACAGAAGTCTATATTCTTTGTAAATTTACCTGCTGTCTTTACAATGATCTGTTGAATTTTGTTTCTTCATTCGAGACCATTAATTATTTATATTTATTTTGTTGTGATACATGTATAATCCTTCACCCACAACAGCGTTGCGTTTACTTTTTGTTATTTTGTATAAATCTACAGTAGTAATATTATATATATTGTTTTCCATAAATCTACATTAGTAATGTAATTTTTAATATTCTTCATTTGCTAGTAAAGAAAGACACATGGTCGTGCCTCATTGAGCATCTGCAGCCCTGTAGATCGCACCAGTATGTACATGATAAATGTAGACAGATTTGAGAAAAGTACCAACATGTGTATCTGCATCTTTGCTTGTTTTTTTTCTGCCACACATACACTGACAGCATCCACTGGATGTTGGGGAATTTGACTGAAAAAGAGTAAAGGAACAAATTTCATGCATAACTTTGTATATTTTTTCCTGAACAATTATGTGTTTGTAATCATAATTTTTAATTGGTATTCAGTTTTAGTTTTGAACAATACTATTTTCCCAAAAATGACAATACATTTCAGGTGAAAATAAATTATGATTTCCTGTCAATGGTGAAAGTGTACAAGCCCATCTTCCTTCTCTCTCCTTGTGTGCTAGAATAAATTACTAATTCAAAATGGATAAGTGTTGAACCGAATTAAAAAAAAAAAAAAAAAAAATCCTCCAGCCAACATGTATAACAGATCTTAGTAAAACACACAAAATATACTGTTCTGAGAAGACATAAAATGAGTTACATACATACAATTAGTATGGTGGATAGTTTTCAAGAACTGAAATCAGTAGTTCATGATATTTGGGGGATGAAAATGTGGTAGGCCGGTCGACATTTCAATATTCTAAAGTTTGTGTGTTTGCTGCAGGATTTTTTTTCCTTTTTCCTTTTTGTTTCCTATTCAAAAAGGACCTACCACAGGAGATTGACTGGTATTGGTATCTGCACTGCACTGAGTATCCAACATGGATACAGTCGATGATGATACTTGGGACATGGTGGTTTTTGGCTCCTGTGAAAATAAATGTTGAGATATTGTATCACAAAATGACTCAGCACCTCACAAATACATACATGCAAATAAAATAAATTTTATTGTGTCATAATTTTCTACATGAAGAAAAAATAGTGGGGGGAAATATGGACATAGAACAAAGAAAGTAGCACAGCTAATCTTCAAAATAAATCAATGGTCTTTTTCTACCCTCCTTGTTATTACTGAGAATCCTATGCCACCACAATGTTCCAAAATGAGAAAATAAATTCATGGTTTTTCTGGAAATTATACAAATTATGGAAAATATGGATCAAACATTTACTTCTTTTTTTCACATGTCAAACTTTGATATATCATTTATACAAATAATAAACAGTAGTGGCTCCAAAATAGAGCCCTGAGGTACTCCAGTTTTGATTTCTAACAGTTCTGAGTTAACACCATCAAAATCTACATACTGTTTCCCATTATTCAATGTTTTTTCCATATTATTTTTATTTTTGTTAAAAATAAAGTCATAATATCTTTTCTTTGCCAGTATTATATTTTTCTTAAGGATCTTATTATAGGTAGATAGATTTACTTTTAAATTATTATATTCAACACTATTTGGATTTTTTCCGTTACATAATTCAGGAAAGTTTTGTCTGTGCTAGCCATGATGGTGAGATAAATGTTTGATAATCTTGCAACATCTCTTTACATCAAAAGTACAATGGTTGTCATAATGGACATCATCGTTGAAATTGTAAACATTGTTGCATAAATGAGTTGAGACAAGACAAAGCAGTGATAAGAAAATAGGAAGCATACCTATTCAACGGATAAAGAGTTTGGTCTGTTCATCATATATATGGATACCAAAAAAAATTTATTGAAATAACATAACAAAAGAAGGAAAAAGTTACAATGGTAAGTTCCAGACCACATGTCAAGTCGTCCACCATTTTGTATTTTCTATTCATAGTAGTAGTCTCATTTTAAAAGACAATAAGCGGCACTATATTTTGGCCACGCAGAGTTTTTTGCATAAGCTCGGTGAGACGGCGGTCGATTGAATGAAAGAACTGAAATCAAAGATAATTTTGTCACATGGATTTATGTTGATTTAAGAAATAAGATTGTATTAGTCGGATGAGGGTTCAATATAGTTTGGAACAGCCTTTATGCACAGTCGCACGAACATATAACAGAAACATCAGATTTATGTTTGGCTGATTGGTCACCCCCAGTGTGACATGATCTTTATTATTTTAATCCATACAACCCAACTAATACAATTTCTACAATGAACAATTGATGAATGCGCCCGTTTTGGGGGGCGAACCGGCCCACTTGTGCTAACAGACACCCTAATGAAGTAATGGTGTCAGATGAAACCTACGTATGTACCAAGTCTATATGACATATGGTGGAGGCTGGGGCAGGAGGAGGGCCTTTCGCAGAAACTGATTTTTACTACTAATTACACTGGCGTGAATAGCTGATCTGGGCAGTTCGCTGCAATGCCCGACCGACGCTATTTAGCTTGCAGCCGCTTGCCGCTCATTGGCTACCCGCACGTGAGCGCCCAGAGTGATGACCAATCAGCCGTTACGTGCGACCGCGCATAAAGCCAGCCACGCACCTTGCACGTGACTGGAGTTTTATGCACAGTCGCACGAACATATAACAGAAACATCAGATTTATGTTTGGCTGATTGGTCACCCCCAGTGTGACATGATCTTTATTATTTTAATCCATACAACCCAACTAATACAATTTCTACAATGAACAATTGATGAATGCGCCCGTTTTGGGGGGCGAACCGGCCACTAACCGCCTCGCAGAAGTGGCGCCCCCCAAACAAAACCATGTTCCCCAGTGGTGGAGGTGGTCCTTGTCCATCCTCCTTGCCTACAAGTATTTACGTGAGCCATCAGAATAGCCGGCTAACAAGCAGTGGTCCTTGCCCATCCGCCCGCCAACAAAATCCCTGCCCATGCAGGCATTGCGTTGCCTAAGTGCAACTTACTCGAAATAACCTTGGGTTATGAACTATTTGTTAATAGGGGTCAGGAAGTGGCCCTTGTCCCTGCTCACATCCCTGTTACATGTACAATCCTATTACTACGTGCCCCCTTATGAAAAGAGGGGGTGTTCCTTGTCCGTCCTCCTCGTCTAGTTTACACAACAGGCCGGATCGATGGATGCCGCGAGAAGTGGTCCTTGCCCATCCTCTCGCCAGCTAGCCATCCTACCCCTCCGGGCCTGTGGCCTTGCTGTGTTAGCAGATATGAATCGACTGTGTAATCCTACGAATTACGAAATATAAGTTAACTATTTTATTTTTCCCCAAGACCAAAGAATGTGAAATCATAATATGTCTACTTGTCCCATATTGGGGCATGCCTCTTTGTTAAGTTACCCTGGTCAACCTTAAGTGGAGGTGGTCCTTGTCCATCCTCCTTGCCTGTAGGATTCACAAAGCGAGCCCAGTAGGGTTGATCCAACCAACAAGCAGTAGTCCTTGCCCATCTTTTCGCTGGTTAGATCTCCCACCCACCCTGTCCGATAGAACAGTGGTCCTTGCCCATCCGCCCTTCAGACCTAATGGGTCCTCCGCCAAGGGTGGGCAGTGGTCCTTGGCCATCTGCCCGCCCCCAGCCTGGAGAGGAGCTGGTACCCACAGATAAGTAACAAAGTGCCTTTACAACCAGACCTCCCTCTGATTTATCTCAATTTGCCTTGTTAATGCGGATGTAGCGCCGGAATGCGTCAGAGTTCCAACGGCCTATATTGCGAATTTGGGCATCCGACAGACCACGAGCAGCTGCTTCAGTGGCTGCGCCAATGCGAAAACTATGACCCTTGAAGGAGGATACGTCCAATCTACAGAACTCGAGAACTGTTTTAAGGGTGTCATCAAACCTGCGACGCACACATACTTGCCCATTTAACATAAAAAGAGGGCCTGGGTGGCTTCCTCTGAGTGTGCAAAATTTCATAAGGATCCGCACTGGACAAATAGCCTTCTGCGGTTTCGGATTCCTCGTAAGAACAATATGTTGTGGACCATGTTTGGTGCTGGTTTTAGAATTCCGAATGGTGACAATGATCTTTGACTGATCAGATTGCCAACACAGGTCGTGGTACTGAAGAACGCTCGTTAGCAGTTTCTTTGAACGAGGGGCAATTTCGCCAATTCGAAAAAACCAAAAGAAAGCTAGCACAAACATGGCCTTAAACAACAAAGTTTGGCGTGACGATTGCATTACCTGAGGCAGTGCTTCTACCAACTGTGCGAGTATTCCCGAAGTGATGGGCAGTCTGGTATCACATGCAGGTGAAACTTTCCGTACCCCTGTGACAACTTTAGATACCATATACTGTTTGGAAACATCTGGAAAGCCTGCTAGTTTGTGGAAATGGCCGATTGCCGACACGCACGAGGCAATGTACGCTGAGCTAGCCCCTTGACGGTGTATAAAAGCTATGAACACTATTAAGTCCCCAACTTGAACTGGAAGCTGTGCTTTTATACCCAAAATATCCTTGGCGAAGTTACAGTACTTCCCCCAGACCCGGGTGTATGCTTGTTGTGTAGATGGGGCGAGGGCAGCATCCATCAAGAAAGCGGCATGTTTTTCATATTTGCGGGCAGAATGTCTGGAGGAACTGGTGAAGCTGTCACTTTTGCCCCCTCTGCATATTCCCAGAATCGAGACATCTGCAAGCGAGAAAGAGCATCAGCTAGTAAATTTTTGTGTCCCGGGACCCAGGAGCATGAAAAAACTATGTTCAGCCGCAAACAATGAAGTACAAGCTTTCTAAGTAAAAACATGATCTGCCTGTTTTTGGAAGTCTGCTGGTTAATGATGGGAACTAAGGCCTGATGGTCAGTAAAAATTGTACTCGCTTGTTAGCTAGCCTGTGTCCCCACACTATGACAGCTACCACAATGGGGTAAAATTCTAGCACGGCAATAGGGAAGTTTTTCCATGATTTAGGCCACGCTCCATTGCACCATGATGAGCCTAGCACCGCACCCCAGCCAATTGAAGCTGAAGAGTCTGTATAAAGACGCAGGGTAGTGGAGGGCAATATTTCCTGACTAAGAAAAAATGATTTCCCATTGAAATCCCGGAGGAAAGTGAGCCATAATGACAAGTCTTCTTTGGCTTCTGCTGTCAAAGGTATAAAATAATGTGGCTCCTTGATGCCAATTGTAAGGTCATGTAAACGCCTCAAGAAAGCTCGCCCTGGCAACACAACAGTTCAACAAGCCCAAGACTGACTGAAGCTCTCTTAACCGAACGTTTCTTTTCTCTAGGAGTGACGCAATTTCTGTTCGACACCTTTGCAGTTTATCCGCGGGCAAACGTGCTTCTGCTTTTACCGTGTCTAACGTTATACCGAGAAAAGGAAGAACAGTCGAAGGGCCCATAGTTTTCTCATCAGCAATGGGAAAGCCTGTTGTCTCGCAAATCCATAAAAACACTTCAGGTGCTTTACTAACCATCTGCTCTGACGCACTAATAAAGCAAAAATCATCCAAAACTTTCACAATAAAAACACCAGGTAGGAATTTGGAGGCGATCCAGGCAAGAGCCGAGCTTACGCGTTCAAAACTTGCGCATGCGCTTGATGCGCCCATAGGAAGGCATTTATCGAACCAGTATCTGTTCTTCCATCTAAAACCCAGGAGTCGATAATCAGACGGGGCTATGGGCAGCTGCCTAAATGCAGACTTAATATCAGTTTTTGCTAGAAAACATGGCGACTTTAAAGCGAGTATAGCTTGAACCGCATCCTGAATGGACGCGTAAGTGACTGATGATACTTCTTTTGGTATAAATTCGTTGATTGAACAGCCTTTTGGGTAGGAAAGATGGTGTATCATGCGATATGTTCCAGGTTCTTTTTTCTCAACTAACCCCAATTGGGATACCTGGAAAGGGTGGAAAGGAGGTTTTGTGAATGGGCCTGCTATTCTACCGCTGTCTTTCTCCAAGGCCAGTTTTTCATCCACTATATGCGGCATCTGTGTTGCGGATTTTAAATTGACAGACCGAATGTCTCTTAAGGTACCCGTGTACCCTAGCGAAAAACCTTTTGTAAACCCATTGACAATAAAATCGCGCTCAGTTCTATCATACCCTTCAAGCAAGAGGGCCAGTACTCTAGCTTTGATGGGAGTTGGGAGGTCTGGTTGCACTGATGTTTTTGTTGGTGGAATGTTGTTGATTTGATTGTCTGCGACGACTGGAGCTATCATGTGTGGAATTCTGCGCTCTGGAATAGTGGGTGGATCTATTGTCAGAGCTCTGGAAATATCTGCTCCCATACCGCCCAGGCTGCGATTGGCTCCCTTTCCGACATTTGAAGACTGGATGCGGCCCTTGGCACACGAAGCATGAATGTGGGAAGGCACATCCATTGCACCGCTGACCTGCATGATATTTCCAGCATGTGCCTGTCGGAAAGAGGTCGCGCAGCCTGGAGTGTGATCCTGTGGGGGAAGAATTTTGTCTAGCTCTGTTCCGAAAAGGAGAGGATACTGCTGCTGGCCTGACGCTGTACCTAAATTGCATGTAAAGCTCAGTGTCGAGCTCAGCCCATGCAATATTTTCGCTCCACGACCTGGCCATCCGGAAGCACTGATCATAAGAAAGCCAATCCCCACCCAGACGAGACAGCTCCATAATAGTGTGGGAGTAATGAAACAGAAGGGGGGCCTCTGATGGGTATTTCCTTACATATACGGCTGAAAAAATGTTGAAGGCATTGAGCCAGTCTAAAATGGTTTGGATGGCCAGGTCGGACTTCTCCTTCGTTTTAGAACTTTCAAACAGAAACCCTGGTCTGCGTGATGCTGAAAATAGGTCCTGAAATTCAACAAATTCATTTGCCCAGATTTTCTTTTTAATTTTTTGAGGGAACTCTGTTTTCCAACTTAATTTTAACCGAATTGAACTGACTACCTCTGGCCTCTTCATTATCTGGAGAAGAAGAGGATGAGGATGATGACGAGGAGGTAGATTGAGAAGAGGAAGATGATGATGAACTAATAGACTCCATATCAGAGTCAATGTTACTACTCTTTCTCTTTTTTCTGAGGCTATCCTCCCAGGAGCTTGATGATTCATCCGACAGTACGGTCATGGCACACTTACGTTTCTTATTTACAGCCTTCTTGGCTTTCTGTTTAGTGTTACCAGGCCTTGTCTTTCTGGTTTTAACATGCTTAGACTTGTGGGAGTCTCTTGCAACTTTGCGTTTTGATTTAGCTAGTCTCTTTTTTGGAGGCTGCATATCATCGCTCGATGTCTCATCCTCGGAGGAGGAGTCTATGTCAGGGGCTGATGGCCCATCCGCTGAATGGGGACAACCAGTGGATGTTGTAGCGCCTTCATTTACGTTACCCTGCTGAGCTGGCTCAGTAAGGGCAATCTGTGCCTCCAGAACACGGATGCGATGACTCAGGTCGGCGATGGATGTGGCGTCCACATGGTCCTGCCTAGGTTCTGTGACCCCTGTGGTTGTGGATGTGCCACACTTCTTTTGGAGACCCTCCGGCAGTGGGTTCCGCTTTTTCCTGGTGGTTGGTGGCATCTGGAATGACAAAAGGGGGAGGCAGCAGATTCATGTTCAGATATACTGAAGACAACTTGTTAAGTTGCCTGGCATAAGCATTGTTACGTTAAGAAAGTGCTTAACTTGAGGCATGAATTCATGAAGTTGTTTCCGACTTAACACCTCGATCCCTCCTGGGAGAGGTAAAATTAAGTTATAATGTGAGATATAATAACATGTTTACATACTAACAGGGCCAGTGCCCTCACCTCGATCCCCGTGGAGAGGTAAACAAAATACATGTTGGTCTCAGGATAATAGGCATGGAGCCCCACCTCGATCCAGCAGTGTGAGACTGGAGAGGGAAAAAAAAAAATTCAATCCACATGAACGAATTAGGCCACCTCGATCACTCCGGCGAGAGGTAAAATATAAAACACATGTGCCAGCCAACACTTCAACATCACTGATAAAAATATGCATCATAAGAACGCATGTGCCAGCCAACAGTTCAACATCAAAATAAATAATTATATGCATCATAAGAACACATGTGCCAGCCAACACTTCAACCTCCGTATGGTAACTTTCCAACCTGACCACCCAAGGTTATACAACATAGCGGGTTGCTTAATTACTTGCCTTCCTTGCGGGCACGTTTTATGGCTTGTACCAGAGCACTCTTAACGCTCTGATAATACTTAGCGTTCCCGTCCTGATTAAAATGAACACCATCATGACTCATTAGCTGTTGGCGAACAGAGGGCTCCCAGAACCCTGAGTGCCGCCAGAATACGACCCCTTTGCCGCCATATTGATCCTTCAACTGATCACTGATGCATACATTAAGCGTTTTTACCACTTCGTTATAGTCAGCTCGGCACGCGTTGTCCCTGAAAAAAAAAGTTGGGAAATCACAACCTGGGGCACGTTAAGACCATGGTGAAGGTACTCGGCTGCTGCCACTATTCTCTTGGCCAGCATTTCGGGCTTTGTCTCCTCATTAATATCGTTACCCCCCACTTGTAACAGAACAACCGACACTGGGCCACGAGAGTCGACTGCGGAGGCTGCCATGTCCCAAATATGGCACAGGCGACCTCCCCCTCTGCCTTTAAACAGTACAGTAACGCCCTTGTCAAAAACATCGTCAAGTTTAAACTTGAAGTCAACTTTGGGATCCTCTGAATTTGCGATGAAGGTCCGCAGATGATTTATGAAACTGTGCCCTAAAATTACCACCTTGGTATCGCCGTCCTCCTTCTTGGCAGGCGCCATCTTGACCCAAATTCGCCGATCACACTGCGACAAGAGAAAGATTCTGCCCCTGGATCGCATGAGTGGGCCTCACAAGAACAACAGCGCCAATTTTCTCCCTGAGTGCACAAGATGATATTTACAAAGGCCAAACTTACCTTGTAGTGACGTGGAACTTTGAAGAATGAAAATTGACTGGCGTGTAACGGTGCGTGTCGTAAGACGGAGCTAGATCACATTAGGGTGCATGACTGGTCCAACGATGGTCATGGCGTAGTGGTCGATTGCGCTCGTGTCACGAAGATCCCTCACACCGTTGGCGCTTGGCTGCTGGCACTAACGACTATTTCCTACCGACGAACTTCCGAAAAAACGGCTTAAGCCTTTCGCAGAAACTGATTTTTACTACTAATTACACTGGCGTGAATAGCTGATCTGGGCAGTACGCTGCAATGCCCGACCGATGCTACTTAGCTTGCAGCCGCTTGCCGCTCATTGGCTACCCGCACGTGAGCGCCCAGAGTGATGACCAATCAGCCGTTGCGTGCGACCGCGCATAAAGCCAGCCACGCACCTTGCACGTGACTGGAGTTTTTTAGAGCTGACATACTGGTAATAAGTTGTGGTTCATCTTGATGTTTGATTTTGATGCACACTGATCCCATGATTGTCCATGTGCTATACAGCAACTTTTGTGCTTTGGCTTTCCTGGTATGATAAAATAATTAGGATTGTTGTTTGTTCAAATCCTCTCTAATGAATACTCCAGTATATCCCTTTTTCCTTAAATCTGTCCTGGCACCATATAGTTTTCTCCGCACCCATTTCGCATTTTACCAAGATCGGTCTAGTTGTCTTCTTTTCATTTTCGCGGGTCAGATATCGTAGTCGGCCAAATGGATGAGCATTGAAGTTCATCACATTTATGTTTAGTTTGTGTGCTATTTCTTTCACAAGAGCTTCTGGGTTATCATTCTCTTCCTCTTCTTCAACACCAGTTATTATCAAATTGTTTATTTTTCCAGTTTCTGTTAGAACGTTTGCGTCCTTGGTTTTCGCTTTTTCATTTCTAAGTCCCGCTTGCAGACCCATCATTGTTTTTTCCAGGGTTGTCACTCTGTCTTGTAAAGGTTTCACTTCTAATTCTGTTTCCTTTTTCATAACATTTAGTAGGACAGTACTCTGGATGGAGATGAACTTGTAGACTTGAAAGCCTGTTTAATTTGTGATGTATTGTTTTCCATTTCCGCCGTTTTACCTGAGTCTGTCACTTCGGTACCACCAATACTCGGAGTAGGTCTGGTGTTGCTATTAACACTTTTTGCCACTTGCGAACGATTTTCTTTTACTGCCCTACCAGATTGAGGAGAAAACCACCCTGCTAATTGTTCATCTCCCTGGATTGAGTCATCTGTTTCCATTTTTAAAATATTGCCACTGGAGAGTTTTAATACATTTTCTTCCAAGTTGAGTTTCTCTCAGTTCACACGTGGATTTGTTTACAAATGGCGACAGTGGGCGTGGCAACTGGAGCTAATTTAAAAAGTCTGTAGAAATAAAAATAAGGTGATGTAACCGACGTTAAACTTGTTGAAGACCTTCACAACTCTTTCCTACCTCATTTTGGATATCTTTTTTGGTAACTTCCAAAGTTTTCTCAAAGCTTTGACCAAATTTTCTCTAGAGGCCTAATGAACCGAAGCCATCACTATGGCAAGTGAATACAAAATCTACCTGTGTCAGTCTCCTCCTTCTTGGGCAATACCCCATACTAAGTTCTTGTATTTCAAGAGATTGCCAGCCTCATTTGGTTCTTTGATCAGAAATACTGACATATATACATGTAGATGTAGTGGTGTGGGCAACAGAAATTGGAGGTGAACTTAGAGATGCACCAGCGATGTCTGTCCCAGATATCAAGGTTGGCACACTGGATTCAGATGTACTTGTATCAGCATCCAATAATTCTAAGGAGGACCTAATTAAGGGACCCTTATCCAGATCAAAAATGTCCTTCTCAGACCCAAGAACATTAGTATGAGATGTGGCAGTGCTTTTCTTTTCAGGGGACAAACGATCAAAGACTCGTGAAATAGTCCATAGTCTTGGACTGTTCCGTTACGTCTTTCCTTAAGTTTTTCATTTCGCGTTCTGAGCAGAATTCAAACTTGTTCTATTTTTGCTGTATTTTCACTTGCTGTTGATGTTGACACACTTTTACCCATCAAGAATCCATCACTCTCCTCTTTTGCTGTATTTGGCTGAACACTCTGAATCATGCATGCTTTCTTCTTTGATATATTTTTAACATGGCCTTCACCTTTATTTACCTGATTTGAGCCTTGGCTTTTTTTTAAATTTTCTTTTTTTTAGGCGGGGCTCCTCAGACTTTCTCTTCACTGTATCTTCATATTTTATTAGTTTTACATTATCAAGTAAGAGTTCACCCTTAAAGGGGTCATTTATGATAACTTTTGCCTCGTCCACAACTTTCCCATCTTCTCTATACAGTATTGTGTCATTTCTCATAAAGCGGGATAGCTCCAGATAAGTTTTATCTGTTTTTCCTCTTTGCAAAGGCCTTGTGGGAACTACAACTCTGCATCTTGGATCATCTACAAAAGAAAGTTTGTGTTAGTTTTGCACAAGGTCAAATGTGATGGCTCCAAATGAAGTGAACTACAAGTTTCCTCTCCTCTTGAACATTGCATGTCACCATGGGTCCAAATGGCACAGATTTAGACGTAAGCCAGTATTACGCATGACCTTGATTTCACCTTTAAAGGTAAAAAATTGCATGCAATGCATTGAGAGCCCTTGGCCAGCAGCTATCAGTTAAGATCAATCTTGCAATATTGTGTGATAGGGTATTTTGAATTGTGTTCAGAGAACAGAGTGCCTTGCCTATAGTTGCCCTTCGTGATCTTGAAGCTTGGTCAAGGTGACCCATATGCAGTACCATCCAAGATCTTAACAAGAGTGAGTCACAAGCCAAATTTGGTAAGGCTAGCTGTTTTTGGTCTTTGTTCTTACGTTATTGCGATGACAAGAAATGGAAAAAGTTGACCCCTGTGACCTTGAAACTAAGACAAGGTGACCCATATGCGATACTATCTGAGATCTTCGTGAGACTGACTTATGTAACAAATTTGATAAGGCTAGCAGCGTTTGTTCTCAAGTTATCGCGATTACAAGAAGTTTGATGGACAGATGGATTGACCACATTATGAGAGCAATACCCTTCAGCCTAGAGGTAGATGAAAGTTATCATTTCAGACTTGTAAGAGTAACCGTGGTCCTAAAATGTACTGTTTCCAGATAGGAGCCAATATTATGAGCCGGACTTTGCTGTGGCATTTCAATTTCATTCAAAGAGCTAAATAATACCAAACAAAACTTACACAGGGCTTGACATTCAGGAGTCTCTGTTGTCGAGAGTCTCTGTTGTCCGAAGTAATGGGTCAAATCTCCATTGGGCTCAAAATTTTTACTTGTTCAGGATAATAGGACAGTCCTTTTGTCATCAAGCCCTGCCACAGGCCAGAATATATTTTGATTGGATGATGCCTGTGATACTGTAATGGAACTATACTATTTCATGTTTTATTCATAATTTCCATAATTTTTATTTATTTTTTTTCCTTACATTCAATAATGTTGCACACATGATGGTAACAAAAATGGCGGGCTATTAGGCAGAACAATGTCACAATGTCACAAAAAATATAAAGGACCCCCTCTTACCTGGACAGGTCCATCTACTGACCACTTGATTTTCCTTTATGTTGCATTTTCTTTCCTTGGTCATCTGCAGGTTTGTGCGGGTCATCTTGGCATTCACCAACTGCTGCTCCAAGTCCTTGTGCCTGAACAACATCTGAGCAAGCTGCCAGATATAAGAGAACACAGTATTTAATTTGACATACAAACTGAACAGCTTGGTGTGCTGCCTGACAAAACCACATAATGCAAGAGTAGCTGTGTGAACAGCCCATGCATGCTCAGCTGACCACATAGCAGGCTTAGAATTTTCATGAGAATCCGGCAATCTATTGTCATAAGGGTTCTCAAACGGTCAGGTATAATGAAAACAGCTCTGAGCTAATTTATACACTCTCAAAGTGAAGTCAGTGATAACATTGATATAGATTTAAGATACAATAATATCGAGTGGAGCGAGCTCTATACATAACAGCGAAAAATTTTTAAAGGTTTGGTAATTCATCAATCCAAACCTGCAGACTAAACAACTTGAAAAACGTGGTCATATCCAAATATTCATCATTATCAACCTTCAGTTGCTCCCAGTCACAGCGTTTGGGAACCCATTCACGTTGATCAATGATTCACATTCAGTTCTCTTATTTGCTGTATTTGGCATTTTCCCAGATTTAACATCATTTGGGTGAATTTTTGTTACCATGGTCACAATTTTCTCCAATTATCACCAATTTTTGTTTGTCCATAAAATTTTAAACTTCATGCTCTTCTGTCATGCGCAGTAACAACTGCGCGTGACAGACTTTTCGGAATGCCAATCACTGTGTGACTTGGCTATTTAAAGGTGGCTTTTTGCGCGTGGATCGGTCATGACTCCAGGCTTTTTGAATGGTCTAGACAACAAAAACTAATTTGTAAAATACACAGGAAGGCTCTGTGTTTCTGTTAGCATTAATGCTCTCCTCACTACTAGGTTGAATCTGCTTCCATATCAATAATAATAATGAAAATAAAATAATAATGATAACAATAATACATCACCCTTTTATTGTTTCTGCATGTCAAACTATCTGTACTAATTGTTGCCTAGTCAACAGAATAATTCCAACAATAATGGCAATTAACTAGTCTTTTCCACATGGTTTGGCTTTTATTTAAACACACATATCCCTCAACTAGCATTTAAAACATAAAAACAGTTTTGATCTATGCTGTCCAAAGTCTCTTTGTTTAATTATATAAATTATTTGAGCATTGGAGACATAAAAACTATGGCAGGGACCCAGGGTGTGACCCAGGCTCGAGCACTAAAACAATACATGCTCTCTCTTGTCTGCTGATCTGCAAAGTCGTAAGTTTGGTTAGGAAACCTTCATCATGAAGGGTTATGTATTACCATTTAAAATCTGACTAGCATGCATATACATTCTGGTAAAGATAAAAATGGGTGAGGGGCCATATTTAGCACACTATGGCAAAAATATTAATGAAAATGACCTGCATACGTGCATTTTACCCAGTGCGGAAAGCGTGGTACAAATGGGTACTTGGGCCATAATACAGGCCTTCATCGAAATGGTCTCCAAGAGTACTTCAAACTACAATATTTCTTTAAAAAAAAACTGTATACGTACTTTCCTTACATCCTGGGTGAACAAATCATAGCACATAAACAACTTTACTGTGATCAATTTTGAATGGTGAATTGCGATACTTGGGTCAGACAGATGCATTTCCCAACTCATTCCGGACATCCCTGGTATTACCAACTTTTCACCCCTGATGGCATATATTTTGAAACCAGCAAGAATGAAAATAAACCCACACACTTTTTTTCTTCGCTGCATAGACAGTTTAGCTATCTTGTGGTGTGTATTGATGGCTTTGGGGTGACACTACTTCCCTTTAATAAAAAAGTAACTATTTACAGACAAAATCTGGTGGATATTTAAGGCAGTGGATGTATTTCAAATTGCCGAGTACACGTGCTGTTGTACTGAAAGTGCTTTTGATTGACGACCACACAAGTTTTGCGTGGCACCATTCATGATCTCTGATAATCCTAACGAAACGCGGAAAGCATGGGAATTCTTGATATAACAAATAATCTCTATACGGGCTGTCATCCAAATCCGGAGGTAATTAATATAAAGATTACAGTAATTCGGAGAGCTTACAATTTTCCTTGGACATCCTGACCGGGGCCGGGGTTCTTGCCAGCAGTTCAACCACCTTGTTTCATCTCATGCAACCACGTATTGCCAGCAGCTCAACCACGTGCCATGTCTAACATTGCGCGCGATGCCAGCTACAAAATTGATATCGAGCGTGCCGATATTGGCATATCGCATATGCTACTGGCTCATGACATATGCTAGATGCTCATCGCCGAGGTGGTAGCCCACCTGCTATATGCACAAAAACACATTGAGCATTTTCTAGCATGCCATTGGCAAGCATTTCTGGCCACACGCATCAAAATTTATGCCAGCATGCTATCACATAACGAAGTACATGTTCGCACGACGGTCCATTTGGTGAGACTGGTACTGTACCTTGCAGTTGGTGTTGTACACTTTCTTGCTCTTGCTCTTGCTCCCACGCCTCTTTTACAACTGGCCACAAAAGATCTTTCTGTATGTCGTAAAATGTCCTTTCTGCCAGGCACTCCAAGTTCAACAGACTGGAATTTTGAACGTGATTCCACTGAAAAGGATTGCTGCTGCTGTAGCCAGGTTGCCTGCTGCCATGGATCGCAACTGGTGGTGCATGTTAAAACCACTTTGATATTCCTGCCATGAACAGATTTCTTGGTCTCCGCAATCGGTCCTCCACATTTCATACATGTGCACAGCAGTTCCTCTAAGTTTGATTCAAAGATAATGAATTTTCTGTCTCTGTTGACACTCTGACCACTTTCATCACCCTTTGAACCACTAGACGCTTCTTCACTTTCCATCCTCCATGACTCATCATGATCATAACCTGAAGGAGATGAACTGGATGGAGTCCATTCTGTACTTTCTATTGAATTAGTTGGGACTGGAGAACAATATTTACTGGTGGAGCTGGACACTGAGACAGGTTTGGCAACGAAAAATTCTTGTTGGGCATGCAGCTTGGTTTGTAGAATTTTTTGGTATTTTGAGTGTCCCAATACTTGTGTCAAACCTTCTATCATGAAGAGGGGTGCTAGCTTGATAAGCGTATGAGCAAAGTTCAGCCACATCAACCTGCAAAAAAAAATATTGCTTGTGTAAATTTGTGCAGTTCTATGCTGGTCAGGGGTAGATTGTAACACAGACAACATTAAAATATTCTAAGATAATCTGTTTGGATGCTCGACAAACACTGTATGTAAATTGATCAAAATTATTGCCTAATTTCTCTGATAAATTGCCTCGGAATCAAGAACAGTGGGCACTCTGCTGTATTGTAACAGTACACTGAATGTATTGGCTTGAAACTGAGATGGATAGAGTGCTGAAAAGTTCACACAGGACACTTTCATCTTCTTGTATAACATATAATTGTCAGAAGAGATCACAATTTGGAAACATTTTTTGAATAAATTTTAAGCTATAAGCTCAAAGACCTGTTTTGAATGATGATAAAGCTCATTTGTGTCATAGTTATGAGTAAAGTATCCTAAACAGATGGAATTAAAAAACAAAATATTTTACATTCACACAGTGACACCTAATTGTTCCAAATGAACGAACCTGGATTTCTGCATCTCGACTTGGTCTCTTTTAGCTACAGGCACACTGACAGCACCCTTGAGATTGTTGTGGTGTTTGCTGTTTGAAAAAAAAAAAAAACCAACTTATTTTCAACATTTTTTTTATCTTTCAATGAACATACACATCTCTAGAAGGGCAGCAAATCATAAATCGGGTGTTTTCAGGCTTCACATAGCTAACTGTATAAAAAAAAGAAACTCCAGTGTTTCAACAAGACAACATACTAGCCTTATAAATCAACAAATATCTAAATAGGAAATGTTTTCTGGCTTCACAGACACGACACTGGTCTGAGTGACCAACATACTGAAATTACTCACAAACAATAACAATGTGAAACAATGTTCATGTATCTTTCTTCTTGAAAAGTTCTTCACATAGCTAAAATAATAAAACAAAAATACCAGCGTTTCAACAAGCACAAACTAGCCTTATAAATCAACAAATATATAAATAAGGGATGTTATCTGGTTTCACTGAGACAATACTGGTTTAAATTGCCAACATACTGGACTTACTCAGAAATTGTAACAATCTAAAACAATGTTCATTTCTTTCTTTGTCTTGTATTGTCTATGTTGTCTTATTTCATCCATTATAAAAGGCAATGCTGCCTATATTTGCAATTGACACAAATGGAGTAATTGTTCCTAAATTGACGCTACCCACCCCCCACCCTCAAAATATTTACACATACACGTACCTCCATTGGTTCTGTGGGAACTTGACCACTGTTCACTGGCTGTGACACAACCTGTCCAAAAGGGACAAACATAAAGTACTGACCTGAAAATGCACATTTATCAATGAATGGAAATCTTGCGAATCATTCAGGATCCAGGGAAAAGATCATCTGCTACCGTCCTTGACATTCAAAACCTCAGTTCTATCCAAATAAGGAACAGATCTCCCAAAAATTATTAGTACCCAAGCTCCACTGTGATGATGTGGATTTCCATTAGGGTGATATGGATCAGGTTATCAGCCAGTCCATATTTTCCTGTTTTTAGGACCTATACAGCTATAATCACTGGATAAATAACTAGTGTGCACATAAAGAAAAAGAGTGCAACAGATAATGTTGATAAAATTTACAGCAGAAACACTCATGGTGGCGAGAAAAAAGGAGTTGAAAGTCTTTATCCACTTTCAAAAATCCCATGTTCAATGTTGTGGTAATGGGTTATAAATGTAGGTGTTCTGTCACGAAGTGAGGTTCATGTAATACCTACATATAGTACACAATGTTTTCAAAACTAATTTGTCTCATAAGTCAAAAATAAAAACCAAACAAACAAACAAAAACAACTTACATGCTCTGGTTGTTCAGCCTCTTGAAAAGTTGTTTGTTCAGGTTCCATTTCTTCTTCAATTTCTGTCATGGTCTTTTCTAACAACTTGGCAATCTCCTAAAATTTGAAAAGAGAATAGGGTCAACACAAGAATGAACTGAAGTTGACTAAAAAACAGGTGTGTTTGTGTGGTCACAAGAGTCTTGCACTTGCAGGACAGCCTATGAGAGAGAAGAAAAAAAATCCCATAAACAACAGGAAAGGTAATGGCAAAACACAAGAACAATTTTCCATTTCAGATCAGTTTTACCCAAGAGTGACACTGAGACAGGTTTTACGGGGATTGTTATCTGAAAGCCCAATCTCAATTTGGGCTCCCTGAGGTAATTACATGATTAACCAGTAGCGGGTTTTCACGCCTGATAGTGAGTGATAGCGATTATGTTGACCCTACTGGGAGCCCCAATACACAGGGGGCTACCATGGTCGCTGGCCTCGCACTACTGAATACACAGTCAGCAACCTAATTTATCCGTTCACATTGTCTAAACTATTACTCAAATGAGAAGCACATAATTGCCAGCATTTGGATTCCCCTTTAGAAAAAATAAAATAAAATGTTGGGTTCTACCAAAAATACATGCATGGCCTTGCCACGGAAATAGGTCATGTTTACAGTAAAATTAGGGCAGCTTGACTGAGGAAGAACATGGAAGAAAACGTGTGCAGTTCACCCACCTGTTTTGTTACTCTTCTCTGTAACCGCTCCGCTCTCAAATTTGCCCTTGTAATACTTTCTTGGGACATTAATGGACTGATAGGAATGGCACCTGCTTTCAGCGTTGGTACGTTCCTTGCATATAAATCTGGCTGCAAAAGATGCCGTCTGTCTGGCTCTATGTCCTGATCATAAAAATGTGCAGAGCATACCTGGGTGGATTTGGTCACTTTTAAGTCTTCTCTTCTCATGGCAGCCACCCATTTTGCCTTTAATTCCTCATTCTTTGGAAAGGGGAAGAATTTTATATCTGGTCTATCTGGCGTTTGGCGATTTGTGCAGTCTTTGGCTGGACAGGTCGGCATGATTTCCACGGGATACGATTCACCAAGTCGTCGCGCTTGCACTTTCTATATGGCAGCAGTAGAAGCTTGAGTGCTGTGACATCACGGGCTCGATTTAGTCACGTGATCACTTGGCGATTAAAACTGTGTTTTTTGGGGCATCTGGACAGTCATTAAATGATAAAAATATTATCCTTGATGATAATGTGACAGCAGAAAACTCGGAGGCATTGTTGTTTGAAGACAAGTTTATTCTTTGGAGAGAAATCCTTGCCACAAAGAATCCACATTTCACACATGTTAACGTGTCTCACACTTTTCTTGCTTCTTTCGGCTTTCTAGTGACAGCTTAAAAATGGCATTTTATGTGGCACTTTCCTCGATAGCACATGGCTCTTAACAGGAAATGACCATGGAAAAAGGTGAAAAAGCAGGCCTGTTGCACATGACTGGCCTGGCAAAACCTTGAATTTTAATGTTCAGACTTGCCACCCGAGGGCAGCACTGCCTGGGTTCCTTAGTTTTGGGCAAGGTATAGGACAGGTTTTATGTTCATATGCATGTCATTATGACCACGTCGCATTCTCCCCTGCTCTTGGTTGACGTCTCGGCAACCGCTACTAACTAAGCTAACTATAACCTTAACACATCACCTGCCCAGTGACTATGACTAGATATAGAATTCTACTCGGCCGTTACTAATTATTACGATATGGGTGGAGTATGTATGTTCAATAATAACAATAGCGAATCGACTGCCATGTGGCGAATCAGCCAAAACCGTTACCAGCCTGCATGTCCCAGGACAGAGGAATAATTTTTACTGAAACTTACTTTTCCCCATTAATAGTTGGACCATTAAAAGCTGTGTCTGACTAATATTTGTCAACACACTCTCCGCATATTCCGAGCTCTGTTGCGGAGCATGTGACGAAACAGCTTCATTTGAAACAACTGACTTGGGAAGGTGAAAGGGGTTGCTATGTTGCCCAGCAGTGGACCTTGTTGAGTGGCGTACGCTAGGTGAACATTCCGGTTGCAAGCTGTCTGTCCCGGCCGGACTTGACTCATCCACTTCTCCAAGGTTATTCTGCTCCCCTGCTTTGTCTAAAGCCGCACTTGGAGCATAACCTGGTAAGGTAGATGAGGAGGATTGACCTAAATTGGTGCTGGCCTCCAGAGTCGGTACTTGATGTTCCCTTGCATCACTAGTGCTCAGGTGAACCAATCCGGTCTTGTCTGCTGCTGCATCGGGTGCAGCACTTATCGCCCCCGGTATCACTGGGACCAACTCACATTCCTCATCCTCAGAGTTGTCATCCGAGTTTCTTGCAGGATCCATGCCAGGTCTGGCTGATAACGACAGCTCAGTTTCTAACTCAACCACATCGTGTGGCTCATGAATATCTGCAGTGGGTGGCACCAACTGACGAGAGTCTAACAATTCCTTTCTGTTGACAGTTCGGGGTGGGCCATCTCCTTCCAAAGGCTGTACTATATATACATTTCCCTCGGGATCAGGGCGGCTGAGCACCTGATATGGAGTAGCCTCCCAAGCATCCTGGATTTTGTTTCTTCCCTTCACACCTCGGTTCCTACAGAAAACCCGTGCTCCAATCGGATAAGAAGTATCACCAACATTATGGTTGTTGAAATCTTGGCGCCTCTGGGCTTCCTTCTCTAAAGTACTCCTGGCCTTAGCGAAAGCATCCTGCAGCTTCTGGCAGTGCTCCTGAAGCCACTCATCCACACTTCCCCTTTCGGTCCTATTTCCAAGCTGTAGGACATGATCTATGGGAATAATGGGCTCTCTTCCGAAGAAAAGGTAGTGCGGGGAGTAACCCGTAGAAGAATGAGGGGTACAATTGTACACATAGACCACTTCTTGTAGATGGTCAGGCCATTTGCTTTTCTTCTCGGGTGGAAGTGTTCTTAACTTATCATGCAATGTCCGGTTAAACCTCTCACATTGCCCATTTCCCCGCGGATGGTATGGGGTCGTACGACTCTTCTTAATTCCATATATGTCACATAGTTCCTTCACTATCGAACTCTCAAAGTTATGTCCTAGGTCACTGTGGATGCGTCGTGGTACACCGAACATTACAAACCATTCGTTGACTAGCACTTTTGCCACAGTTCTGGCTCTTTGGTCACGAGTTGGGATTGCCTGTGTATATTTGGTAAATACATCGGTGATAACTAATACATTTTCCAGGCCACTGCTGCTAGGCTCTAGCATGGTAAAGTCAAATGCCACCACTTCCAAGGGTTTGCTGGCCAATAGGGAACCCATTGATGTCTTGACTGCCTTTCCAGTATTGGCTAGCATACATCTCTGGCATTCGTTACAGTAGGCTTCTACATCTTTGGTCATGTAGGGCCAATAGCATCTATTCTGGGCTAATGCAAGTGTCTTAGCCATCGCTTGATGGCCCATGGCATCATGCACAGCTTCCAGAACTTGTCCCCTCAGACTCTCAGGCACTACCAGTTGAGTGATCTTTTTACCAGCTTCCGTAACTTTACGGTAAAGGATACCCTCTTGGTCCAGCCAAAGTCGATCCCAGTTATTCAGAAGCTTGCGTGTGTTCTTGGAATTTTGCATTAACTCCTTCACACGTGGACGTTTTCCTACTGACAGATACCTGAACACAGGCTCTAGGTCAGGATCGGCTTTCTGCAGAGTGGCAAGTTCTTGGCTGGTAATGATGGCAAGGCAGATGTGCATGCCATGGCAGCTGATCCAGCCCTGGTTTGCACCTCTTCTAGTAGGCATCCTGGGCTTGCCTCAGCGAGTACTTGGTGAAGGCCTTGTGGGAGTAAAGTTGGCTGTATATGCCCTTCTTGAACTTGTGGGAAGATCTCTTCAAATCGAGCAGTTCTGAGTTCCTGGCCATGATCACTCTTTCGACTTAGAGCATCAGCATTCGTATTCGCCTTGCCAGGCTTGTACTGGAAGGTAAAGTCGAATGCTGACAGTTCAGAAACCCAGCGCATTTCTGTTGCTCCCAACTTAGCAGATGTTTGGACATATGTAAGGGGGTTATTGTCCGTAAAGACCACAAACTTAGAGCCTAGTAGGTAGTCCCTGAACTTTTCACACACTTCCCACTTTAGCCCAAGGAGCTCCAGCTTAAAGCTACTGTAATTCTCCATGTTCTTTTCGTGGGGCCGAAGACTCCGACTGGTGTAGCTGATGACCACTTGATGTTCTCCCTGCTTCTGTGACAAGATAGCTTCAACACCCTCCATGCTAGAGTCTACTTCAACAACAAATGGGAGATGGAAATCTGGATAGCCCAGGATGGGAGCAGTAGTTAGCCTCTCCTTAAGAGTCTGAAATGCTTCAGTGCATTTGTCGTCCCAGGCCTCACACAGATTTTTCTTTTGTGCAGGTGGTGGTGGCCTCTTCTTTGTCCCCTTCTTTCGACTACCAGGGTTGCCCACCAGTGCGAACAATGGGCCTGCAATCTGGGAGAACTTGGGCACAAACCGTCTGTAGTAACCTGCTAACCCCAAGAATGCACGCAGGTCTTTTTCTGTCTTTGGAATCGCCCAATCAACCACACTTCGAACTTTCTCCGTGTCCACCTGGACTCCAGACTCAGAAACAACATGCCCCAGGTAATGAACTTCCTCTTGAAAGAGGTGACATTTCTCAGGCTTTATGCGTAGATTGTGAACCGACAATCTCTCAAGGACAAGTCTAAGCTTTTGCAGGGTTTCTTCAAATGTGTGCCCAAACACCAGTATGTCATCCAGGAAGACCAGCATTGTTGGGAAATTTTGATCTCCAAAGATATCGTCCATAAGACGCATAAAGGTAGCCGGTGCCCCACAAAGGCCGAAAGGCATCCGATTATATTCGTACAGGCCCCCAGTGCCGATACGGAAAGCGGTCTTTTCCCTGTCCTCCGCAGCAACCGGCAGCTGGTGGTAACTGTGGGCGAGGTCGAGGCTGCAAAAGTACTTTGCGCCATTGATGGCATCTAGGGCTTCCTCTATGCGTGGCAAAGGATAGGCATCCTTGTGTATTTTGGCATTAAGGGCCCTAAAATCCACACATAAGGGGAGAGACTTGTCCTTTTTCCGCACCAGCACCACTGGTCAGGCATAAGGACTAGAAGATTTTTGAATAATCCCCCTCTTCAGCGACTGCTCTAAGTAATCTCTGACTTCTGGCCATTGATTAGGTGGGATTCGTCTATGGGGGACTTTAACCGGCAAGGAATCGGTGGTCCTGATCCTATGCTCAACTTTGTCACAGAAGCCAAGGTCATCTTCATCTTGACTGAAGGTACCACAGTACTCATCCAAGACAGTCTGCAGTTGAGCATGTTGATCCTCTGTCAAACCCACTGCCAATGTCCAGCTTCTTGATGAGTTCGTTGGTGTCATACGACTGGTTGACCCTTGCCTCCTCTACATAAACAGTGCCCTCAGTGATATCTGATATTTTCACCTCGGGTTCCAAGTCCACTGGACTTATGGCTCCCAGAGCTGACCTGGGTAGAATGTAGAGGTCTTCTTTACTGAAGTTGGCCACTTGTATGGGCACCTTTCCATCATCTGCCACTTACACAAGAGATGGTGCTACAGCAAAGCCCCTGGGGCCAGTGAAAACAGCAGACTCCTCTACCATTGCACAATATGTTTGGCCATTCTTTGCAGGCTTTACACTGGCCTCTACTACTTTCAGAGACTGCGCTGGAACCAAAATTGGTTTCTGGCCAGCTATTCGGGCACGACTAGGCTCACACTGAACTTGCTGAGTTCTAGTTTCCTCGTAGAGTGCCAGAATAGACCCCAAAGTACGGTCATTCTTTACTTTCTCTCCACCATGTGAGTCTTCATATTGTTTTAAATCTCGTAGTATATTTGATCCGATTACCCCAGGCACCTTTCCCTTCCGTTGCTGCATGGTCTCGTCTATGGGATCCTTGACTACTAGAAATCCTATGTCTTTAAATTCTCTACCCGCTACAGTCAAACTAAGCTCCACATATCCCAAGTATGGAATATCAAGGCCATGGCTCCCTGTTATCCATATAACGGTGGACACATCGACCAGTCTTTCTTCGTGAGCAAAATTATTCCTGAAGAATGACTCCGTTATGGTGGATACTTGTGCCCCGGTGTCAATTAAACACCTTACTTCCTTTTTACCAAGGATGACAGTAATTTCTGGGCATTCACCAATAGCCTTATTAACAATAGAGCCGCTGTTCATAGACTGTAAGCCTACCACGTGGCTCCCTGTGGCAGGCCGCGCTAGTTTTCCTGGGGGGCGGGGGTATTCTGGGGACAGTTTCTCTTTAGGTGGTCTGTAGCTCCACATTTCCAGCACTCTGGGGCTTCGCTGGTGTTTGCTACTGTCCCTTTTTTCTAGCTTTGCTAGAATTGCTTCAATAGCCTTCTGTTGCTTTTGAAGCAGTTCGCTCTGAGCTCTCAGGGTGGCGTCTGTCTGGCTCTCTTCTCGCCGAGTCTCCTGCACTGTGGCTCGTGACTTGGTCTGAAGTGAGTCCTGTCCATCCCCACCTAGCCAGTTCACAGCCCGGTCACGCAGCTGGAAGAAGTCCAACTGTGGACATTCCACATTCAGTCTTCGTAGCTCTCGCTTTAAACCTTCTTCGCGGACTGCCTCGGCTAGCCTGCCTTTAAGCAAGCTGGTCTTGCAAGGCTGAAATGTGGGGTCCAACTGCACAATCCTATCAAAGAGTTGCAGAAGACGCAGCGAACATGCAACCAGGTCCTCTTTCTCCCTCTGTACATAGGAATAGAACCTTTGCTGCAATCATGGGAGCAGATCTCCATCCCCAAAGACACACAGCAATATAGCAAAGATTGGCTCGGGTCACTGAACTCGCCCCTACCCAGGAGTTCCAATCTCGCCTTGCCCGCCAGGTGCTCCCTTATACAGGCGGCTGCTGCCTGGCCGCTTAGGTTGCGTGCTGCCAAGTGGGTACGCATATCTGCAACCCAGTCTTCTACAGTCGGGTCCCCCGACTTCTGAGGCCTATCTCTAAAGCGATCAAGCCTCCTGGTCGACACGTATATTGGTGCCGGGTTGGCCTGGGCAGTCTCCTGTACCACCTTAAGTCTGGCTACCTCCTGCTGGAGTGCCTCCAGTTCCGATTTAGGGACCATCTCTTCATGATCCTGAGAATCGGCATCACCTTCACCTTGAATTTCCATCTTGTTAGGGCCACTACTAGGAACACAACACCCTCACCTTCAGCCCTTAGAAGTCTCAAATATGATTTATCTAAATAGACCACACGGTTCAGTTCTCATTACCTTAGGATGACTTTAGTTTCAAACCTTAACCGACATGCAGGCCAGCATCGTGAGATGAGCCCCAACAACAAAGCAGTGATATCCACTAGTATATTTACTTAAAATGGAAGAATTATCGGGCAGGCGATGTAAGGCCGAAGAGGATGCTCCATGACCCACAAAACCAGATGTACAATTTAACCTTAAGTAAATTTTTTTTTTCTAACTCAATGTGTGCAACTCAGGTTATTACCAAGTCCTGTTTGCTACCTCATATGTACAACATACCCACATCTATGTGCCATATACCCCTGCACTATTAATCAGTCTACAATAAAATTTGCAGTACACTCAATCTTTACAATATATATTCATACTTGTATAAAAGTAATGGCGATCAAGATTCTCCCACTGTTTGTATTGTACATTTACCTTTGCCTTGCCAGCTAATCCAGCGGGTACACATTCACAATATCAATGGCAATTGCCTAATATGTAAAACTGTTGTGAAATGCAATTCACTTAAGATTTGCTATAATACCATGCCAATTTATTGTCAACAGTCTCTCCATTTTGACTGCCCCAGCCAATAGTTACCACCAACTCTCCACCTGCTTGATATGCAAAACTTGGTCTACCTTGCTGGCGAGAATCAACCAGTTTCACTGGGGATTACCTCCGTTGACCCTGCTCGCAGCGCCAAATTGTGACAGCAGAAAACTCGGAGGCATTGTTGTTTGATGACAAGTTTATTCTACGTGAGAAAAATCCTTGCCACAAAGAATCCACATTTCACACATGTTAACGTGTCTCACACTTTTCTTGCTTCTTTCGGCTTTCTAGTGACAGCTTAAAAATGGCATTTTATCTGGCACTTTCCTCGATAGCACATGGCTCTTAACAGGAAATGACCATGGAAAAAGGTGAAAAAGCAGGCCTGTTGCACATGACTGGCTTGGCAAAACCTTGAATTGTAATGTTCAGACTTGCCACCCGAGGGCAGCACTGCCTGGGTTCCTTAGTTTTGGGCAAGGTATAGGACAGGTTTTATGTTCATATGCATGTCATTATGACCACGTCACAATAACTATGTGGTTTGAAACGGTAAACTTGCCCAAAATGACCACCGCAGCCTCCCTTTAACAACACTTTGCCAGCATGCTTATCAGCTATCGGGCATATGGCTGAAATGTATAAATGGTATTCAGCAATTGTTCATATGTAATCCAGAAGTTGGCTGGGCTTTCCTTCATGTGGACTTGATTGGTCCCAACATGAATTATGATGGCTCCATAATAATTCAAGTTCATTGTCTTCAGGATGTGTGAGCTTGTAGGTAGTAGCTCCTGGTATGCATCTTACATCAGTATGCTTGGCCAGAAGATTTGAAGCTGCCACGTTTCAACAGAGTCACTAATAAGTAAAACATAAGGGCTCGCCTGATCAGAAGGTACTGTAAATTGCTTTATTTTCATGGTATTTTTATTTTTCGCATTTTTGGCAGTTGTATGAAATCTGCGAATTTATAGATACCGTGAAAATAGGAGAGGTCATTTGCCCAAAGCCCAGACTCTAGAAACAAACGTGCATCGATGAAAGGGGGCCTTACACGTGCCATACTGTTCCTATGGTGATCGACCATATCATGCATACTTCTTCAACCAAGTACTAATACTAGTAACCAACACAAACACTGGCTTTCTCAATTTACCCATTTATTCATAGAACAACATTTAATTGGACTTGGGAAGCGATACTTGTACTCCTAGTTACACAGGACATACACGTTGCAAACGGCAATGTTTAATTGAAATGAATGGTTCATCCATGTCATGTCCCGGCCAGGATTGTGTACATTTGCATTTTGCCATTTCACATTGTTACGGTGTTTACAGTGTGTCAAAAGTGTCCACAAATCTATGGTCCAATGCACAGTTCAATAATGCATAAAAAAAAATAAGGTTTTCACTTGCCTATCCATCTCTTCATTAATTTTAACAGTCCTTTATAATGAATAAATCAATGCACTTATTTGTCCCATGAAATGAGTTCGGGTTGTTAATCCTTCAGAAATAACCACGCGTACCCAACACACAATTTATTGTCTACAGTAATCCAGCCTTGCAGAATCCGTCCATCACAATTTGCGGTTTCTGTTCAACTGCAGCACATGCTGCAATGAGCCACTGAGCATGAATTGGTTTCACGCGCGACAATCGCAAGTCCACAGTCACATTTGACATATCTGTGTCGCCAGTGTCATCCTCTCGTCTTTCCATTTGCACCATGACTTCATCTGCATACCAGTTTTGAAAGCACTTCTTCAGTTCATCTTTGAAAAACTTATTTACTGACAGATCAAGAGGCTGTAGTCTGTCCGTGCAACACACTGGCATATAAACGTAACTGATCCCATTTTGAATGAGAATCTCCTTGAACTCATCCCTGCGATGGGCCCTGAAATATCAAGGATATAAGCAGAGCTTGCAGGTCAGGTTTTTCCATCTCTTGGCGGTGCAGTTTGATGTACGGCAGAAGCACTTGTTCAATGTACGCAATCATCGTTTGTGTATTACTCCAGTGTGTTTCGGTGTGGGCTGCGTGCCACCCCGTGGGAAATTCCACACCTTGTGGAAGATAGCATGATGTTGTTCCCACATATATCACCTGAGCTGGCAGCATGCGCCCTGTTTCTGTAACGGTCAACACTGCTGTTATTTGCCGCTTGTTGTCAATGCCAGTGATACACACTTGCCGTGCACCCTCCTGCTCCATTCGCCGCCCAGCACGAGACTGCAGCATGTCTGGTCCATATTGAAAATTAGTTCGTCTGGAATGTCATGTTCCTCAACTTGCTCATTGATGAGCTGCAGAAAGTCATCTTTGATCATATCAAAATCTTGTGGCAACATTTTTGCGTCCTTGGTCCCTTTGGCTTTGCGCTTAACAAACCCCATACGGCAGAGAAGAGACAGAGCCCACGTCTTTATGATTTGTATGCTGCCACCGTACTCTTGAAGTTTCATCCGGTCACATTTTTTTACGATCCCAAGTGCTGCAGCCATAACAATGTGTACATTGATGGCACCTCCAGAGATCCTAACTTTTCGGATCCATGATTGGACCTGCATCGAGGTCACCGAGAAGCAAGGGCTGACCGCGCATGCACTTTGGCATTTCTTCGACCTCGTCATTAGTCTCTCTCTTGCGTTTGATGTATGCCGCCTTCATAGATCACACAATTGATTCGTTCAGCTTTTTCCCCAAAGAACTGGAAATTTTCTGACAGTCTTTGCCACACCAATTTCACATGCGGACTTTGCTATCTTAGCACGTAGTTCAGGACTGTAATTGGTGTATTCTCCATGTAGCCGCTTTGCGAGAGGCTCTAGGCCCAGCATGATAGCTTCAACAGCATCGTTCACTGCCTGCGTTGCTACCGCTTCTTCTACCGTGTGACATTTCTTCAGGTCATGTAGTCCCGGTTAACTTGGTGATTTTACTGACTTCAGCCACTTGAGTAACGACATCTTTCTATCCCTCTTGCCAAGAACTGATGTTGAAGCGCTCAATGTAGCAATATTTGTACGAAAATGCCAGGGAATGCCAATGATAATCGTATGACATGCGTGTTGCTTTTGCACTTTCAATACGGACACGGTGGCGGTTTTAACTCCGCAGTGCTCCAAGGAACTCAGTGTACTCTTATGTAATTAGCCTTAATCGAGCACAGATAAAGAGCTCAACTCGTTACTTAATCAAATTTATAAGCAATGGAGAAAACTTGGAGCACTGTCGATCATATTAGTTATGATGAGCTTGGTCTTGGCATTTTGGCTAAGTCATTTCACTCTGACAATGCTGACCGCTAACGTTTGCAACTTGCTTAAAAGCGATAACTGCAGTATGGGCACCTATTTTTTTTCAGTCATGGGAAAAATCTACATTCTAGCTTTACCCTAAAACTAAAAAACCGCGAATATAAGACATCGCGAATTTGTCCATACATGAAAAACCACGAAAAATTATGTACGCGAAAATAGAGCAATTTACAGTAGTGTTTGGTTACCAGGGTAAGTTGGGGTGGGAGATGGCCATCACTCGAAAGTTCCAGGTCTGTTGTTACAGCACTGTCCAGAGGACTACTGTCCTTGACAACTGTTATATCTCGTATTGATGGAAGACAAGGAGAGATGTGTATAGCTGCAGCTTTATCTATCAGCAGGCATGGTACAAGAGAGAGATAGGTATATCACACAAGACACAGTTACAATGAGTTGACTGTGCTGCCATCTAGCGATTACTACTAACATTAACATTTGATATCATTATTATGTTGGAACATCACATCCCCCTTCTTAGGAGATTTTAGCATTGTCCTTCATTAAAGAGTCCTTGTACTTTTGTCTCATTACTTTATGTGTATGTTAACATTCTGTTGTCTTGTGTTCGCAATAGGTGGGTAGTATGGAATTTTAACTTCTCTGAAATTTACTGAGTTTACCACAACTAGGTATGTATGCATTAATACTTGTTTCACACTAATGTCCATGTTGTATGTTTATCCAGTCAATTATAGAGTCCAATATAGAATGTTTCCTTGGTAAATAGTGTGTAATGTCCACATGATTCCTCCCTAAGCTACTTTAAAGATTCTTGACTTCTAAATGCAAATAAGCATTAACTTAACACTAAATGTCTCTAGATCTACACTGATTAATCCTCGTGAAAGTCCATGGATTGCTTGCACATACAATCACAGTGTCTGTAGTCCTATGAAGGTTGGCACAATGCGGATAATTGCATGTTCTATTCACTTTAGCACCATAATGCAAGTACATATATTTGCTTCCACTGATTTTACTCTACATTGCTATATCGAATATAATGATTCATATAGATATTATGGCGTTTCTATATTTCTATGTCTACAAGTCCAAACGGTTTGGTGCCTTCACCACATGGCCATATTTGGTTCTGTACCCATCGGCTTGTTGGTCTGCCTGGGTAGGTGCATTTTGTGGTGGAACTGGCATCGGAGTAGGGATGGTTCTGTCTGCCATGGGACCTGGTTGGTCTGGTTCCATTGCTGGCACTTGTACTGGGGTAGCCTGTGGTACATTAATAGGCATGCCCTGTGTGGGAACTGCTCTTATGTGTCGTCTGTTACGACGCAACACAGTGCCCTTGGAATTTTGAACCAAATATGATCGTGGTTCGACACATCTATCCACTACAGTGGCTTCCTCCCAGCGGCCTGTCTCAGGATGTTGAATGCGCACTGTTTGGCCTGGTGCTAGGATAGGTAGGTCAGAAGCATTGTGATCATAGTATTGCTTCTGGGTTTCCTGGCGTGCAGTAAGGCGTTCATATATCACATCTTTTTGGCTTTCTTTATTAGCTATGCTTACAGGTAAGTTACTCTTAGCCTTCCTATTGTATAGCAACTCTGATGAGCTAGGAATTACATGATCAACTGGTGTTGAATGAAGACAGAGGAGGGCCATTTCTGGGTCCGTGCCACTCCCTCGTGCCTTTTTGAGGGTTTTTTTGACTTTGGACCATTCTTTCCGCAAATCCGTTACTCTGTGGGAAATGGGTAGAGCTTCTGACATGGTCAAATCCCCAACTATCTGCAAATGATGCAAACTGCTCTGAGTCATAAATTATTTGTTTGTTTATTTTCACATGCAACATATTAAAACTAGTATGTACATTTGCATGAAAGTTAGTCTTGGGGTATGAACTTTTTCAGAAAGAGTTGAATCTAAACTCACAGTAATGTGAATCAAAAACAAACAAGTGGTCTCTTTTGCAGTTTTTGTGGAGTGTAAGTACTTGGGAAGGGACAAGTGGTGTCTTGTTTGGCAGAGAAAATATGTGTCATTGTTCAAACCATCCAATGGCATCTGTATAGAACAATCATTTTGTTTTCATATGAGTACCCAGCTTGTAAAATTATTTAAATTGCAGCAGCTTCAAACCTGGAGATTAGACATGTGCAGCAGCATAGGATAAGCAATAAGCTACAAGATATATTGCAAGTGCCATATGAGAATACAATAAGCAGGAGTAAATATTTTAATGGCACTATTATTTAAGCATCTGATTCGCACTCCCAAGCACACAGCTACCACAGAAGTTGAAACATAAAAATCAATAAATGAAAATACAGTCCACGTGACTAAAGTAGATTTTCAGGAATAAAATTAATTACAGTTCTCAATTTGTACTCAGGTTCATCATCATTTAAAAACACATCACATCTGAACAGCTTGGATAAATTTACACATATGCACCTTTACATACAATGTTTTGCTCAGGTTCTGAGTATTGGTTGGTGCAACCTAAACAGATAACTAAATAACAATGCCCTGCAGCCATCACCTCTTATCTATACACAGAACATCAGACACAAAGAATATTAGAAAGTTTACAGTCATATGGTGCGCACACAAGCCACTGAAGCCAGCATTGAAAACAAAACAAGTGAAGCCTGTTTATCATGTGGATACTAGAGTCTAGCCAGTTATATTCCTTTCCACCCACAAAATACATATATGCATGCTTACCTGCCTTTGCTTCCTGTTATTCAAAGATATAATGCCAATATTTACTCTCATGAAAATCTATCCTCCAAGACACTCAAAAAACATAACAGAACTGTTTTTCATTGGCTAAATGATGTGTATTTGTCAACACACTATATACATGGTTTGGTTTGAACTTCAATTCAACACCTGTTCTTTTATTTGACATTCCACCCACTTTGTGATACAATCTACAGCAAGCTTCATGTATTAAAACGAAATGCCCTGGACTATTACGGCCAAAAGTGAGACTTGTAACAATATTTTAACAACTCAACGATAATTACTATAATCAAGGAGTCTATATGGAAGGAGTATGCACTTGAGTTTGTCTCAATGAGAAAGGTTAATATCATTGCGTGTAATTTGTAAACAAACCAATTAAAGAATGAAGCTGAAATGACTGATGGCATCACACGTATGATGTCATTTTCAGTAAAAGATTCGTCAACTTTTAAAGAATGATAGAATAAACATGACAGCCCAAAACCACTGAAAACCATATATGGTGTGTGGGGGAGGGGGTAGGGGGGGGTTACATCACCAAAAGTAAGGAAAATCCACAAAAGACTGGTGTCAAGAGTACCTTTACTAAGTCAGTCTCTATGTGATCACCGTTGTCTCTTAAAGGGGAATTGCATTCGTGATTTGGGATATATTATGCTTTAAATATGTGTTTAAGGTATTATGACAAAAAAATCAAGCTTCTAGACCAAATAGATACTTTGTGAGAGCTTTTTTTTCCACAGGAGCACCTAGTGCGGTTATAACTGGTACCCCCTATTTGCAACGGGTGCAAGCATTATGCGTGACGTAACAGCGCTCAATAGCCAGCTGGAAGGTTGCCATACTGGAAAGTACTACTGGACTCTGCTGGAAGCGAGGGAAGATTTAAATTGTAAAACTTTGTTCAATGCTATTTGTCTCGAATTTGGTCCAAGGAGGAATGAGTGTGCTAGCACCGTACCAACACAAGCCCAGACGGCAGCGTGTTGCAGATACGAGGGTTCACGGAAGAAGACGGGACGACGAACCCCGAGGAGAACCACCTCTACCGGCAGTATCGCCACCGGCACCGAGTCCAAGAAACATTCAAGACAGATTGACCAGTACACACTGGTGCTTGTGTGGACAGTGCCACAATCTTCCAATTCTGAGGGAGAACATCTGCTGCAGAGAGATCGAGGACGCCAATGTGAAGACGGAGGAAGCAAACCAGTGTTGCATTACCAAGCACGGTAGTTTCGAGGCAGTCTGCCTGAATCCAGACGTGCTGTGGGCCGCAATGGTCGCAATGAAGGACCTGCACGGCAAACCTATTCCACACCCAATACCACCAAAGTAAGTAGTTTGTTCATTTTGGTTTCTATCAGATGCCGATTACAAATATATGTGACTGTGTTCTGTATACATTTATAGTTAGTATTCAATGTTAGTATAGACCATACGACGACCGTCTGCACTAGCATAAACTGATAAGGTTGCAGTCTCTAGTCTAGGTTTGTGTATCGAGTGGCGGTAATACTAATACACACACAGTAGTAGTGACACGCGCGAAGGTGATAATTGGCCATAAATTGCACTGATAACCAAGGCAGGGCGATAACGTTACCTGCTGGTGGCTACTGTTCAAATTCACTTACGCGTTCTAGGCTTATGTATATTTATTTATTCAGCAAACTTTCCTATAAATATTGCTATTCGACAAAATGAGTAAACAGCTTTTTTCCTGAACTTTTACTTCAGACTTTTACTTGGTGTGACACTGGCGCGGGGGGATGAAAGGGATAGAGAGGATGCTTTATTTATTATGTTTTTGTTGTGTTTTTCAGGACATTCAGGCTTGCAAGCTACAGGATGTTTACGTGGTGGATACACCGTTACCTGGGCAAGGGAGTGCGAAGAGAGCTGCCTGCGTGCGTTGTGAATAGAGTCCGTGCCCAGTATCCAGAGCCAAGTGGGATATACACTGGGTTTGAACCAGGCGAAATGGACATGCCTTGGACATGTTGACTGTGGACGTTCAATTGGCCCAGCAAGGCCATACTAGACAAGTTCTGAACTGTGGATGTCAAACCTGTTTGCTCTGGACTTAGCATGGTGTTTCTTTTGTGCATGTACACAACACGTTTTTTGCTGTGTAAATAAAAGTTTCATTTGTACTTTTTTTTCTTACTTGTTCCTTTTACAGTTGAATAAATGTCCAAACTGCCCAATGGGTGACAAAGTTTACCTGTCACTGAAGTCATTTTCAGAGATGTCGCTGACACCACCCACCCCCCCCCCCCCCCAAGAAAAGTACAATGTTTGGAGAAAATATGGTTAGTCCCAACATTTCCCATCTCCCACCAGTCACTTCAGATCCCTAACTTGGTGTAGTGTATATCACTGAAAACTTTGGTTATCATTCATAATTGGCTATAGTTTACAGTGTATTGTGGCTTTTTGAAGATACATGCAATTTACACTAAAAAATTCCAGAGGCAGCCCTGTATGCAGAATTATGTGTTCAAAAAGTGAAATTCTAATTGCTTCAGGTTCTATTATAATTGTAATATTTACAAAAATCGAATAATTCCATAGATGAATTTATTTCTCATTGGTGCCTCTTTTTTGTTCATTGGCCAGTTGAAGGCAGCTTCTCACTCTGCACTGTAAATCTGTATTGGGGGGGGGGGGGGTAGAGCTTGAAGGGAAAGCAGATACAGACTCCCACAATTCTCTTTATACTTGACTGCAGATACTTTATGTAACATTCAAACTCCCCCCCCCCCCCCCCCAAGAAGTTCCAGCCTGATAAAGCTGGGGTTACATTCAAATTTTGTGTTTTTGAGCAAAATCAGTGGCATACCCAATAAATGTTGTGCCAAACAGCTCTGCTGGCAAAATCACTTTCAAGAAAAATTATTACTTTTCCCCTTGTCTGATGAAATCCAATGAGCAGTTACATACTGAAGATTGATGTATGCATAAAAAAAATCAGACAGACATGTTGCCAGCAAAGAGTTTGTTTTGTCAAAACACTGCATTATTTCTCCCATAATTACATGTGTCAAGTAAGCAAATACTTTCTAAATTTCAGTATCTCATGTTTTACTTTGATTTTTTTACACAGACCTGGATGAAACAATGCTGTGTCAAAGAAAGTAACAATATATTCTCCCAGCACATAAAACTTTATTATAAAAAAAAGGAAAATAAAATAAATTATGATGTGTCGCAGATTGGTTGTAGTGTACAAATATTTTATTGATATACATGTTTCATCAACCTGTCAGTCATGTAACTAAACGTTAGAAATTTGGAATTTTATTCACATGTTATCTCTTATAAACTTCTCAATAATAAAATATCTCCCATGATACAAAGAATTTTCTTGTAAGCTGTATAAGTGATCTTGGCACTTTTTTCTTGAAATAAGTCCGCGATACATAGAAGTCTCTTGTAAGGTGTACATATAAACAATCTTGCACCAGCTACAAGTGCATTTTATGAATCCAGTTGTCATCATTGAACTGGGTTCTATATATGTGTGAGCAGTGATAAAAACATTTTTATTTGAGGAATACTAGAAGATAAATAAAACTGATGGTCATATTTTTCAAAATTTTGGAAGCAGATTTCCTCAAACATTGTTCATTTTCAAATCAGTATAAGACATGTTCAACATGTAAAGTCAGTATTGCACAGTCATTGTAAATATCCCATTCAACAGTTCAGTTTCAAAGCATTATGAGAAGTATGGTTACACTATACCAAATTTCTTCTTGCATTTTGATGTTCACGATCCCGGAGCCATTTCCATCATGTATACTCAACAAATACACAGTCAATACAAAAATCACTTGAGCGGTTCATTCTCAGATCAGTATAAGACATGTTCAACATGTAAAGTCAGTATTGCACAGTCATTGTAAATATCCCATTCAACAGTTCAGTTTCAAAGCATTACGAGAAGTATGGTTACACTATACCAAATTTCTTCTAGCATTTTGATGTTCACGATCCCGGAGCCATTTCCATCATGTATACTCAACAATACACAGTCAATACAAAAATCACTTGAGCAGTTCATTTTCAAATCAGTATAAGACATGTTCAACATGTAAAGTCAGTATTGCACAGTCACTGTAAATATCCCATTCAACAGTTCAGTTTCAAAGCATTACGAGAAGTACGTATATCATTTCCAAATTACATACTCAATAATGCAGTGATTATAAAAATCTCATTCAAACGGTTCATTTTCAAAGCATTATACAAGATGTGTCCAATTTCTATGCTCGATAATGCACAGTCAATATCGAATTCAAACAGTTCATTTTGTTAGCATTGTCATCAATTTTATTTGAAACGGGACTGGTGTTTGTCACGTAGCTCCTGTGTGTCAGAACAGGCTTCGGGAGGAATGTTACCCTGGGCTGAGGTTGGCCTATGGATGGCAGACAAGTCAAGGTTATCTGCGCGCACTTCCATGACTCGTTCCATCATACAGTTCAAGTAACTGTAGTCCTTGGAGGTATAGATAGGTTTGGCCACCCAGCAACGAGAAATCTTTGACCACTCATGTTTATATCGCAGTTCACCATGTTGTGTTGTGGCCTGACCCCTGCCTGTATTATTGTTGTGGTCAAGAGCTGCTAACATTGTTCTGGCCACCATTCCCTCATAGGGGAAATGCTGTCGCTTTGGACAATATTTCGTTAGCATTGAATGGTATACCTCCAGTGAACCGGTGTGGGCAAACCTCGTCATTTTCACCAAGTCCTTCATCAGTTTCTTGTTCGTCACAATGTCCACTAGAGCCTGGTGGGCGTCGGATCCCTCTGCCAACCACAGGATCTCGTCAGCCTGTTCGTCACTAAGTGGTTCGTGTGAACACTGGGTATATACGTCAGAATAACCCCAGTTATGCTGATTCACCGTGTGATGAATGGTTGATCGCCACATATCACGTAGCAGATCAACATCACCATTGCACGAAGCACAACACCACCATAGATGGTTGCCCACTGACCGTATCCATCCAGAAAGTCCTTCGGAACCAGACTGTTTTGCCTTCTGTGCCATCTTTTTGCTGACACCTTTCGCAACATGCCAGAGGTCATACTGATGGCATATGTCATCCTGTTTGTCCATATACGCACTTATCTGAGGGTGCCTATCTGTGGCAAGCTCCACTACTTTCATGCCCTTGTCCTTCAACCTGTCTAGGCACCTGACCAACCCCTCCTTTTCCATGATAGAACTGTTCTTTACTTCAGATTTTTGTACAAGTTCAAAATCGACTACTTTCCCTGATTCTGTGTCCATGAGAGTGTACGTCCCATATTTCGCGGAATGTCCGGGACTATCACAACGGCCGTCTCTGGCCAACTTCAACTCCGTGTCACGCAACTCTTCTTGCACCTTTTCTTTTTCCTGAGACCAGGCCTCTTTCACAACTGGCCACAACAGTTCTTTTTGTAGTTCATAGTAGGTGCGTTCAGCAAGGCATTCTAGTTTCAGAAGTTGGGCGAACTGCTGAAACTTGGCTCCACGTCTTTGAAGCCTTCGCTATCGCTCAGGCTTCAAAGGAGACGTGTCGGGCCACGATGCACATGACGCAGGCTTCAAATGATTACAGCGCCCAGTAAAAGAACATTATTGTTATATTCATACAATTATATAATCTGGTAAAGTCAACATGCACTTATGTGAATCAAGTAAATGTAAAAATATGAAATTTATGCAAGGTTATGCTTAGATGATCAATCACCTGACGTATCCCATTCAGGTCAAGAAGCCCAGGAAGAAACACTTACCTGTGTCTCTACATCTGTGCTGGGATTCTTTTTGCCACACATGCACTGCTGGGAGAACCCACCTGGGAACACAGGGGACAACCCATAGCTGTTACGACATTTGATCATTTATTACTACAATGTAATTGTATGAATATACAAATTCATTTGAATAATTTATGCAATACAATCTCTTGTTTTCAATGATACTCTTCAACATAAATCAAATAACACAAATGTATTATTTGAAAACGTATCCTGATTTTTCTCTACATATTTCTAAGTCACTACATCTTACATGTGTTGTCTGGCAAAACCACTCAAAAATGACAAGAATGAGATGCTTGTATTTGGTCATAAAAGCAGAGTGCATATTATGTACCATAATTTTGAATGCTCAAAACTGCTTATTTTACTATATGGTCAACAAAATGGTGGAACAAGACAACACTGATAAAAATGAATTCTGTTTTTTTTTTCTGTGATACATGAAGCATTATGTATACATATTTCCAGATAAAAATTGTAACTATTGAAGGGGAAAAAAAGTACCTCCATAGGTGTACTGGTTGTGGTCGTTTGACTTGTGGTCAGATTCATAGGCGTAACACATCTAGATTCTTGTGTTGAAAAATCTGTCACTGCTGCATTTGATTCTTGATCACAGTCAACCTGCAATATGAAATAAGCACATGGGTACTTCTGACCACACCCTATAGCCATGCCTTAGAATACTCATCTGTTTTTATCAAATGATACAGCTGTCATGCTATAATGCAACATCAAATTATTTGTTTACTATGTCACATACAAGGGAGACTCAAATTCAGCATACAAATAAATCTGTCAATCTGTGCAACATGGCCTGTACACAGGGGTTCCATATTTATAAATATTTATATGACATACAAAAATGCCTCAAAGGTCTCTACTTCATTTGTCTTGACAACTGAAAAAAAAAAAACTCAGCCTTACAGAAAAATATGCCTGCTTTTGGTCACCTATGTAGAAAATCTGAGTAGGTAGGGTTCAAATTTTATTTTATATTTATGTTTTTTCCAAAATTAATGACTAAAATAACAGTTAGCCTCAAATTACTGAAATAAATCAGTGACTGGAGGTCTACGTCAATGTAAAGAATTGTAAATTTTTATTTTGAAACAATTTCAACATCTTGATTTGCAAAATTTATCTCTTTTAGTGCTCATAAAATTATAAATGTTTGAAATTTTTAGGTGGACAAGGACAAAATAACTATAATATTCATATAATATTTTATAGAGTGTTAGTCGGGAGCCTACAAGTATGTCTGCTGACCAAATGTCAATGAACATATTATTTTCCTGCTAGGCCTTACAGCTTTTGACTAAATGAGGGGAAAAAAACTTACAGGTTCTGTGTGTTGTCCTGGCATGTCAGTGGTTTCAATAGCATCATTTATGTCCATGTCACTTTCACTGTCTGACATACTTTCTGCCATTGTTCTTTCCAGTAAAGCTGTAATTTCTTGGAAATGAAATAAATGGGAAAACAAATCACTGACTCGGTCTTGGTCAAATAAGACAATAAGTAATCAGAAAAATACATGATGCATTCTTCAGTCTTGTTGGTTCTACCATCTCTTATACAAACCTCACAGTTATTTGAAGAGTTTTTTTATTTTGAAAGGGGGTGGGGTGCAGGGTAGGCTCAGATAGCCTGGAAAAAATGTATACACCAGTGTCAGCACCATGCTTCCCATAACTGTCATTCCACAACAGCAAACGACTAGTACTAGTTGAAATGTGAATAGAAATTACGATAATTATGATATCTCCTTTGTATATTGACTTTATACACAATACACACAACAACAGGCTACAAACTACTTTCCCCCCACCCATGGCCATGCTCAAACTAAGATATTCATTCTTATTTTACAATATTTGAGAGGCTATACCAATCCAAGAACAACAACACATTGCCCCAATTACTATCATTTGTCGTGATCTGATCTTTATCAGAAAACACATTACGACCCCATCAAACAGGAGCTGCTGAAGCACGGAGTTCACACCTCTCCCAGGTAGCGGTGCAGGTGCCCCGCGGCTCGTGTATATTCAGGGCTGTGGGGAAATACACATATCTAATTGCTATCGGGCTACCGCAGTAAATGAACAACCTGTGACGGGATTCACATATTTCAGCTCATATGCACCGCATAATGCTCAATGATTATTGTTACAGTCATATTTCATGTTTTGTCGGTGCTCGATATCCAATTATTGCATGCAACTAGGTCAAATTTGAGGTCACGAAAACAGGATCGCTTGACCGATTTAGACAAACGTAAACAGAAGTGATCTTACCTGATTCGAAACTCTTTTCCGTAGTCGTTGTGCCCTGACGTTTGCTCTTTTTATAGCCTCCTGTGTTACTTGTGGGCTGATAGGCACTTCACTAGGTTTTAGCGTTGGGACATTCCGTTTGTATAGGTCAGGTCGAAGTAAATGTTTTCTGTCCACTTCAATGTTGTCTTCGTAGAAATGGGCAGAACATATACGGGTCGACTTGGTCACATTCATGTTTTCCCGTTTCACAGCAACAAGCCATCTGGCTCTCATTTCTTTTTCCTTGGGAAAAAGGAAGAACTTTATGTCTGGCCGATCAGGCGTTTGACAATTTGTGCAGTTGAAGGCCACACAAGTCGGCATTTTGAACGCACACACGATTCTACTTCTGGCTTTTCCAATATGGCAACCCACACAAGCTTTTTTCGCTTGAGCGCTGTGACGTCAGCGGCCAGGCTAGGTCACATGATTCACTGAAGAATAAAATACTCCTTTCTGAACAATCGAATCGACATAATTTGGATTTTTTTTCACCATATGTATTTTTTACGTAATTAAAAAACAGATAGGGTGTAAAATAATCGGCCGCATAACCCCTTTAAAGTTTTTTACTTGCAGATTCTTACTGTTGTAAACTGGGTTTGACTGTGTGGAAAGGTGTTTTACTTCCAAGAAAATCATGTTTTCAATTTATAAATAGTTTTGCATGTGGATTTTTTCCCCTTCAATTTTAGCATGAAAGTAATTTTTTAAAAAGGTATTTATTGCAGTGGAGTAATATCTTCCATTTTATTAAAACGTTTCACAGGCCAGATGGGAAGTTTCCTTCCGTAATAACATGCATGATTTGATATGGACTTGGCATACCACAATTGCAGGAAGACACCAAATTATTAATTATTGCTTTGGGATAATAATTTTTTCATTAAAACTTATCACAGGCAAGAACAGTTTTCTTTCCTAATAATATGCATGATTTCACGTGGATTTGGCATACATGTACTATAATACAGCAAAGTAGCAAATTATAGTCATACCTAATACACAAAGAAAGATTTCGGTTCACAGAGTGCAGACTCTGTCGCTACAATACATTACACCAGTACAAGTTTATATTACACAATCTAGTAGACTAATACACACACTGCTTCAAATTTAAATGTGCAGAAGAATCATTGATGGACACAGAATCTTACAAACATATGGGTTTTTCGTTTCCCGCCACTAATATGACATGCATGAACAGATTAATATAGATCGCCAATATGCTGTTGGTGTCAGACCTTGTCCAGGACGTTTTTCCCCACATCCTCCACCCTCGAAAGCTGTGATACAAATACCTCCACTGTCATTCTGCATCTCGCTAGGACTGTGGTCTCTGCAGGTACAATTAATTATACAAATAGGAGAATGTTCAGTTTGCTGTTTTAACAAATTACCTACCACTCTGTAAACCATCACTGATGTTGGAAACTGTACCAGAAGCTCTACAGGAACCAGGTATTCTGGATGCAGAAGGGGTCAATGCCCTCTTGGAGGATGATGATGCTGCAGATATTCTCCGGGGGGCTGGGAATAGACACTGGTGGGGATGTTGATGGCCTTGGATATGTTGATTGTAGGCACAAAGATGGAAATGTCGATCTATGATGGCGTGGGGATGGAGATCTCGATGATGGTGGGGATGGATATCTTGGCGGTGGGGATGTTTAGTGTAGTTTAAACATATTTATTTCACACTGGATAGCCCAATAGTACACAAATCGACTAATCGAGGGGTTCTCCAGACACGGAGACACACAATGTATATACAAGACACAGAACAATTCAAGATACAGAAAAGCTATGCAGGTCATAATACACAGACTTGTAGCTCCGAGAAGCAAATTAAGTAACGTGTATACATTAAATGTATGAGTATACATATATCTATCCAAATATAAATGTTATGAATATATGTTCATATTGAGTAAATTCACACTTGTGTCCCAGATTACCTACGCCGCAGGTGGCGGGCTAAAGGAGAAGTAGTAGCCCAACTTTTAATCGAAGACTGCTGGACGCGGCGGAAGCACAATGGTGGCAAACGCACACTGCCACTGTGGAGCCACCGTTGCACCCAGCAGCTTGGGTGTTCCTTCACCGCCCTGTCACTGTCCACCTCCTGCAGCAAATGCAGTACTAACATAAGGAGCCAAAATCGGTTACCTGGAACATACATTCAATTACATATGTAGATTAGACACTATAAGTATAATAAATTGAACAATTAAGCATATTTACTACAGTGATATGTGGTCAATACATAGGATATAACCTCAAATCAATGGCATTTAGCCTAGGCATGAGAAAACTCGTTACCTAAGGAAACGTCTAGTACCAGCGATATAGTCTTGCATGGCCTTGAAGATTAAGATATTACAATCAACAGGAAGTTCCTTACTCCCATAAAGGAAGATATTAGCCAATCTGTCACTGGCCACATGTAGAATTAAGTTTGGATGGACCCCAGGAACTATTAGTGGAACCGTGGAATGTAGAAGTTTCTTTCTTGTGCATACTGGGAACAGTAAAGACAGTAATGTTTGAAGTCTTCAGTTGGGTGGGAGCAGTTACACGTGGGTTACTGGATAATGTTAACTGTGCACAGATCAGAATTGAGTCTAGAAAAACCTAATCGTAACTGAGTGTGGCAAATATTAGTAAAACGCTGACCGTAGTAAGTGGGAGTAACATCAAAAGCGAGTAGAGTGGCTTGAAGTTTGGACTTAAAAACTTCGAGGGATAACGAGTTTCTAATATCTGAGGGGAGGTTATTCCATAGGTTGATAGCATCAGGAACAAAGGGTTTACCAAATCGTTGAGTGCGACAATTGGTGGGGCTTACATCGTTAGTAGGCCTAGTGCCATTAATTCGAAGTGTTTGACCAGTATGCACAGGACCGAGTGGTACCAAGTTTGACAAGTAGGTTGGGGTTAGATTATGATACATTTTATAAAAGAGAATCAGTTTGAAATATTTGCGTCAGCTTGATATCGTTGGCCAACCAAGTTCGTGCAGGAGATTTACATGCGAAGTGTGCCTTAGAGTGCCGGTGCATATCTTGGCTGCCTCAAATTGAATAGATTCAATTAAGTCACTCAAACCTTTTCCGCAATTGTCAAAAACAACACAGCCATTTTCTAGAATTGGCCTTACCATTGAAAAGTATAATTTCTCAAGTGCCTTGCGTGATAACTTAAATTTAAATCTTCTAAGAAGACCGATGCGTTGGCTGGCTTTATTTGTGATACGTGTGACATGTGCGTGCCAAGAAAGGTTTTTGGCAAGGGTAGTGCCAAGTTGAGTATGGGTCTCTTCCTCTGGGATAGCTGTGCCACCTAGTAACACAGGTGGGTGATGAAGCTTATTAATTTTGGCAGAAAAAATTAACTGATATGGATTTAACAGCATTAAAGATCATGCGCCATAATTTACCCCAGAGATGAATACTTGAAAGATTATTATTCAAGTGGCGAGCCGAGACTGCAGGGTCATATACTATCTCAAAGAAGCTAGTATCGTCTGCAAAAATATGAACATCGCAGGTCAAATCATCGGCAATATCATTTGTATAAACTAGAAATAACAATGGGCCTAATATAGACCCCTGGGGCACACCAGCCTGGACAGGCAGCCAGGATGGGGTTTGCCCATGAATGATAACACGCTGCTATCTGTTTGAGAGATAGCTGTCTATTCATCTAAGGAGAGCGTCCGACAACCCTAGTTGGCACAGTTTGAATAGGAGGCCTACATGCCATACTTTGTCAAAAGCTTTAGATATGTCCAAGAAGACCATCCTGGCCTCTTTGGAGTTTTCGAGGCCGCTGTAGATATTGTGAAGAATACTAACCAGTTGGTTGATAGTTGAGTCGTTACCTTTAAATCCAGAGTTCTTGTCAGTCAGGAGATTGTTAGCATAAGGTATTCATACAGATAATTAAAGACAAATCTTTCAAAAACCTTTGAAACGTTACACAGCAATGAAATAGGTCGATAATTACTTTTAATTTGTTTGTTCGATTTTTTTAAAACGGGACAAATGTTGGAGTGCTTCCATGAGTCCGGAAATTGTGAAACGTACAGAGAAAAGTTAAAAATTTTAGCCAGTGGTTTGCTGATGGATTCAGCAGTGTTTTTGAGCAGAATGTTAACTATGTTATCAGGGCCTGATGCAGAGCTTAGTCTCAATGAGGATATGACTTTCCTCACACTTTCTTCGCTAATCATAAAATCAGCCATGCGTGCCTCAGTGCGATATGTGAGGTCAGGCAGGGGTAGAGCGTCAACATCGACAGAAGTAGTGCACTGAATGGCAAAGTAAGTATTAAAAACTTCACACTTTTCAGTTATACTAGAAACAATTTTATCAATAATGGGAGGTATATCTTCATATATTTTAGAACCAAGTATTGATTTAGACAAGCTCCACCATTGTTTAGGATTTAGATTACTCTCATCCAATTGGTCACATAATTTTGAGAAGTAAGAGTTGATCGAAAGTGTAATGGCATTGATGACCCTGTTGCGTTGCTTTTTGTAAAATTGATAAAACCTGTCAACTTTAACACAAACTTCAAGGGAGTAAGGTCTAGGTGAATTAGATAGATTTTTGAAACCTTTGCAGGCTCTGTTGCGCTGGCGCATACGCTTTTTGATTTCTGTACTGATCCAAGGTTTATCTTTGGGCCGAATAGTAATTTCTTTATAAGGAATAAATTCCTTGGCGGTAGACAAGAATAAATCAGACCAATTGGATACAATGTCGTTAATTGAATCAAATACTCCATATGCAGTGTCCCAAGGGGAGGATAGCGTAGTATTAAGGCCTTGAAAATCAGCTTTTTTGAAATCCCATACACCTCTCTTAAAGGATCGATCTCTATGGTAGGATAGAGAGAAGGTACGGAATATAACCGAATGATCAGAATTTGCAGTAGGTGTTGAAATTCCGCTATCTAGAACCAGCCCTGGTGAGTCTGTAATTAAAAGGTCTAAAAGGTTTGCTGAATGTTCATAAGTTCTGCTAGGTTCCCCTGTTAACTGGAAGAGATTAAATTGTGTTACAAGGTTGTAAAGAGACAGGCCAATCTCGCTTTCAGAGTGACTGGAGGTCCACTCGGCACACCTGTCGTTGAAATCACCAGTGATTATCAATAAATGGGTGTTACTTTCTAATGCGGACGAAACAGAGTTAGCCAGGGACTCAAGAAAAGCATTACGAATATTTGCTGGTTGACCAGGTGGGCGATAGTAGTTTCCGATTAAGACAGATCCACGTCGGGTCGAGATTTCCACCCAGATGCATTCGCAATGTGAACATTCGAGATCAAGTCGCCTCAGACAAGGCAAGCTGGAGTGAATATAAGGTAGGAGACCGCCTCCTCTACCTGTCTGACGGTCTCTTCTAAAGGGGGGCTGGAGGTTATCAATATGTAAGAGTTGGTCAGGAAAACACTCATCCAACCACGTTTCTGAGATTGTGATAATATCAATATTTTCAGTCTGAGCCAAAAGGAGTATTTCGTCCAGTTTGCCATCGCTTTTTATACAGCGGACATTACAGTGACATACTTTTAACTGTTTGGCAATAAAGGAATCACCAGGTCCTGGGTTGGCTGCACATCGACGGCTAAGGCAAAAAATTTGAACAAGACATGTATAATATGTCTTGAACACTTATATCCAAAAAGAATGGCATTTGTAGCGAATATTATTAAGATAAAGTAGGAAAAATTAATTTGACTGCTTACTGAGGGGCAGACAAAATGAATTAAATGGGCTGATTTTGAATTAAAATGAGACTTAAAGAGGCCAATGGCCACTCTATATTGTTCAATAGTACAACCCATTATAACCTATAATGAACTAAAAATGTTGGAAGAACAGGCCTGTACAATCCAAATATCATTAGGATACATTAAGACCCTCAATATTTTGACCACGAGAAGCCCGTACGTGCAAGGCCAAGTTAACACAAGTTGTCTATAACACCATACTAATTAATAGTTAATACATGTACATGTACTCTGATTTTGAGATAAAAATAGACATGCAAAAGCTAATATTTAGCTGGAGCAGTCCTCTAAAAATCACATCCCATTAAATATGTGGTGACACTGGTCCCCTGCATGTAATTATTACATATAAATATATGTTCATAACCATCATGCACACATGATTTTCTTTGCAACATGTCTCAATATATATGCACCTTTTCTTGCGCTGTGGCTGATCAGCATCTGTTGTTTGAATGTCTGATGTATATTCAGCTTGCTTCTCCTTTTCCCTTGCTCTCTCGTAGTTCCCTGCACAGAAAATTAACTATAGGCTGTAAGACTGCCACTTCAAGGATTTTTGCATATCCACAGACCTGAAAAGCAGTTCACTGCTGAGGCCAAAGGGTTTGTGGATACGTGACAATCCTGAACATGGTAGTCATAAATCCTCTTCCATCATAGTTGAAGCATTAAGTACCAGTTACAAAACTGAAAAATCATTCAAATTTATACATTCAAAAGATTTTTCCTAGTCTCAGATGAAAATGAACTCATCTGTGATCTGCCGATTGTTGGACTTTTGCGAAACGATAAAAACATTATGCCTCTTTACCGCCACATGCGTTATCACTCATACCCCTACCACAAGAAAAGTAATTCCTTAAATTGTGTTTGGTCACAGGAGAAAATGAAATCTGAATGATCTTGTCAATGGTTTACAGGGCTTGAAATAGGGTTTATGAATTATATTCTCTAAGTTCAAGCTGGGGAAGAGAAAACACAATGCAGTAGTCTCTGTCATGAGAGACCACCCTCTCATGAGAGACCGCTTTTCAGATTTCCAAGTCCTATACTTCCCATGTTAATTTACCTGTCATGAAAGACCACCTGTCTCATAAGACCACCTTTTTGTTGCTGTAGGGTTGGTCTCTGGCCACAGGGACCACTATACAGTAGTCCCTCCTTTGAAAGACCACTCCTTTGGGAGACCACCTCCTTTGAGAAACCACAGTTGTCAGGTCTTTCTGTAGTACTTTTCATGTTATTTATACTTCCTTTGAGGGACCACCTGCTTTATGTGACCGCCTTTTGGGTGGCAGTAGGGGCGGTCTCTCAAAGGAGGGACTACTGTACTTGGTTTTCATGGCAGACTGCGATTTCCCTATCTGAGTAATGTTTATAGAAGATGAAATATTTTGTGAGAGGTTGTGGTTTCTGGATACAATTATGAAGTGACACGATGCAAGCAATGATCATTGCTTAATCATGTGTTTATGTGGAGTATGATTACAGTACAAACTAAGTGCAAATTTTATGTATGAATAAGTTTTTTTTGACAAATATTTCAGGTAATCAATACACACAAAAAATCCATTCACCTGCTTTTCCAAGCACCCTCACAGCATACTGCCTCCATGTTGTGTCAGCACTGGACAGCTGTTTTACCAGTTTTACTAACTTCCCCGATCCACAAGCTGGCCAGTAGCACCTGTCCTCTTCTCCAGAGGTAAACCACTTCACTGGTATTGCAGCAACTGCCTTGGTGGAGATGAACTCCACTACAGCATATGGGTACGAGGTGCTACAAGTTACAAGATTTGCCAGTAACTTCACATAACTTTATCGCAAATGAAACACAAATGTCAATAACCTATTACTTAAGATAGACTGCAACTGACACTGCTTGTATATTAGTTATTCTCTATGTACAAGGGGTAAAGCAACAAACATTTGTTTGAATGGAAGGAGCACGCATTTCCTAGACAACTTGGCTACTGGCACTACCTTCAATTCTGGTGACACCTCTGACACAAGATGAACTCCTAGTGTTTCAGATGGAAGAGGATCTTGATAGAAAGATTCATATCAAATAAACTTCTGAACAACCACATGGGTCTCTGAAGATTTCAGAATGTTACGTACAAGAACAACTTTCCCATTAACTTGAAAACAATTATCCCCAGTAGCACATGAAATGAAAATACTCCTGTGGCGATACTGCTTGAATTGATGACAGGACTCGTATCCCCTAGGCAATGGCCCAGACGTGAGGTTTTCTATGGGGGTCTGAGGACAAACTATTTAACGCTTTTCTGTTATTTATGCAACACTGAATCTCAGAAATGCGCCTCACAATTTGTGCGACCGGATTTTGAGGCCTGTGAACCATTTTCTTCACTTGTCCTAAATAATTTTCAAATGGGAAACATGATATATTGTTTAGAGATCTATACTTCCTGACATCCTGTGGAAGATGAATCAAAGAGTGCACATTGTATACATATGTTCTCCATACATGCTAGCAAAGTTCTTGACAAACACAACCATTAACTTCTCAACATAGTCACAGAATTGTATGCATAGTGTTGGGGAAAACAGGAGACTCATAGAAAGGGAGAGATACATAAAATTATCATACACTTTTTCAGGCAGCTCACAGTCTAAACAATACAATAGGTCCTGTATATCTGGCTTCCAAGTTCCTGAATACAATCCAATAATGAATGGTTTGGAACATGGTGATTCTTTTATCATGCCAAGGATCGGCCATAAACATTCTCTTGAGCTGTTAAAAAGTGATAGTCCATCAATGTTGATGTTCATCGTAAGTGTATCTGTATTTTCCAGGTGGGAAGTACTAGCGATCAATTCACTTTTAATTGAACATTCAATTCCAAATTAATATTGTCCACCAGCAATGTCAACAATGTCTGCATGTTTTGGTGTGGCCAATAAAGTCCTTGCATCTTTTGGGACATCCAGATTTGACAGTCTTAGTATGCACAATAATTCACACAATGCAACATGCGAGATCTTAAATCTTGTTGTCCACTCCGCTAAATGTTCCCTGATATTGTACACACTTTCATGTGTATCAGAATCATTATTACATGAACTGCCTTCAGCATCATTATCTTCAGCAGCCTGGTCTATATTTGAACTTAACAGTTCTTCAAATTTTTTCACTGCATAATCACATTTCACTATTGAACTCAATATCCAGGTTACTATAATCAATTTCAACAGTTTCACTACACAAAGCTTCAGCATTTTCATTAACAGCATCATCATACTGATCAGCAAGTATATTGGCTCCAGCACTGCTTTCAGCTTGTTCACCTGGTGGTAATGAATACTCATCCTGTCAACTCCTGAGATGGTCTTCCACTCTTTTCTTTATCTTTCTACGTTTAGTTCTTTCTGAATTACCAACATAAGCCATTTGACCTGTAAGCAAATATTAAAGATCTATAACTATGTTAATCTAAAGTAACAGAAGCTAGCAAAGTCTATAAGTTGGTGCCTTTAATATATTTGAAAAGACCCAATTCGATCTAATTCATCATCATGTCCCAAGTGTCAGGAGAGTTTGCAATATTAAAACACAATGAAAGATTGCTAGATCTAGGCTACCCCCCCCCCCCTCCATCTTGGAACTCGTGCGAGACCTTATGCAGACAATAAGCAAGTGCAATATGAAAGAACTATGTCAAAAACTTTTTGAGTTATCACATGAAAAACACATTCACTAAAAATGGTTCTATGATTTTGGGAATTGGGTCAAGGCCACTCATCTTCGAGCTCATGTGATACCTTATGCAGAACTATAAGCAAGTGCAATATGAAATCCCTATGTCAAAAACTTTTGGAGTTATCGTGCGAAAACCAAATTAACTAAAATGGCCATGTGACCCAGGTAATTCGGTCAAGGTTACTCAACTTTGAACCTATCAGAGACCTTATGGATGACAGTAAGCAAGTGTAATATAAAAGCCCTATGTCAAAACTTTTTGAGTTATCATGTGAAAACCAAATTCACTAAAATGGCTCTGTGACCTTAAAAATTGGGCCAAGGTCATTCATCTTCAAACTCGTGCGAGACCTTATGCAGGACAATAAGCAATTGCAATATGAAAGAAATGTGTCATACATTTCTTGAGTTACCCTGTGAAAACCAAATTCGCTAAAATGGCTCTGTGACCTTAGGAATTGGGTCAAGGTCACTTATCTTCAAACTTGCACCAGATTTTATGCAGGACTTGGCAACAGTGTTTTCCAAGACATGAATAGCAGGGCGCAAACCCACCCTGCCTCTTTTCCAGATTTTAGCCAAGATGAGATAGGAAAGTAGGTGAGTGACCCTGCCCCTTATTGCCTAGCGCCCTGCTTCTTTTCAGTGTCTGTGGGAAACACTGAGCCAGTGCAATATGAAAGCCCTATGCTCAAAGCTGCCAGTTATCGCATGAGGAAACTGTCAGGACGGACATGCCTACACACCAAAGGACGCACGCATGGACAAAGTATCTGCTATATGCCCCCTCAAGGGGGAGGGGGGGGGCATAATAATTAATATTTACAATTCAAAGTGCAGAGCATCAGTATCACCATCATGAGTGGTAGCTGAATGATGCTAATTATTACAGAAACACACCAACACAAGCAACAGATTAGAAATAAACATTTAATATTATCTAACCAGGAATAAGACAAAAACTGGATAAAAATAGTTGAATATTAATATCATATTCTAAATTTTGGTTTGAAAAAGACATAATTATTACAAAATTACTTCAAGGATATACAACATATTAGCAGTGATCTTACTTGTTCTGGTTGTTTCCTTTAATTAACACGCCAAATTCTGTGACAAAGTACCATAAAGTAACCATGCAGTATATATTTCTGGAAACAGTATAAACTTCAGTTTAATTTTGTGGCATTGTGACTATAAACAGTTTAGTAGCAATGTTAACACAGCAATCATCTAAGTGAAAGAAAGTAAAGCTTTTTTGTTCAGAACAAACTTCGCTTTAACTTTTACATTTAAAGAGTCATTGATATCACTTTTGAGTATATTTTATAATTTGAAAGCTGTCAGATTTTTGTTTAAGATACAGATGTTTCAAGTTGAAAAGATGACACATCAAAAGAATTTGAACTTTTTACATCTGTATTTGACAAAATGGACCCATTTAAAAAAAAAATCCCAGATGTATGCTATTTTAGTTTATTATATATAAGCTTTAATCTGATGCAAATTTGGGGTTGTTTTCATAATTGAAGAATATAAATCAGTAAATGTGGAAAATTATGATTACTGCTCTTGTAACTGTTGTGTAAACAATGCAGATCATTTATCTCTGATGGTGCAATAAATTGATTACATGTTGAGCTTTCTAGCTTTCAGAAAATATATACTTTATAGCATGGTACTTTATAAATGAATCTTATGCTTTACACAAAAATCCCAAGTCACTCCTTATGTGCCCTACACCCTTAAATGGCAACACACTTTGTCAATTCAATATTTGGCTGAAGTCAAACATTGACTATACTGTTGCTCATCCAAATACAAAAACAAACAAAAAAAACAACTAGTGGGAAAGTAGCTTGAATACTCACAAATGTGTTGTGTCTGTCATTTATAGGCCTATGGCTGAAGGAGGCTGGCAGAACTCCTGAAAAAAATGTTATGAAAATTTTCTTATGTAATGTCTGATATAAATGTATATATATATGTATATATATGTGTATATATATATATATATATATATATATATATATATATATATATATTTGCCTGAAAACCAGACCAAGTTCCGTGTTACTACACTGGTGGTGGAATAGACAAACTACGCAGCTTGGGTCTGCATTGGAGGCAAATACAGTACTGTCAGTAGTCCCTGTCAGAGTCTTGAGATGCCACCTCAAGGCAGGCAGGCCCAAAAGTGGCCTCTCAAGACAGGGACCACTGTTATATATATATATATATATATATATATATATATATATATATATATATATATATATATATATATCGAAGGGTACTACTATAACAATAATAACTTTATTTACAAATAGGAGTCAATAATGACTCATCAGTCATACAATCAATACAAAGATACATACAAAGTCTTATTCATAATGGTCATTTCTGTTTTAAATTTGTTTTTTTTTAATTGGTCTACATGCAGGGCCAGTAGTTACAAAATGTTACAGGTCCTGTCTAATTTTTACTGGTCAACATTTTAAGCTATAGATCTATGTGGCCAGTGCTGCTAGGGTTTTAGTGATTGTGTCACAGTCATAGTTATTAGTTAACGTCATCGGACGTCAATTTGGAGATGGGGGGGGGGGGTAATTTCGACAAAGCGTGAGAAATTAACCTAGACAGAGGTACATAAAATTGTCACTTCAACCATGGAGCAATAAAGTAGTTTCTTTCTCCATGTTTAGAAGTTTAGGTGGGGGGGGGGGGGGGGGCAAAAAGTCTAATGTCGTAAGGCATTTTCTGTGACATTGACATGATCCCTTACAGGTTTTGCAATAAATTTGGTGGACATTCAACCTTAGGGTGTTCAATGGTATGCGTGTGCCAATGTGAGTGAATGAATCAGCTGTCAAACTTTGACTCAAATTAAAAAGCAGGGACGAGCACACAATTGAGATACTTGCTCAAAATAGGCAAAGAACAGTTCACATTGCCATAACATCGTCAAAAAAAGATCACTGGCATGTAAGCAGCCGCATTAAAAACATAATGGTACAATGTACTTACCAAATTTGTTTCACTTTGTACTGGAACAATCCACTTTTTCCGTTCGAAAATGGCGCAAGTTCGATCGTAAAGTGGGAACAAGAAGCGAGATCTCGGGAGAAAAACAGTGCCGCACAGTCGCAGCAAGTGTAAGCGTTATTAGTCGTTTTGCCAGACCGGTCAGACGGAGAAAATATTAGTCCCGTTTTGTGTCGTTTTTACTTGTATTTCGGTCACAAAATAGTGCCCAGCTGAGCACACCGTGCCCACCAGCAGCCACACTGGGCCCCAGAGGGGCATGCTGGCTGGGACTACATGTATACGGTTGCCTACATAGCGAGGAAATCTATTCATTGGTATCTTGGCATTTTTAAAGAATGATTTAAAGCCACAAGGGTCCCCTGTACCCTGCTTGTAGCGCATCTTGCTCACCCCTCGTATCACATTGATGGCAGCAGCTTCTGTACCAAAACACTGGCTTCTCACATCCACAGCTTTCAGAACACTCCTTGCCTTTGAACCTATCGCGTCCATTGGGTGTACATTACACTTCGACTCCACAAGGTTTTTACCAAAGTGTCCTTCTACTTCTTGAACCACAAGTGGTTCACAGCTGCCCTATCTGTTATGGTGCTAGATATACTGTGTCTTGCTTGGTCTAAAACAGATGTACTCTCCCGCCCTGAATATTCAGCAAATACATTTGTCACATCTCCCATGCACTCATTTATGTGGTCCACATAATCTGTGGCTGTCCCCCCTGGCAAAGCAGAGCGACCAAGTGTTAGGTAGTTACATCCATTGGAAGTGTCTGCACTGACGTGGACCTCGTTTATGTGATCTCCATCTTGATCTGTAGCGTCGAAGGCTATAGTGTTATTGGAAGTCTCCGACAATACCTTACCAACTTGTAAGTCGCTAATTATCCCCATCTCTCTTGCCATTCTTCGAACTGTAGACAGATGGGGCATTCTTTGTACCTTCTGCTGGGTCACTTCTGCAATAATAAATTTGACAATATTGGACACATGGTCTACTGGGCATTGGTGGTTGACAGTTTGACAGTTGACAGTTGAAAGCTTTATTTGGTCTAAAACTTCAGTACATCAGTAATATACATAGTACAATATACTCATGTTTAAACCGGGAGACCTGCACTAAGATTCTGAAGAATCGCTATCATGCAGGCCACCCTAGAGTTAATTAATGTTAACTGCTATACATACATACGCTGTTGGCTGAAGGAATAAAAAGTTTTATACAATTGTTAGACCAAGTGATGATAATACATACATGTGGTTACTAAGGTAAATTATTAATTAGTGTTACTGATACAGATATAACAATTGACAATATTGCAGTTGGTTTCATAGTTATTAATGATGTACTTCTTTGCATATTGAGTAAAACCTTTGAAGGAATGAGTAAGGACTTTTGACATGACAATTTCAGGTAAGTAGTTTTCATTGATTAGGTCAGGTATTATGTATCTAATACACAAACGACTAATTTTAGTATTAGTGACTATGATTGGTATAGTTGGGGTTAAAGTGGGGATATTATGTACTGTTTCATCGTATCTTCGTGGGGCGGAAGCAACCCTTCTTGGCCTGTCAGTCTGCTGTGCTAGATTATTGTTGAATAAGTTATTAAAATAACTTGGTAACATATTATTTTCATATTTGAAATACAGTTTCATGCAGGATAATTTGAAAATGTCTGTAACTTTAAGTAAGCCAAGGTTTTTAAAGGTCGGTGATGTATGTGCGTTGTATTTGCTTTTGCTAATTAGTCTTACTGCTTTCTTTTGCAGCTTGATGAGTCTACTACATGAGTGAAAACCCCAGGCTGTAATTCCATAATTCAAGTGTGAAAGGAATAAAGCGTTATAAATTATTTGTAGAATGCATTCAGGTAGTAAATTCTTCAATTTAGCTAGTATACCACATGTCAGTGATAATTTGTTAGATATAAGAGTGACATGGTTATTCCAAGTAAGACTGTGGTCAATTAAGACCCCCAAGAATTTAAAACTTTTTACTCTCTCTACTTGTTGATTGTTAATTTTAATGTTTGGTATTTGTTCATGGGATAATTGTTTCTGTTTTGTATGGAAGATCATAAATTTAGTTTTATCAACATTCAAAGATAGTTTATTCACAGCTAGCCAGTCACTAACTTTAGTTAATTTTTTATTTACATTATCTGAAAATGAAGAGTGTGATGATGTATCACCTGTGAAATTACATATTGTACTTAACAAGTTAGTGTCATCAGCGTACATGATTGAGATAAAGTTACTGGCTGTGTGTAGGTCGTTTATATATATTAGGAATAGAAGTGGGCCCAGGATTGAGCCTTGAGGCACTCCAGTGGAGATTTTCTGTAATGGTGATTTGATGTTTTCAATTTCAACATACTGGATTCTATTACTTAGGTAGCTACTGAACCACTGAAGCTCTGTATGTAGGATTCCGTAATGTTCAAGTTTTTAAGAAGTATATTGTGGTCTATAGTGTCAAAGGCTTTGGAAAGGTCCAAAAAGACAGCAATTGGAATTTTGTTTTCGTCAAGATTAGCCTTTAGTCTATCTATGAGTTCTAGTACTGCTGTTTCCGTAGAGTGATTTTTTCTAAAGCCATATTGATGATTATAGAATAACATATTATCCGTAAAGTATTGAAAGAGTTGAGTATGGACCACACGTTCGAAAACTTTGGAGATAGATGGTAGAAGAGATATGGGTCTGTAATTGTTGAAATCATGTTGATCATCTTTTTTGAAAATTGGTTTTACTTTGGCTATTATTAATTTGTTAGGGAAGATACCATTTTTTAATGATTGGTTTATGATAGCTGTTAGAGGTTTACTTAAGGCCTCTGAGGAGAGTTTCAGAAGTATGAGGGATATATTGTCTGCTCCAGCACTTTTTTTGGGGTTTAGTTTAGATATTACGGTCTTTATATGATCGTCATCCACATATGTGAAATGGAAAGTAGAATTTGTATTTGTGTTTTGTAAATAGGATTGGAAAACTTTTTTCCCTTCAGTGTTTATTTTCTTTGCCAATGTTGGCCCAATATTGACAAAAAAATCATTAAATTTTGCTGCATTTTCCTGTGTGTCTGTTATTTGTTTATTGTTGATATTAAAATATTTGGGAAATTCTTTATAAGTGTTAGACTTATTTAGGACATCTTTTATGGTTTTCCATGTATTTTTGATATCATCTTTATATTTATTAAATTCTGCCAGATAATATGCAGATTTTGCCCTACAAATCATCGATCTGACTTCACAACTACACTCTTGGAGCCTTCTAGACAGATCATTATACCTTTCATTTTCTTGTGTAATAGAGTGAACTTTCTTGTAGAGCATATCTCTATGTTTAATTTTGTTTAAGATGTCTTGGGTGATCCATTTTGTTTTCTTATGTTTGTATTTGTTGAATTTTTTCTTTTTTAAAGGAAAGTGCTTGTTAATCATATCATCTAGTTTGATTGAGAATTTCTGATCATAAGTTATTTGCGGATCTGCATTTATATTATTATCAAAAATGGAATCCCAGTTTGTGTTGTGTAAATCTTCAAGGAAATCACGAGTAGCATTACCTGTGAAAGCTCTAAATTGGATTTGCTTTTTATTCATATGATTAACATTTGTATTAAAATTTATAGCTGACATTGTGGGCAAGTGATCTGATAGTTTATGAACTAGGATTCCCGTTTGAACAGGATTGCACGAATTTGAGTTTTTACTAAAAATGTTATCAATTAATGTGGCATTCCGTTTAGATAATCTGGTGGGTAGTAAAATATTTGGCAGCATGTTATGTTCAGTAATAAAGTCATAAAATTCTTGATACTTTCCATTTATGTTTACTTTCAGTAGATCAATGTTAAAGTCCCCAGCAAGTATGAAATTATGATTCTGGTGATCAAGGTTATTAATTACTGGACAGAATTCCTGCAGGAAGGACTCAATGGCTCTATGGTTATTGTTTCCTTTCGGGGGTCGATATATATTCCCTAATTTTATCTGATTTTTATTACTGTCCTCAATGTCAATAAATAGACCTTCCCAGTATTGAAATTTATTGTAATTCTCTTGTTTTTTAACACTTATATTATTTCTTACATATGTGATTAGGCCCCCCTTTTTGGAGCATTCATTATTGCTATATTGTGAATAAATATTGTAATGTTGTAGTTCAAATTGTTTGGGGTCATGAGTTTCATTAAGCCATGCCTCTTGTATACATATTACACTGAAGAAGGTATCAGTTTCAGCTAGGCTGTCTATTATAACTTTGAACTCATCGAATTTTGCATTCATTGACTCAATGTTGAGGCTGAGAATTGTTAATATGTTTTTGTGTCTAGTTAGAAACACCTTCAGATCCTAAACATTGAGATATTTTGTTTTTGCACCTGGATACTGAATTTCAAAAGAATCTAGATTTATATACCTGGACAAATCATTTTCATCCACCCCACCTTTGTTTCTTAAGAACTCTTCACTTGGGATGGGCATTTATGACTTAAAATTTAAGAATAGTTTACTTTAAAACTGTACTCTGTGACATTCTTGTCCCCAACAACAGTCCTGGGAGATAGTCCAAAAAGTGCAAAGTTCTCGGTATTCCGGTATAGAAATCTACACACTAGCGATTCATACTTTGACCTGAGATAAAAAAAAAACTGCATGAAAGATAATGAAGTATCTTTGTCCATTTCGTGAAAGTCAGCATGAGATTGAAGTTCAGGAATATGAAGAAGAAAGGAACAGAAAAAACAACAGAAGCAGATGAACCACAGTTCATCTATCAGATATGTCATCGTAAATAGTAAGGATAGAGTCAAACCTCAAATCTGTCAGTCATGCTTATCTGTTTGGCAAGTTGATTATTATGCAGACGTGTGCTGTTATTAAATGGAATTTAACACTGTTTAATCAGTAGAAGAAGTTGTTACAAGTTCCGTGACCGGGAAAATCCATCGTGGTACCGGCGCCATATTGTTTATTTGGTGCGAATCTGTAATAGACAAAGGAACTATTTTTGTGGTGGAGAAAGCTGTTTATAAATGATGTGCGTCGGTTATTCTTGACAACGGTAGTTAGGTACGTTCGCCAAGTGAACATACTGGGTTCCATGTTTATTTTCTCGTATTTTTAATGTATTTAGAATTGTCGAAGCCGGGAAGATATTTTGTTAAGTCATTTTTTGATACTAATTCTAGATCAGTCCCGTTCAGTCGTTTTATAAAGATCACTCCGTTGAAAGACCATGTCAATTTGATAAGGCCTTCCTGTTTTGCTTTCCTCGCGAGGAAGAAAATCTCCAATTGATCTTTCGTAAGATCCTCATTTATGAACACATTTTGCATTCCCTTGGGTGACAATTTGGTTCTTTGTAAATAAAGACTTCGCTTATCCCAGTGGGAAGCAAAACTTACAAGTATAGGCCTTGTTTTATCGGTTTGTTTTTTCCCTATTCTCTTCGCAGTGAAAGTGCTGGAGAACTTTACGTCTAGCTTAGTCGCCAGATCCTTTTTTCTTTGACTGCTATTCTCATCATCATTTTCGTTTAAACCGTTTATTACAAGGTTATTATGTCTCCCGGTCGTGATCATTTCTCGTTGTGTGACTGATTTAGCTCTTTCTTTGACTAGGAAATCTAGAAGCTCATTATGTTTTTCAACTTCGCTTTCCACATTATTCAGACGGACCCTTACTGGTTTTATTTTCTCGTCCAAGTATGTTTTTAGAGTACTTTCAATTTCAGGAACAAGAGCTTCCTGCAAACTTTTTATTGTGTCTGGACTACTCAAGGCACGTTGAACCGCAAGACTAATTTGGACAGACAAACTACTAAGAGTACTGGTTTCGCCTCCGTCTGACTCATGCGACTCAGTATTGACATTATCCTGTTTACTTCTCTTACGCTTCTTTTCGCGATTTTCTCGAGTCAAATTCTCCTCCGACATCGTCTCTTTTGTCTCCCAAAAAGATTTCTCCCCAATGTATCCTAAGAATATTTCTTCTGAGTCTGAATCTGGATCTAGAATAAATAACTCCGGAATAGAGAAAAAAGAGTCACTCCTTTCAGGGTCACACTCACTGTCGACTTCCTCACACGACATGCATCCCACGTGGCAATGTTTATATAACAACTATATATCGATGCGGCTGTCGGCAACTTCAAGAGAGATGATTATAGTTGTCATATACCGCAAACTCTCATCATAATTGATCAAACTTGATCCTCGCACTTAAGTCCACATGTCCACATACTTTTTTCTTCACTCACACAGAATTCTCACATAAACAGACAGATCAAAGGCAGAGCCTAGAATTTTCGGCTGGCATCCATGACGGCGTATGAATACACACTGGTTCAGAGCGTAGAACATGCATTTTCTGATGGATGCGCTATAGCTTTCTCCATTCTTTGTAGAAATTGACACTGCATCGTGTTTTTCTTAAACCCATGTTAACATGTTTAATATAGGCAATGAACCTGGAGGCATACTACAGTCGTGGATTAATCTAATGCCTGCTCCCTGTTTGTCCACAGCCCCAAGTGGACTTATGATTGTTGGTTTTTCCACACAAGGCATGTAGCTGCCTGCCTCTATTTCTACTAAAACCTGTTCATTTGCCAGATCTTTGTTCGCCCCATAACAAGAGTTATGGTTTGGTGATTCTACTGGAATAATTTCAATATCATCATCTATTATGTCAAAACCATTATTAACTAAACCCTGCCACAAAAATTCCTTATCCGGGTTATTCTCTAGTTCACACTGCCAGGCAGACAAGTTCAGGCCCTTACCTGGCTGGATATTCAGTTTTTTACCCCATCATGCACCATGGCAGAGTGTTTCTCTACCCACGTCCCGACGGAACACACATGCAGGAATTGGCAATCCGAATACCTGCATCCCTTGACAGAATTGAAGTTCTTACACATTTCCTGTCCTTCCTCCGTCATCGGCCCCTTTCTTCCATGTGAAGGGGCACTGATGTTTCCCCCCTGGTTACTATTGCCACTACAATATTGATTGGTGGTATGATTTGACTGGTTGTTGATAGTGTTTGATTTCCGCCATGGTTTCGCCTGCAAAACACAAATCTGCAGGTGCGGCATTTTCATACCCCAGCAGAAGCCATGTTGGGCTTGTGCCTTTCTATATTCTTGGTCATAAAATAGCACAGAGCTAGCCTGGAAACGCTTGAACAGTTTGGTAATCCGGTAGTATGCGATAAATTATCCATAACATCCCGCACACCGATGCCCAGCTCACTGACCAGTGTTTGCAAAATAGCCAAATTGGCAACGGACCACTGCGGTATAGACACTTGTTTCTAGCCTTGGCTTATGGGCCCAGGAACGCAACGTGAGCTGTGGTCCATTTGCCATGTCCATCACTACTTCTTTGTGTAAGCTGCCAGTTATCTGGACGAAGTCTGTAATATCATGGTAATTAAGGAAGCTCTTACCTGCTGTGTTGTTAATATCCTTAGGACGGCCGGTATTGTTTGCCGCAGCACAGCCACAACGTATTAAAACGTACCAAAAATCAGGGGGTCTAAAAGCCGATACTGTCTGTCGTAGAAAGGCCGGAAAAAATTTTAAAAATATCAAACTTTAAGTGAAAATAATGTAGCAACAGAATGTGCTGCACGTTTTTGAACAGGATCGATTAATTTTACGTGTGAGATATATTCAAATGTTGCATTTGAGAATAAATTACACATGTGACCTTTGGAGTTATAAAGGGTACTAATTAGGTTTTCATTTTCAGTTTTTACAATTAACAGGAACACCACTTCAAAAAGATCGATATTTCATAGCAAAGACATTTATTTTATTATTCTTTTTGTTGCATTTCTAAAGTAGACCCTATAACCTAAATCATAACAGTAAATAATGACAGTTTGTGTCTATTTTAATATATGATAAATATGCATAATTGTAAACAATAAAATACGATTCACACCGCTGCGGCTTGTACAAAACTTCTGTTTTACTGAGCACACTTATGGCCACAACGTGGTATATCGTACTGACAGCAAAATGTGCAATCCATCCCCATGTTTACTTATGGCCATAGCGTAAAAATTCGTATAGGCAGTCAACTTGCACGACCCATTACATTGCGGCTTCTCATTTATTCCTCTGATGCCGCGAAAGAATACGGATCATACCGCCTTGGCTTTTATGCAACATACTCCTAACATTTTATTTGAGTAGATATACTTATGGCCACAGCGTAATTTTTCGCATTGGCAGTCAATGTGTACGATCCACTGCATAACAGTTTTTAGAAGTTGTTTCTGGGTTGCCTCTAAATAATTTTGCTACTACGAGACACCTTTCTTTTCAGCATTAGAATGTTGTAACGTTTTTAAAATAGTAAATACCGTATTGCAAAGCATTTAAGAATGGATTGTTTACATATCTAGTATGCCTATATTTCAACAATCTGAACGCTCTAATCTTGCATTCCTGATAAACCAATTGCCCTCTGTTAAAAGTACAAAATACTGAGGATATTTACTAATGAGCTCGCTACAATAATTAATATTACTGAAGTCTTGTTGTTTCACAAAACTAGACTAAATAGGTGTCCAATACCAACATTCAAGCATATTGGGCGCAACCGCTATTACTCAAAATGAACATTTGTCTATCATATGACATGAACAGCCCTATTTGAAATTTTAAAAAATCAACCAATATACACGTTGCATGACCAATTAAAGTGAATGTCACTAAACTATGATAGTTATTTCTAGTAAAATATAATCATAACTATTATCATCCACCTTCATGGATTGATATGTTAACAAGAACCTCCAAATTAATCCCTTGTCCTTTCATAAATAAAAAATTAACATATAATGATGTCAATGAATGAACTTGGCTTTATGTTTACTAAGTCGTCCATTAGCCATGTGTGTGTGTTGATATTTCCATGCATGAAGTAGGTAAATGTATTTGTGTCTACAAAGGCGTTTGGATCACACATCATCATCCTAGTTTACTTTCGGATGCCCTTATTCTTTCTTGGGGACACACGCACTGAAGCCTTTTTCTTCTTTCCATCTGGCTCAAAGTCTTTGTCTGAAATGTGCAAGTAGAAAAATGTGCAAAATTAATCGGTATCATGCACATCGCAACACTAGGCTGCATGCAGAAGTCAGAGTTACCCTTACTCTGAAAAAGGATTAATGGTAGCTGTGCGATAATGATCCTAGTCTTTGTTATCATTATATTAGTTATTCCTAACATACTTCATAGCATTTTTATTTATCGATAAATAATCATTTAAATATGAAGATATTGCCGGCAAAAGTCAGTGACTGACTGTGAGTGACAAGATCTAGAATTTAAGATTTTTTTTAATCCTGCACTGTAACAGAATGTCTTATTTTTAATTAAGCTTTATGTTATGGTATTTACACTTGGGACAGGTTTTCTTAAATGCAAGTTTTCAACAGTCAAGCCATACAAATTACATTACTTCTACAGTGCAACTTCATAGCATACATATTATTGTTCATTAATTCGCACTTACCTAGAGGACACTTGCGTTTCCCTTTAATCCCTTGTGGTGTGAGCAAAGGTGTTGAGACGTCAACATGTTTTGATTTTATTGTTATTCTGGTGTTGCGTGGTGCTGCAATCACTTCTCCAACAAGATGGGTCTGCGTAGCTACATCCACCCTCAACTTTTTCGGATCAAGCTCTCATGATAGGGTAGAAAGCAGTCACTGTAAATGCAATAAAAATGTACATTTGTAAGAGGGTAGTGAAAATTCTTTCTTGTTTGTTGTTTTTAATTGCATTAATAATTTTCAAAAATAGGATTCCCACAATTTTTTACAGAACTTCTGAATGCACCAAATACACAGGCTAAATAAGACTGCGAAAACAGTTTCTATTTGTAGAAGCATAGATACCTGTGAAGGTTTACATTGCATTCGAAGCAGCCAAAGGTTGTTTCCCGTATTCGACCTTTGTCAGTGAGTTTGCCCTCTTTCCGACATTGACGGCACTGCTTTGCACGCACCCCTTTAAATGGTCCGTGTGTATGACTGGATGCAAAATTCATATCAACAGAAGGTAGATCTCTTTCTTTTGGGCATCTGTGTCGTTGTGAATATCCCCCAATGAGCTGCTGTGCAACCTTTGATGAACAAATACCACAGGCAAAAAATTTAAAATGTGTTGCCAAGTGAACATCTTACTTTTTCTGTTTCTGTCTGTCTGTCTCTCTCTGACACACACACACACACAGACATACACACACACACTAACACAAACTATATTCAATAAGCCTAACTATAAACATTCTGTAAGTGAATCGTTTCAGTAGGAGTTTTTTATGGTTTATCTGAACAATTTTTCAGAAGGAGCTTCTTACGGTTTATCTGACAATTGTTCTGTCGAAACCAGAGAGGATTGACAATAATATTTTGATTAATTTGGCCAGTAAGAATAGTTGCTTCTGTCATGTAGGTTACCTCATAGAGAATATAAAAATTAGTTACCAGCAGCTGATACTTTTTAAGGCTTGCCTTGGGGTTCTTCTGCAGGAACAGCATGAATGAGTTAATGAGAGCAATGTCTACAGCAAACCACAAGAAGTAGTGCCACCATTTGATGCTGGTACGCTGTAGAAAGTAGCTGCTTCTGAAGTGATCATGGCGATCAACTCCTCCCATGTATTTGTTAAATTCTATGATTGCCTTTGGACAAGGAAGTGTAGAACGAGACCATGTGCCATCTTCCCCGATACACTTGCGCCTCATTGCCTCCTGTGTTTCTCTTGAAGTTTCACAATAGCAGGTGTTGAGATTATACACCAGGTTCGAGTCTTTCCAAACAGTGGCAATTGGATGGGAGAGATTATACACCAGGTTCGAGTCTTTCCAAACAGTGGCAATTAGTTTCCCATCCTTACTCTGTCTAGTCATTGACTCACCTTTCTTCAGTTGGCACACCGGGTCCTCCTCCTTCCGTAACCGTTTGTCTATTATCAAATCCGTTGGCCACTGTCGTCTTCCAGTGTTGAATGAACCATTGACATACGTCTGTCTGTCTAACATTGACAGCGCTAAAGGTACAGAGGTGTATAATTTGTCAATAAAGACAATATGGTTGTAGCCTGCTATATTTTCTGTGAGGCTTTCCACAACTCTTTGAGTCAAGCCCACTTCTTTTCTTTTCCTTAAAGACAAATTTTTTCTATCAAAAGATCACTACATAAATATTATTGGCTATTTTTTTTTTCTATCAAAAGATCACTACATAAATATTATTGGCTATTTTTTTCTGACCCGGCATGCTCCTATTTTGCTCTTAAAATAAAAATTAATGCGTAAGAAATATCGTCCCAGAAAGTATGAAACATGCAATATACAAATACTTTGCCATCTGTACCATAATATATACACACCTGTGATGCTCCTGGATACTGCATTGTATAAACAGTTCCCGTCACCCGTTGTTTCGATAGCCACTAGTTGTGTTGGTATATCTTGTGGCAACAGGGTGTTTGCTAAATCATCCAACTCCTCGTCGTCTCCATCTTCTGGTAAGAGAACGTAACATATAGTTTTAAGATTTATGTTTATATAACAACATTTTACTGTTTGTGTATCGTCTTACACAACAAATCCGTGCAATTATGAAAAACGCACAAGCGAGTTCACTTCTTGAATTTTTGTCTAACCCGTGCCTCGGAACTCTCTCTCTCTCTCTCTCTCTCTCTCTCTCTCTCTCTCCCCCCCCCCCCCTCCCCCTCTCTCTCTATATATATATATACATACATACATACATACATACATACATACATACATACATACATACATACGCTGAAAAAGACGGCTGGCAATTTCTTTTGACATGGAAAGCTTAAATTTGATAAATTGTAGCTAGCTATGTTTTGCTTTCCCATTGTATCGTGTGCATTTTAAATGTATTAATTTACTCTACATCAGACATCGCCTTTTAATGTACTTATGCAAGTTCATACTTTAAGGTATTTCACAACAAAAATGGAGTGAAAGATAAACTTACTGTGATTTTTACTTACCTGAAGGGATGGTCAAGTGTCTTTGTCTTCTGCATCTGACATATTTGGTCTTCTCCCGCTTAGGTCAGCCTGATACCCGCCCGTAAGTCTCTTTACGGTGTATATACGTTAATTGTTTACAAGACATAGCAGTGTCAACATGTTCTGTAACATGACGCCGCAGCGTAAGTAAGCGGTCAAGTATGTCCGCATCCACAATAAAGTGAAGACTCTTGAAGTGCCACAAACGAGTAAAACGTACTTTTAAGAAAAACATGTAAAATTCTGGCAAGCCACAACGGGATAAAAGTTGTATTTCCGAAATAACATAGAGCCAGACCGTTCCGAATCGTAAATTGCAAGAATTCTGAGTCCTTAGAATGCAGCATGCAGCAGGTTCCACAACAAGAAAAAACGTATTTGATACAGCTTAAGAAGAGGATTTTTAAAAGTTATAGCTGATCAAAACGGGTCATACATTGATTTAACTTATATCAAATGACGGTACAGCCATAGCAGCGCAGAATGCATTTTATGAAAATGAATACAACAGGACTCTAGAAGCTGTAGCGTTCTGATATGTATGTACATCACTTGTGACAAAACAGCCACAACGTTCCTAGATGTTAATGCGCTTTTTGTATCCGTTTGTGGTAAAAGACGTAACACTCCTGCACATGTATAGCCACAACGGGATAATCCAGAATAGAGTAGTGTGGTAGATATATGCATGGTTTTATTGACACACAAAGTGTCAACTTGCACCAAAAGGCCATAGCGTATTTATCTGGAGAAAGACATCTGAACCCAGTATAGCTGTAACGTAATAAAACGTTATGTAGTCACAAACTGTCAATTGGCACCAAAAGGCCATAACGTTGTAAACAGAAAAACGAAAGCTTCACAAAAAGCCGAATACGTGTAATCCGTAAAATTTGCATCTGGACCCCCGATTTTTACTTGAAAATGAATAAGAAAATGAATTTGGAATTACGCAAAATACGTTACGGCTGGTAGAACCGTGTTTTTTTGTAAGATACTATTGCGTTGTGGCTGTGCTGTGACATACAGTATCGGCTTTTAGACCCCCGATTTTTTTGAACAGTTGAATACGCTGTGGACATGCTAAGGATATGAAGTTCCAGGTCTTGCCAAGTGGCTGTGCCTGGTAAAGACTCTGGGGCAGTGTTCACGTTTTGGGGTGTAGAAGTAAACAACGGATGTACGCTTCTGTTTGCGTTTTCCTGTTGCGCACCTGATGTACTAGCTGGCTAATCCAATGGTCGAGAGTCCAGGCTGGTCTTGCCACCTCCGGAAATCCCCTAACACTTCCCGTAAATAACTGTCCGCATGTCCCACCGTCTGCCCAGTGGATGAGTTCTGCTCTGTGTTTTCTGTTTCTGTGGTCCATTATGAGGACAGAATCCTGTCCAATCTGCGATCCTCCCTAAGCTTTGTGCATGCCCATCCCTGACGTCTTCAGTACTTTTCCGATGCAAGTCACATGTTGCTGCCCTGTGCAAGTCATGTGACCTGTCTGCTGCCTGGTCCTGGTCACGTGTCTGCTCGCCCGCCGCAATACGCAACTCCTGCGTGGCCTTCAGTAGGAGTTTTACTTAGCCCCTTGGGATCTTAGTGCGATCCAAATCACTTGCATCCAGGAGTAAAATCGCCTCAATGGAAGTAGAACCTTCCTTAAACAACTTTTCCACTGCTTCTGCCGATACCTTGTGATCCATGGCCCATTTCTCTACTTTCTTCGTTTCCGACAGCTCCATTGTATTGTTATCGCTATTGGGGCCTTCGTCGTCTGATGGCATGCTCATGCTACCAGTTAATAAGAGAAAGGCTTAATTGTTCAGGGCAGTGTGTTGTAAACCAAACTGTTGTTCAAAACTGTAAAAGTTTGTCCAGACCTCAATGCTCAAAGCAATGTCAAATTACTCCAAACATGTGCAAAAGTAGCACGAGCATTCAGGTTTTGTAGAGCAATCCAAAAGGTAATTCATCCTGGCTCCATCCCCCATAGTGAAAATGTACATAGCGTAAATCAGCAGTTCTTCACGAGGAATTACGTACGTGTAAGGGATTTCAAACACAATATGAACCAACCGCAGCAGGTCTTCTTCACTGAAAATCTTGGCCACAACCCCTTGTTCTATATCGCCAAAGCCACTCCAAGTTGCTTCTCAGTCTCAAAAACACGTAGAAAAGAAGTTAGAAGCACTACTTCAGAGATCTTGAAAAACACACAAAACTAGTCACTGAAAGAGTCATACACTGGAGAAACGATGCATAACTTGTGGTCAATATGATTTGAATGAGAGCTTGACCACTGAAATAATGCCCTGATTGGCTGGCGCTCCCACCTTTGGAGTCACAGGCTCAGTCACTACTACAAGTCATGTGACCCACCCACGCTTACCTAACACTCTGCCGTACCGTGTGAAAGCCACTGTTGGTGGAAATTAAACAATAATTAACATATTTAATTGTACTCTTTAAAGTCTGATTTTTAATAATCGCTTTCTTTTGGTCTGTTGCCCACAAACAAAGTCCCTCTCAGGGACCCTATACCACTTTCCATTTCTAAAATGTAGACATTTTTAAGAGTGTACAAAATGCACACTTGGGGATATTGATGGACACATTGTCAAATTCCACTTCGCGAAGGACAATTTCGTCGATTACCTGTTTCTTTCAAATCAAACTTCATCAACAATTAAAGTAGTTGGAAGACAAGAACAGTCCAATGATAAATGATGTCGAACACAATTTTAGTCAAAAAGTGCTAATCATTTTAATCAAAATTTCTGCGATAGTTCAACAAGTGTCTGCGCGTGAGTGAATTCCAATAATAGGAAATGTAAAAATAAAATACTTCTATTTACTTTACTTTAGTATACGTCCGCGAAAGGAGAAATTTGACTTGTTGTTTGTGAATCAATTATCACACCGATCGAGGCAAACCACCTTCTTGGCCTAACTGAAATATATATTGATCACTTTTCCAGCACGACGGAAGGCGGTGTGCCTCGATCAAAGACAATCTGCTACCTACTATTCGTCGTGAAACTAAACACCCACCCACCCCCAAGCCAACCAGGTCTGGTGTAAGGGTGAACGACAGTAATTTTTCCATGGATCTGTCAACGAATCTTAGGTTAAATTTTCTAATAAATTTGCATTCGCCTAAGTTAACTGTTCTGTCAGTTTCTCGTTTGACCATAGTGAAAAGATTCTGAATAATATTGGTCATGTAGGTTATAAGTTTTCATATTTGACTGGGAAGTGAAGTATGATTTTATCTTGTAGCTGTGTCCAAGTGGCCAGCAGTAAATTGTACTTTCCCATAGGTCAAGCCCATGTGGCAGTGCTTGCCACTGAACTCTTGACCGGTGGATGCTTACATCTGGTGTTTACCGTTTGGCGTCAAATTTTATTGCCCATTTGTCGTCTTAATAGTTTTGTTGTTCACACTTTTGACAAGATGATCACCCTTGCAGATTGTAAGCGGACAAATTTCCCATCTCGGTAAATATAATTTCTACAGATGGGGGGGGGGGGGGGGGGGGGGGATGTGTTTGGCATCTAGTTTATACTTCAAGGATTTAATTTTGTTTTTCTGAACTTTTTGTGTATGTGACTGGTGGCAGCCATTGCTGACCTTTACTGTGATATATACGTGTCTTAACCTTTGTACCTATCTATGCTCTAAGTTTGTAACTTGGTAAATAAAACTAAGTCTTGCTGTCTATCTATGGCATCGTACACATCGTGTCCAAGTTGTTCTTGGGGTATATGGAGTGAGTGAATGGAACATGAATCTCCTGTCGAGAGTCATTCGCGTGCCTGCGTACAAACTGTAATGTAGAGTCGGATGGACTGGTAGACTTTACAATATGAGTGAATGAATGAATCTATTCGCTGTGTCCATTTACAATGGTTAGGCATTTTGCCTGTACAACACAACACAATTTTTACAATACAATTCAAAACATAACACAGCATACACTCACACACAAACATGTTATCACAGCAGAGAACAAAATATATTCAACCTATTTCTTACACTGGAAAATTTTACAATGAACCTCTTATTTCAAAAGTGTAATTTATGAATTTTTTGACCAGAAGTATAATTCGTAATCTTCACATTTCATTAGCATATTAAATTTCCCTTCTGAATTTAGACTATCAAAATTGACAAAAATATTTGACATCTCTGTCTTCAAAATAGCTCTCTGATTGGAAAATTTCTTACAAAATAATAAATAATGAATTTCGTCTTCAATTACTTTGCATGTGTCACATAATCTTTCTTCTACAGGTAGTTTAGTGGGCCGCCGGTTCCTCCCTAGTTCAATATCTAAATTATGTGCGTGGTTCTCAGACGACTAAAATTTCTGTGCTATCTATAATCATATATAATGGTCAAATATGGATCTAATTCGTATTTTGTTTTAAATTTCGTGTATGTTGGTAATTTTTTTTGTCCTGTAGAGACTGTAATTCCATAGTATTTTGCCACTGGCTCAAGAATTTAGCTTCTAGTAAATTTTGAATAATTTTGAGACAAATCTCCAGAAAATTCACTTCCATTATCGCAAATATTATCATGAACCAATTATTGAAAACATTTTCTCTTAATGAAGTTATCCGAGGTGATTTTGCCGGATACATTTCACAATTACATAAAGATGCATCATATAGAAGACTATTGGGTACTGCGTTTTCACACTATACCAATTTTTACAAATACAAGTATGTATAGGTTAGATATGTCTATTGGTTTTAGAGTGAATGTAGTGGAGCGTCAGCGTAATGCAGTCACTCAAAACCCATAGACACATCTAAAACACTCTGATTTAGAATGTAATTTGATTTGGTTCTTTAAAATAAACAAATGAGTGACAGACATGGTTGGGCGAACTGCAAGACCCCCTGCCAGGGAGAAGCACGCGATACTTATTACACTGAACTTCAGCAAACTCATCCATGTGACAACTTTTTACACATTTCACTCTCCCTGACAAGCACACCTTGTCGTGAGACACAGACATGTGGAGCACACCAGAAAGTGTGTTTCGATCAAGTTGTTGTACCAGTCTCGGTCCAATCACAGCACTTGCCTTTGCTCACTGAATACTCAGTAGAAAATTCTTCTACAAGATTTAGAAGAAGCTAATGCAGCTGTCTGATTGGTCGTTTTGATATGCTCAAGGGAAATTGTGTTCCAACTGAAGAGAATACAGATATTGTCCTGTTTCACTCAATACAGCAACATCACACACTCTCTTGTTTATTCCAAGAACATATTTTTGAAAACTGATATAAAATTTTTCAAATTTGGTTTTGGAGTAGGCTGACATGTAATTTCGACCATGCTTTTCGCGTTCACTGCTTTATCAACAAAGTTGGTTTTGGCAATGTGGTATTTGACAATCAGTTCTAAGTCCCTGGGGGAGGGGGTCAAGCAAAAGCAGTGGCACACAAACCGTGCCCATGTGTATTTATTCTAGCAGCTAGGCCTTTCACATTGGAGTTGCCTAGTATGAGCACAGCTTTCTTTCTTTGTGTTTTTGGTGCGGGGACTGGCCGTGGTGTCTCCACTGGGCTTTGGGGTTGTGGTGGGGTGGGTAAACCCTGACTGTTGTTAATGCTCACTCCCCGTTTCCTTCTGCATGTCTCGGTCCAAGTTGATAGAGCCGGGGCTTTTTCCTGCCCATGTGCTTCTTGCAAACTTTTTAGTTCAGCTTGCAAAATTCTGTTTTAATGTTTGTGATCTTCCTGTTTTGAACCAAGTTCCTCTATCTTTGTTTTATGTTCTCTGGATACAGCTGCTGTGAAGTTATGAGCAGCTGCCGTTCAGCTCTTACCAACTTATCTGCTCTAGGGGTATTGCTGCCTAGAATTCCTTCAAACAGAAGTGACCTTTAGTTGTCTGAATTTGTAGGGGTACTTTCATTTGGCTCAGTACTGTTACATAGCTGTCTAAGAAAAGAGTCGTCTGAATCACCTTCTTGTGATACTACAGTCACGTCATTCCTATTGGGCATCTCTGCACAGTCGCCATTTTGTATTGGAGTAGGGTTGAGTTGCAGATGTAGGCTTGTGTTCACCTGTAGACTCCTCCTGTCTTTCACTCAGACCTGAGCTAGATTTTCTTTTCTTCTGGGGTTTTCTAGGAGTATTGGAAGACTCAGGGCTGCCATAAGTGAAAGAAGGGTCTTGTTCTTTCGGCCTATGCCATTTAGACCTTCTTGTCATGTTTGCTTATCTTTGGAGATGATTGATCGGCAGGAAAACTCGGCTGCCAGGTGGGCGATAATGGGCGTTATTTACGCGAGTTCGAACCTTTTAAAACTCTCCATTCCAAAACCGTGAGAGCTATCGAGAGACAAATATTTTATAGATGGTCTAAGTCACTACTGCAGGGATGAGCCTATTCCGGGAATTCCAGGAAATCCTGGATTTTTTCCCCAGAATTCCTGGATTTTTGGTTCAATTTCTTGATAAAATCACTGTTTTATTGCCTCAAAGTGCCGAAATTGTTGTTTTTATTGAGAGTCAGCAGTACATTGTATGACACTTCAGAGATTTTTTTCCTAAATTAAGCTCATGTCTGCTACTGCACCAATCTACTTATGATGAATTTGGGGAATGTGAATCAGAGACAGCTGCCTGTTTTTATTTCTGTTTCTGTCCTTTCTGCTCTTACCCTTCTTCCTGTATCTGTGTTTCAAAGTACATGTATCAGCACTTGATGTTTGCTTCTTATGTACTGTGTTGCTGCACTTGACCCACTAGGGGCTATCTGTGCAGACATGAACTCGTCCTCTGAAGAGTCCACTGTGGACTCTTCGTCCAAGTGGACCTCTTGGACCTGACGTATAACATTACAGTCTTATTTTCTTCCATAAAGTTGCCATCTGTAACATGCCTTTTTGACTCATAATCACTTTTTTTCTTCAGACATCTTTTTCAATGTTTGGTCATTTTAGCAAGCGAGGAAATTAGTCAATATAAGGCGGGCACCGGTGCTGGCAGTTATCCCAGTTGCAAATTAATCAATTATTCATAAAGCATGTGCTTCATTTTCTGTGACAATCGATGAGGGCAAATAGTCATGATCCTGACTGCATCAAACTTTCTTTTTTGTTTATTTTCTCCTGAGATTGTTCATAGCTGCATATTTGGTTTATTTTCACCCAAGATCATTCATAGATACATATTTGTATGACGGATGCACCACACAATGGCACAAATGACCATGATGTAGCAAGGCAAGGCAGGACTTTCCGCTGTGAAAAAAGGAATGATACAGGTGGCTCTATGTATATGTTACAGTAGGGTTTTTGATTGTTTTAATTACATGTATGTAGTTTCTATTATGGACCTCCAGGGTCAAATAAAACCTGCTAAATCAAAATGAATAAATTCTCGCAACTCCGCACCAAGAGGATTGTAGCAGCTCTATGCATAATGACCACTCACACACACTGGGTGACTGCTGTGAACAAAGTGAAAATGACATGTTCTGGCTTCTTCTTGATAGGATTCTTTGCCTTCCTCCTTTCATTGCAGCATGCCTTGTTTGAAAGTTTTGACCATGGAACAGTTGAGTCGTGAACCAGCAACTGTCAACAAAATATGACATTTTAATCTTTGTCAGTTAATGACTTGCTGTTCATGACTTTAAACATTGATATTAGTTATTTTAGTGACTGCATACATTCACGTTATATAGTAGGCTATAATTTTTTCTAATTTCAGAAACCAATGGAACTAGGCATCATTTGCACTGTTTCAGTTTGCTGATATATGGCTTAATTCATTCAATATATTGCAGTTCAGAAAATATTTTCCTGATTCCAGAGACCACTGAAAGAGCACATCATCACTCAACATGTATAATGCTGTATAATAATAAGTTTTTCCCAAGGAATAAATATTCCCCTTTTTCCAAAGGCAGTCTTATAAGAATATTTGGCTGGAATTTTCTACATGTGACTAGAACATGTTTCTGTATGATGTGACTGTCAAACTTTTCTTACATTTGACTGGGATTTTTTTATGTGTAGAAATTGAATCCAGCACTCAAACAGTCTGAGAAAATAGAACTCCAGCATTTTTTTTTCTATTCTTGGGAACATAACTGATTATATAGCATCTAGCATCTGCTGTTATGTTGAATCTCAATAGCTTTTTAATCCTTTGAAACATGTTGTATTCATTCATGATGTGGCTGTCAATTATTTTTGCAGTTTGAGGTACCAGCTCTTCTAGTTGAGTGGGAAGGTTTGGTACGCACCAAAGATGGCAGCACATGTCCAGCAGAGGGAGCCACTGATGCTATCAAGTTGTGGTATGACCACAGCCCTTGTGGGCGTGTCATTGTCATCCATGATGGCCAGGGCCTGAAAGCAAGTAAGTGAAGCCATGAATGAAACACTGGTCTCCAACATGTCCAAAGCAGACCCAAGCTCTGTTACATCTACCAGCTGTGTTGGTGTCTGCCCTTGTCAAACAAGGTCACTTTTGTTGCATTGGAAAAGTGACTCGGTTTCTAATTGTCTGAGTATAGTATGTTTCCATGGTAACAGGCTGCAGTGCACTGGAAACCAGAGGCCGCTATTAACCAAGCTGATTATGATCAACTTCCTGATTGGTGTCTCAGTCCAGAAGAAGGGTCACAGTACAGTTTTATTACCCCTTGGCCTTTAGGCCGGAGGGGTATTGTTGTCACCTACGCCTCTGTCCGTGCCTTGTTAACTCCATATCTCCAAAAATACTCACTTTACAGAGACCAAATTTTTATCACAGGGGGCCATTGAGGTGCTCCAGGTGCTTATCAAAAATAGGTCACTAGGTCACATATTTAGGTCACAGTACTATATTACAGAAAAAATGGCATTAACGCAATATCTAAAAAATATTGAATGTAGCTTCATCAATTATTTATGACAGTCGGTCCTAAGGATGCCTCAGATGCCTATTGAAAACTAGGTCACTGGGTCACATATTTAGGTCACAGTGCTGCATTGAAGAAAAATGGCGGTACCATGATATCTTCAAATTTTAAATTACTCATTGTAGCTGCACCAATTGTTTGTGACAGTTTGTCCTAAGGATGCCTCAGAGATCTAGTGAAAACTTGGTCCCTGGGTGACATATTTAGGTCACAGTGCTGCATTGAAGAAAAGTGGCCTTGCCGTGATATCTCTGTTCATTGCATTTGCACCAAAGCTTTGTCATTAGGTCAAACAGTAGTAACTTTGATCTACCGGAGGGGTATTGTCATCACCTATGCATCCATCCTTCTGTCCTGACCGAGGGGTGTTCGGTCACTGATCAGCTTTTAATTTCCCTTACTATTAATAAAATTCTGTCAAAGAAGGGCAGACCAAGTGTAGTGGACATAAAATGGATCTTGTGCTACATACAGCTACTAACTCTATCTCCATCTCCATCTTAGTATTGAAAGGACTGTATTCCACACTTATACACTGCAAATTGCTTTAATTTTGCTGTATTTTATTTTTTCTTATTTCACTGATGGTACAAAACCATGAAATTAAAAACACAGTGAAATAATATTGTAATGTGTTGATAAGACTTATGTCCAAAATAGTGAAATTAAAGATTCAGTGAAATACCTGAAATGTAAAGACCTTGCTAATCTATGTATACCAAAAAATAAGTACATTTACAGTATTTTTATTTTCTTCTGTTTAAATTAAATCTACCTTATTTAACACCAGACTAGTGCCAAACCAAGGAGGGGATGTCACCCCCATGGTTGAAACCTCCCAGATGTAGCTGTTTATTACCCTCGGCACATAAAGTGTCGGAGGGTATTGTGTTCCCCTTGTTGTCCATCCATCTGTCTTGTCAACATTACCACAATATCTCAAAAAATATTCACTGTAGCTGTACAAAATTTTTGTCACAGAAGGACCTTATAATGGACCAGGTTCCTGTTGAAAACCAGCTTCCTCTAATTATTTTTAACTTTTTATGAAACTTTTAGTGTATGGGGTCAACCCTCACGACGTTACTGCAATATCTCAAAAAATATTGACAGCAGCTTTACCAACTTTTTTGTTTGTTTTTGTTTTCTGGTAACGTTGACAAGACAGATGGATGGACGGCGAAGGGGACGACAGTACCCTTCCGTGTTTTGGGGATGGGTCAATCAATAATGCAGATACGTGTGGGTATCTGTTGGTTTGGTGTACAGGGAAATGAAAACTTTCCTGTCATCTTCTATTTGAACTAGAGTGTCCAAAAAAGGGATTTCCAATAGTGAATGTTCCATGGAGAATTTGATGGTAGGGTTGCTGGAATTGAGGTGTGCCAGAAATTCTGACAGGTGTGATTCTCCAAACGTCCAGATACAAAATACGTCATCAATAAATTGCCACCAAACCAGTGGTTGTAGTGGAAATTTCAGTGGCTTATTTTCTTCCAGGTCACCCATAAGGATGTTGTGCTTTATTTGCCTCTGCAACATAATCTGGAGTATTCAAGATTACAATAGGGGGGCCCTTATGTTAAATTCACCACGCTGCTCCTCTAGAGTCACGTTGACACCATCTTTTATTTATGCACACACTACCCACCGCAAGGGAGCGGCTATTATATCATGATATGTTCCATATGCACATTAATAAACTATCAACACTAATAATACTTTGTCTTTTTGTTTTTCTCCACAAAGTCAATTAGTGTCCCTACAAATAAAGAAAAGCTAAAGCATGCTTATTCAACAAATGTTCCAGTCATGCGAAAGAACGATAATAGAAAATATTGTTACAATAAAAAATATTGGATCATAACTGTGACGTTATGTATCGATAAAAATATTGATATATCGACTACAAGTTGGCACGGGAAGCTGCATGGGATTGAGAGGTCACTAGCACTTCACATCCCAAGCATACATTTTAAATCTCAAAAATTGCTTCTCTGGATGACAGACAATAGATGCCACCCTGATGCTCCTCGCTTTGTCATACTGTTAGCTAGCTGAAATTGTCCAGGGTACCACTTGACACATTTTATTTCTTTCCTTTCCATGGACTGTTTAATTGCCCAAATGTCAATGCACAGACGCTTGTCATCAACAGAATGTGTGGGATTTAGGGCCTCTACCACACTTTTATTGTCCACAATGGCTGTTATGATAATGTCGGAAGTGTTCACAATCTCTTCTATCATGGTCTTCAGGTAGATAGCCTCTTCAATGGCCTCCTGTAGGCTGAGTGCCTCTGCAGCAATGGTAGAGCGCATGACTCGCTTGAGTTTGTTGCCTTTCTGGGCCAGTGGGCAACACACTCCTGATTTACTGGCAAGAAATATGATATAAGCACCCATACAGCTGACTCCGTCATTGAGATTTGAATGTGCGGCATCTGAAAATATGATCAATTGCCAGTGTTGTGGCAACCCTAGTGGGGGATAAATAATTTTACATTCTCCCTCTTTCAGATGGCATATGGCCTTTATCGCTCTAAGAAGATCACCCACACTAGCTTTGGTGAACTTTGTACTTATTTCAACCAAATCAAATAGTTTGTCAGGACGAGTGCCTTGAAGGACCCGGATTAAGCATCCCACCAGTTTGCGCAGGCATGTAAGTTCTTCTTCATTTAATATCTCACTTTTCTGTGCAGCTCTGTGAGAAACAACTCTTTCAGTGGCCATTTCATCTACATAGCCATTTTGATCAATCAGGATGCTTGTTGCGGTTTGCTGTAGCTGAAAACCTATGTACATGTACTCGCCTTCTTCAAGCTTGCCAGCTAGAAATCGTTCACGTAAATTGCTTAAGACCTCCATTTCAAAAACACAGTTACCTGCATGCAAAAAATCACCAATATGACTCACTAGCATGCCTTGCAAGTTGTTTGATGAATCTATCTCTGCATTGATTGCAGGCTCTTTGTCAACACCCGAGTTATCATGCCCCATTGTTTCTTCAGAACTATCTGGGTTTGTTTTCGCTGTCTGTGAACCATCAGCTCTCTCCTTCTCAGCAGGAGCGCTCTCATTCTGAGCAGAAGTGTCCTCATTGCTGTGGCTTTCAGGGTATGCTTTGATGAGACGGTTGGGAGAAACTCTCACAAATGTACCTCCATGGCAAACGAAGACCACCTTCCCATCTTGAAAAATAACTTAAGCTGGCCCTAGCCACCTCTCAAAACCTTCACATTTGTAGAAAACTCTATCACCGTTCTCAAAAACTTGCTCAGCTGCTTGTACCTCACTACACAATGCATGTTGTATTCGCTCACTGGCTTCTGATTGTGTAAATGCTCTCCTAGCAGAATGTAGTGCATTTAAATGTTTTGCAAGCACTTCACTGGTCATACTACCCACAAGGGCAGCAGTGGAGTCAGTCATGATATCGGGTAAGTTAGGATTAATACCAAAGACTAGCTGGTAGCTACTGAAGCCATTCCACATCTGTAAGGAATTACGAGCCATATTGGCCCAGCACAATAAGACATCTTCAAATGTGCTAGGGTTTTCTGTCTTCAGTTTATGTAACATCAAGTCTGTCACAGCATGCACCCTTTCACAAAGTCCCTTCTGAAAGGGATTTTCTGCAGCTGTTGTGAATATCGCTACATTAAGCATGGAGGCAACCTGCCTCATCTCATCTGAAGAGAACTCGCCTCCATTGTCATGATATATCGCCTTCATATAACCAAACCTACCAATCCAGTGTGTCCGGATTTTGTCAATTACATCAGTGGTTCGCTTTCTTGAAATGAAGCAAGACACCGTCAGCCTTGACCACATGTCAGTGAGGTGTAGTATCCATCTTCCATTCCACTGTTTGAGATCCATGGATAGTTTTTCGTTGAAACTTGCCGCCATAGGTAAGGCTACAACAGGACGAGGAGGTGTAGCAGCATATGCTTTGCACAAGTTGCACTGTTGATGTATCTTTAAGACGATTTCATGGTAATCTTCTTGCCACACTCCAGCATCATCAAGTAATGCTATAAGACTCTTGGCTGAGGGGTGTGCGAATTGTCTATGCAACTTTAGAATGGTGTCTTACCTTTTTTCCGTCATATCAATGAGCTTAACAGCATTGACTTCTGCTTCCGGCAGCTCCTTATCAATGGGAATATAGTAATGCCCGGAAGTAGTAATGTTGAGGGCTACTTTTTGTCCTAAAATTTCTGCAGAGTCATTTTCCATGTCCATTTTAACTTGAGCCTTTTTCATTTTATTTCTGGATAAAAGTAGGGGTACATCAGAATCAACGACATCAGTCTTCACCATAACTTTTCCTTGCCGACAATGCATGCCGGAATCTCATACTCCCCTAGTGACTGTAATCTAGTGCTGCCACCAAATTTGAATATTCAGGTGCCATTAATGCCTTTTACCTTCTGTTGATCAGCATCATTTAACGATTCTATGTAGCCATCCAGCCAGTGTTTTCCGTAAACAATACTTGAACAGGCGCTGTCTAGCACTGCACAATTTTGGGCTTCCCTGCCCAGTTGATTTACTTCTTTCTGATTCTTATTGTAGCCAGTAAACAGCACACCACTTTCAGTTTTCTAATCACTATCAGCCATGTTAACTTATTCCATGTTCTCTCAGCTATGGGGACAATTTTTGAGCAGGTGTCTGCAAGAACCACAAGCTGTACATGTTATTGGATTGCCCTCCAGACCTGTAGGATTGATAGACTTTTCCTTCGGACTTGGACCCTAGGCACCACTACGCGTAAAGCCACCACCACGTCTGTTACACCAGTTCCACCTCCTGTTTGATGGGGATCCACGGCGTACATATCCTGCAGCCAGTAAAGTGTCCTCATTCTGAGCTGAAAAGGCTGGCTCAAGTTTGACAGGAGTATTTGCACTCTTGGTGGTCTCACCTGCTCATAAAGAGTCTCTTTGTCATTATAATCCATCCCAGTCAAAACTAGAAGTTTCTCCGCCTTGGTTATATTGGCTGCTTTCAACAGTTTGAAGGCTAATATGGGTGATGGTAAAGTAATACCCTTTTTGACGAGTTTGTTATACTTCTGGTCGAAGTAGGCAATATATTCGTGAATGGACTGTTCATCAGTTCGTTTATAGTCTTCAAAATCATCAAACTTTGCAAAACAATCCTCAAGATGGTCTTCACGCAACTGTTTATCAAGATATGCCAGCAATGTCTCGAAGCTAGTTGCTTGCTTCAATGTTTCTATGTCGAGTTCATCAAATACCTTTACTCGAATACTGGATTCATCATTCTCCGGTAATGACAGAGCTATGGCAATGCCCGGTTTCATTTTATCCAAGTCCATGATATCACGCCAAGCTAAAAGTTCCTGCCTGTAATGTTCGTAACTTTTCACCGTAGAGTACTCGGGAGGTTTAATTTTCATCGCCATGATTTAAACGAAGTGAACAATTCCTTGAAAAACACGCCAATCGCAATATTGCACCAATTATTGCTCACACTGGTTTCCGCAGAAGACACCACGCCCTTCTGGAACACACACACTGAATTTTCGCTACAGTCACCACACAACAAGTCTTCAGTTTGTTTCCTGTTTACCAATAGTCCCTAAACAATAGGTCCTGTGTTGGTTAATCCGTACGCTCTGCTACCAATTGTTAAATTCACCACGCTGCTCCTCTAGAGTCACGTTGACACCATGTTTTATTTATGCACAAACTGCCCACTGCAAGGGAGCGGCTATTATATCATGATATGTTCCATATGCACATTAATAAACTATCAACAACTTATCTGCGTGTTTAATCACTAGCTCTCAGTTGGATTTTAGTTCTTTCAGCCCCAGTCTCTCTTCCCTGGACAGATTATCTGTTTTAGGAATATGTGGTCTGTGTTGGGCAAGTTCATGTTTAACTGTCCTGCAAAATGCTTCAAGGTTTGGGTCACCTAATTGTAATTCACTAGGTGTGAATGTACTTGGCATTTTGAAGGACTTGTGTTTGAATAAGGGAATGTTCTCTGGGGGTGGGGCAAAAGTTCAGGTCTTCGCTTAATACATAGTACACTCTTCTGAGCCTCAGAAGGAGTGTAACTTGATAAATTTACGACCAGACTTTGTGGGATGAGAATATCAGTGAGATTGTTGTTATTGGTAATTATCATAGGGTTGCCTATATGGTTCCCAGTATGAACATTAAAATCACTCTCTATGTTTGTATATGTAACATTAGAAAGGTTGACTGAACTTACCTGTGTAATGCAGGTAGGTCATTGTTGGCCTGTGTCTCTAATGAGGCAAGAACTACAATCAGTCTACAATCAAGACACCCTGCTACCCCTCTGACCCTGACGCCGTTTGATGTGGTTGCCAGCACCTTTGGGACTGCTCCACTCCTTTTTTTTTAATAGTCATTTCATCCAGTTTCAGGGTCTGAAAAACAGCACCACATACACTTTTCTAATATACAATCCATATTCATTAAGGTGAACTCCGCCCTTCTCATCTATCAAGGGCACCTCGCTATTCCAAAAACCCCTGTGTTTCCATATGAAGACCCCTGGGCAGTTTTTAAGTTCGGTTACCAGCTAGTGCCTTGTTTACCCAAACTGAACCACCCACACTGGGTCATCAAAAAAAATGTTGAAAAGAGAGAAACTTTTTGAATAATGCCAAGTGACAAAATTTTCACTGCACTGATGTGTCTACTGTTGTAGTGCCTCCAGAGCAATGAATGAACCCAGCTCTGTTTTAAGTAAAAAACAAGTGGAATATTGGTGCCAGAAACCCCATCAACCAATCAGGGGAGCCCTTGGGTCCGTCAAGAAAACAAAATAACCCCACAGTGCACCTGAGGAGAAATGGATTAAGTGCACTAACCTAACAAAAGTAAATGTGGAACACAAAGAAGACAAAAAACAGGGCACAATTACAAGTGTCGGAGGAACCTCCGGACAGCACAATGAAGAAATGCTGTAATATGAAGACCTATGCCCTCAAACTGCCAGACAGGAACCTTGAATCGTCCTGCCAGGCTATTAACCCCTTAGGAACCAGACAATCACACTCATTTAGTTTAGAATAAATGATGTTACGCTGTAGCTCAGTTCAGATAATGTTCACTGGGTATGTGTATGAGAAAAGAAAAGTAAATATGGTGATTTTGTGAGCATGTACTGAAGAGGAAAATGTGCTTACATTAGACTAATATTAAGAATAACTTCTACTACAGTCTGAAGACCTAATGGGACCCCTGAATTTAATTTTAAAGATAACACCAGATCTTTACATTTAAATGCATAATGATTCATATCATTATTTGAAAAATTGTGTGAGTTGGTAAGGCAAAGAGAAATCATATAGGCCAAGTGCATTTAAATATAAAGATAATGGTGATATCTGTAAAATTAAATTCAGGGGTCCCATTAGGTCTTCAGACAGACTGCACTACTACAGTATTGGGGACAGGTTGCCAGCATGTGCACCCATGCTGAGAATCAAACTTCAGAGCTGCAACACAATGTTGTCTGACAGGAGCACAGTGTTGTCTGAAAGAAAGGCAATCATGTCCAGAAGGAACACAGTAGTGTCTGGAAGAAACATTGTTGTCCAGAGGAAGCACACACTCACTTCAAAAGTTCATTGTGTTGTCTGGTTGATACACCCATTTTAAAGAAAGTTACATACGTTTCTAGATGCACAGGTTACAGTGTCACAACAGAGTCCTGGAGCTCCACAGGTGACTGTCTGGTTCTGACTGAGCTACAGAGGGTCTGTGCGGCAGTTGGTGGACTGGCTGGATTGGTGGTGTTGTTGTTTGGTCTTGGAAGTGGTGGTTACACAATTCTGGGACTTGCCTGGCTCTCCCGTCTTATTGCTTGGGTTCAGTTGGGTATGTGGTTTGGGCCATCCGTGTTTCCGTTGGAGTGTCACATGGTAGTCTGTGAAACACACATATATTTCTTGTGACAGTGAAGCCATCTGCTGTCTGTGCTGTAATCATGGCTCCTTTATGGGCTGTCGTGAGTGGTGGTAACTGGTTGTGGGCTGTATATGTATGCATGGTGTGGCAAGTTTGTTAGTTTTTACCTGCTTCACCAGCACTTTGTCACCCCTCTCTGTGGGTGCTCTGACATAAGTACATGTACTATCTTTGTAGACTTTCTAAATGCATGTCTTAATAAAAGTAGGTCAGCAGAACCTCCACTCACCTCCCTCTCAACATTGTCACCTTCAATTAAAACTGAGTTGAAGATTGAGTCAATACTTTTCCTTGGCATGGGCTGGGTACTTAATGCCTTTACCATATCAAGGAAAGCTGTTGACCTTGGGCATGTTATCATAATACTTCTGACAATTCTCATTCAAACTGGTTTCTTTACTGTTGAAATTTGTCAAAACCTTTGAAGCAGAGGGCATTTGACCATCAGCTGGATTGGGGCAGTTAAAGGAGGAGAGGGTCAACAAAGTCATTTTAAATTGATTTTTATGTGGCTGTTTTTTCCAGGACCTGTGCATACATTGGGTTGTATGTTGGTTCCATGTGCTGATTGCTGCACTTGGCCTGCCCAGTTGTCAGACTGTTGTGCTTTGGATCCCCATTTGCTGCTCTTTACATCAAGACCTTGGTCCCAGTGCATATGACAGCAAGAATATGTCTACATGTATATGCAAGTCTGCGCAAATAAAAATGTTGTGGTAACCATAAATGGGTTATGCTGAAAAAAATACATAGCGACCATTTCCCTTTACACCCCTCCCCCTTTTTTTTTTTTAACCTCAGTTGAGGCTATAGTATGGTCTTGTTGTCTCTCGTCCACAATTTACGTTTTCAACTTTTCCCAAAACTGTCAGCCAGATTCATTTGAAACTTGGTGGAGATGTATCTTGGGTGACTTTCTACCAAATTTGTACAAATGGTCACGGTCCAATGATTTTTGGACTTTTAATGACATCTTTATTCATTTTTTGTAAAAATCTCCAAAACTGCTAAGCCAATTGCTTTGAAATTCAAAAGGGACACTTCTGGTTACCTTTAAACCTTAATTTACTCCACAGGTGGTGCTGTAATTTTTTCCTGTTTTATTACAAATTTTTGTGTATTATATTTTTGACTTCTTTGCCTGAACTGTCACTGAGATTGTCCTGAAACATAGTGGATATTTAACTCGTGGGAGGGGTAAACAAAGTTTTCACCAACCAGTGATACTATGGGTTCCTGATTTTTAACAAATTTGTCAATCCGGGTACTTGTAGGTTATTGCATGCATTCCTATTGATTACTACATGTATATGTAAGTCAATGGGGATTGCAGTAGAAATTCACATTTTCAACTTCTCCATAACTATAAATTAGATTCAATTTAAACTGGATGGAAATTACCTTGGATAGGTCTCTACCAAGTTTCTTCCAGTGGTCATGCTCCAGTTATATTTGGATTTTTTAGAAATTTTTTCTGCAATATTTTTTTTTGACAAAATCTTTAAAAAAATCTCCATCTCTGAACCTGCTTAGCCAATTGCTTTAAAAATTCTATAGGGACACTTCCGGGGACCCCCATATCTTAATTTGTTCAACAGGTGGCACCACACCTTTTTCTATTTTATCTTTTTTTTTTTACAGAATTTTGGGTGTTTCCCTATTTTTTACTTTTCTCCAAAATGGTCACTCAGATTGTTCTGAAACATGATGGAAGTGTAAATTGTGAGACAGGTACACAAACTTGTTCACCAGGTTCTGATACTCTGGATCCCTAATTTTTAATGAACTTTTAGCTTTGCTGACCAAAGGTCACAGAGCTTATGCGACCGCTCATGTCTGTCCGTCTGGAAACTTTTGCTCCGCGTGATACCATCCACAGTTTTCAAATAAGCCCAATATAACTTTCAGAACTTCTAAAGTATATGGAACTCTAGGCTCCTTTACATATTGGTATCACCACCTTCAATATTATGTAATATGGGGGGGGAGGTAAAATGTTAAAATCTTGTGAGCACCCTAGCATCTTTAAGTTTTGGCAGATCGTCACCAAATTTGGCGAGACTGTGGGGGAGGTCAAAGCTTAAGTTGCTAATGATACTTGTGGCACCCCCTATAATTTGGTGGAAATTATGAGCCAAAATGTGTTTAAAAATGTAAAATTCCATATTTGGAATAGTAATTGGATTAGAATTGCCAAATTTATAGGATATGTAGACCATGGCCAAAGGTAGAATGTTATATAATATCAGTGACCTTGACCTATTTTCGTGAGGTCCCCATATCTGTAAAGTTGAAACAGGTGATTTTGTAATGGCAGGGTATAGCTTGGATATCAATGGCAAAGAGAATTGAGACTCCAGATCAAAATTGCACTTGATTACATTTGTACATAAAACTGTACTTGGTGACCTACTTTCTGGGTCACCGTGACCCAGCAATTATGCAGTTTGGAACTTGTCCAAATTTATTCCTTTTTTCTTCAATAAGCTGAAAATTTATTACCTGATATAGACAGACCATGTATGGAAAGCCGGATTCCGTATGAATATTTTGAATCACCAATTTCTTAATCCGAGTTAAAGGTCAAATGGCCAGTTTGAATATAGTGGTCATCCTGTGAATGTTCTGCACTCCACATTTTTTTTTAATTAGGCCCGTATAACATTTAGACGTTATAAAGTATATATAAATCTTTGTCAACATCAATGTGGGTGGTGCCACCTATGATATTATGTTATATACAGGTCAAAATGTCAAAAATCTTGTGACCAGGACACCGTCCACAGTTCTAAAGTTTACCCAATATAACTTTAAGGACTAGTAGGTCGTCTAAAAATCGAGGTCCCTTTCAATATTGTGAGAAAACCAGGCAAGTGCCTGACGGCTTGGGAATCTGTTGCTGAAAAAACTAGAGTTTTCAGCACTTTTTTTTGTTGAATTGGCAAGACACGTTTCGCCCTATTAGGGACTCATCAGTTGCCTGGATATCGGTAGCTGTGGACGCAATGGTGTGCCGTCATGGTATGCTGTTACGTCAGGGGCTTCACATGTACATTGTTTACGTGGATGGTGGACGGTCGCCCTCTCAGGGGACCATTCCCTTATCTTGGGTGCTAGTGACTAGGTCAATGAACCAAGGATAAAAGATCTGAAAGATGCAAGCGCCGGGAAAAGAGGAGGCTTTTGCCTTGTAATCTAGGAGTGAGTTGACTCATGAGATTCAGTATTTGTGCATTAAGCATGTAAAATATAATATTTTCACATGCATACTAGTATGTGAGTGACGTTCATGAATAAGCATGATGACATGGTGGCTACTGTTACTGACAGAAATTGATTACATCTGTTATCTCTAATATATGTCTGAGGGAAAATGGGCAACAGAAACTTAAAAATTTAGCACAAGACTAGGCAAGGTTGCCTTTTTTCCCATGACATTGAGACCAAAGGGTTCCATGGTGCACAGATGGTGGATCCAAAAATACTCTCGTTGTAATCAGAGAATTTCTGTCTTCTTCAGTTCCGGGGGGTTGGGGATATGTTCCAGGATCTGGACCTTAAGGGAGAGGCACTGCTAGTCTGGTTTGGCAATATGTCTGCCAAGTGGTTGGTTGATATCCCCTTTATTTATGTAATAAAAATGTTCCCTGAGTCTATTCATGAGTGGGCGATAAGTTTGGCCCACATATTGTTGGTGACAAATTGTACAAGTGATAAGATAGACCAGGTTGTTGTGTTTGCAGGAACCACTACTGGGCATGGTGTTGCATCGTCCAGTTTTGGTGCTTTTCACCATGCCTGTGGTGTCCAACTTATTGCAGTATCTGCAATCTTCCTTTGCACAGGGGTTTGAGTCACTTTTTCTTGCAATGGCTGGGTGGAGGATGTTGCTTTTTGGGGGATACCTAGTTCTGGAGTATACTAGCATATCTTTCAGATTTCCAGCTCTTCTGAATCCCATTATAATTTGCTTATTTGCAAGGATTGGGCGGTACTTAGAAGCTTGTATGACATTCCAGTTTTTTTCAATGATCTCTTTTAGTGGAGGTAGGGCGGGATTGTATCTAGTGATGAGAAATAGGTTTTCTTCACTAGGGGTAGGGGCCTCTGTATTTGCTCTTGATTGAAGTAGAGATTGTCTATTCAGAGCCCTAACCGCTGTTAGGGCTTGATCCAGTATCTTTGATGGGTAGCCCCTCAGAGAATAATAGAACAAGATTTGTTGAGCATGGTTTTCGAAGTCATTTGCCAAAGTGCAAATTCTTCACCCTTAGAAGTTGGCTACAAGGGCCTGCTGTTTTACAGTGTTTGGGATGGGCCGACCGATAGTGTAGGTAGGTATGTGTGTCGGTTGGTTTGGTGTACAATGTGGTGTACAGCTTGCGTGTTTCATCGAAACATACAGTGTCTGGGAAGCTGGCCTCCTTATCACTGTAAGTAACAGAGAATTTGATTGTGTTGTGAATTGAGGAACTTGACAAATTCCTCAAGCTTTTGGCATCCATGTGGCCAAATGCAGAATATATCCTCAATAAATCTCAACCAGAGGGATGGTTTCTCTGTGGATTTAGAGAGGAGACTTTTTTTCTAGGTCCGCCATGAAAAGATTGGCATATGAGGGGGCTACCTTAGTCCCCATTGCTGTGCCACCGATCTGGAGATAATGTTCTCCATTGAACTCAAAGTTATTGCACATGAGCACCAATCTGAGGAGAGATATAATTTCTCTCACAGTTGGTCTTGTGTTCTCAGGATGGTGGTGCAATAGGGCTTTGGCTGTGGTTCTGAGGCCCCCTGTGATTGGTATGTTGGTGTAAAGGGAGTTTACATCCAAAGTGACAACCAGTGTGCCCTCTGCTTGTGCGGGTAATGATTCTATTTTATCAATAAAATCATTTGTGTCCTTAATATAACTGGGAACTTGTTTGACTATGGGTCTCATAAAAAAAAAAAGAAAAACCTTTCAGTATTGGTCGCCTTACCTACAATCTGATGCGCTATGGGGGTTGAAATGTGAAAATTACCATTTGGTGGACAAATTAAACTCTAAAATCACATAAGCTTTATATGTTCAGAAGCCACTTGAAGACTTGCAACTTTGAAATGAAGATGTAGGTGCAACATAGCCTTGGTGCCGGCAGAGCATTAGGCCCATGGACCTCTTGGTTTTGTTTAGTGTGTGTGTGTGTGTTTTTGGGTTTTTTTTTTTGCATGGGTAATGAAATATGTAACTTCGGCGCAAATGAAACTGTAAGTTATGCAATTTATGCAGGCCTGATATGACAATCTTTTAAGTTTTCAAAGTTTTATGTTCATTCATTTCCCATATTATACTTCTTTGTTGTTTAAATTGTGCAGTTTGTTTGTACAACTCTGCAGGCATCATTCTTTTCCTTCCCGTCTATTCTCTTCCCATTGTTTTCTTTTTCTCTTTTTGATATAATGGTTCATGAAAACCTACATGTAGGTCAAGTTGGCTATTGGTGGTGCCACCTACAGTATTATCCAATATTTGGACCAAGATGTCAACATTTTGCAAATGCTATTTTTCGAAGAAGAGTCTTTAATGAATCATCACAAAACTTGGCAGGAATGCTAATCAGGCTAAAAGATGAAAACACCTTGAAATTTGCTGTCACCACATGCAGTAGTACGAAAGATATGGACCAAATATGTGTGAGGCCAATGGTCAAATTTTGTAATATGTTGTGTGACCCTGACCTATTTTTCAAGGTCATTAACCACATAAGAAAAGGATACTGAATTCAATACGGTGATAGAGAACAAGGGGAATGATACCAGATGTACCACAAATGTATATTTGATCTAGCATCATGTGGATGATCTTGACTAATTTCTCAGGGTCATGGAGAGAATGCACTTCAGGAAATGAATTTTTTGTGAAGGTCATCAGATTATATGCAAGCAGAGCACTAGGCCATGGGCCTCTTGTTCTTTGTATGCACCATTTTGTGTGTGTGAGCATGTGATAACCTCTACACAAAATGTGTGATCTGCACATATCTACAAAACTAGGCATATTGGACTATCATTGTGACACCCAAAATGATTCATGCAGATTTGATGAGAAAATAGTTAGGCAAATGGGAATGAGGGTATGGTTTATCCAGTGATTTCACTAAGATAATGCTCAGATTAATCCTTATCGTGTCAAAAGACACCCCTTTGTTTCCTAGCATTCACTTATTTTGAAATTTTCCAGTGACGTGCTTGGCAAGAGATCGCTCTATATATAAAATGTTTCTGTACAGTGTTGTCAAGTCAGGTAAAGCATGGACAAGTTGAATTGGAAATTGTCTAACAGTTACGGAATGGCAATAGGAAATTGATTTAATGGTAGACTTTAAACACCTATGTTTGTTGACTGTATATTTCTCGGTATACAATTACTGTTATTCAGTTTTTAAATACAACAGCACGAAAGGTCAGAAATTCAAACCGAATGTTTCTGTGAAGTGGCACCACCTTTTTATTCAAAGAAGTCTTGTGACAAATTTTCTTGAAATGTGCTGAATTGTGTTTGCTGTGCTTGCTAACACAGTAACCAAGTGACATGCCCTTGGTTTCTAGGTGCTGAGGTGAAGCGGGACATAAAACAGCTGCTGGCATTTCTAAGCAAACAGGTGAGACCAAACGTCTTGTCCTTCAAAGTGACAATCTCTTTCGCATAAAAAGACGTCTTATCGTCTCACTGGAATACATGCTGACCTACTATTACTGTGAATTCCATTAAAATAGGTTTGGTTGTGTGACTATGTGGTTGTCATAACATTGTTAAAATGACACTGAAATAATATCAGTGACTTCCAGGAAAGGTACTGCCAAAGACTGTGATTTCCAATATACTCTGAATTGTAAATAAATGTAACTAGGAGGTGTTTATCGGTTTGTTTGGTATGTGTCACATCTGAATGTCAAGTCTGTCATATGCTTGCATTTCTGTAGTTCAACTGAGTGGTGTACAGTAGAACTCCCTATTAAGACCTCTGTTTAAAGACACCACTCCCGTATTACAACCACATTTCAACAGTCTGGTACTATTTATCCTATTTGTACTCTGTATCTAAAGAGCTAGGCCACTGCACCACCTTGGCATGCTATAGCTGAACCATTACAACTGTACACTAGCGTCCAACAGGTTATGTTTGCATAGGCCACCCAATCATAGGCCACCCAATCATAGGCCACCCAATCATAGGCCACCCAATCATAGGCCACCCAATCATGGTTCGGTATATTTTACACTTTACTCCCTGCTTGGTCAATATTCCCAAGCTGTACCAGCAATGACTAGCCAATGAGTAGCTAGGCCAAGGCAAACTTTCGGGGGGGGGGGGGGGGGGGGGGGGTGTTAAAGGGGGCCTCGATTACATGGTGCAAGTAATAAATTTGCCCCGGTTCAAGGTACGGAAAATAAAAAAAATGCCCAAATAATGGTTGGCACAAAGTACGGGAATTACAAGGAATTCCAGTTTGTAAGTACAGCAAATGAAAATGCCTGGTACTTCAGTACAGCAAACCTCTGCCTCTCCCCTCCCCCCCCCCCCACCCCCATTACTAGGTGGTGCAGTACCCTCTTTAAGACTACTGCTCTATTAACACCCATTTTCTGCAGGTCAGTGGACAGTCTTAATGCAGAGATTTTTCCATATATGATACTACAAGTATATCTCATTTCCTTTTGCAATGTCCTTTCCATAAAGATATCAGAGAATTGTATTTTACCAGTAATCGAAGGCTTGGTCAGAAATTTCATGATCTGAGATTATACATGTGTATTGAACTTAAAATTACAGGTACTTTGTGAATGTAAACTGTGAACTTTTGTCCAGAAACACCCCCCCCAAAAAAAAAATAAATAAATAAAATAAATAAATAAACAACGTAGTTTGATTAGAAATGTGTAAAAGATGTGAAAAATTTTGTACTTATAATGTAATGTGTATTGCTTAATGTTCTCTTCTAATTAACTGAGGCAAAATTTTACACAACCAATAAATATGTTTATGTAGTACTCATCTCTGACATACAGTGTACCTTTCAGATATCAGTACCTGGCTTATATTGTAGAGCCTCTTTCCCGCAGCGCTCAGCAAAAGAGTGTATTTCTATACTGATTTAAGTCATCTCTTTATACATGTATATATACATGTGTATATATAATAGTTCCACTTGTTGACAGGCCTTTATTATGATCATATAATTGACTTGCTTGGTTTATGATACATGTACAACAAATGTTTGTCAGATGTGATAAATTCTGCTACATAAGTGAATTTGTGGAGTAATAATATTTTGTCTGTGCAGATCCATGCACACATGGGTGTGTACATGCAGTTGATTGTGGTTTCAGATTGACACATGTCCAGTTTACATACATCATGTTTGTGACCACACCAAGGCAGGTCAGTTTGTGGTGCCCCCGCAGCCAGGCATTGTGGCTTTTACACAAAGACACCATCTCCTGGACTTGAAACACAAGGTACATTTTAGTGATGGGATGCTAGACAGTAGTCCATTATACGGCCATGGTGGCCAGGTGGCAGCACTGGAAGTCGTGCAGGTGGAATAAAACCAATAGGCCAAGGCTTTATCTCGACTAGGACATGTGTGGATCAGTGAAGGCCTTACAACATATTATTACCAAGTGCTGTATTTGTACAGTTTGTTGTGCAATGTTAAAAGAAATAATAAAGTAACTGAATAAATACAAAAACTAGGAAAATGAAAATGGAAAAATAAATCCTAGTTCAGTTCAGTTGTCACTTTGATACATTTACTTCTGCTCTATAAATCTGTAAAATTAAGTGTCTGCATATCTAAAATTTTTATAGCGTACATTCACTGAGTTCATACCTCCAAGGTTTACTTCTTGCACCATGATCTAGTGGTCCTAAGTGAGAGTTTCTCCCACCTGAACCACCCAAAAGTGATTGAATTTAAAATTTGTGTGTTTCAGTGATTTTGCCTGAATTTCTTGTGAATGGAAAACATTTAGATTTAGAATTATGGAGGATAATTACCAGGATTAGCCCATGTGAAAAGATGACAGCCCTTGGATATTGCCCAGTCAAAATTTCCAGGCCTGGCAAAATGGTGCTTGTACACCTGTCCAAGTGACCACTAAGAATGGAGAAGTTTCCATTGTTATGAATAGAAAAGGTTTTACAAAATTTTGTTTGGTCCTGCAGATGTCTGTGGGTCCAAACTGTCTGGTGCCCAAGCCAAAATGATTTCACACAGCTGACTGTATGATAGACAGCCCAGCACTGTACTCCTGCAGATATCCTCAGCACATACACTGGGCAATATGTACCCAACCAGGAACAAGAAAATCTGCTGAGTCATTATATGTTTGAATCTCTTCCTGCTCAAATTGCCCTAAAGGGCCCAGATGTAAATTGTTGTCTGCCTCAATCTTTTTATATACGATTCTCATCAACATAAAACATTTTTTGCTGAGAATTGAAGATGACACCTGTAATGATAGCATGCTCCAGGTCAACAGCTTTCCTTGGTGTGGGTTGGGTGCATAGCCCACACCAAAGAAAGCTATTGACTCAATCTTATGTTAACCAGGAAGTAGTTAAACGATCTGAAATTTTCACATCATAATTTGGATTTTACTCACACTTTGTCTGAAAGAAACTTAGTTTAGTAAAAAAGACACCATGCTTCTTGGATGTTTCAACCTTAAATACCTCATAAGATGAAAAATACCTACTCTGCATGCATATTTTTGAATAGATACATATTTATAGTTTTATTATTTTGAAACAGGGAACTTTCTTGAATAACTTTGTGTAAACCTTCTTTTTTGTGAATGGCGAAGAAGAGTTGCATGTTGGGATATCATTTGGAGATTGTCATTCATTTACCAGTTTATGGTGTGACATTTTTGTTTGTTTTTTGTTTTCCATATACCAGGCCAGTGTGTACCTGTATCAGTCTGTGGCCCACAAGGACATGGCTGTCAGTGCCGGCATACAGCATATCAAGGTAAACACATCTCAAACTACTATACGCTACCACAGGGGGTGTTCAGCAGGGCAACTTGAGCTCCTTTACTTTCACCTATATAGAGTCCACTTTAATCTGGAAATCTTACTGTGGGATAATAGGAGGTGCTCATATGGACTGGGATCCTGTGCTGCCCCCTATCCCACAGTAAGGAACTTGACACAAAGGAGGGCAGATTCCTGCATTAAGCAGGGTCAAATTACTTAGTTTATATGATAAAAGTAACAGAGAGAGCAAAAAGTTTACGAAAGTCATTTACTAAGTTAAATAACCTACCAGATACCAAACATATTTAGAAAATTTCATTTCTTGGGTAGGGAAAGTGTTATTTCAGGATGTGAAGTGACACAACTGGTAGAAGGACCATCATCATAACCCAGGCATAGTTCCATAGGGACCAGAGTGGGTCTGCAGTTTTTACAATGGAATAATTAATACCCCCTGTTGACTCTGCAAAAGCAGTCAGATATCAGAGGTTCACTGCGTTGCTGGCTGCTGGGAAACCTAATTGGGCATGTTGGGATAATATCTTAAGTATGGATATGGCAATGCTACAAGTTGTAGTAGCCAATATATGGGAACCACTTGTACCAGTTCTCACCTATGGTTCCTGTAGATTTTATTTACAGGACCTTGTAAATGTTACGTTCACCCTTGAGTGCCAGCCATGAATTAGTTATACCTAGGATGATTTTACTCTCAGATTACTCATACCAAGGCCTCTCATTCAAAGTACCAGCATGCCTTGTGTAAATTTGGAATTTCGAGATAAATGGTCTCGATCTACAGATTTCCTTGGCACACTTTGGAAACAGAATACCAAAAGTGTGGTGAGGAAAACTGTTGATTCAGTCTTGAAGTACGACAGCAAGTAGAGGGTTAACCCTTTCCCCCTTAAACCAGCCAAAACCGGCTGGTGGTCAAATGTCGTCTGCTTCAGTGTTTTCAACTAATTTCAACAGTTATGAAAAACAATTTGACTGAGAAATGTACGTGACAGTTATTAAGATCACATGCCAAGAAAAGCTGTTGACTCAGTCTTAATTCAAGGGGGAAAGGGTTAATACCTCTCCCACTGCCAACAAGAATATGTCTTACGCTGAAAGTGGTCGTTAAATGCATGCGATTTGAACAAATAAAAACCAGGATCCTTAAAGAGCAGTTTAACCCTTTCCCCCTTGAATTAAAACTGAGTCCACAGCTTTCCTTGGCAGGGGTTGGGCAATAGGTGCCCAATCCATACCAAGGCAAGCTGTTGACCTGGAACATGTGATCTTGATAGGTTTCATCTAAAATTCTTTGTCAAATTGTTACCCTTTGGCCTTGTGGGCCCCAAGGGTATTGTTGTCCCCTGCACCATCCATCTGTCTGTCCATCTGGTGTTATCGATATAACTTATTAAGTTTTTGAGTTGGAACTTCCAAATTGTTTGTACCCTGCTTTAAGATCTATTTTGTGTGTAAGCATGGTTGACCTTGACCCACTTTTCAAGGTTATGCTGTGGTCACATATGTAAAGCGATGTTATCGCTCTAACTGAAATGTTTTTATAATCACAAGATGCAGCCAAATTCTGCAAAATAATGCCCTGTGACCTTGGAAAATAGGTCAAGGTCAAACATGTTTGAAAGTTAGGGTTCACAATGGTGCTTATCTGTGTGCAATTTGAAAGTCTGATCTCAAAAAAAAAAAAAAAAACGTCTTAGATACAGCAGTACTACATGTGCCATTGTGCACTCTTGACCTTAAAAAGTAGATTAAATACAGAGGTATGACCTTGACTTTTAAGGGAAACTATGCAACCCGGCATAATGACTTTAACCTTGAGTGTCCTTTTATGGCCATATGAAACCGTGTTGGTGGAAGATACTAAGTGCTTCGCACAATATTTTGTTTTTCATTACTGTTGAAATTACATGTAATTGAACACACAGAAGCAGACAACATTTGACCAGTCGCTGGTTTTGGCCAGTTTAAGGCGGAAGCTTGATCCCTGATGACACTTGGTCTTTACAGCAGGTACCCCAGTATACCATAACAGCCAACTCATGTTGACCATGGCCTGTCTCTGTGGGCCTGTGCACTGACATGTGCTGTCTGCTCCCTGTGGGTCAAAGTGACCTTCAAGCTGCAAGTGCATTCCGAGATTTGTTATAAAGTTGCAAACCTGGGTTCATTGGAAATAAATTACAACTGAAGCTCGTCTGCCTGTATATACAGGTACATTATATCAAATGTCACTGGGCCACGCCTGTGACAAGGCATGTATAGCTGATACATAAAGTAAAACTTCATGCCTGTGTGTGCCTCATGATCACATAACTCCCCTTAGGGACGGTTCATTGTTTTCGCAAGCGTACTTATATGCAGACTCAGACTCAGACTCAGACACAATTTTATTCAACCAATATACAATTTCATATGTGAACATTTCAGAGGGTACAGTTAGTGGTCAGGGAGACTCTCACTAAGGCAAAACATTGCCGCTATCGTGAGAGCCACCCTATAAGGAATTTTGTTGCCAGACTACAATTACATGTTTAGGTAAACAAAAGCAATAATTGGTTGGGAGTTGCATTTTGAGGCGGAGTGCAGAACAATTAAAGTAGGGGGTAGTTGATCATTGATTTACAAGGTGACTAGAATTGGCTCTCATACAAATGTAACAATTTGGTATGGTACATCTATCTTTATACTTATCAAGCATTTTTGTTTTGGCATAATTATAGCCATACCCTTTAGACTATGGGAATATATTTTTTCTTTAATACAAGCATCAATTTTATTTATTGTGTTGGCCATGTGAAATCTTAGAAAATTTTTGGCAAATGTATGGTTATGTCTCAAGATGTACAGGTTTTGAGATCTTCTGGTAGTGAATGTTTGCCTAGCTGTGTTTTGTTGTAAAGGAAATTGTAGCAAATTGCCAGGAAGTTTATTATTTATATAGTCATGATAAAATTTCAGTTTAGAGATAGTGAATATGTCTTTAACCTTAAGTAGTTTCAGACTTTTGTACAATGGGTCAGTGTGTGCATTATATTGGCTGCATGTTAGGACCCGCAAAATTTTTTTCTGTATTGTCTTGATTTTGTCCAATTTAAAGCCCCATGCTAAAATGCCATAGTTTACATGTGATAGAAATATAGAGTGATATATTTTCAATTTGGCACTCATGGGAAGTATATATTTTTCAGTTTGTTTAGGACACCTAGACTTTTAGACAGTTTAATTGCCAGTTTGTCAATATGAGCATTCCAGTTTAATTGTTTGTCTATATATATAGTTATTCCAAGGAAGTTAAATGAATTAACGTGTTGAACTGGGATTGAATTTATGGTAATGTTTGGTATCCTAAATATTTTGTTTGGCTGATGAAAGATCATGAAATTAGTTTTCTTAACATTTGGTGATAACTTATCAGAGTTCAACCATTCTGTTATTTTCTTTAGTTCTAAGTTTATTAACATATCTGGATTGGCAGTAGTATTGTCAGTAATGAAAGAATTTAGGGTGGTAGTTAGTGTAGAGTCATCTGCGTGCATGTTAACTTTAAAAATTTCACTAGCTTCAGACAAATCATTTATATATAATAAAGAGAAGTGGGCCTAAAATTGAGCCTTGTGGGACGCCAGTTTTAATTGATAGCAGTTCTGATTTTATGTTATCTATTTCAACATATTGGAAACGATCTGTCAGATAGCTTTGGAAAAGTTGAGCTTGTGTGTTTTTTATCCCAAAATAATTTAGTTTGTCTAAAAGTATTTTATGATCCAAGGTATCAAAAGCCTTTGGTAGATCAAGGAAAAAGCAGATAGGAAGTTTACCATTGTCCATTTCGGTAATGAATTTATCAACAAGTTCAATGGTTGCATATTCTGTTGAATGACCTGATCGAAAGCCATATTGACTATTGTAGAAAAGTTTGTGTTCTTGGAAGTATTCATACAGTTGATTGTAAACAGCTTTTTCAAAGACTTTGGATAAGGCTGGTAGAAGGGAGATAGGGCGATAATTTGTAAAAAGTGTTGCATCATCTTTTTTGTGTATAGGGATGACCTTAGCAATTTGAAGTTTGTCTGGGAAGATGCCACTGTTTAACATTTGGTTTATCAGAATAGTTAGAGGCTTAGTGACAGTGTTTTTGATGAACTTTAAAGTTTTTGTGGGCATACCATCGTGGCCACAGCTAGTTTTAAGTCGTAGGTTATTTATTATTTTTTCAACAATTTCTTCATTGATCTGTCTAAATTGAAAGTTATGATTGTGAGTTCTGTGGAGATACTTTTTGTAGTTATTGCCAGTAGGTTCCTTAATTTGTTTTGCTAGGTCTGGACCAATGTTAGTGAAAAAGGTATTGAAACTGTTTACAATTTCAAGTTTATCCCTAATATGTTGTCCTTCATGGATGAAGTATTCGGGGAATTCTATTTTCATGTTGGTTTTGGAAAGCAATTCATTTATTGTCATCCATGTTTTCCTAATATCTTTTTCATATGTTTGCAGGAGGTTGCAGGGGGTGGGTATGTGGTGAAAAAATAGTTTTAAAAAATAAATTAAAAAAAAAAAAAAGAGTTTACGAACACATTTTATTTGACAATGACATGGAGTTTTAGGACTTTCAATATTGCACATGTTTAAGGTTCTCAGTGAGACCATGGACGTGTTAATGAGATACATGTAAGTCCGTGGTGAGACTGAATTTGGGACATTGACCAAATTTATGAGCAAGACTAGGCAAGTATTCAATGAATTGCAAACGCAGGTTCCACCGGTTTCGATACTGTGTGTATCTCGTCAGGAACCAAAAAAGAACTGTTGATACCCAAGTGTCGTGCTGTAATAGTTATGTTACATGTGGGTTTGTGTTTACGTTTCAGCAGCACTATTACGTAATACAATAGCATGTTTGTCATAATATGAATCTGGTGTCCATTGGCTGTAATGGGTCCAGAATGGGAATCCCCTGGCTGGGGATCTCACTCTGATTTTGACCTGGTTAGGTGCGAAATATTTATGTTGGGTTGACCGGAAGGGACACCCTAGGGTTAGGTGGCCCTTGCCCTTTGTCGGAGCCCAGGAAAGTGTAGATGCACCAAATTTAGGTTCAAGGGCCACTTTAGTCCTGGTACAGTGTACATGGGGTCATCTGAACATGAGACTCTCACAGTCCTGCTTTGTTGTATTTAACACCTGCCCATCCGGGTCCTTTTGACTGCGGGGACCACATATAAAACAGACCCCTTCCTCATGCATGGCAGCAAGCAAATTTCTTTTTTATATGGGTTTGGAGGTCACAAAAGTTATTTGAGACAATAATAACATACAAACAGGCAATAAAAATATGTTCCAAAAATATAACATCAGACTCATTATGTCTCCCAGTGGAAGCCGGGGGACATATTGGTTTAGTGCCCGTTTCTTCCGCTTCTTCTTCTTCTTCTTCTTGTTCAGGTTCTTCAACACTTGGTTTCCGTGCGATAAGTCTTGAAGGACTTGACGGAATTTGATGAAACTTGGTAGGATTATGTATCTAGGCAAGACCTAGGTTGGGATTGTATTTGGGTGACCTTGACCTAATTTTCAAGGTCACAGGGTCATTTATGTGAAATTGGTTTCCGTTCGATAAGTCATGAAGAACTTGATGGAATTTGATGAAACTTGGTAGGATTATGTATCTTGGCAAGACCTAGGTTGGGATTGTATTTGGATGACCTTGAGGGAATTCTCAAGGTCACAGGGTCACTTATGTGAAATTGGTTTCTCTGCAATAAGTCTTGAAGAACTTGATGGAATTTGATGAAACTTGGTAGGATTATGTATCTAGGCAAGACCTAGGATGGGATTGTATTTGGATGACCGTGAGCAAATTCTCAAGGTCACAGGATCACTTATGTGAAATTGGTTTCCGTTCGGTAAGTCATGAAGAACTTTATGGAATTTGATGAAACTTGGTAGGATTATGTATCTTGGCAAGACCAAGGTTGGGATTGTATTTGGGTGACCTTGACCTCATTTTCAAGGTCACAGGGTTATTTATGTGAAATTGGTTTCTCTGCAATAAGTCTTGAAGAACTTGATGAAAATTGCTAGAGTAATGTATCTAGGTAAGAGCTAAAATAGGATTGTAATTTTCAAGCAAACTTGGTCATTTGTAATTTGTTATCACCTGTAGCTTATTCAAAGAGGTAAGTGTTCCACCGGGAGACATTTGATTTTCTGTTGGAAAATCAGTCTGTTCTAGTTTTGTATATTTTACTGCACTTTAGTTGGAAAATATTATAATTATTACATAATTTTAGGGAATTTCATGTGAGTTAAGTAGAACAACACAGTGGTCTTAATATAAAGATAGTCAAGTTAAGTGAATGGGATAGTAGACAACACGTGGTGATTGAGCTCAAAATAAACTGTAAATAGCGAGAACATAAAGTATGACGTAAAGTATAAATGGGACTGGCCTGCCCTAACGTTTCAAGCCCAGAATGACCCTTCATGAGGGGCAGGGAGGCTGGTCCTTTTTTGATATTTAGTGGTCATTCTAGTACACGATACTTATTCATGTATTTGTATCATAAAGAAAAATATGGCTTCGATATTTAATAGACATGCATTTTACATAAAAATAATATAATAATCAGACACAGGCTGGAAACCTGCTGAAAAGGCCTAGACTTGAAAGTGTTTTTTTGTGGGCTGAAAGGTGCAGCAATTTTTCTTCATATTGTTCTTTTGTCATATTCTTTCAGGCATCTCGAGTATTCAGTCATCCCAGGCTGGTAAGTTGCTCCACAATGTGTATCTGAAAAAGCAGTTGATAAACACGTGATTTTAGTACATGTTTATCTTAAAGCTGTGCATTCTTACAACTTGGACATGTTTTTGCTGTTTATAAAAATGAACGTTGATCGCTTATGAGTAATAAAATTAACCCTTTCCTGGTCAGGATAATAATTGAGTCTATAGCTTTCCTCGGCAAGAGGTAGGTGCAATATACTGTACCTGCTCCCAAGAAAGCTGTTGACTTGGAGTGTGCTGTCACAATAGGTATTTTTTTTATGATTTTCAGCAAAAATGGTTTCCATTAACATGAAATAAAAATAATGACATCAAAGCATTCAACAATTTACATCTGGACTCCTTTGGGTAATATGATTAGGAAAGGGTTAAGTCAGTCAACATAATGGTAAACACCGGTCTCAAGATTTGATCACAAAGGCTAGCTCTGTTTTTGAGTGTGTGCTGTACGATCCTATTATTTTATGAGAGCTTGAAGAACATTTATACTGATGGACAAAAGTTAAGAAAGATAATGGATAAGTACATACAAAGGACAGAACTACAGTCAGAGCGGGTCCAAGTTAATATCTCACAATTTTAGGATATTATGCAGACTATGGGGGGGGGGGGGGGGGGGCTTTTACAAAATTATCTCATGTCAGGAGGGGAGCATGCCCCCCCCCCCCCCCACTGAGACATTTTTGTAAAAGTTAAAGTGGTGCATTCTGGTGGTTTAAAATTCCAAAAATCAGCTGTAAGTAAGGAACAAGGAAAATGCATGTAAAGTGCTGTTTTAACCACAGTCAGTCAGCAGTAAATACACAAAAACACTGTCACAACACAAGCAATTTATGCAAAACATCAGCTTTTTTTTAACAAAATATATATATAATTCAGGAGGGTTTTTTTTTAAGATTCGGGAGATCCGAACACTTTAAAGTTAAATTTCAGACGATCTCCTGAAAATTCGGGAAGTTTGGAACCTCTGCAGTTGTAAAGTTTGTCATTAGTACCACAAGAAGCGTGCTGTCACAATATTTTTTCACATCACTTTATGTCCAAATTGCTTTGTATTTGAAACCTGTTCAGGGTCCAAGCATGAACTCCAATACAGAAACTGAATGATTTAAAAGTCAAATCCACATGCTTAATGACAGCAGAGTACTGCAGGATGTGCTTATGGCAAAAAATTTAACTGTCTTCTTGAAGTCTCCAGTTATAGACCTGATGGGTATGATGACACATGCTTGTGAATGTGACCAGCAAAGACAGACATATAAAGTTTATAACCGACTGCAAAAGCTATGAAGAGAGAAGAGTCTTCAGGAACTTCAGTTCCAACAACAGAAACAAATGAAATGTGGTAATTTAATATGCATGTACTGTAAACAGCACAGCAGAGAGGAACTTATAATTACCTGGGTGTGTGATGATTATTTCTTCCATGGAATGTCTTGTTATTGTTTACGTACCGTTTAATGGTGATAGTATTCATGGAATTGAATTGAATTGAGGGATGCTAAGATTCTGCTACAACACCGACAATAAAGAAAACTTCTTTCTCGGTGGGAAAAGAGCAGGGCTTACAGCCAGCATCCTGCTAGGAGTAGCCAGTCTAATATCTGATTTATTAGCATATGACAGTCTATAGCTCAACCCTGGGTTTACCTTGAAACTGCAGGTGAAGATCAAGTCACCAGTATTTACGAGGGACATGATTGCATTTGTAATCAAACTGTCTCTTGCTCAAAGAATATACACAAGATTCATTTAGTTCAACAGTATATACCTACCTACCTACCTACATGTACCTACCTGCCTGCCTGTCTGTCTGTCTGTCTGTCTGTCTGTCTGTCTGTCTGTCTATCTATCTACATAGACATATGCTGTGGATTGCTATTGGCGCTTACAAGAGTTTCATAGCAGGAATATATACAGTGTAGCAGGGTATGGTGCATATGTACATGGATATAAAGCTGGACTCTGTAGCAGTTCATAATATTGCACGTCTCATCATATTGTTGGACCACACATGTGTACATCTGTAGAAAGTGAAAGAACAACCATCACAGTTTTTGGTATATCTTCGAGGATGTGTTCATAACACAATACCAGTGTGTAGGCATGTATAACTACGACTTTCTGCAAACCCATTGACCAGGGCCGCTTGGAACTTGGTGGGGATGTAACATTGGTCGGTCTATACCAAACATCATCACATGGTCATGCTATACTGATTTTTTGTATTTACATTAATTTTTCTTCATTCTTTTTGGGAAAATCTTAAAATCTTTTCCAAATTCACTGAGAAGTTCAATGTTCTGACACTGTCACTTTATTATCTGTCACTCTATTTTGTCTTACTCCACAACAAAGAACTTTAGACCCTTTATTTGAATTTATTCCAATATGAAAAAGATAAACTTCCTTATTGGATGTTTATCTTGAGAGTGCTACTCTGTATCTTCATTGAAACCTGTCTGGAAAGACCACCCCTAGAGAGTACCAAATTGTGGCCTCTGAAGAAAGGTCAGTGTCCTGTGACATCACCGTACAGTGCCTGATGCCTGGGGGGAGGGTGTGTGTGAAGTGAATGAAGAAATAGGAGGTCATTAGGATAAGTTAGATCATGTATTGGCCCTCTGAGAAAAAGGAATGTACATTATTCCATATATACTATACACAATAGTATTCAGAATATTTCAGCAGGGATCTTTGGGAGCGGCAAACCTGAAAATAGGGGATCTTTTGGGTGGTACCTACCCCCCCCCCCCCGCCCCGGGCGACACCAAGACCTGCCTGTCCTAAACCATGGGTCTCAGAACCCCAATGTCAGAGGGATTTACATTTGAATGTGGACACAGTTCCCACAAACACAGTGTAGATTCTGAGACACAGCCAATGTAACCTCACAAGGGCATCCTCAAACAGCTGGGGAATAAGTGTGTCAACATACAGGCTTCATTCAGTGAGTGCCTCTCAGTGTAAAAATGTATAACTAGCACGATCATGTGTGAATGCTATTTCACCTTGGCAAAATATAACAACTCAGCGCACTTGAAAAATTGCATTGTGCTATAAAGACAACTGGCTCGTTACTGTCATTATTTGCAGAATAAGGAGTAAAAAGCCAAGGAAGAATTGATGCGTTTGACAGTTGGCCTTGTACGACATTCAGGCAGGTAACAGAACATGTAGTTGTGCCTACAGAGATGTCCCTGTTATTGCAAAGGAGAACTTGAAAATACTTTTGTTTGTAATGCAATATTTTGTTTTGTTGGAATGGATGGGTCTACTTGTATTATATGTACAGACAGTGACCCTGTGAGCCCTGTTAATTTGCATGAGCATAGAGGTAATAGCGCTGTGGTTTGAGTGACAAATGGCAAACTGGTTATGCCTGTGTGCCAACACAGACATATTCATTCATTCTTTCTCTCTTCCTTCCTTCCTTCCTTCCTTCCTTCCTTCCTTCCTTCCTTCCTTCCTTCCTTCCTTCCTTCCTTCCTTCCTTCCTTCCTTCCTTCCTTCCTTCCCTCCTTCCTTCCTTTCTTTCTTTCTTTCTTTCTTCCTTTCTTCCTTTCTTCCTTTCTTTCTTTCTTTCTTTCTTTCTTTCTTTCTTTCTTTCTTTCTTTCTTTCTTTCTTTCTTTCTTTGTCCAACATTTTATTTGAATAGTATTAGGCATACATGTAGAAACTCCAAACTTGGCATGATTATACTTCCACACGTGAAGTCTTGAGTTTTGGTATAGAGATTCAACGGTTTTGAAAATTATGCAAATTAGGGTCATTTGGATTTTACATCTTGAATATCTCCAAAACTACTATAGGTACAGGTAACCAGTGCAACTTCAATTAATATGTTTGTAACACGGTATTTATGAGTTTGCCTCTGTATATTCCTTTTATTTATTTAGTGACTTTGATGTTCAATTACCATAAACAGCTAGAATAGCTAAGGAATGTAATACTTATTTACATATTTTTTTTGTTTCGTGCTCTCAGACAACCTTGTTCATTGCTGATTTCCTGTTTGAGAAGTTGGTGCCTTCCCCCTGTTTATTCAATAAGTCACATGTATATACATGGCTGAATCTTTTTGAGGTTTTGACAATACACTGGACTGCTGTATTACTCCAATTGTAATTAGTCCTTTATTCCTTAAACCAGCCAAAACCAGCTGATGGTCAAATGCCGTCTGCTTCAGTGTTTTCAACTAATTTCAACAGCAAGGAAAAACAATTTGACAGAAAATGGTAGATGAGATCTATCAAGGTCACATGCCCCAGGTCAACAGCTTAGTTAGTTGGCAAGGATGGGGCACTTTAATTTAGTGTCCATCTTGTGCCAAGGAAAGCTGTTGACTCAGTCGTAATTCAAGGGGGGAAGGGAGACCTTGCCTGTAATTTGCCTGTGTCTCATGACTATGTAGGAAACATCTTGATTATACTTGTGCCTTTTTGACCAGAATCACTTCTTAGTCATTACCTTATTCCACAGTCCAAACTCTTTACACTCCATAAGCTAACCTGTCACTGTCTAACCTATATAAATATGGAAGTACTTCTGTCCATGTCGCACATGTTCTTCTGCAAATGGATTAAAGGGTCTTCAGTGGGCAACTGCTCAGAACATGTTTTAGAGCCTGTACCCGCACGTCTTTGAGTTGTGGCTCCTTGTCTACGCAAAATATTCAGCAAAGACAACTCATATAATAATGAAAAAAATATGAACGTGTCAAATGATGCATAAGCTAAAGCTTTACTTATAAATGCAGAGCTTCAATATGAATAAATACCTGTCAAACCAAGCATAATTACCAAATCTGTGTAGTACAAGTTCAGATAAGAATAATTTGACTTTCCCCTGAACCAGTGTGTACCCATTTTGCTGTGGACCCAGGCAAAGCATTTCATATACATGCATCTTTTCCCATGTTGAAATGGTGCTGTCAACAACATTGTTGATACTCACATGAAGCTGATAAATCTGTTATTTCAACAGCTGCCAGGAAATTCAGGGTCACACTTAAAAGAGTAAACATCCTAAATCCTACTGGTGTCCCAACTTGCCCCTTCTTCAGAACAAAATATTTTTTGCTATGCGGTTTGGGTAAATGCAGGTCAATGTTTAACGTGACAGATCTTTGTCATAAAATATGCTAAAAGCTGTTTAGACAAAAGCCAAGACATTAAGACAAGAGTGAAGACTTTGCATTCAAAGAAAAGTTGACGGGAGTTATATATGGGTAAATTTATTGCATAGGAAACAGGATATGACAGCTTTTTTTAATACTCTGAATCAACACCTGTGTCAAAAAGTCATCCTGTACAGTGATTATTGAAGAATTCCATGATAATACATTTATGTGAACATAATGTGGAAGGATCCATCTAAAAATTCCATGATGAGATGGGAACATCCTATAAAGGGATCCCTCCAAATCAGTAGTTGAATTATGCCTGTTAACTACCGATAATGTTGGTGGTGTAGTTTGGATACCATAAGGTAGAAGGACTCTTGGGCCCTTATGATCCTATTTCTTGTTTGAATTCCATGGGTTCTCAAGTGTTTCTTTGCAGCCTTGATAGCATAAAGTGCTTTCATTGATAGTATCAGACACAAGAAACGTTCCTAACAGATTTGGGAAGCAAAACCTGATAATTATTGGATTTAGTGACAATAATTAAAGTGGAGAAATGGATTATATCTTACATTTTCTATCACTGTTGGCATGCCGCAAGGGAGTGTACTCTCACATAAGTTAATCAATATCTTTTATAGATGAGCATCTACATGTATGTACATTGTATCCTTGGTTGCTCTTCTAATGGACTGAAAATTGGTAATTATATTCAAAACTGTTGTATATGTGAAGATGATATCACTTTATATACGTCAAGCACACCTCACTTTCTGGAACTTATATATCTACTTGTTTGTGTGTGTGATTCTTATACCTGCACGTGTTGTTAACTCTGCTGACCAAAGGTTGCAGAGCTTATGCTATCGCTCATATCTGTCCGTCCATCCATCAGTAACAGGGTGTTCATTAGAAGCCGGCAGCTGGCGAATTTGCCGCTCTATCGAGGGTTCTACCGCCGGCTACTTTTTATCCCCCGCCCACGAAGTGGGGGAGGGGATATGGTAATGGGCACCGTCCGTGTGTCCTTCTGTCCGTCCGAAACAAATTTTGTCCGGCCCATATCTTCTACATTATTAATGCTACCTCTTCGAATTTTATATGGTGGGTAGACCTTAGGTAGTAGGTGTGCATAGGCATTGTTTTCTGTGGCTAATTACTTGCATTAATTAACAAAGTTCGTTAAGCAAGACAAATTTTGTCTGGGCCATATCTTCTAATCCATTAATGCTAGCCCTTTGAATTTTTTATGCTTGGTAGACCTTAGATAGTAGGTGTGCATAGGCATTGTTTTCTGTGGCTAATTACTTCCATTAATTAATTAATTAATTAACAAAGTTCATTAAGCAAGCTCAAGATACAATACAAATTTTGTCCGGGCCATATCTTCTAAATTATTGATGCCAGCCTTTTGATTTTTTTATGGTGGGTAGACCTTAGATAGTAGGTGTGCATAGGCATTGTTTTGTGTGGCTAGTTACTTGCATTAATTAATTAATTAACAAAGTTCGTTAAGGAAGACAAATTTTGTCCGGGCCATATCTTCTAAACTATTAATCCTATCCCTTTGAATTTTTTATGGTTGCTAGACCTTAGGTAGTATTAGGCCAGCTTGCACCACCACAAAATATTGTGCTGTCCACAGCAGTACTTGCTATGAAGGCAGGGTTCAGCATAGAACTACACCTGAGCAGCGTCCTGCTTGAAAGCAAGACAAGCCAAACCTAGGTCTGGTCTCATGCTGGTAACATGTCTGAGTTCTGTGCTGGACCAGCAAAGGATGCAGGGACAGAGCTGACAGAAGACATTGTTGTCTCCATTTTAGATTGCCATGCAGTAGATATACTCTGTGTAACCACATTTTGCTGATTTGGAGCAGGACGCACCTGCCCAAAGCTTTGGTAGTTGCCTGGTCCTCTCCTCTTCCAGTGAGCTTCCACTGCTTAGGAGTCCATGAACAGGTGACAGTGGGCTGTTCTTGAAAACACAACATGCACATCATATGTAGGGAAGTCTCATATATGCAGGATGCATGCCCAAGGAAGCTAATCTGTGACCCTTTGGATCCTTGTAAACTTGTATGGAAGCCAACATGATGGGAAAAAAGCAGCAAAACACAGCATTTGAACTTCTACTTGTAACTGGTGCATTGACGTGATATGTAGAAACTGATACCAAACACCTGCAAGGTCTGTGAAGGCAAAACCACATAATATTTCAGCGTACAAAAAGCACCACAATGGCAGATGCCGTGAGGACATCAAAGTTTTACAGCTGGACTGACCACTACTTCACAACCCTTGATCTACAGCTTTGCTCTCTTAGAGTAGCTGATCTATGAAGGTTCTATTCCTATGGTGGTCCATATGTGATGTATTGTGACAAAAACATACAATTCTTGTGTTTGAATAAAAATATCTTTATTCATTGGAAAACATACAAGATTTTCATCTTTACACCATATGAAAAATTTTCTTTGGTATTTTCTAGGTCTTAATAGCATGCTGATGAATTCTGGATTTTAAAATGCACCCCTGCATGTTTTACTTTACATAAATAGCATACTGTAGGTATTCTGGATGTTTTTTGGGAAATCTGTTAAAGACTTGTGGAAAAATGATTAGACCTACATACCAAAGATGAGTGTGTGTGTTGAGTGGAGGGAGTTTTGGAGTCCTTATCAAATTAAAAAAGTAACATTCTATGTACATGTACATATTGAATAGGAGGAATTGATAAGTCACTGCGGACATGTTCTTGCTACCTATGTTGCTAGGCAACAGAACTATGCCTCCACCATGACCAGGGCACTTTCATCAATTTTGTCACTGAAAGATCTGAAAATTATACTTTTTCTGTTTGACAAATGAAAAGTTCTTTTGTATTTCTTTTTTTTTCTTTTTCTTTTCTTTTTTTTTTTTTTTTTTTTTTGCAGATAACAAATAACTCCAGGATCCTTTTCAAGGAAACTTGTTTCTTTCTCATTTCAGCCAACTTTATTTTAAGTCCTACATGTTAAGGAAGATGTGAATAGCAAACAAACCCCTTCTGCACTGGTTCAGCCTCATAAGGAGGGGGGTTTCAGTGGCTACTTGTTAAAAGGGGGACACATAATGCATTTAAAGGCTCTCTGTATTTATTTACATATTGCCACCAACAGAAACCTTTCGCATTTTACCAACTATAATATACCAATGTACATCATGTGTATTTACCACCATGATTACTGTGGGCGGGGGATATGGCTAGCGTCAGCGGCTACTTGTTACTTTAAAAAAAGAAAAAAAAATCGGCAAATAAAATTTACTGTAATCTGTGTCCAATGCTTTCATTATGTGTATCAATTATCTGGTCAACAAATAAGCCTCTCACTCGTAGTCCCATTTCCCGGAAAGAAGGTTATTTATAGAACCGAAACTGCATCATTGTGCCGTTTTAGTACCGCAACTGTGATTTGTTCCACTGACGTTGTTCAAAGCCTCTGATTGGCTAATATCGCGCTGTCACAACTACTCCCATTTTTAAAGCAAAGATGAAGCATGCAGTGCCCACCACGTCAATCAAGAAACAAGGCAAACAACGCAAGCTGTTTGATTATTTCTCCGGTAAGCTGACAAACAGATAGATGACAGTTTGGACGGTCATTTCTTGTTGATGATTTTTAAATCAGAATGATCATAACATAACAAGCAAAGTTTTGAGAAGACCCGTATCACTTCATCCTGACTTGTGCTCTGGCCTTGAACCATGGATATCGATTATGTTGATAATTGATGTTTAAAATGTTACAAAACGCTCTTTTTGACGGAATAAAGCCATACATATGAGGCGGGAAGCCATTTTGAAGGCAAGGGAGCTAATGCGTCTTCGTCTGTGATTGGTCGGAAGTGATTGTGATCTCTGCCTCTTCTTCTGTGATTGGTCGGAAGTGATTGTGTAATGCATTATGCCCGTGGGCTTCTTGTTATACCCCCTACAACGAGGGAGGGGTATACTGGTTTCACCATGTCCGTTTGTCTGCAGATGTAATCTTGTCTGGACTCTATCTCCTTCAATAGTGCTCCAATCTTCTTCACACTTTGTATGGTTATTCTCTGTCACTAAAAGGTGTGTCATGAAACAATGATAACCTTCAGTTATATAGGTCAAGGTCACAGCAGGCACCTGTAGACATAATCTTGTCCGGACTCTAACTCCTTTAGTAATGCAGGAATCTTCTTAAAACTTTGTATGGTTATTCTCTTTTACTAAAGGGTGTGTCATGAAGCAACAGTAGTTTTGAGCTATGTAGGTCCAGGTCACTACAGGCATCTATCAGTAGAAGTGCAGACATAATGATCTCTAAAGCTCAATGTCACAGCAGGCACCTGTAGACATAATCTTGTCCAGACTCTTAACTCCTTCATTAAGGTATGGATCTCCTTCAAACTTTGTATGGTAATTCTCTTTTACTAAAGGATTTATCATGGAGCAACAGTGACCTGGAGCTGTGTAGGTCAAGGTCACAGAACGCATCTGTTGGTAGAACTGCAGACATAATCTCTAATTCCTTCATGGACGGGGATTATGGTTTTCTCACTACTAGTGATCATCTTTCGGGTTTTGGTACCTCAAAATTTTGTACTCTGTTTTTCAATACACAGCAATCTTTATTATATATTTTGATTCCCGACCCAGTTTGGAGTGTATATCATGTGCACTGTAGATATCGCCACTGTCTGTCTTGTCAGTGTTCATGTTTTCTTATTTTGTTGATGTGTGCTTCTGTATTATCCTGTCTATTTGTCTTCCCTGGTCGCAAGAGGGATTTATATAGGGCATGCCCTTTTCCCAGTTGCTATGTAGGATCTTGTTGTGGATTTTTCTTGTAAATTTTGACAATAAAATATGTTTAAACCATTTCTGGACAAAGTCACCTCGAGGTCAAGGCACGAAAGTTTTACACCTCAAGTTCCAGGACAGAACAGTCATCACCATGATAACTAAGTAACTGTTTGAAGACAAGTTTTTGTCTTTCTTCCTTAGTGGTGGGGCTGGAGTAGGTAAAAGTCATCTTGTCCATTCAGTTGTCCAAACAGATAATTGCCTGCTGTCACTGGACACTCAGACAGATGAGAACCATATATTAGTGTGTGCTCCAACAGGTGCAACTGCATACAATATATCAGGATCCACATTGCACGCTGCCTTTCTATTGCCAATACATACACAAAGAAAAGATTACTATATATCCCTGTCTTCCGAGAAGTTAGCCTCTCTGAAACAAGCAATTGGCAGTGTGAAAATACTAGTGATTGATGAAATTTCAATGGTAGACACAGATATGCTTCTGACCATTCACCAGCAATTGTGCGATCTCACAGGAACTGATGATCCTTTAATTTTGGTGGCATTTCAATACGGTCTATGCATAAGTTCACCAAGCGGGGAAACCCCAGCGGAGATCCCGACGTCGGAGCCAGGCACACACAGGTTTCTGGGTAATTTACAGGCCACTCAGTCGTACCGCACAGGCTACAGCGGTACTGAATACAGCAAGTAACGAGGAGTGAAACACGGACCATGATTTCTTTAAAAAAAAATGGAATCTAGGGTGGCTGAAAAAGTATTTAAAAGACAAAGGAAGATCAGTTGATGGAAGAAATAAAGCGTCACTTTTATTTTTGATATTTGTCAGTTTGACGTTTCTTCCTGGCATCAACATTACAGCCCACTACAGTCCACAGTGTACACAACAGTCAGTGGTGGTTAACCATGATAAGTAGCCTTGTCACTCAACGTTCTAACTATCAATGCTTTGCGTACTCCCTCAGCCAACAATCTACAATGGTAAACTTCTATACACCTCCTGTATTTGGTCCATATCCTGCTTTTCTGTTCATGTTGACACGAACAAGATTAGTGTCAACCATCATGCATTATTGTGACCACTTTTGAGAAGGTGCACGGCGCGCCATCTGGTAGCAAAAAATCGGCCCGCATGCCTCGCTTTCATAATGGGACAACTGCCGGGGTTTTCCCGCTTCGTTAACTTATGCATAGACCGTATTCTGGCTGTTGGCGACCAATTACAATTGCATCCAGTAGCTCAAAGACCACTATTTGCAAAGCCTACAGATGAATTATCAGCAATCTATGGCTTCCTTTGGCAAAATCTATTTCACTTTATCAAACTTACAGAAATCCAGAGACAAAAGAGTGACTATCAGTTTGCTTCACTATTAAATAGAGTCAGAGTTTGGCCAATATATGCCACAAGACCTTCAGTTGTTACAAACATGACAATTCACAACAGAAGCAACCAACTATACAGCAGATAGAATCCACATTTTCCCCTTCAATACACAAGTGGAGGCACATGATATGTTAAAACTTGAACATCTGGACACCAGAACTGTCACTATTCATGCCATTGACTGAAGAAAAGATGTCCAAAAGGCGAACAGGGCAAATTAACACCACATTGTCATTTGAAAAGATAGCTGGTGGACTACTGAAAACACTAACTGTAGCTGTAAATGCAAGGGTTATGCTAATTAAGAATATGGACGTTAAGGATGGACTTGTAAACTCTGCAGTGGGTATTGTAACAGGTTTTTGGCCAGAACCACCACCAGATGAAAATGAAGACTATAAGTCAAAGTACATCCTGGTTAAATTTGATGATGAAAAAGTGGGATGCAGCTGGAGGAGGCAACAAAAACATCAAGTGAGTGATCATTCACAGTGCTTTCCTTTTAAGGCGCGCGATCGCGCTTGCGCACCATAACGTGCCTAAATTGATTTTTGGAAAGCTTTTTAATGCACACCTTACATACTGCAGAATGTGCACCTTGATTTCAATCCCTCCCCCCCCAAAAAAAGTAATTTTTTTGCATTGCGTCGAGCTGTCTTGGCGTGAAAGATCGAAGTCGCAGACATATTGGCATTATGTAACAGTTCTTGCGTGTTTATTGTACAATGAAACAGAGCCACCCGTTGTGCTTTCACAGCATGTGGGCCAAAAGATGATAATAATATAAAGATTCCAGGTTTAAACAATTACGTGGTCAGCAGTTGTATTCATCAGAACTTCATTACTGTCAACACAAGCAGATATTTTCACTGTCCGTGTAGCGTACATACGATTAGGATATCAAAGGTACCGGCGTAGTATACCACCGGCAGTTACTGGCTTGCTGAGCAGGGTCACACTACTCACCGTCAGTGTCATATGCCCCAACGATGTCAAAGCATGACAAAATATTAAAATTTGCATGGCGAATTCATCTAAAAAATAACATCAAATGCCATTTATTGGGGGGGGGGGGTTCTAACAATGTTGGAAAAAAGAAAGATCATGTTGGGTGCCGTGAAATGACTTCCCGGGCAAAAACAGCGCACAGCTGCCAGTCACACTCACAGCGTGGAGTGGATCTGCGGTGAACTGACCCAGTCTCACGGACAGATTTTGGGAACATTCGGCAGTTCCGTTTATCCCCTACCTTTGCATATTTGGCTGTGACTCCAAATAATTGTTGCAATAAACACTGAAATCTTTATTTTCGCATGCTGCAATATAAAAAACGCTTCCCGTTTGTGTGTTCCCTCCGTAAATTACGGCACATATTTACTGGGCCGAAGCCATGATGAAAACACTGTAACACGAGCCGTGATTGGCTCATTTTTGCATGTGACTCAATAAGCCAATTGGGTGATGTGTTGTGCTTCAGACCACATGGCCAAAGCAGCTGTTTGTGTACAGTTGCAGAAAAGATGGTGACGGTGCGCACACTCGATTTCTAATTTGAAATATTAAAATTTTCCTTTGAATTTTATCTAATAACACCGTTTATTGCGAGGTACTTGCCAATACTGTATACGCAAATTTACTACGATGTACCGATAGCATTCATGGCAGGTACACAAACGATATGCATCCCATCACGGCATCAGAGGCAGCGAAAAAGAGGATCCTGAAACCAATGCAACTATTTAATCTTTATTTAAGTTTACCCGGGATACGGACTCCTATTGTCCCAGAAATTACACTGTATTTTTCATCGTTAGTCACCGCATGCAAATAGCTTACTTTTCAATTTGTATTTTTAATATTTTGCCAGTTTCACTGTTATAACAGTTATAGCCAGAATCGTAGTAAAATTTGGCATATATATATATATTTTTTTTTTTTTTTTGGCAAATTTGCAAGCGACCATAAGCGGCAAATACACTTTAGGGTAAATGGTTTGTCTAAGCCTTTGCCTAGGCCTTAGCATTGAGGGGAAAATGTTTATATTAGGACAAGTGGATTTTGTAATCCATTTGCCCTGCGGACAAGTGATTTTTAAAAAAAATGTCGAGCCCTGCTGAACCTCAGTTGTCGGACATTCTGTCAAACTGACAACCTATTTAAAGTGGTCCTCCATGGATAAGAGTGATTGTAAGACAAAACATATGGACGGCACGGTGTTTGTTGTGCAGGTATGTTTGACCGGCCGGGAATGAATGTCTGACTCTGATGCTAATAAACGATCATGGTAGGCCTAATAAATAAAACTCGGATCATATTACTCTTGACAAACTGCATTATATATCATTGGAAAGGCTCTTGCAACGCAAGGCCAAGGGTAGTGATTAGTCATTTTTATTTTTTTCTTTTCATAGCTTGGTATAATTTTTCTGCAACTCTTGTCAACAGGCTGGTGTTGTCAACTTCAGAAAAGTAACTTTCTGGCTGATATTATTCGTATTTTCGGTTTTGATCCACTTAAAAAAAGGAAAACAAAACCTTTTTGATTGAAATTAAATTAGGAAAACTGATTTGACACAAATTTGTTGTTTTACGTAATTTATAATTACTTGTAGCTCATTCTGTAGAAAAAGCATCTTAATTGAATTATCAAGTTACTGATGGTGTATGTGATTTCAGTGGGTTGTCACTTGTTCAGTTTGTGGCGGTTATGTAGAGGTGAAAAGGATAAACAAGAAGAGAAGCAAGCAAGTCATAGCCCACTGCCACAGCCCCACATTCAATTCATATTATTACCAAGTCCACCATGCAGCAATACAGTTTGCACAGTGATACTACAATAGTGTGCATGCAGTCTAGTCTACAATACAAGCAGTGCAAAATCATTCTCTAAGGAATGCAGATGAGTATGAATTAAAACAAAAACACAGGAAGACTGCCAGGCATTTTAAGTTTTTCAACTTGGCTTGCTTTATTCATAGTCTGATAGTCAAAAATCTACATCGGTGGCAAGAAATTAGCACAATTCATATTAATAAAATGTAAAATTTGGGTAATACCATTGCTAGTGAGGCATGCATTTTTCTGAGAGATTATGCCCCAAAGTGGCCCAGATTGCTGTTTAATGGGTGTAAATTTTCAAAATTTTCCGACGGGGGGAGGGGGGGAGCATGCCCCTGGGCCCCCCTAGCAGGGCTTTGCGCCTACGGCGCTTGCCAAGTGCTCACCTAAGCTCTTCTAGAAGAGCTGTTTATTGCTCACCTATTATTTACTCCTGACAACCACTGCATTCAACTCCTATCCCAATGGTGCATTCAGAAATACGAATTAGTAAATACGCAAAAGTGACCAAGAAAAAGACACAATTTCCCTGACATGTACGTTGGCATGGGGACTTACAATTCACAAAGAACAAGGAAAAACTGAGGACCAGTCGGTACTTTCTTGCAGTGGACTTTTCAAATCAGGTCAATTCTACACTGCAATTAGTAGACCAAACACTAAGCGGCCTCTTTATTTTGGATGCTGTGACACTGAATAAAATCACAACAAATCAGAAATCTATTGTCGAACTCAACAGCATGAAAAAAAAAGAAGGCCTTTTCAAGCTTCACACTGCACCTTCCCTTGGTATGTCCAGCCAAACTCACTTCAAAGTGGTTGTGCGAAAATAAATGTTCCATCAATTGTTCCACATATGGACTGCATAAAAAAACAGAATCTGGGTACACCACGTGTAATGTGCTTACAAGAAAGGTGGTACAAACCACAAGATGCAGATCCATACTTCCATCAGCACAGTTGCCTCAGACCTGATGCCTGCACAGATGATATGACCAGAATAGGTGGCCTCATGATGAACATACATAAAGACTTCCACCTTTTACAAGTGCAGCAGGTGCCAGACATCACAACTGAATACCAAATTGTGTTCATTTGCCCCAGAGAAGATCCCACTATGCCCATCTGCATTCTGTCAGTTTACTGTCACCCTAGAATTCCATTCCGACAATTGCTTCCACAACTTGAGCTCATCCTGCAACAGAATTCCTCTTGGTTTACCTGTAATACATGTACAGTGAAACCTGTTTTGAGAGACCACTGTAATGAAAGACCGCCTGCCTTTTCAGACCATATTTCCAAAGTCCCTTTTGCTATCTTTCCCATATTACTGCACCTCCATTGAGAGACCACCTGCCTTATATGACCACTTTTGGCATGCCCTTGGGGTGGCCTCTCAAAACAGGTGTCACTGTAGTTACAGGTGATCTCAATATTGACTTCCTGAGGCAACAGACTTCATCTCAACAACTCCTGCACTACCATAGACTGGTATATATTCCGACTCCCAATCACAGGAAAGGTGGACTGCTGGATCACATCTATATGAACATAGATCCCGATCTGCTTGATGTCATTCCCACCCACTATATCAACCACTTCCTCCTATCCCTTACTGTACCCTTCCAAGTTTTAAAGCACTGAGGTAAGATTGAAACACACAAGCTGATAAGTACAGATAAATGTACTTTGTTGCTCTTGACTCGTTTATCAGTATCCACTTTGTTCAAACATTGGAAGGGAACATGAGGGTTCATGTATTTTCCTACCTTTTTGAAGGTAAAATACAAATGACCTGTCCGTTAAAAAGCAACAGTTTTTTTTCTCAGCTGAAGCTTGTGGAAAACAATGGGGCACAATGTACTCGCATGTGGGGGGGGGGGGGGGGGGGGCTATCAATTTTGCCTTTGGCTACTGCTTCTAGTTGTTACATATACTTGTACTGTCAAATTCGCAATATGTATCTGCCACACTTGCAGGTCATCAGCAACCATGCCTTGACAAAGCCAGGCCAGCCACCACTACTGAAGAGTATAAAGGTCACGTCAAGGTCTGTGGCAACCAGTGCAGCACAAATCCCATGGTATGAGGAGACTCTGGGCAGCTCTGATTCCATCTGTGAGCTGGACTTGGGTCATGGCAGATGTGTGTATGTGGCAGCTAAGGACCAGGAGGTGCTCCAAAGGTGAGGTCTGTTGCCACAGTACAAGTGTAACCCAGGAAAACTTCTGTCAAACTTGGGTGGTTGGTTTTCTGCCTTCCATAGTGAAATTCAGTCTTTCTAGTTAGCATTTCAGGCATTTAAATTTAGAAGAAGGAAAAAAAATTGCCCATCAAAATGCTTCTTTCTGATTGGTTGACTTTTACTGCAGACACTTCACATGGAATAAGGAAAATACAACTTTACATCCCTGGTTGCTTCCTGTCAGATGTGCTGGAATTGTTTTTTGTTTGTTTGTTTTTTTTTCACACAGTTTGATTACAATGATCCCTCATTTGAGATAGCACTCCTGTTACAAACCACCTGCTTTTCGAGAATACATACATCAGGTTGCTGATGCTGTCTTCTGCATGTTATTTTATCTCCATTGAGAGGCCACCTGTTCTATGAGACCACTTTTAAACCAGACCCTGTGGATATGGTGTCTCAAGAAAGAGACCACTGGGATCTTTACACATTGCAAAAAGGAAAGTCTGCATTTTTGTAGCGTTTGCCAAGCTTTCGTAATTCATTCATTGACATTGGCTGGTGTAACTCTCACTATAGGGATTTCTCATCGAACTCTAAATGTGTGCTCTGTATATCTAATAGATGAATTTACAGTGAAACCTTCCTTGAAAAACCACTCAGAACAAATCATTTGTGCTGTGTTTTCAGTTTTAACTGTGATAGTGCCACACAGTGGGTCCTCTTTCCAGACCACCCTGAGTCCAAAAGTGGTCATATGAAGCAGGTGGTCCCTTGATGGGAGTTGACATGGACATGATGGAGGAGACAGTTCTGGGGACCATAGCAATATGGTCTGAAATGCAGCTACAAAGTCTCTCTTTGAGAGACTTTTGTAAATTGATATTTCAGTATGGCTTCCCCCTTCCCCCTGGCCATGGTCCTTTTGCATTACCTACATACATACATACATACATACATACATACATACATACATACATACATACATACATACATACATACATACATACATACATACATACATATCGTGACTTTGCCAGTTTTCAGCACATCACAGCTTTCTTGGTACTGACCATGTGTTGAGAGACCATCATTCTTTACAGTTAGTCACCCATGAATACATTGTAAATATTGATCCAAAACTCTTATTCTTGCAGTATGCACTTTTAATGTAGGTCAGTCAGCATTCTTATGTCTGTGTGCCAATACAGACATATTGTTTTTCTAGGAATTCTTTACTTCTTTCTTTTTTTTCTTTCCTTCCTTACAGGCAAATTTGTCTGACATTTCATTTAAAAAGTATATCACGTAGAAACTCCAAACTTGGCACAATTATACTTCTATGGATGAAGTCTGGCCTTTTTATAATGAGAGGTCATGCTTTTCAAAATTATGCAAATGATGGCTAATTAAAGTTTTAAATCTTCTATACCTTATATACTATAGTAGATGTGGTTCCAAGTGTATAGGAGATCGATCATAGCAAGGTAAAGGTCATCTCAAACGTCAAGGTCAAAGGTCAATTTTAGGCCAAAATATCATTTTTGAGGTCAAGGTTCACATCAGATAGAGGTCATCTCAAGGTCAAAGGGCACTTTCAGTGGTGGCTTTCTTCTAGCCATAACTTGGTCAGTTTTTACCCAATTTTGATCATGTTGGGCTCAAATTGTAATCATTGTAACACTGCACATTTTTTAAACTTAAATGTGACCTCTTAAGGTCAAAGGTCAACGTCATTTGGACCTTTGAAAGTTTTATCCAGTCATAACTTGGCCAATTTCTATCCAATTCTAATTATGTTGGACTCAAATTGTAGGTATTGCAACACCGCACATTTTTATAAGAACATGCAACCTCAAAAGGGCAAAGGTAAAGGTCATTTGGCCATTTGAAAGTTTCATCTTTCCATAACTTGGTCAATTTTCATCCAATTTGGTTCATGTTGGGCTTAAATTGTGGGTATTGTAACACTGTACATTTTTGCAATTTACATGTGACCTGTAAAGGTCAAAAGTCAAGGTCATTTGGACTTTGAAATTTGCATGCAGCCATAAGCTTAATGTAATGGGAAGTACCAAAGGATAAAAGTTGTATCATTTAATATTTACAACTTTTGAAGGCACACAGATTTGCTTTGAAGCAAATCTTCTTTTCTAGTTAATGATAGTTTTTCTTGTGAATGCATGTAGATACCAACAGTTGTATGAGGACAATGCCACACCTGTGGGTGACGTTGGCAGCAGAATCGCTGATCTGTCCAGACAGTTGTCTGCCACACCAGCCAGCATATCTACCCAGCAGTCCCCCAGATCTTTGCAGACCCTTCCCGCTTCAACCACAGACAAGCCACGGGATTTGCCGAAGTGGATGTTGCCAAAAGAGGAACGCAAGCAGAAGAGGCCTTTTTTGTCCCATGCATCTTCTTCAATTGATGACAGCTCTCTAGGATCTGGAGTGGCTAAAACGTAAGTGAAAGTGGCATGTTTAAAATCATTTATTTTTCATGTTTTGAAGTATTCCATCAATGTGGAAATTTGGGTATATTTTTTTATCTAAAATTCCCTTTATAATTTTTGTGCCATTTTTTTTCAACAAACAGTAACATGCCCATTTTTACCACAGCTGACTTGTCAGTCAGCTGAGGTTTTTTGAGGGTCCGTCGTCCGTCCGTCCGTGGTCCACAATTCACATTTTCAACTTCTTTTCAAAAACCGTCAGCCAGATTCACTTCAAACTTGGTGGAGATGTGCCTTGAGTGAGTCTCTACCAAGTTTGTTCAAATGGTCACGGTCCAGTGATTTTTGGGTTTTTAATGAATTTTTCTGTTCTTTTTGGGGTAAATCTTAAAAAATCTTCTTCTCTGAAACTGCTCACCCAATTGATATCACACAGGAACACTTCCTGGGACTCCTAGTTTTTAATCTGTTCACCAGGTGGTGCTACAATTTTTTATGAATTTTTGTGTGTTATAATTATTTTCGACTTCTTCTCCAGAAACGTCACTCAGATTAAGCTGAAACATGGTGGATATGTTCCTTGTAGAATGGTCAAACAAAGTTGTTCACTCTGTGGGAATGCTGCAGATTCCTGATTTTTAATGATTTTTTCAAATATGGTACTTGTCAGTCAATGCAGCTTGCCTATTGATTACTATGGAAGTCAATGGGCATTCGAATGCTAATTCACATTTTCGACTTCTTCTCCAAAACCGTCATCCAGATTCACTTCAAACTTGGTGGCAATGTAACTTGGGTGGGTTTCTACCAATTTTGTTCAAATGTTCATGCTCCAGTGATTTTTGGATTTTTAATGAATTTTTTTTGTTTTTTTTTTTTGGACAAATCTTAAAAAATCTTCTTCTCTGAAACTGCTCACCCAATTTCTTTGATATCACACAAGAAGACATCTAGGGACTCCTTGTTAATTTGTTCACCAGGTGGTGCTGCAGTTTTTTTCTAATTTTTTTATGAATTTTGTGTGTTATAGCTATTTTCGACTTCTTCTCCAGAACGGTCACTCAGATTTAGCTTACACGTGGTGGATATGTTCCTTATGGAAGGGCAAAACAAAGTTGTTCACTATGTGGGAATGCTGCGGATTCCTGATTTTTAATGATTTTTTCAATTCGGCTCCTTTAGGGTAAATGCTCCTTTCCTATTGATTACCTTGTAAGTCAATGGGCATTCTAATGCTAATTTACATTTTCGACTTCTTCTCCAAAACCATCATCCAGATTTACTTCAAACTTGGTGGCAAGGTACCTCGGGTGGGTGTCTACCAGGTTTGTTCCAATGGTCATGTTCCAATGAATTTGGATTTTTTTATGATTTTTTTTTTCAAAAATCTCTACAGAAGTTTTAATAGGAAAGTTTAACATGGGAATTTCTTGTAATGGTCATAGCGTTAATAATATTGACCAGATTTACGTCAAACTTGGTCGGGATGTGCCTTTGGTGGATCTCTACCAATTGTGCTCAAATGGTCACGCTCTATTGATTTTTGGATTTTTTATGATTTTTTTTGTTCTTTTTGGGGGCAAACCTTCAAAATTCTTCTCCTCTGAAGCTGCTCACCCAATTGCGTTGATATCGTACATAGACACTCCCTGGGACACCTCGTTCCCAATTTGTTCACCAGGTGGCGCTGCAATTTTTTATGAATTTTTTGTATGGTTTTGCTATTTTTCACTTGTTCTCAGAACCGTCCCTCAGATTAAGCTGAAATGTGATGGATATGTTGTTGTGGAAGGGTCAAACAGTTGCTTACTAGGTGGCACTACTTTGGATTCCTGATTTTTAAGGATTTTCAATTCGGGTACTTATCGTTCAATGCAACTTTCCTCTTGATTACTATGTAAGTCAATGGGCATTCTAATGCTAATTCACAGGACAACTGACACGAAATTTACTGTTTACTTGATAACTTGAGATCTGTTTTGAGTTTGCTACACATGTTAATTATTCTGTATGAAGGTCATGCTGAGACAGTACGTGAATGACCTTGACCTCGTTTGTGGGGTCACAGTGCAACATACATGAATTTTACTCTTCATTATAACTTGAGAACTACTTGAACTTTGATGTTGCACATGTAAGTGTTCTTCTATAAAGGTCGGACTTACTCAGAACATGGTGTCCTTGATCCTTTCCCAAGTTCATAGAGCTGCAAGTGTGATAAATGTCAAGATCAGCTGAGGCACAGGCTGTTCACACAGCCCTCTTGTTTTCTCTTTCTCTTAAAATCTCATTTGGGTTTTTTAGTTTTGTGGTTGTTTTGCCTGCGGACACATGCCTCCTTACTTTTAAAATTGAGTTTTGAACAAAATAAAAATCACATTTTAAATGTAATTTGATTCACTTTTAATTGTCCAATTTTAATAAACTTGCCTATGCACATGGGTCCACTTGCTTGTCTAAAAGGGGGAGAAATGTAGACCAGTGTGTGTTTTTTCATTTTGAGCAAATTAAAATCTTGACCAACCAACTGATACATTATGGACACGCTAAGGATATGCAGCATTTTGTATCGATGAAAACTTTTTTGATGAGGTATTTATGTGCCAGTGATCCTGACCAGCATTTGTGGTCTTTTTTTTGGCCTGTAGGGGTGTTGTGGCTTTTTATTACCACAGCACAAAAGTTCCTTGAAAATGAGGCACAGAAAATCTTATACATGTCAGGGATAAGAAAAGTCTATACAATGACATCCAATTAAGATAGCTCCATGGGCCAAGTTTAACTTTTTTCCCACAAGGTTTGAGTTTTAACATGTACCTGTAGAGAAAATCCTACTCTGTTAACTCATTCCATCCTATGGTGACAAGCCTTGGTCAGTGGTTTTGGCTCTGCCTGGCAAGTCATGCTGCACCTCTCCTTGCGGCAGCTGCAGCATGACTTGCCAGGCAGTGCCAGAACCACTGACTTAAAACTGTAGGCATGTTGGTACTTAGTCGAAAGCTCTTTTCATGAAGAATTTAAATATGGAATTGTCATCTTAAATCTTGGTAAATATACGGAAAAATCAGGGACTGGCATGGAATGAGTTAATGGACCCATATACCAAGCCTTAGTAACCAGTGGCATTACCAGCAACAAACACCATCTGTTGTATACTATCAGTTACTTCTTGTGCAGTGATTGTTTCATCTTACAGTATATGTGTATTGTTTGTAATTAAAGCTCAAAGATCAGTCAAGGTTCCAGTGAGAAACTAATTCAGGGACAATGGAATGGAAATGGCCATGACTTAAGCAGGAATTTAATAGGAAATTTCATAAACTTTTCAACCAACAGAAAGACAGAATAAATATCAGTCATAAGGTAGCTTATGTTATTCTATGTTTGAGGGTAAATTGCATTTTCTAGAGTGAAATTCAAGAGTAGTAACTCACTGTGGATCGCAACTTGAACATTTTTACAAATTAGTTGTGACACGCCTGCATCAGTGACGTGATGCATTGACAGACAAAATCACATGTGAACGAGTGATGTTTGATTATACGTCATGCATGACATAGAATAACTGTGACAAACATAAACAAACATGGCACACTAGGTCTGCATTGAAAGTAGGCCTGGGACATATTTTGTGGCGATGAATTCCCAATTAAACATAGAACAAACAAAATCTTACATGGCTGCATGGAGAGTGAGTTACTATTTTTCTCTCACCCGAGATCATTGTTGGTGGAGAAAAATAGTGACTCACTCTCCAGCCATGTAATAGTCTCTATACATCACGCTTATTTGATGGCATTTCGGGCTGAAGCTGTGTGATATCCTAAGATGAAACCACAAATGTTTATGCTGAAAGAGTAAGTGCTGTTGCAAAAGATTGCTGTGTGGATGATTTCCTTAAGTAAGGCACCAATGTAGAGCAAGCAAAACACTTAGCTGGGAACGTTATACAGGTGCTGAGTCAGAGCAGGGTGTTTGAGGTTTAGTGACAAGGATGGATAAAAGGGTGCAAGAAAGTATTCATTGAAAGGGAAGGATCAAAGCAGGAACAGTCACAGTTTGCAAAATAACACTTTGTCTGCTGAGTCAGTTTTGGGAGTGTGCTGGCATATACGGTGCACACGGTCACAGATAACCCTGGATGTTATACCTAATTACAAGAAAAAGCATCCAGTAGATAAGGAGTTTGAAGCATATTGTACTTGGTTCCGTTTTTGATCCTTAATGATTAATCAGTTTCACTGTTCTCAGACCAAAGCTTGTTTCACAAGAACTAATTTCGGAAATGGGAAACCACAATCAGTGTTTTTCAGCATATTTTAAATTTTTTGTGGTATGGTATGGTATGGTATTTTTTCATTAAAGTGACTTGTACATACATAATCAGAAATAAATACAATTTTCAAACAATATTGTACCCAGCCCTCTTGGGCTTATAAGTCACTAATAATTCAAATAAACAGATACATTAAGATGCACATGAAGGCTATACGTTAGAGTACATGAAATTACGACGTTTTGTCCACGTTTGAAACAAAAACTTTGAGAGTAATCGAACATCTGTATTACTTAATAAATAAACAAATTTGTCATCGACATTCATATCATTAAATCCACCATTCCTGCTTGCCACACTTGCAAACAGACTTTGTCTTAAATTTAAATAAAAAGGACATACACACAAAAAAATGAATTTCATCTTCTACAGCTTGATTATTACAAAAAATACACAAATGTCTTTCAACAGGTATACCATTAAAGCGACTAGTTTCCACTCTGAGAGGTAAAATTCCCAACCTGAATTGAGCAAAAATTGAACGTTCATGATTTGGTAAAAATGAAGTAACGTATGTTTCTGTTTCAAACGTGGTTTTAAACTTGGCATATTGCCTTAGCTTAGGTTTGGAACCAACACTTACAATCCAATCTGAAAGTTGTTTAGCATGTATTTCATCACGTATTTTAACGAGGTCACACACGGTTTTACCTTCAAAAATATGTCCACAATCTAAGTAAACAAAGACAGTCTTCATATCATTTGCCCAGCTGGTCCCCTGATTTAAATCCCACGTGAAAACTTGTTTTACGAGCCTCGAATCATCCAAAGATATTAGATGATTCCAGGCTCGTACCATATTAAGAAAATGCCTACTGCGAGGTAACAGCCAACCAATATCTCCTTGCAGACCGGGAATAGGTGCCTTTGCATGTACTCCAAGAAAGTACCTTATTGCTCTATTTTGAATATTTTCGACTGATGAATATTTACCTGCCCCCCAAATTCCCGAAAAATAATCAGAAATTGGTATAACACCACTTTCATACAAAGAAGTGAAAGTTTTGAACCTGCATCTTTTAATGTTTTAAATTTAGCTATAATACCCCCTAAAGCTCTACCTGCAGCATTGGCCAAAATATCTACCCCCTCTTTAAAGTCTAAATGTGAATCAGAACTAAAACCCAAATATTTATACTTCTCCACAATTTGTAGTTCATTATCATGTAAAAAGAAATGTCTAGTTGTGATCATTTTTCGCTTTTTTCTAAAGTGGACAACATTTGTTTTTGATATATTAACTTTCATGCGCCACTTACAGCACCATTCATAAAGACAGTTAAGCATGGTTTGCAGATTATCTTCTGATTCAGCTATGAGAGTCAGATCGTGGTATTCATTAGTTTGATTTGTCATCTTTCCACAGTTGAAATTTGGGACTGCAAGCTACATGTACGTGGTAAAAGTACTAAAAAAGTGGAAAATATAAAGTAGAATTTGCCAAGTTTACTGTACAGTACCAGCATGGGTTTGTTTACAAATGATCCTCCGTTAACTGCAGGGAAGCTTGCCATCAACGGCATAAGCCAAGAAGCAAGGGCTAGAGGGCAGCACTGGACCAGTGGTCAAAAAAAAGGTCACCTGACCCATTCTGACCAATACTATGCTCACAGTAGGTCATGTGATACCTCTTGACCAGTGCTATCATCTAGTAAAGATTAAGGGAAAACTAAAAGTCAACAAAAGAGTGCATATCTGCAATGAGTAAACAGGAGGTATATTAGTCATGTATACCAAAATGAACGAGGAAATAGTTATCAAGACCTGACAACTGAACATGGTCAACACTGTTAATTAGTGATGCAGCTGTACTCTTATCAATGACGGAGGTCCCACTTCCACAATTATTTCATTCAGCATATTTCAATTTTAAAGAATGAAAACAAAGATGTATGTTTATGAAGATGAATGGATAATATGTATTATGAGTTGTAACAAATTCTACTATATTTACTCCAATGAACCAGTTTGTGTGGGGAGAATACAATATTTGAATTACACGTATAACAAGGAACAATTAGGTATGAATATCATGATAAAACATATTAAATTATATTTGAATTTATTGTACTTGAGAGTTGACCCTTATAGGTCATTTTCTGCGGAATGGATTTAGTTATAAGGAAATAGAATAGAGAGCACTGAACACAGTCTCTGGAAATGTCTACACCTACACACAGGAGGATTAATAACAGGAAATAGAGAATTAATGACAAGAAAACTCTGTCATAAACACTTTTAATGAGAAGATGATGAAATCCCACATTTCGGAGGATCTAAAAATGGCACTCTCAGTACAGAGAGACAGAACAGAGAGGGGACACTAGAGAGAGAATGCAATTCGATAGGAGAAGAGAGAGGGGAGACCACAGAGAGAGACAAAACTTGGAGAGACAACAAAACAAGTCAGACAAAAACCATTCCAACCAGGACCAGGTGGCCCATCTCGATGTACCCATCAACGTTTTGTATGTACCATGCAGAATAAAACATTCGCCGTGGAGATCTGAATCCAGTTTTACATTCTTCCCAGACTGAGGTACCAAACGCTCAGCCGAACCTGGGGAACCACAAAAAACATGTGTAGAGATGCCACAACCTACTGAGCCAAACAAGATATAAGAGTCAGAAGCGTATCACAAGCCTTAACATTGTGGCACTTTACAATCTGATACTTCCTATCCTTGGGGGTCTGCCATTATGTGTAATCGCTTGGTCTAGTTTGCCAACCCACGTACGCTGCTGGTGACGATCAGGTGGAGGGTGGTCCTGCCAGAGTGTGCATGGGCCATGACCTGTCATACCCTGGGATCAGTGTCAAGTTTGACTATAAACAGTAAACTTAATGACAAACAGGCTCAACATGGCAGATAATTAGAAAAAAAAAAAATCATGCGGGCAATGTTATGACATACGTTTACCCCCTACAGTGAATCAACCATGTTTTTCTTGTGCAGATCTGACTGTCAATGTGATTGTTATGTTGACTGTGGGAAGAGATCCAGTTGCAGAGCAATATGGGTAGTATAGACAAGCGTTGGTTTCAACTTGCTACTATTACTTGATGAATGTTTTCATCATATTGTTTGATACACGTTTGAAGTTATATGAAACAAGGGATGCAAATACAAATCCTGGATTTATGAAGCCCCAATAAGCGCACACACCCACTTTTACTGAATGATCCCCAAGTCACTGTGAAACTGGTGTGGTTTTTAATGGAACTCTTTATCACCATGCATGACTAGCTATGAAATTAATAGTTTTCCAATCTGAGTCATTTGATATGTCAGGTTGGGTGATCTTATCTTTATTGAAGTAGGCCTGTAGTTTTGAAGATCTGAAGAACTTATCTAAATCTTTGCCTATTTCACCCATGCCTGGTTCTTTAGGAGTAGTGCAAAAAGATAGGCCCTTACTAAGTACACTCTTCTGAGCGTCAGAGGGAGTGTAAGATGATAAGTTCACTACTAAATTCAGTGGGATAAGTATATTGGCATTATCCCCTAATGTGTTGTTTGAATTATTGGTATCCAAATCTGGTGGATGAATATACTCCAATCTACACTGAGTGGATGACATTGGTGAAAAACAGACGGTACTTACCACTATTCTGGTGACCTGGGTAGTATATGGGAGGCTGAGGTGCAGTCTTTACCTGTAATATGATCCGTGGATGCATGCAGGAGATCGTTTAAGTTGAGCAATGATTGGGGTTTGTCCATATACAAGGAATGAGATCCAATGCTGGAACTGGTTTGAGAATGTAAATCAAAACCATTGAAAGTAGCAACAAAATCCAAACTGAAATGAACATAAGCACGTGTAGTGTGACCCTGTGCTACTTTCATCGACCTCTGGGGCCCTGCCATTGGTTGCAACAGCCACCTCGCCCTCTCCTTGTCTGCTGGGTCTGGGGTGAGTAAGGTTGATGGCTGTACTATGTGTTGTTTTGATATGGAGGTCTTGGTCTTGTTAAACTGATCAGCAGTTGTGTGATCATGTCGGTTTGACTGGGAGTTAATTCCAATCTCCCATTATGTGGTGAATGGGCCCTTGAGTAGGGTCGACTGCATCCATAGTAGGGACGGGGTGATCTGCTCTGTGATCTGTCATGGTTGCTGCCTTGTGGAGGGGGAATCCCTCGTCCACGACCACAGGTTTGATGTTCGCCAAAACTGATCTGTTGGTTTGGTCTAGAACTGTTTTGATGTTCTTTCCCTCTGGGAGGCATCCGGGCGCGTGTCGGGGAACTGTATCCTCTCTTCACTCCATTCATAAGAAAAAGACGATCCATGTCAAATTGGCAAAAATCTTGTTTCTCCTTAATGAGTTGATCTAGCTTTTCTGTTTGTGTGTCGATGATTGAAGTCCTGTCCCTGTCGACTAGTTCCTTCAAAAAACCTTGTGTCACTTGGAAATTTGCCAAGTCGTTGACAGATGAGTAGCAGTAAGGTGGGCTTGTCATTTCATTTTGGGCTTGTATGTCCGCCTCTGCAAACATTTGAAGTTGAGTGTCCCATAGAAGTGTGCGTTGAGTTTTTTCCGCTTGGATGGCTGCCTATTTCCAGTCTTCCATAGGTCTCCTTGAATGTTCTATGCCGAGTGGAAACTTGGGGTAGTATCTCAGTTCTTCAGGAGTAACATTGGTGTCAATGCACTTTTTGTAGAGCTCGGCCCACAGTTTAAACTTGATAAATTTGACCAGGGCTGTATATGTAGTGTGAAAGTTACTCTGGCTCTGGCTGGGATCAGTTTGGCGGTTCTTTTTTGGGTCCCCAGCAGAGGGAGAAGATTCCCTGCTTCGCTGTGGTTGCTGAAGATTTTGTCTCACAGAGGATTGATCTCCATTTATGTTTGGATCCAAACAGCTAGTTGAGGCTCCATCTTGAATGTCGGTCGCATGATGTAGGCGTTTGCAAGCTCGGGGAAGTGGGGATGCTGGAAGGGGATTTCCACAACATTGACCCGAATGTGTGGTCGTAGCAAGAGCGCTGGTGATAGTAGTTGCAGTCATAGAATCTTGAACTATTATGGATGGAACTGTAGAGTTAGGGACTTGATTTGAAGTGGAATTAGCTGATTCGCTCTCTGCAAGATCAGACCATGATGCAGAGGATCCCTCTGGGCTAGGTAGAGGTGTTTTTTCAACTTCTTCTCTGAAACTGTCTACCAGATTGACTTCAGACTTGGTGTCATGGTACTTTGAATGGGTTTCTACCAAGTTTGTTCCAATGGTCATGCTACAGTGAATTTTGTATTTTTTATGGGGGGTTTTTTTGGTCATTTTTGGGGGCAAATCTTTGAAAGTCTTCTCTACAACCACTCACCCAATTGTTTTGATATCACACAGGAAAACTCCTGAGGACTCCCACTTCTTAATTTGTTCACCAGGTGGTGCTGCAATTTTCAGCTAAGCCGACTTGCTTGGCAGGCTGAGCTTTTAAGAGGCTCAGATCCTCTGTCTTATAAATACTTGAAAATGCCAAATGCACTCAACTAAAGGTCAGCACAGGTCTATTCAGTTGCAACCTTGTTTTTGTAGGACAAGCTAAGTCAGCTGAGCACGGGCTGTTGACACAGCCCTCTGGTTTATGATTTTTTTGTTTAGAATTGGGCAAAATCTGAAAAATCTCTGAAACCACCAAGCCAATTGCTTCAAAATTGCATAGGACACCCCTGGGGATCTCAAGACTTTACTGTGTTTACCAGGTGGCACTGTATTTTTTATTTGTTTTTTTTTTTAACTTGTACGTTTTTTAAAGCAAATTATTTGGGGGATTTTTTTGCCATTTCTGACTTTTTCCTCAAAACTCACTCTGATTCATCTGGAACTCAGTGGAAGTGCAGCTTGTAGAAGGGTGGTGAAAACAGAAAATCATCAGCCCAAAATTTCTGAAGATACAGTACCTGTCAGACCCACTTGTGCTGAAAATTGCTCAGTTGGCAGAATTCTTACAGGTTTTCTTTGTTGTCAAAGAAGTCATGGTATCACAAGTGATGTTCCAAGATCATACATTCTGTACCCACTTTAATGAAGGAGCATATGCTGTGAATGGCAGCTAAGCACAAATTTTGCAGGGTGTATATTATGAAGAGACTGATTGTTTTCACTGGCAAAATGAGACATATCTAGATTATTTACACAAATGAAAGCTTCTCTGATCCAAGCACTGAAAAGTCAGTCAGGTAAGCTTTCCATTATTATTATAGTTCAAAGTCACCAGGAAATGGTACAGACTGTCTCGTAAATCATGAGTTGATACATTACATGAATGAATATATACTGAACCCCAATGAAAAGTATCCACATGCCAATTTTGAAGTTTTTTATTGTTTATACTTGAAACATTTCATACCTAGACGTGCTTAGAACTTAACAAAGCATTCACTTTTCTGGCGTAAAAATAATGTCACGCTCTACCGACATTAACGTCACTTACAGGCAAAAAATGTCATTAACTGCCCTAATTGAAAGTCACACAAATTTTTCTGTTCAATATGGGATGTGGCCACCTCGAGCATCAACACATGCTTTACATCTGCGGCGCATACTGCTGACCAGGGTTTGAATTCTGTGTTGGGGAACATTATTCCATTCTTCCTGCAGAGCTTGGATCAGCTGGTTTCGGGTAGTAGGCCTAGGTGTCCTCCGTTGAATACCTTGGCCTAACTGATCCCACAAATGTTCAATAGGGCTCAGATCGGGTGAGAACGCTGGCCATTCCATGACATTGATGTTGTTCTCATTGAGAAAGTTCATTGTTAATCTTGCAGAGTGTGCACGTGCATTGTCCTGCTGAAAGATCGCCAGATCTTGATGCTGCTCCATAAATGGGACCATGTGCGGCTCCAGCACCTCATCAATGTACCGCCTAGCATTGAGGATCCCTTGAATGACCACTAGGGGTGTCCGGTAGCGGTTGCTGATGCCTGCCCACACCATGACAGAGGGTCCACCCCATCGATCTGCCTGACGGACACAGGCATCTGCATATCTCTCCCCAGTCCGGCGCCACACACGTTCTCTGCCATCTGCTCTGCTGACACAAAAACGGGACTCGTCAGTAAAAAGGACGGTATTCCACTGCTGGCGAGTCCACCTGGAGTGTGCTCTACACCACTGCAGTCGTCTTTCTCTTCTGGGTTGGGTCAGCAGGTTACCCCTGTAAGGTCTTCTGGCTGTTAGGCCACTGCTCCTCAGTCGCCTCTCCACAGTAGAACTACTGACAGGACGGTGATTCACCCCTTGAGTCTCACGGGCTGTTTGGGCTGCTGTACGGAAACGGTCTCGCAGGTGCATCAGCCGGATGTGACGGTCTTGGCCAGGTGTTGTCACTCTTTCTCGGCCAGGCCTAGGCCGATCATCTACGGATCCAGTTTCTTGTTGCCGTTCAATTAGTCGTTGGATGGTGCGCCGAGTACACCCCATTCTTTGTGCGATTTGAGTGATTGGGACTCCACCCTCTGCAAGCCCCAAAGCATGGTGTCTTTGACCTTGGCTCAGACGCGGCATGATCGCCTCAACACACCTGAGACCACTGGCTTTTTTCTTGGCTGAACATCCCTTTTTAAAGCCACTGAAAACATCAGGTCATTTTAGCCATCCAATAGGAGTGGTGGTCAGAAGCCATATTCGGTGCACAAAAGTCACATGCATTATGTAACAACCCAGCAAAAGTTAAAAAGTTGTCCTGAATGACCCTGATGTAGGCTCCATACCATGCATATATGCACACACAGTACTTAGTAACTTACAAAATTAATGTGTTAATTTTTTTATGTGGATACTTTTCATTGGGGTTCAGTATAGGTCAGAGTGGGTGTTCTTCATGTCATTGAGGTAAGAGTCTGAGTCCATTGGGGCCTCATGTTTGACATATTGGAGCATGTGCTTCAGTTTGGCTCTGTGGGGCCTGTTGTTTTTTGCAGCATTTTTTGCAGTCTGGCACCTTGTTGGTCTGATGTTTGGCTCTGAGGCGTCTGTATGGACAGCAGTCTGTGATTCTTGATTCAAGTGGTTTCTTCGATACATATACATAATGAGAAAGATCTCATTGGCAAGGATGAGTAATGTAAAAATAAAGGCAACAAATGCTGGCAGATGAGAAAGTGGGTCCATGAAAACTAATAAATGTATCATAAGCTGCGCAGATTTTCAGTCTTCAGGTGGATAATGTGATGTTGACACATAAAGGCCTAGAGTTTAAATTAGGCTGTAAAGCATTGCCACAGTCAAACATTGTTCACATGGGTTACTTTCAGAGAACATTAACCTTTGCCAGGGACAACAAGAGGGAATCATCTTAGCTGTCCCTGGTCCTTTCTTCCTCTCTAAAAGAAACTGCAATAGACCCTTTTAGGACCCCAGAGGGCAGCACATGAAGGGTGATCATTTGCATAACACTAAGAGGACAAAAAAAGTACGGAATTTTACCTTTCTGTACTGACTTGGCTGTTTTTTCCTCATAATTGTACTGACTTGTACTGAACCAACAATGGTAAGTAGAAGCAAGTACTTTCACTTGTAATGAAATGTACTGGAATATAGTGAGTCAGTACAAGTAAGAAACTTTCAGACATAATGAGAGTTTACCTGGGGCCTGTTGTTTCTGTCGGTACAAATGTAGAACAAGTAAGAACATACTACAAAGGCAAGGCTCACAGCAGGTGGTACAAAACCATGAACATAAAAACACAGTGAAATAGTATTTTAACATTGTTTGAATGGGAATTATGTCCAAAACAGTGAAATTAAAACTACAGTGAAAGGTCAAAAATACAAAAACCGTGAAAATTTATAAATGCAAAAATAAAGAAATTTACGGTAACTGAAGAGGTTCAATCAGATAGCAAGCTTGGGAAAAGGTTTGCAGGTGATAAAAATTTTACATGCAAGGGTTGGTGAATAACATCACTTTTCCTTACTAAAGTAAAACCTGTTTTGAGAGGCTGCCCTTAGTGCATTCCATAACAGTGGTCACATAAAAGTAGGTGGTCTGTCAATTGAGGGTTGATGCTTACAGCACCTGGCCAACCACTTTCTTCTGCCCTGGAGGAAAATTGCACACAGGTGCATCATCAAAGACTTTTCCAGGAAAAAACATGCTAGTCTGCCTTTTAAAGATCATTGCAACTATTCCTCCAAATGGAACTGGCACATACATACCAATATTTTTAATTGGTTTTCATGCAAGTGAACTATGTGTATTTTTTTTTTTTTACTATGGGATAAATATTGTATATTTTGTCAAACAGCTGTGTAAAAAAAACACTCCCAACTGTCTTACCTAGCTCATTACTTTACATGTTGATTATTTTTTAAATCTTTCTGAGACGCCATCCCCCCAACCCATATATATATATATATATATATATATATATATATTTACACTTATTTTACATTTGATTATCTTAGAGGTGGGAGCCCTGTGACAAGAAGATCCCATATCTCAACCAACAGTGAGGTCACCAAGCGGTAACTTTTGAATAAATGTACTATACACACAACAACCCATGAAAGAGTAAAAGTCATGCATAGAGTCAAGTCCATTCATTTCCCTTGTAATATATTCTTCTTTTTTAAAAAAAAATCTTATAATTTTTTAATTGTTTGTTAATCTTTTTGAATTATAATAACTGTTCTCATGGTTATAGAGTGAGAGCCTTCTTTTTGGGGATTACTTCTATGTAATTTTCCGAAAGTGAACTTGTCCTCCAACTGTTCCAGACCACAGGACATTGGAATTTTTTCACCACATGTTAACTACCATCGGCACTTTTCAAAACTTGAAATGTATATGATGTAAGATAATTGATGTTGTTTGAACTTTAAGATGATAATCGATGGACCACATTTTTTTCAAGGTTTGCAAAGAAGAGAAAACATCATGTGATAAAGCGATGTCCTTTGTGACTGATTGGGGCTCTGATTTTCATCAGAGTTAACTTAAATGCATAAATTCCAGAGGGCAACATTGTAATGATGATTTTCTGAAAACTGGCCTTTTCATTTAACTTTTGCTTCCCAAACTATGAGGTAGAAACCTCTACCAATTTGATCAAATTAAGGTGGTGTCGCGGCAGCCCATGGCAAATAGGTGAATGATTGAACTTATATGGAAGGCTTGCTTGCACCCCCGGGCTTGTGCTCACTATGTATGGAGCAACAATAACAACCATTCCAATAGTTCAATCATCAACACACAAAATATACCCATACACCAAATTGGATGATCACAACCAGCTCATAGCAGTCGGCAAGTTAAAATATATATATGTCTAGGCCACGAGATAGCTCCATGGTCTAGCCTAGGCCTAGGTGAAGAACTTTTTTTGAGTTCGTTCATCTTATTACCACAGAGTTTTGCCTTCTCTGCCTTTGTGTGGATGCCGTGCTGCTTCCCTGGTTTCAGACTCCAATGGCAGTCCCTTTGCTTCCTTCTGGTAGGGTGTTGGCCGATTGAACACTGTTTCTTGAACCACATCGAAAAAAAAGGCTCCACGTCCTCCGGTACTACCCACCTGCCTACCTAGGGTCGGCCATACTTGTTCAAGAAGTGTTACTTAGCTTACATCACAAGCTCCGCTGAACTTTTCAGTGGGAAAACGGAAAAAAAAATAAACAACCGCTACATTGTTGGACCTGGTCTTTGATAACAGCTTCACATAGGTTAATGACAAAACCTGATTCCTAAGATTATATATAAAACCATATTAAAATATTATTGTGAATTTCATATCCATGAGATAACTTCAAAAGTTTTAAAGGTATCATTCCATTACACCACAACATTGTACTCCTCTATAAGGTCTAGGTTTCCACATGCAGGATCACCTGAGCACTGGACTGCCACAGTACTTTTGTCTTAAGTATTTTGTAAGAGTATGCCATGTCTCTGTATTTTTTTTTTTATTTTTTTTTTTAGGTGAATGTTCATCTTACTGTTTTGCTCAATTTACCATTACCATTGTTGCATGGGCCAAACAATGGCTTCCTGGAGTGAAATGTTCATTTAGGGTTCTTGGAATGAGCTTTGTTTTGTAATTGAAAAGTACATAAAAATACTGAGACTTGAAGTAGATAACTTCTATATATATCCAGTCACTTTTGTTTGGTTTAGCTTGAAAAAGGGATAATGTTTCCCTTTGTTGTCAACAGATGTAACACAAGTATGTTACTAGTTTTAGTTATTTGTTTGATGGTATCTAGGGAGGAAGGTGTTACTTTTCATGGGAATCCTATGTCAAAACATTTTCACAAATGTGTTGAAGACAAGGACAGATAAAAAAAGTATATGTAAGGCACAGTGAAGTTGAGCCTGTTGGGGTTCACCATCATAATCTCATGACCAGTGTATTCTTTGTGTATCAAAACTTTCAGTGCCACATATTGGACAAAAACTTTCCTTCACTCATAAAGTTTTCCAAATTTTTGTGTGTTTTCATTACTTGTGACTTCTTCTCCAGATTGGTCACTGAGATTAAGTTGAAACTTTGTGGATATGTTCCTTCTGAAAGAGTTAAGCAAAGATATTCACTAGGTAGCACTGCCGTGGATTCCTGATTTTTAACGATATTTTTCAATTCGGGTACTTATCGGTAAATGCACCTTTTCTATTGCTCACTATGCAAGTCAATGGACATTCTAATGGTAATTCACATTTTGGACTTCTCTTAAGAACCTGTCCTTCAGATTCACTTCAAACTTAGTGACAGTGTACCTTGGGTGGGTTTATACCAAGTTTGTTCAAATGGTCATGATCCAGTGATTTTTGGATTTTTTATGATTTTTTTCAAAAAGTCTTTAAAAAAGTTTTAATATGAAAGTTTAACATGGGAATTTCTTTTGTGGTTACAACTTAAATAATTTTGGCCAGATTTGTGCCAAACTTGGCAGGGATGTACCTTTTATAAGTGTCTGCTTATTTCGTGCAAATGGTCATGCTCCAGTGATGTTTGGACTTTGACCTCATTTCAAGGTCACAGGACAACTGACTAGAAATTTACTGTTCACTTGATAATTTGAGATCTGTTTTGAGTTAGGACCTTGATGATGTACATGTTAATGTTTCTCTATGAAGGTCATGCTTAGATAGTACATGAGTGACCTTAACCTCGTTTCTGGGGTCACAGCGTAACATACATGAATTTTACTCTTCACTATAACTTGAGCACTACTGGAACCGGGACCTTGATATGTTGCACATGTTAGTGTTCTTCTATAAAGGTCAGACCTACTCAGAACATGGATGACCTTGATCCTATCCCAAGTTCACAGAGCCACAAGTGTGATGAATATCTTGGTCATGCGGAAATTTTTTTTTAAATCTTCTCCAAAACCGCTTGGCCAATTACTTTGAAATTGTATAGGGACACTTCTGGGGACCCCCAGACCTTAATTTGATCAACAGGTGGCTCTGCAATTATTTTCTATTTTTAGCTCAGCTGATAATTCAGCTGAGCTTTTAGGAGCGTGAGGCATCCATCATCCATTCACAATTCACATTTTCGACTTCTTCTCAAAAACCTACCGCCAGATCCACTTCAAACTTGGTGGGGATGTGCCTTGGGTGGGTGTCTACTAAGTTTGTTCAAATGGTCATGCTCCAGTGATTTTTAATGAATTTTTTTGTTCTTTTTTGGGCAAACCTTAAAAAATATTCTTCTCTGAAACTGCTCACCCAATTGCTTTGATATCACACAGGAACACTCCCTGGGACTCCTAGTTCTTAATTTGTTCACCAGGTGGTGCTACAAATTTGTCCTAATTTTTTATGAATTTTTGTGTGTATTAGCTATTTTCGACTTCTTCTCCAGAACCATCACTCAGATTAAGCTGAAACATGGTGGATATGTTCTTTGTAGAAGGGTCAAAAAAAGGTTTTCACTATGTGGGTGGGATCCTGCAGATTCCTGATTTTAAACGATTTTTTCAATTCGGGTACTTATTGGTCAATGCAGCTTTTGCTATTGATTACTATGGAAGTCAATGAGCATTCTAATGCTAATTCACGTTTTTGACTTCTTCTCGAAAACCATCATCCAGATTAACTTCAGACTTGGTGGCAATGTACCTTGGCTAGGTTTCTACCAGGTTTGTTCAAATGGTCATGCTCCAATGATTTTTGGATTTTTGATGAATTTTTTTGTTCTTTTTTTGGACATATCTTAAAAGATCTTTTTCTCCGAAACCACTTACCCAATTGCTTTATCACACAGTAAGACACTTAGGGACTCCTTGTTCTTAATTTGTTCACCAGGTGGCGCTGCAAATTTGTTCTAATTTTTTATGAATTTTTGTGTGTATTAGCTATTTTTGACTTCTTCTCCAGAACCATCACTCAGATTGAGCTGAAACATTGTGGATTTTTCCTTGAGAACGGTCAAAAAAAGGTTTTCACTATGTGGGAATCCTGCAGATTCCTGATTTTAAACGATTTTTTTCAATTCGGGTACTTAGCGGTCAATGCAGCTTTTGCTATTGATTACTATGGAAGTCAATGAACATTCTAATGCTAATTCACATTTTCAACTTCTTCTCCAAAACCGTCATCCAGATTTACTTCAAACTTGGTGGCAATGTACCTTGGGTAGGTGTCTACCAGGTTTGTTCCAATAAATTTTGGATTTTTTTTATGATTTTTTGAAAAAAATCTTTACAAAAGTTTTAATAGGAAAGTTTAACGTGGGAATTTCTTGTAATAGTTATGAATTAAATAATTTTGTCCAGATTTACTTTAAACTTGGTGGGTATGTGCCTTAAGTGGATCTCTACCAAGTTTGTTCAAATGGTCAGGCTCGATTGATTTTTGGATATTTTATGAAATTTTTTGTTCTTTTGGGGGAGGGGGCAAACCTTAAAAACTCTTCTCTGAAACCGCTCACCCAATTGCTTTGATGTCATACATAGACACTCCCAGGCACACCTAGTTCCCAATTTGTTCACCAGGTGGTGCTGCAATTTGTTTCTAATTTTTGTATGAATTTTTTGTTTGGCTTTGCTTTTTTTCACTTGTTCTCAGAACCATCACTCAGATTAAGCTGAAATGTGATGGATATGTTCTTGTGGAAGGGTCAACAATGTTGTTTACTAGGTGGCACTACTTTGGATTCCTGATTTTTTAAGGATTTTTTTTCAATTCGGATACTTATTGGTAAATGGACCTTTCCAATTGATTGCTATATAAGTCAATGAGCATTCTAATGCTAATTCACATTTTGGATTTCTCTGAAGAAACTGTCAGTGAGATTTCCTTCAACTTAGTGGCAGTGTATCTTGGGATGGTCTCTTCCAAGTTTGTTCAAATGGTCATGCTCCAGTGATTTTTGGAATTTTTTATTTTTGTAAAAAATATTTTAAAAAGTTTTAATAGGAAAGTTTAACATGAGAATTTCATGTAAGGTTATGACTTCAATAGTTTTGGCCAGATTTGTATCAAATTTTGTAGGGATGTACCTGTGACAAGTGTCTACCTATTTTGTCCTATCCCAAGCTCACACAAGATCAAGTGTAATGAATCTCTAGGTCAGCTGAGCATGGGCTGTTCAGACAGCCCTCTTGTTGGATTTTTTAATGAATTTTAAGCTCTGCTTACTAAAGGTCACAGAGCTTATGCGACAGCTCATGTCTGTCAGCCCGTAAGATTTTGCTCGTTAGCGTGATACCATCCACATTTTTCATGTTAGCCCAATATAACTTTCAGGACTTATAGAGTGTATGAAAATCAGGCCTTTGTTTGATATTGGAGGCGCCACCTAGTGTATTATGCAATATAGGGGTCAAAATGTGAAAATCTTGTGAAAACTCCAGCATCTGTTATTTGTGGCAGATCTTCACCAAATTAGGTGGGATTGTGGGAGAGGTTAAAGTCTTAGTTGCTATTATGCTAGTGGCGCCACCTATAATTTGATGGAAATTATGAGCCAAAATGTGCTCTAAGGTGTAAAATTCCATATCTTGAAAAGTAATTGGAATAGACTTGTCAAATTTATGTGATGTATAGACAATGTCTAAAGCTTGAATTTTATGTAATATCAGTGACCTTGACTAATTTTTGTGAGGTCACCATGCCTGTAAAGTTGAAAGAGGTGATTTTGTAATGACAGGGTGTAGCCATGACTTCAATGGCAATGTCAGCACAGCACCAGGCAGGCCTATGGGCCTCTTGTATTACATTATCTGGGTGTCCTTTATTTTCTGTCCCAAAGTCACTGAGGACATAAAGTTAAGGACTCGCCCATTGCCTTGGCAAATGCAACAAAATTCATCACAGGAGTTGCACAAATAAGCTATGATTACATGTGGAGCGAAGTGCCATCTGGTGGACAATTTTTACATTAAATGTACATAAGCTTTATTTGTTCAGAAGCCACTTAAAGACTCACAAGTTAATATAAACAGGTGCAATATAGCCACGATGCCAGCACGGCATTAGGCCCATGGGCCTCTTGTTTATCTGCTTTGTGGGAAAATTGCAAAGAAACTTCTCCGAAACTGCTCAGCCAATTGCTTTGAATTACATATAGTAGACATGCTAAGAGAGTGTACACGTACCACATGTTATAGTACAAGGGTTCCACTTAGCACAGGTGTTCTTCGGTGCAAAATGAAAAAACAACAGGGCTATGACAGTCCTGTGCTGAGCAAATATGTACATACAGTAAAACCTGTTTAGGAATACCTCTCCTTTGGAAAACCACGTGCTTTTTGTGACCACTTTTCTCATGTAAAAGCAACTTTTAATGATAATTTACCTCTTTTGGGAGACCACCTACAGAACTTGACAGGTGACCACCCAAAATGACCCCAACAGACCACTTAACCACCATTCCAGATAGGTAAAATCCACCAAGTTTGTACAAGATTAATTAATTTTTTTTTTTTTGTTTAAATCAGTTTATAAATCCTGAGTATATTTATGATACTAATAAATGAATAGACACAGCATTGCAAGATGGCATTGGGTCTAATAATTGTACAAACACACATGTTTGAACCTATATATATATATGGATGGAAATTCAAAGTACAGATTAGTTTGGCCAGGTGGCTCAAGAGTCAACCCTCGTTTGGGAGACCACCTGTTCTATGTGACTACTTTTGGTCTGCCCCAGGGGTGGTCTCTCAAAGCCGGTTTTACTGTATACCCATGTGATTTTATAAGATTTGTACCAAAAAAAGAACAAAGAAATTCATTAAAAAATCCAAAAATCAATGGAGCGTGTCCATTTGAACAAATCTGCTAAAGACCCACTGAACATACATAACCACCAAGTTTAAAGTCAATCTGACTGACAGTTTTGCAGAATAAGTCAAAACTGTGAATTAGCATTATATATACTGCTGACTGACTTGCATAGTAATCAATAGGAAAGGTGCATTTACCAGTAACTAACTGAATTGAAAAAATAGTGAAAAATCAGGAATCCACAACTTTGGCTCATAGTGCACCATTTTGTTTGATCCTTCACAAAGAACATGTCCAGCTTAATCTGAGCGATGGTTCTGGAGAAGTAAAAAATAGCAATAACACACAAAAAATCATGAAAAAATAGGGAAAAAATTGCAGCGCTATCTGGTGACCAAATTAAGAAGCTGGAGTCCCTAGGAGTGTTGATTTAAACATATTTTATTGAAGTATTCACACAGTACATATGTAAGATCAGTGTAGGTGCACTATTGGGAAAAAGGGCATTGCCCTATTTAAATCTGTCCTAAGAAAATGATGGTGTGCACAGGTTAGACAAGACACACATTAACACACAAAGAAGACAAGGACATAGACAAAACAGAGAGTGGGGCACAGGTTTGGATAGTATCATCTAACTGTTAGTGTGTATTTATATACACTGACAGTTAGATGAGTGTTCCTGTGTGATATCAAAGCAATTTGGTAAGCAGTTTTGGTGAAGACTTTTTGAGATTTGCCAAAAAAAAGCACCACCTAAATCATTAAAAAAAATTTTTAATCAATGCAGCAGAAAGAAATCTGCTAGAGACCACCCAAGGTACATTGCCACCAAGTTTGAAGTCAATGTGACTGACCAATTTGTAGAACAAGCCAAAAATGTGAATTAGCATTAGGATGCCCATTGACTTAACATAGTAATTAGTAGGAAAGGTGTATTTAGCAATAAGTACCTTAAACTAAAAAATCATTAAAAATCAGGAACCTGCAGTGTTGCCTTCTAGTGAAAATTTGTTTGACCCTCCCACAAGGAACATATCCATCAAGTGTCCGCTCAATCTGAGTGACTATACAGGAGAAGAAGTTGAAAATTGCAAAAACAAACCAAAAAAATTGTAGCACCACCTGGTGAACAAATTAAGAACTAGGGGTCCATAGGAGTGTTCCTGTGTGATATCAAAGCAATTGGGTAAGTGGTTTTGGAGAAGAAGATTTGTTTAAGGTTTGGCCCCAAAAAGAACAAAAATAATTATAAAAAAGTCCAAAAATCACTGGAGTGTGACCATTTGAACAAACTTGGTAGCCACCCACCCCAGGTACATTGCCATTAAGTTTGAAGTGAATCTGACTGACGGTTTCAGAGAAGAAGGCGAAAATGTAATTGTGGATGGACGCATGGATGCCAGACTACTTAAAAGCTCAGCACAATTTAAGTCAGCTGAGCTAAAAATCCAGAGAAATGCTTAGTCTCTATGCTCACACTCATCTGCATGTATTATGCTCATTAACACCTGTAACAAAGAAGTTCATAACTTGTTACCAAGAGAAGAGAAGGAAACGTTTGAGTAGTTGCAGCAGACTAATTTGAGGGTCAAGAATCCATTTTGGGGGTTATTATGACAATTGGCGGACATTTTGACCTTCAAAACCAAGATGGCCACTGGATATTTTAGATCCTCAGGCACTGTGCACCACTTGTGAAGATTTCAAGTTTATATGTTTTGAGTCTAACACCAATTACTTGCTAGTCCTTCCAATGCTGATGGGGGCAAAACAGGTAGGCGCATCCCTGTCCTTTGGACACATTTCTAGTTGGGGTTATTTGACAATTGGAAGCCATTTCCACCCTTAAAAACCAGGATTACCACTGTAAATTTTCTTTTTGTCAGGTATCATGACCCACATATAAAAATATACTTGATTTTTTTCAATGGAAAAAGTAGCCAGAGTCTAATGGTAGTTTTGCTGCTCAGAGTGCACTAGTTTAGACATGTGTAAGCTAGAAACATTTATTATGCAACAACTTGTACTAATTTGGGTCAGGGAGCCCAGTTCTGGCATTGCATTGATGATAAAAATTGTTCATAGTGCAAGGCAAACCAAATTCTACACTTTACTCATTTAAAACCCCGCATGATGGTATGGAACTCCTAGGATACATGATTTTCTTAAAATTCATTTCTGCTGCATCATATGCAAAAGGGGGTGATTTGTGGCTTAAAGGTCAGAAAAAAGCTGGATCAAATAAATTCATGAATGCTGACCACATGTTGCATCCCTGTCTTTAACAGACATGGAACAGGTGATATTACACCATATTAAACACAAATCATTAACAAACAAAGTTTATTTTTCCGTGAAGACACTGGAAAAAAATTATTTGGCACTGCATGGTGTTCTATGATGGTTTAGATTCGGGCATATAGTTCATATCAAATATGAAGTCAACTATGTCCTGTTTGTATAACATCAGAGTCTGGAAAAAGACTCACCACAAATGGCTACTGTATTAAAATGCCTATAAATAATATTTACAAATACTCCCAACATGTGGTCTTTGTCTGATCTAAAATAAGTTATCACGTTTTGAGACATATGCAGACACATCTTTTTAACTCATTCCACCCTGATAGAAGACCGAGTCAACAACTTTCCTTGGTGCGCTCTGGATGCAATGAGCATATAATTTGGAATGATTTTTAATACCAGTTTCATCCAAAATTTTGAAAGATAATCCCCAAATTAGTAAAATACAATCAGCAGACGACATTTAGATTTTATCGGGAAAAAGCGTCATTAGGGTGGAATGAGTTAAAAAAAAAAAAACTGTCAACAAGATTTAACTCATTCCATACTATGGTCCCAGGCCTTGGTGAGTGGTTCTGGCACTGCCTGACAAGTCATGCTGCAGCTGCCACAAGGGCAGCTGCAGCATGACTTGCCAGGCAGTGCCAGAACCACTGACTTCAGACTATAGGCACGTTGGTACTTGAAGGAAAGCTCTTTTCATGAAGAATTTAAATATGCAATTATCATCTTAAATCTAGGTAAATATACGTAAATATCAGGGACTGGTATGGAATGAGTTAATATCATTAAGATTTAATAGTGTTTTGCGCACATTCAGTGAGACTCTCGAAGGTTCAGGTGTGGCTCTTTAACTGTTCTCACCATGATTAAATCGTGTTTATTCAGTTTCTTGGAAAGAACATTCACCTTTACACCCAAAGAGTGTTTGATTGACTGATTTTATTTGCCAAAACAACAAAATAATACATAAATAAAAGTACATACCGCAAAATAAACAGACAGTACCATATAAACAAAACATGAAGTTGCAGTAGACTGAGAACCAAGTAAAAATAAATAACATTATGTTTAAGAACAGAAAAGTTTGTTTGTACACAAGTTATGTTGAATTGCCCAGGATAGCCCAATCAAGTCTGAATGACTTATTTCCATTGGGGTCCTGTGGGTGAGATGAAGGGGGATCATGCAGTTGGATGCAACATACAGAAAATAGAAACTATAAACTAGGAAAGATGATTTGCTATGCAGCAGTGTGTGTGTCATCAAAGCATATTGGTATGGCAATGTACAACTATTCCATAACACAGGAGTAGAAGTTGGAATGGCATCTCTATCTATTATAGCTTTGAAGTTATTCAAGACTTAAAATTTCTAATGGTGCTATTTAGCATTATTTAAATTGCTGCAACTTTTATTTTTAATTCATTAGGTGTGCAATGGTCAACAACCCCCTAGTAGAAGTTGGAATGACATCTCTATCTATTATACTGTTGAAGATATTCAAGATTAAAAATTCCAATACTGCTAATTAGCATAATTTAAATTGCTACAACTTTTGCTTTAGATTCATTACATGCACAATGGTCAACAACCTCCTTGAAGTTGGAATGACATCTCTATCTATAATAGTTTTGAAGATATTAAAGTTTTCAATTTTTAAATGCTGCTAATTAGCATAATTTAAATTGCTACAACTTTTGCTTTTGATTCATTACATGCCCAATGGTCAATAACCCCCTAGAAGAAGTTAAAATGATATCTCTATCTATAATAATTTTGAAGATATTCAAGTTTAAAAATTTCAGATGCTGCTAATGAGCAAAATTTGAAACATCTTCATTCCTTTGTATAAAACGGTCAAACTCCTTGTATGGAGGTACAATCATGCCAAGTTTGGAGTTTCTATGTATACTAGTGTTCCAGAAAAGTGTCGGACAAATTTGCTGGTAAAGAAGAAAGAAAGAAAGAAAGAATTTCAGGAAAAACAGAAAAGTGTGTGAAATATGTGTGTTGACACACACACTTTAATTATACAATAAATAATAGTTGTAAAATGTAATGTAAAAGTAAATACATACATATGTACATGTGTATATATATATATACATATATACATACATATATATGTACACACACACACACACACACACACACACACACACACATATATATATATATATATATATATATATATATATATATATATATATATATATATATATATATATATAAATAATAGGTATGTATTGTGTATAAAATGAATAAACATGTATCACCATAACAAATATGTCTGTCTGTGCATATGTGCGTATACATCGGAAGGGACAGTGTGCTAGTTTGTCAAACCGGGGAACTGGTCCTTAGCAGATCAGAGCAGTCCACATCTGCACCATAGTACAGGCTAATAATAATAATACAGGTATGGACTGTCCTCCTCCCCTGTTGACTGCTCTTTTAGATGTTTTTTTACTGCTGATTTGAAGGTGGATATGTTATTATGACATTTGATATGCTCTGGGAGGGAGTTCCATGCTTTGATTGCTGTAAAATAGAATGTATGTCTTGCTGGACCATTTACTCTTGGAAGATGTAATTTTGATGTGCTGTTTCTGGTGCTATAGTTATGGTGAGTTTGGGTTTTAATGAAAAATTCACCGAGATACTGTAGTTCTAGAAATTTTCGCACTTTTTCTGCTACCAACCAAAGCGGCATGAAATTAAAATGCACAAAAATACTGTAATTTAAGAAAAATTGAGTTTGCATGAAATTAAGCGGGCAAAAATTTCTAGAACTACAGCATTGTGGGGATGTATCTCAGAAAGTTTTAGAAACATGATTTAGCTGTAGTTGTTTTACTCTCAGCAGTTTTTAACTTTGACACACTGTTAAGCTCTTTTTGTCCCACATGCCATCAATTATGTTTTCCTAAACTGGATCTGACCATCTTGTTTTGCTCAGTTTGAAGTTTGGTTTTATACATATGGCACTCACATATAACTACCTCCATTGAACCATTCTTTTTTAAGAATGGGGATTTGGTCGAGTGGATATGTGTGTTTTCCCATTTCAGCTGGGCGACTGGTGCCAAAGGTTGCAGGTTGGAGTTCTGCTCCTTCCAAACATGAAATATATATTTTCAGCATTTCCTTAATGCTGGTGGATTTAAGTCCCCGATTCTGGAAATAAATGCTGACTTACTACTTATACTGCATGACCATGTTGATATGGCACTCCCACATGACTACCGCCATTGAATCATTCTTTTTTAAGAATGGTGATTTGGTTGAGTGGATATGTGCATTTCCCATTTCAGCTAGGCGACTGGTGCCAAAGGTTGCAGGTTCGAGTCCTGCTCTTTCCGAACATGAAATATACTTTTGGCCGAGTCCAGAAAACCAAGCAATATTAATTAAATATTCAGGGTTAAAAAATCTGTTGTTTGCAGACTTCTTGAAAAACACGGAGGACGATCCATCTGAATTCATGAGGGTGCCAGCAGCCATCTTGTTTGTGGATATTAAAGTCAAATGGCGCGTTTCACACCCTGAAATTAGCCACTCCAAATGTATCGCACGTTTCATGCTAAACGATTAAAATGTTAGACTTTGTTTCTTTTTGACATTGCTTATGTCCCCCTCCCCCTCTGAAGGAGGAGGGGGTATATAGCGATTACTTTGTCCGTGTGTGTGTCTGGACTGACAGATTTCACGTGATAACTTGAAAAATATTTCACTCAGGGCGTTCATATTGCATATAGTCATGAATAAGGTCTCAGACTATTTTGCAGATGGGTGACCTTGACCCAATTCCCAAGGTCACATAGCCATTTTAGTGAATTTGGTTTTCACATGATAATGATGATGAGATGCACAGACTAATCCAGCCACATCTGGCAAATGACACACCAGTGAATGTAACAGACTGCCTTGCAAATATTGCTCCTGTCTTGACCAGTGTGGGGCAATTGTTATGTCCCCTCCGAGACCAATTGCACAAACACTTACGTTACATCAGTTACAAAGTTGCTGAACAACCGCTGGGCAGGCATTTTGCCCAACTGGATCACCATGGACTTAACCTCACAGTACATATTCTGGAGTGCATCCCCATCCACCCCCACCCCCACCCCAGCCCCAGCCCCAAGAATGTACTAGACAGTGAAATGTCATTAGATGCACTAATTGTGCTCAATTGAGCCATTTGGCCTCAATATCATAGGAAAGTAAGTGAGCTTTCTTGCTCAGTCTTATGCTTAAATTTTAATTCAGGGCTCGCTTTTCCTTTAGAACTGTTTTGGGTTGACATTTGGTCACCCCTTGGGAAATGCACATGTATTTTCTGTGTATTCACACAGTCAATAATTCCTCACTCAGGGTTATTGGGGAACCACAGTTTCCCTACCCAATGCACCTGGATCAGAGTACATTTAAGTGGTCAGGAAGCCCATTTTGATTCTGGTTCCAGAAAAAAGACTGGTCGATTATACCAAAGCTGACATAGGAACAATGATTGATTATATCATTGAAAATGCAGTGTTTTCAGTAGCCAACACAAGCTTCCAGCAGATAATTGGCATACCCGTGGGCATAGACCCTGCACCTTTTATGGCTTCTCTTGTTTAATATGAATTCATCTACATGAAGGACTTGACTGTGCACAATTGTGGTGTTGCTAGATGTTACCATAGCCACACAAAGAGTTTTATTGATGAACTTACAACTTTCAATAACAACAAACACCTGAGTGTCAACTGGAGAACTATATGTATATAGTAGGGTGGATTAGGTCAGTATAGCAGAAGAATCTTTCACTTTGTGGTACAGCATCAAATTTGGTACACATATGCTCGAAGACCTGCTTTATTAAAAAAAAACCCCATTAACCACTTGGGGGGGGGGGGGACAATATGGCAGCCATTATTCAAGATGGCTGCCTCATCGACTTTGAAAAACGTTATTTCGGTGCATAATGTAAGTTGAATGGCTGGATGTACTTTAACGATGCAGGTGTAAATATATGTATTTTTGTACAAAGAGTTCAATGACACTAAACAAAATTCAATATTGCTGAAATTTTTCAAGATAGTGGCCATTTTGTTTTTCAAATTATTCTGCGATGAAGTCACAGTTTCTTGTCTGTTGATCAAGTGATCGCTGGTTATACATTAGAATGTTGTCAGCAATCTCAATTAATAATTTTTACCCTTGGCACATAAAGTGCCAGAGGGTATTGTCGTCCCCTATGTCGTCCGTCCATCTGTCTTGTCGTCGTTATCGCCGTATCTCAAAGAAAAAAAATCACCATAGCTGTACCAAATTTTGTCAGAGGAGCACCTAATAATGGACCAAGTTCCTAATGAGAACCAGCTTCCTCTTATTGATTTTAAACTTTTTATGAAACTTTTAAATTATTAATTTCAAGGCCGTCTGAGTGGCGCACAAGGGGATGACATGACGTTACCATAATGTCTCCAAAAATATTCACCGTAGCCTTACCAAAGTTTTGTCACAGAAGAAACTGATGATGGACCAGGTTCTTATTGAAAACCAGCTTCTCCTTATTTTTAAACTTTTTATGAAACTTTTAAGGCATTTATTTGAAGGCCGTCCCTTTGGCGTTACTCTTGATAACATTACCGCCATATCTAAAAAAAAATAGACCCCAACTTTACCAAATTTTGTCAGGGATGCATCTTCTGATGGACCAGGTTCCTATTTAAAACCAGCTTCCTCTTTGTATTGATAAACTTTTTATGAAACTTTAAAGTAATTATCTCAAGGCTGTCAGTAGCACACAAGAGGATGACGTTACAATAATATCTCAACAAGGATACATCACAGCTTTGCCAAATTTTTATCAGAGATGCACATCATAATTGACCGTGTTTCTATTGAAAACCAGCTTTATCTTATTATTTTTAAAGTTGTTACGAAACTTTGGAATTATTGATTTAAAGGCCATCTGAGTGGCACACAAGTGGAAAATGTTACCAAAATATCTCAAGAAGGATAAAATTGCTCGTTCATTTCATAGACAACAATATGGAAATTGTATGTAAAGTATTCTACCATGAAGTCCTAAAAAAAGCAAAATTGAGGAATAAAAGATTGTGGGTGCCGAGGGTAATCTGTTATCTGAACGCTATTTTTAAGGAGTGATATGTCAAAGCACAACTGGGGCACATTGGTGGCATGATTACTGTCAAACTCAGGATGGGGTTCAGTGTCACCTAGTAGTGCAATCCCTGTATTTGTAGTTTACTAACTGTAATAGTAGTATATTCTCACTGTAGTTGTGGGATAGTTTAGTGTCCCAAATGCTATCTAATAAGCCCTGTATATGCACCAACTAGCTGTGTAGTTACAGGTGTAGTTAGATAGCCGCACCTGACATGAATTGATGGGATGTGGCGGCGTGGGATGGTGCACAGATCTGGGGGGACTTGCATGGCAGTGTATGTACAATCAGGCTAGGTGTAGAACATTGGTGCTTGAACCTAGTTGTATACCATACCTGAATGTGTTTAAATATTTTGTTCAGTAACGCAAAATGTCCGCCAATAATGCACTGAGATGCACAACCCCGACAAAGTGGAGAAAGTCTTGTCTCTGTCAGGCAGACAAAAAGGAAGAATTAAAATCTCCTCCAACTCGTTATGTAGTCCTAAAAAATGATGGCTACTCTATGATTGCCACACATATACCACTCTTTCAGCTGCCAATCAGGCCAGATGTGTCCTGATCGGATGATGGCAGTGGTATTGATGAAACACAGTGACGGAACAATGGAAAATATAATCAAAACGTGTTTGATGTTCAATAACAGCAAGCTGGAATGTGCAAGGAAGAGGGCAGCTGATACCGCGAGTAGTCCTGGTGAGGATCAGTCAAAGACACGTAGGACAAATGTAAAGGAGTTATAAATCATAAAGTTAGGAGTCCTGGAGGAGATGAGGGTGGTAGTGGGCTACTTTAAGGGAAGACCCAAACCAGATGGTCACAATGTCCTGCCAGGAATCTGAGACCGCCATTACACTAATGCCACAAGTGTTTAATGGCGCCTATTTTGTTTGGATAGGCTATGGGTGAGAGCTTCTCTGAGCTTAACTACAGCCCACACTCCCTGACTGCAAATCCTGCTGCCAGGTGAGGGGCTACCGAGCTACACTGCCACCTGTTGAACACTGGTTTCACTCTACAGGGTGAAGGCTATGTAGCCTTACTACCACCCATAATTGTGCACCGGCATTACTGTACCGCGTGAGGGTCATATGGCCACTCTGCAGCTTACCAATGCAGGTGAGTGCACATGTATGACCTCGTACACCACCAGCTGCTCAGATATCTGTAACCGGGGTTTTTGCATCAAAATCATGTACAGACAGAACTGTACATTATATACAAGTGTGGCTGATGTCTTCTCAATAGAACTATCTGTAAACACTAATACATGTACTGTATACAAACCAACATGAAGGTACCTGAGAAATAATGTTTCTCTGGTCAACACACTTCCTTACCACCTGAGTTTCTTAAAAGGAAGGAATGTAATGCGCGGCTGTGTTCTCAATCATATTAATTCACACGAAGATTTAACATGCCCCTGATTGGCCGACCTTACGTGTAAATGTGAACATGATTGTGTTTATCTAATTTGACCCACATGATGTAGTCAGGCTTGCAGAATGACTTGACTGGACATTATTTACAAGTGTTGTGCTGCATAAATACTCTTCTGCCTTTTTGCACAAAATACTTATGATGTGTTTTGCTAATGACTCTGCTATCAAGCTTAAAAAGTCAAGTGATGAGCCAACAGTGAGGAGGAAAAAACAAGTTTCCTTTAAAAAGGAACCACACTTGACTGGTATGAAAGGGGAGAAATGGGTTGGGCAAGTTTGTACACAATTGGTAGCGTACAATTAAAAAAACTGAAATCCTAGATGAGGCATAGTGAAGGACAACGACTGAACATTTCTTTGAAAGTACAGGACACATACATTCTAAGGGTCCCCATATTAGCAAATATTGAGGATGCTGTTCTCTGGGTTCCACACAGGGTCTAGATTATAATGAGCTGAGAATGTTGTTCTCTGGGTTCCAAGCAGGGTGTAGAGTGCAGTGAGCTGTTCTCTGGGTTCCATAGTGGTGAAACTTTTCATCATGTAGAACCAGGCAAGTGCCATGGAGCAAATGTACCAGTTTGTTCTCTGTTATTCGATAGCTACATTCTGACTGGTTTTGCCGTGCACCCAGCTCATCAGAGACTGAATTTAATGGATGCTGCCCAATTTTTATATACCATACGTTTATGTTGGTCCTGGTAATGTTACTCACATAGGGTTAAGAAGCTCAATGAAAATTGTGTCAATAGCTATGTACTCCATACTTAGAACAGTGGACCAGGGCACATGTGAGTCTGGCCAGGTGTGATGTCACTTGGATGGAGTGTTAAGGCTAGTAACCATGCCAGGGCAGGGTAGGTTTGCCTTTGGCTTGAATAAGATGTAGGTCTTACTGGGTGTTGTCCATATTGCATATATCACAGCCTTTATAAATCATCATGTATTATGAATATGTATAGGGGAGTTCACCTGTATAATTGTTTCCTCCACATCCAAAGGAAACAATGTTATTGCCACTAGAAAAGGTGTGGTCCGTTAGTAAACAGAATATACATTCTGTTGTCTGTAGAACAAACCATGTCATGGGAAATACACGCAGGCTTGGGAATTAAAACTTTTCATAATCTCAAATATTATATTTACTACCAACATTCTTCCATGAATGTGGCAACCACAAATCTAGACCCTACATGTACATTGTACATTCATATAGAAAATTTGTTTTGTATATTTGTGATGGTATTGAGAGGATCAAGCTCTTTCCATAACCAAAAAGAGAATGAACTGAGCTGTACACACTCCTGCTTGTGCTGTCACATTTTGAAAAATTTGTGTCCATGATGGCATCTTGTCCATGTCAAATAACCACATTTATACAGCAGTTTTACCATGTTGAATTGTATAAGTTCAGCTGACTTGTCAGTCCGCGGAGCTTATAGAATGGTCAGTCTTCCATTCTCCATCTGTCCATTCTTGTCCAGAACTATTGACCAGATACCAGATCTATTTCAAACTTCACAAATCTTCTCTGAAATGGCTTGGCCATTTGCTTTGAAATTGTAGAGGGACTCTGCTGGGGAGCTGGGACCCATAGGTCTTAATATTTTCTCAAGGTGGCACTGTGATTTTCTAAAACGAATTTTTGTGCGTTTTTGCCATTTTTGCATTCTCATTAGCCGCATCTTGGAGTTCTCTTCAAACTTGGTAGGAATCTACGTGAACTCGATGTGTCCTGTGTTTGTTACCTACATGGTGCTGCTGACATTTCTTGACTTTAAACAAATTATCCAACTTAGGAATTATCTGTAAGTAGACATGTACATGTTGGTGTTATTACATGTTTAGTAGGGATAGTAGCACATCTGACATACATGTAGTGACTCACATCTCAGAAATGGTGCATCCCAGGCCCATGGTGTCTCTTGAACAGTAAAAGATAGGTACCAATGAGATTTCTTTTGGTGTTGTTAATTTTTTCCTCAAGTCACTTTGAAAGGTCAAACTGACATATTGGCTTTCTTTGTGATTTTAAATTGTGGATCCTGCTACATTTCATTTTAAAAAATGATGACAACAGAACTGTGTGAACGAAGACTTTGACATTGAAACAGTATTAATGATGGTCTTAATTAAAGAAAAGTAACCTTGATATTGTCCCAAAGATCACAAGACCACATCAGTATGTGCATCCAGGGTCAGCTGAACACAGGACTGACCCTATACTTTTTTTCTCTCCTCTTTTCTTCTCTCTGCTCCTCTCATCTCCTCCCCTTACTTTTCCTCCCCTCCTCTGCTCTCCTCGCCATTCCTGTCTTCTTATTTTTTTTTGCAGGTGTGATTATACCTTCCATGGATATGACTATTGTCTAACACGCCACAGACAGAATACACTGTAACACTGTACCTATATGTATTTTGCAGGGGTGTTACCACAGTGTACGTGATGAGCGAAGAGGAACTGGAGGAGACAGCACGACTGATTCTCACTGAGGTAAGACAATACATTTCAGCTCTCAAGTCAGTCAGAGTGCGATTACTCTGCGTAGAGGGCTACTGTAGTAGCTCTACGTTGTGTGCACTGAAGTTTTCTGCCTGGCAGTATGATTGTGTATTGCAGCTTGCAGTATGATTGTGTATTGCAGCTTGCAGTATGATTGTGTATTGCAGCATGCAGTATGTTTGTTTATTGCAGCATAAAGCCAATAAAAGGGGCACATCACAAGCAACTGCTGTCTCAGCACAGGATGTGCCATTGGGGTGCAACCACTTGTAATATTTTATCCACCTCCATTCAACTTTGGGCAAGAGATATGGTTGTAATGTCATCATCCATCCATCCACACTGGCTCTCATTGCAGTAACTTAAGAATGCAAAGAGCTAAATGTATGTCAGCCAAATTTGGTGTCTGATCCTGATTCTAGATTGCTTTGGATGGCATTCTATGCCTGTGACCTCAGCCTTTCAAGGGCCTAGGGGCCAACTCTGTCGGTCCATCTCTCTACATGCTCTCATCACAATATATAAAAAATACAAAGAGCTACCTGAACCAAATTTGGGGCATGGAACTTTTTCAATTTCCCTACCGGAGGTTATGGGTTTAATTTGCACCTTCTCCTTTTGTATGTCCTTCAGACAAAGCTTGTCTGGACCATATTTTCTGTACTGTAACACCTGCACCTACCAAATTTTGGTGTGGACACCTCATAGGATAGGGGTATGTCAAACACCAGAATTGGATCACTGTGACCTTGACCTGGAGCTTTGACCCCATAAAGTTTTAAATTATCGGGGCCATATTTCCTGAATGAATGCTGTAAACCTATAGCTTCCAAGTTTAGTGTGTGGACACTTCATAGGAAAGAGGTGTCATACACCAAAATTAGTTCACCTTGACCTTAGAACCCCAAAAGTGTGGGTTTGTCCTGGCCATATCTATGCCCCCCCCCCCCCCCAAAAATAAGGATGAAGGGGCATATGGTAATTACATAAGCTTTGTCCATGTATCAGTCCGGACAGTTTTCACACAATAATAACTGAAAAAAAATTTGGCACAGGGCTTTCATATTGCACATGCTTATAGTCCTGCATAAGGTCATGGACGAGTTTTAAGATGGATGACCTTGACCCCAATTCCCAAGGTCAAAGAGCCATTTTAGTGAATTTGGTTTTCACACGAGTTAAGCCTTTCATATTGCACATGCTTACAGTCTTGCATAAGGTCTGGGACGAGTTCAAAGATGGTTGACCTCGACCCAATTTGCAAGGTCACAGAGCCATTTTAGTGAATTTGGTTTTCACATGATAAGTGGAAAAGTTTTTGACATAGGCCTTTCATATTGCACATATTTATATCCTGCAGAAGGTCTCAGATGAGTTTAAGGATGGCACAGTATGACGTATTTGTGACAGCTTAATGCATAAATTACCAATGAAAAACTACATTAGACAACCCACATGCCTGGCCTGTGTGTAAACCCATTCAATAATCTATATTTTAGGCTGGTCGACGTGTACCGTCAGATGAAGCCATAGCTCTCCACCTCAGCAGACAAGACAGAGAGGCTGAGCCAGACAGAGGGGTCTTGAGCGAAGAATCTCCAAAGAAAACAGAAAAAAGTGACAAGACTACAACCAAAGAATCAAGCTTAGACCAGATTCATATCGATACACATCTGCCAAAAAGTGACAGGGTTCAGGTGCCTGCAGACCCCTCTAAGAGAGAGCCAGCTGAGGAGGCCACAGCGTTGAGTGTTCTTGATGATATATTTGGTGGTGAGAATGGCAGTAGCAAAAGAGAAAGACGTGCACCAAAACGTCAGCGGTGAGTGGCAGGCAATGGAGCTTATCCCACCTTCATTTCAGCTTAGGAATGAACCATGTTCTGTCTTACCCTCCATCGTAAAGTTTATAATATAAACAGTCCCTATTGAAACTTTTATGAGGGGCATGGAGGTAATTCTGGTAAGCTGTAAAATGTCTTATTTCATTTCTCATAAAATTAAAATATTGCACACAATTGTGAATCCTTTTGCCCACATGACTGTGCATGTACATGTATAGACCAGTTACATGATCCCTGTGGGTTTAAACATCACTGCAATACAAGACAATCTGAGACGTACATGTATGCCTCTCCTTCAGCAACATTTGTTGTCGGAATGAAGATGATTGATTCACATTCACTAAAGTTGCCTCGGGGCTTTGGAATGAGGTCAAAATCATTCCCATGCAACAGTAACTAATTCTCACAGAACACTCATCACCCAGCACAGCATCAAAGCCCAAGCTCAAGAGTTCTCCAGTTATCATCAAGTAAGAAAATTTGGTAAAATTTCCCCATGACTGTAACAATGAGGTCAAGGTCACCAAATTACACACCCTCTGCAGATTTTATGGAAGACCATATTCAGTATGTACAAGTATGTACCTGGTACACAATGCTGATGCAACTAGGACATAGTGCTGCTTTTATTGATCAGATTCTGGGAATATTTTGGAATAATTGATTATGAGAGATTATGAATATAAATAAACTTTAAGTGCTGCTCCTGACGTTAAAATTATGTTTGAAATGTATAAGCCCAACATTGCAATTTCAAAATACATTTAGGCTATCGTATGCTAATATGCCAGTAGTGCAGATGTGCAAATTGTGAATGAAATGATTACCGCAAACTTTGTCATGATTTGTGGTCCCACATGTATCTTGAACTGAGATGAACAACTGAAAATTGTGGATTTCTGATTAAAAAATGGCCAGGGAGAACAGTGCATCTAATTATGTCTGTAAAGGAACACTGGGTGTAGGCATTGGAATACCATTTGACTTAAATAAACAGATAATATGGACTTTCATAGATACATATAAGAAGTGGGCCAATTAAAACAAGATTTCTCCACTGGCAAAGCAAAAGGCTACCCTCTGCCTACAATTTCATAATGATGATTATATATAAATGTGGGCAGTGAAATTGCTGTTTTAGCAGTAGGAAAGAGAAAGCACTGTTACATTAATTTTCTTTTATAGATATGAGGTCCTATCCCTGTTAACCAAAAGCACGGGAGAAAGCACCTTGCTTAATAGCCAGCAAGGCTTATTAATCATTCAAGACCCAGTCCCACTGGACTGATATTTGCCCTTACTAATGTGGTACTGGATGTTGGGGTCCATGCTGCCCCAGCCAACGTAGACTAATTGACACCTATTGGGGTGATCAAAAGGCCAATTAAAAAAAGCATTCTTGCAAATTACGTGTGCAAATCTGAACAAGCACAAACAACTATAGACTTACTTTGTCCCACAAATGTGTCATAGGCATAAATTGACCAGTACTGCTAAAATAAGCATCATCCAGTGGGTTATTTTGCCTGTGAAATGCAATTGGAAATCCCTATTCCTATTTTACTGTCAGGTTTATAGTGCGAATTTGCTATATTTTTTAGAGTAGTAGGTTTTTCAATTCTTTTGTGGGACAGAGTATAACTAAGGCCAAATTCAAGGAATGGAAAAACCAGCAAGAGACAATTCACTCCCAGGGATTGTTTGCAATCTAAATGGGGCCTGTTTCCATGAACTCTCATCTTAAACATTTGACAGGTGATGAGGTAAGACCAAAACTGGACTTGGGCGGAAATCTAACATTTTTTTCCCTGGCCTAAAGGCTGGGAATTTAATGACCAGTCTCACAACCTGTTTTTATCAGGACTTCGATATTGCCACAAGGATGACGCTCTGTCGGCACGAGCTTAAGCCTCCACATAAGTGATCTTGACCTGATTCCCCTGGTCAGAGGTTACGTCACTCCACAAGTTTATGATCGCAACGTTTGCTAAGCACAAATTTGTCAAAACCCTTCTTGTTTCTGATCTTTTGATACAGGCACCATGTACCAGAGAGCCCCAGTTACATGTCCCAGCAGAAAGTGGCATCTGGTGTCACTATTTTGGACAGCCTAGTTCCAGAAACAGTCAGCCAACATACAAGAAGATCATTACCGGATATCAGCATTCCGGATAGCCATGTGCCAGAAACTGCCTCAGAAAAGAAATATCTGCCTGAGAAGTTGTTAGAATCAAGCACTTTCTCACAGGAAGCTTCAACAGGTCATTTCAGAAGACCAAGAACTAGCACACAAAAGCATTCCGTTAGCTCCAGTGTGCGGGTGCCTGACAGTTTTGTGGCAGAGACTGTCACAACAGTTCCAGAAACAGTATTTGTAGAAACACAGCGTAAAAAATCGAGGACAGAATCAGACTCAAAGCCAGATGCCACAGACGAAACCAGGAAATCAAAAGGGACAGATTTCTCATTCTTAGATGATTTATTTTAGTGGATACGCATCTATAGCTCAATATGTTCCATGTTCAGCCATTTTTTCTGAATTTTTACACCTTAAAGTCTATACAGCATACAGACCACCAGGAGCCAATGTCTGCTCATTTTTAGTGAATTTTAAGTGAAATTGTGTGCGCATTTCATGCCTGCCTATTTTATAGTGTTTACTTTACTTGGCAAATGCTGCTTTCCCTCCACCCAGCCACCCCAAAATGCAAGTCTTAATATAAATGTGCTGCACTCTTATGTATAATAAGTTAAAATTGTAGTGTTTGCCCAAACAGATGGTTACCATGTCAAACACTGTCTTAGAAAAATTCTTATTTTCATCAGGAATATATAGATGTATAAATTTTACCAAAATCTTTTACTGGTAGTATTATTCCATTTCCATTTAAGCAACAATTTTGTCCAAATTTCAGTCATAATTAATCTTTCACATTTTTAATGGTTAAAACTCCATTTCCTGTGGCTGCAATGGTAACCAGAATACAGGCCATCATAAGTTCAAACCGCAATGGCAATGTATATTGACAAGGGACCGCATTTGCATGTGACATGGAAGTGGTAAAAGGATGAAATGTTACAGATTCCTAACTTGCAGCACATTCGATGAAACCAAATCCATTTTGTTTTGCTCCCAACTGGGGAAAAAAAGGAAATGCCTAAATATAAAGTCAATTAAACAGGCAAGGCAGTCAGTCACATTCATCAAAATTTATTTTGGTCTTATTTGTTTTAACCAGACAGAATAAGCAGAGTTTTCACCCCGTGACCTAAGATATTGCTGTTGTTATCTCTGAAGTCTGTGTGTCCATCACTTGTTACCTCTCTAACTCTTGAACAGAAACAGATGGCCATCTTAAGTTCACCAGCCAAACCACTTACAGTGTTTCGGAAGCCTATTGAAAGTGAAGGTCTTGTCACTGTGTTAGACCCAATTTCCAGAGGTCTATGCAAAAGATGTTTCTGTTCGACAGTCTGTTCACTCCCAGCTTGTCAGGGCATGAATTTGTAAGAAGTTCCAGCATCTGGTAAAGAGGCCTTGAAGTAGTGCCTGACTATGACAAATCACACGGTCACATGCAGAATGTTCCCATGTTTCTCAAGGATACTGCACATAGGGCTCACTAGTTGTAATGTCAAACACTTTATTTGTACAACCGGTCTCACAGCATGAACAATTCAACACATTCGCCAAACTTCCATTGTTTGGGGGGCCATATCATGAGCACTGAGATCTGGTCACATTCACATGAGCTTGGAGTTACCAAGTGCAGCATGTTCAACTGTACTAAGTTTACTGTATTACCTTCCGAATGGTCCCCTCAAGTAGCAGGTATACAGAGGTGTGCAATTGTCAGTTGACCATGCATGAAAGGACTTCACACTTTGTGGCAAAGTTGTCCAGAGAAAGCTGGAAAACCACATTACATTTAACCACTAAAAGTCACTAAATGTCTCAATAAATTTGCTCAAAATTACACATGACAGTCATCATGTGGCAAATAATGCAGAGTTAGACCAATTTGACAAAGTTTCATTAAAGACAGTTCACTGTATCTAGGACTGTATTTTGTCAGTGGAGGTACCCCTTTCAGCAGTAGTGATCAGTATCAGTCAGAAACGTAAACAAACCAATGCACCGTTGCCTTGTGATTACATATTCAGCTTGCCAACTTGGAGTGAAGGGACTGTAGCTCTTAAACAAATGCAGCCAGCCAGCCAAATTTTGCACGACACAAGCATGTGGATTTGCTTCAGGAGCATTTGGAAGGTCAAGGTCGTGTCTATTTTTCAGAGGTCATAGGTCATCAGTGATGTTACTGTTCTGATTTGAACGAATGCAGCTAGCCATCTGAATTTTGCATGGGCCAAGCATCTCGGTGCATTTCAGAACCCTGCTACTTGCAGGTCAGTTATATCTCTACATTTAACTTGTTTTTTCAGATGTCAAAAGTCACTGATCACATCTATGAAAGTACTATTGGCTTATATCTGAGAAAAAAAAATGTATCTCAGGGACCATGATCACTGTTAAACATAACAGACGACACGTTTTCATTTTGGGTGGTTGCATTATACCTAGAGGGACTTTGAGGTCAAATCCAGGTCACAGTATAATATTGGCTTATACTGTATACAGTTGTTCCTCCTTTGAGAGATCACCCATAGTGCCATCCAAGAAGGGGTCACATAAAGCAGGTGGTCTCCCAAAGGAGGTGTGACTAACACCACTTGCCTCGCAACCAACCACTGCTTTGAATTCCTGGCCATAATTTAAAACAGGAATGATGCACACTTATTAGACCCCTTCTATCTTGCAGTGTCATTTTGACAAATTATTTTGTACACAAAAGTGGGTTCTATTTATCAGAAATGGTGAATTTCTGGATGAATAAGTGGTCTTTTGGGGTTATTTGGGTGGTCCCTGGTCAGGTTCTGTGGGTGAATTCTCAAAACAAGTAAATTATCATAAGGTGCTTTTGCAGTGAAGATGGTCACAAAACAGGGTGAGAAAATTCCAATGTCCTACTGTCCAGGACAAGTGAAAATTTAGAATAACATGTAAAAGGTAGGGTCACTTGTCCTTGCACAAGTACACTGATGACGGAATTTTCTTACCCTGCAAAAATACAGGCGGTCTCCCAAAAGAGGGCCTAGTGTATGTGGGAAAATGGTAATATTTCATGACCATGATTAATAATAAATATTAATAGGAAATGACATTTGCTTACATTTAGACCTTTCACATTTGATCTTGAGTGACCTTGAAAGGTTAAATCAAGGTCAGGCATATAATGTTGGCAGCATTATGGAAAATGGTATGTTTTGAGACCATGGTTATTATTGCATATGAATAGGAAATGACGTGCTTTCAGTTGGAATGGTCATATTTGAACATGAAAGGTCAAATCAAAGTAATATAAATAGCTTTAATTTTGCTGTATTCTTATTTTTGCTTATTTCGCTGATAATGCAAAGCAGTGAAAATAAAAACACAGTGAAATAGTCTTTTAACATTGTTTAAAAGGGAATTATGTCCAAGACAGTGAAATTAGAACAGCAAAATGTCGAAAATACAAAAACCGTGAAAATAAAGCAATTTTGTATTACAGTATTTGCTTTTATTTGGAAAAGGGTGACTTTTTGGCACCAAAATTTGTTAGCATCAAACATGAATAGAAAATGATGCATGTGACCTTCCCAGGTCAAATCAAAGCCATTAGTTACAACAACAAAATCTGCTCCGAGGGTAATTGCTGTAGATGGAGGGGTATTTTTTTGTTTTAGAAATTAAGAACAAACATAGTGTAACATTTTATGTGCTTTTATGTTACAAATAAACTGATACAATAATGTACATTGTATTGGACATGTCTACTTCATTCACACACACACACACTTGAATTTCAAATCCAACACAATACAACCCCAGCTTAGCTTGGGGCAAACAAAGCCTACCATCTTCTCTGGCACAAGCATCTAGAGAAGTTGATCACATACACACTGAGTATATTCTCCATTGGCCATTTATGGGTTGTGCACTAGTTCAGTGTTTCTCCACCACCCAGCACTCGGTATTGTTGTCTTGGTATATGGGGGCATATTTCCATTGAACATCAAATATATTCTTATGAATTCTGTCTAAAACCAATAAAATCTGTCCATGTATACCTATTTAGTTTTGGAATGTTTTGTCTTTGAAGCAACCAGGTCAATGCTATACAAGGAAACTTACTGTCTTACCACCTGGCAAAGGGGAATCCTTTAAAATATTTTACATGTATGAACTTCACAACGGACAGCTACACCACATTGAATTGATAATTTTAAAATAAAAAGTTCCAGATGGGTAACTTTTAGTATATTGATGTATAAATGTACTGTAAATTAACTTTTTCTTTTTTTAGTTTTGCTGATGAACCAAAACTGGCAAATTAAATTTTAAAAAAAGTGAAAATAAGTATATTTACAGTAACTATATTACAATCATAGTATGTATGCATATTATGGTCACAGCATACATGTAAAAATTGAGTAGTCCCTGTCATGAGAGGCCACTTTACAGATTCTAGAGTCCTACTGCCTGTGTTAATCTACCTGTCCCACCTTTCAAGACCATGTATTTTGTTGTGGTAGGGATGGTATCTGCTGACAGGGACCACTTTATGACAGTCATAGTTTAGTTTATGTTTGGGGGTGAATTATTATTTTTCCAGAGAGAAAATTACTGTAACTCGCTGTAGATCAGATGACCTACACACTGTTACAATTAAATTGTGCTGTCCCTGCACCTCTGACGCAGTGCATTAACATTACAAACGTAAACAAACATGGGACACCAGGTCAGCATTGAAAGTGGGCCTAGGGGATTTTTTTTTTTTTTTTTTGTGATGAATACCCAATAAAACAGAATAAACACAATCTTGCATAGGTGGGGTGTGAGTTGCCATTTTCTCTCATTTGAGGTCACTGTTGGTGGGGAAAATCACTCCTGATCTTTGGTCACTTCCAATTTTTCACACCAACAGGGATCCCTCATGAGAGAAAAATGAAAACTCGGCACTCAGCCATACAAGATTCTCTGTTTACACTTGAGTATATTATATAGTGCTGTGGTCCCTGTCTTTAGAGACCACCTGCCTTGAAAGGCCAACTCTTTGCCATATTTTGCACATTAGTTTTCATAGTTTCCTCTCACTGTGAGAGGCCAAAATTGGATGACTTCCAAGAGGCTGTCTTCTAAGATTGGCTTCACTGTGCACATGCAAGTGTATTACAACTGCTCAATCACTTCGAGTGCTTTTCACATTTTACAGGTTCCTTTAGATTTCAGCAAATAAGTGTGCAAGTAACTGATATTTTGTGCTGCATGTATGCAGCAACTCCAATAGTCTGTAGAAACTACCCATCTTCAAAGTATGTTTATCATACCCAAGGTGATCTTTCCCTGTTATTTTGCCTCTGCACATACTATGAGGCCACTCTTTGACTTGCTCTGCAGGGGGTCTATTGTATAGCCACTCTGTAAGACAATTTTGAACCTAATTTCAAAAAGGCCACAACAAATGATGTTTCCTTCATTTACTTTGTAAATTTCTGAATGGGATCTTGTGAACTTGCACTGGAACTTCATCAGTATACCATGGCCAGGCCAGCAGAGACCTCAGTATGGCTTGCACATGCCAAGGAAAGCCGTTAACTTGCTCTTCATTCACCCTCTGCCCCATTATACCAGCCCCTGGTCAGTTGTCATCTCCTGCAATATTTTGGACATGTTTCAACAGTAATGAAAAACAGTGTGAATGAGAATTGTAGACGACACTCATCAAGATAACAGTTTTCCGCGGCATGGGTTGCCACTAAGTGCCAAATCCATGCCGAAGAAAGCTGTTGACTCGCCTTAATTCAAGGGGCAAAGAGTTAACTGACAGTAAAAGGACACATTTTTATCTGTGCCTCCTGCTCTTTGAGCTACACGTATTATGATACATGTTTGTTCATGGTGGTTATAAATGTGATGTGTTTGAGACTTGAATGACTCGGGAAAACAAGGAGTTCTGTGACCGAGCAAGGACAGTTGTTTAAACTGCCATCTTGGTCTTAAATATGCATCCACCAAAGAACGCACATTTAACTTTTTTAGTGCCAACTGCAACTAAACTTGAACTACTTAAAGTGAACTGCTCTGAATTATAATAAGGGTGCTGGATTCATGTCCCCTGTAATGAGACCTGTAACTGGAGTACCAGCATGCCTGTAGTGAAATAGAAGATAATAGTCCAAGTCAACAGCTGTCATTGGCATGCTTTGGGCACATTGCACCCAAACTCTGCTGAAGAAAGCTGTTGACTCATTCCAGAATGAGGCACTGAAAGAGTTAATCCCCATTCTCTACCAGAGAATACAAAAATAATAGCCCAGAACTCTACTACTTGGCTTCTCCTGCACTGATATGCATGACCACCAGCAAATCATTCAATAGAAGACTTGCGTACTAGTTTCCTGCCACAGTCTGTGTCCCTGTCAGCAGGCAAGTGTGGAGATGAGCCACCATGATGCAGGCATACTGATGGAAGACCAAAGCTGTCACTAATATTTGTGTGCATAAAGAAGACTTCTTCCAAGCAAATGACGACTCCTTTTTATTGCTTCTTCCACTGCTAAATAGAGGAGAACTAAATGAGTGTAAAGAAACCATATTCAAGGGGTTAAACTTGTTCCAAGCATTAACACTCTGTGTCAGAGAACCTCAGTGCCCCATCATGGTCCGGTTGGCCAAAATCACATGGGAAGAGAGGGCAGTCTCTGAACAACCTCTGCAGGTTTACTTGTAGGCCTACCTTGACCGTGTTCAGCCTGGGATCATATGGCTGCTGGCCTGTGGCACTTTGTGGCATCACAGGCTGATTGCAAGCTCACACAGCGCCACAGAGCATACACAAAGTTCAACTCCTGTCTATATGACTGCAAAAAAAGGGCCAAAACTATCAGCCTCCAGGCAGAAGTGGAGGTGTGAATGCCAATACAGCCACACAAAGCAATGTTCAAAGATGGCAAGAAGTTGTTGAATAATCAACTGCTCAAGTCCCAGGGCTCAATTCTGGAGGTTTTTTGGCCTTGAAACGAGGTGCCACAGTGACACATGCAGTCACAACTTTGGCAGGATTATTGTTCAATCTCAGCTGACCATGTGCAAACAGCATGACTCTCCCACTTCACACACCAGTTGTACATCTCCACACAGATACACTGTACACAGTAAGCACAATTTTTTCACTTGTGTCTCTACAAAGACCAGCTGACTGGCTCAGTGGAAACATTTCAAGACATTAATGTTTTTTAAATTTATAATTTTTAAAAAAAATTCTGAATGACAGACTTCTGTTACTATTAGTCTTTCAGCACGTGACTGCTGTGTTTAAGTTCACTGAAAAGAGACTTATAAAAACCCTTTCCCCTTAAACCGGCTGGTGGTCGAATGTCGCCTGCTTCAGTGTTTTCAACAGTAAAGAAAAACAATTTGACCAAGAATTGTAGATGAGACCTATCACAATAACATGCCCCAGGTCAACATATTTCCTTGGCATGGGTTTGGCACTAAGTGCCCAACCCATGCCAAGGAAAGCTATTGACTCAGTCTTAATTCAAAGGCAAAAGTGTTTACAGGTAATATTTTCTGCATATATAAATGTTGAAAACTCCTATTTGTTGTACATATATATTTAGATTTGTCTCAACGCGGTTTCTTAACAGAACTGCACAGTCCAACTAATCGAACATCACTGACATTTTCAAGTGGTGTCCTTTCAATGAGCAGAATAAGTCTGGAGGTGTTTGTCATTCTGAACTGTATAGGGCTAAATACATGATACTGGACTTTTGGTGCCATATTTTCAGACACAAGATCTTTGCACCTTGGATCTTTGCCTGTTCAAAAGGTGGAAATTCTTTTGAATGGCAAATACTTCTGTATTGAAATTTTGAATACAAACAACTGGAAATGTACATTTCAGTACATTTATGCAGATCATCAGTGACGTGTACCAGATCTATATTGTATGCACACAGTCTGACATACTGTATGCCTGTGGCATGGTAGAAATATACATGTACTGTCACTTTACAAAATCATATCGTGGCACATAAAGATTATGTTGATTCAATAAATACTGCCAATACTCTTTGGGTTTTTCAATGCCAGGCCTGCTTCATTTGATTGTGTATTTGCTACAGTGTGTACACAAGAACAATTGTGTATTTGCTACAATGAGTACACATGTACAATTGTGTATTTTCTACAATGAGTACACACGTACAAGGCATTTGAAACCTGTGCAACATGTTCCTTACAAGTGTCATGAGTGCTTGGAGCCAATATATTATTTGATGCAAAAATAGGGAGATCTAGGAGGTCGAGGTGAACAGTCAAACAATGATACTCTGTAAATACATACAATTTACAATGATATACTCAAAAACCAATGGATTATTATATATGTATATATATATATATGCATAAATAAGGCCACTTTCATTATCATGGGGAAAATATTACATGTACTGACAAAAACTGCATTGTTCATTATAAGAATGAATGCCAAGCAGTTTCTCCGTGTACTTCCAGTGAAAATGCCATTGTCAGCACCAGAAATAATGTGAAGATACACAATGTAGTCCTGCCACGAGTAGCTTCCCTGTCTGGACAGACCACCATCTTGGGATTATGTCCTTACAATGCGAAACATGCATATTAATTTCCTGCCACACAGCACGGGGTTCACGTTGGTCAGTCTTTTAGAGAAATTTAAGTCTGCAAATGCCAGTCATATTCATTTAGTCCCAACTGAATTGGATAGAAGAATAAATTTCCATCTCCCGGTACTAAGCATTCTTTGTTTCCAAAATATTGGAAAAATCATACTTGCCTGCACAGGCAGCTGCCTGTATCTCACCAGTGCGAGACTATGGCTACTAAGACAACCAAGTGTGCAGTTGTGGTGGGAAATTAATGTGCATGCCTCATATTCGTACCTCTTAGCTGATGCCACATGTGTTATGCAGACCCAATAAAGAGGCTTTTTTAGCAGGAAAACAAAACACCAGGCACTTGCTCTATAGGATCAACTTTTCCATTTTGAAAGAACACGACACTTCTTCCAATTGCCTCCACAACAGACCCAATCAGCGTATTTTGTCTGCTACGCTGTGAAGTAGAGATAATGTGGAACTTAGTCTGCTTTGGAGGCAAACATTCCAAAAATACATAAGGTAATATCTCGCATTTTCCCACTTATAGTATAACATAATACACAAGTCTCTCAATAGAGGGCGCCATACCTTTCTTCTAGTCAACAGAAAAGCAACAACACATCAAGGGAACAGTACACAATCTATGATCCTACCAAACAGTAAGTTAATTTCTCTCTGTCTCTGATGTGGGAAGATAAAGCATGCTGATGTTATGTGGTGGGTCTTTATCCTTCATCCACCCAGGCATCATCTGTTGTCCGTCATCCATAATCAAATTTTTTACTTCCCCTGCAAAATCATCAGTCAGACTTGCTTCCAACTTAGTGGCAATGTACCTTTGGTGGGTCTCTACTGAGTTTCTTCAACTGGTCATGCTCCCATGATTTTTTTTTCTTTGATGAATTGATTGTTTTGTTCATTTTTGTGGCTAAATCTTAAAATTGATCATTCTTCTCTGAAGCTGCTTGGCCAATTGCTTCAAAAAACAGCACGGCCACTTGCTTCGAAAATGCACTGGAACACTGCTGGGTATCCCTAGACCAGACTGGGACTTATTATGGGTTTGAATGTCAGGGTCAGCTGAGAACAGGCTGTTCACACAGCCCAATTGTTATTTTGTTTCTATTTTTATTGTGTGTGCACATGCACATATATGCTGTACATGTAACAGTTCTATGGCAATAGCATGTGCACTGCCACTGCTGATTGACCAGTGCAGCTTTTACACATCTGAACAACAAAATGCAGACCATTATTGCAGAGATCACTCAAAACGTCTTCCATCTGATCAACAGGAACTCCAATGTTCTGACCTCCCCCTGGAGGTTCACTCACTGTGTACAGTGTGCTGAACTGTCTGGCATTTTGGGTCCACTCACCAAAGCTGTTCATTCAGCCTGGTACTTTGGGTGCATTCACCAAAGCTGTTCACTCAGTCTAGCAATTTGGATGCACTGAGCGAAGCTGTTAACTCAGTCTGGTACTTTGGGTGCAGTACACTCACCAAAGCTGTTCACTCAGTCTAGCAGTAGGGTGCACTGACCAAAGCTGTTCACTCAGTCTAGCGTTAGGGTGCACTGACCAAAGCTGTTCACTCAGTCTAGTACTTTGGGTGCATCGAGCAAAGCCGTGAACTTATTCTAGAAGTTATCACTCAGCAAAGCCATTAACTCAGTCTAGAAGTCATCACTTTATAAGTTGGTAAGCTTGAAATTAGAGCTAATGGAAACTGCCTATTTAACTTCCATATGAAAAAAAAAAAGCTTTCATGCCTTCATTCAAAACCCCACGTTGCTAGTTTTTAGTCAATTAGTTCTGCATCATGTGTCAAGTCATGCTTTGAGTCAAGCCATATAAAACCAGCCACAAAGGCCATTACCACTGTGGTATCAAGGTAGTATGGGACCAGTTCACCCGTTTTACCTGCACTGCCTAACCCTTCACTCGCCCCATGTTATATGTAGCTACATTTTACTGAGTACATATCATACTGAACAAAGAATATACTGAACACAATATGTACAATCCATTGATGCAGATCAAACCTTCGTGTATATGAAATGAAATCTTCCTTTCAGGCCAAGACTTAATTTCTAAGCATTGAGTATGAACCTCACCATGCAGTGCAGTATTTTCTAAAATCAGTTCACCACTCAGAAAACCTGCACTGACAAGTCAGCTAAAAGTAGTTGCCAGTTTCTTTCCTGCAAACAGTTTTTATCAGCAGTGCATGGATCCAGATTTGCGCTTTCAAAGTGACCTAAAACAATTCAATTATTCAATGTTTCGAACTTATTTCTCCAAGTTACAAGAAAAGATAGTTGTTACATACATCACAAGCAAATTCATTAAATTGGGCCAAAAAAATCAGCCCCCACATGCTGCTTGTGTTAGTTTTACAGCCCCAATTAAACCCTTTTTGTTTCTTTCAAAAAAAAAAAAATAATTGTAAAATTTGGGCAGCTAAGTATGTAATATCAGTTTTACACAGACTTTTTTTCGGGATACATATATTGATAAAAGTAATTTTTAAATGCTTGACATAACAACACCTCATTGGCATAGTCACATCAGGGCCAGAATTTCACAAAATTTTGCAAGAATCTATTCAGATTTTTGTCAATTAGTTTTTTTAAAGACAGACAAGTTTAGGAGAATCTTTACGAGAATGGATTCTCAAATTCTGGCCCTCCACATAATGTTGCATGCCTCCTCGACTGTCTTTTTCCCCGTGTGTGTGTGTGTGTGTATGTTTTATAAGGCCCTAAATGCATGTCCAGACAGGAAATGCTATGAGCCCATTTGTCTCATTAGAATCGACCCCTAACAATCTTGACATAATGTATCAAAACAAAATGGTCACCCCAGCACAAGAATGCTTTCTTTTTCCCATCATAAGGCATGAATACCCTTAAAACTCTGTCCTGTGTTTTTGCCAGACACAATGGTATATAATAATGTGCACATATTTAACTTTTTCGATGTCAAATGCAACTAAATTCAAACTACTTGAGACGACCTGCTCTCAATTATAATACGGATGCTACATTCATATTTCTCGTGAAGACTTTTTCTTCTAGTACCAGGCCTATAGTTCCAGAGAATAAAATGGTCCAGGTCAACAGCTTTCCTCAGTGTGCACTGGGCGCATTGTGCCAAAAGCCTGCCAAGGAGAGCTGTTGACTCAGTCCTAAATGTGGCACTGAAAAAGTTAATTAAAATGCACAGCATTAATATTTTGCAATTGTACACTTTGAGATATTATCATCTGCACAGGAGCAAGTGTTCCAAGACACAATGGTCACTTCAGATTCTGCAATGATGTTTTCTGCCAAATTTATGCCACTTTCAACTACTGTTAAAACATCAGAGACCTAAGATTTGTTGGATTTTCAATCCTCAGAACTCTTCAGGACACGTGCATCGGCTCTGAAGCCCACCATATTACAACATTCTTAGAGAGTCCAGCAGGTTAAAAAGCCTCAGCTGCTCCAATTACTTAACGGGAAATGCTTTAGTGTTTGTCATTATATGTAATTGTATAGGAAACAGTGGGACAATTATAGGTGAGTGGACTAAGGCAACAACTTTCTCATCTGTATTTTAGCACCTAGAAAAGTTATTGACTCTGTCTTACCACGGGCAGCCATGGGTAAAATGACTGCTAAAAGACACAAACCTGTGCTGACTGCCAATTTTTGTTCTGCCAGCAGATTTATTCGTGTGCAGCTTTTCTGCTAGCTTTTATCCAACTTTTCAACTTAATAATAATTATAATTCAAATGCCTTTATTTATTTTTTTTTTCAATGTCAAAACTTAATTCATGTGATATAGTTATATCATGCATCAGACCTTATTAGTTATTCTATCTTTTATACACAATTTCATTGATAAAAACAAAACTTAGTTCACAAGATATACATGTCGTCTTCGTCTGATCACAAAATTAAGATCTAAGTGTTATCTGTGTGTGGGTTTTTTTTTCTGTTCTGCAAGCAAACAGCCTTTCCAAGGACTTCTATCATATTCCTCTCTGTGTAACAATGCCAGTGTATGTATTTACAAACGTAAATCTAAATTCATCGAGTATAATGCCCTCATCAAAGCCTAGTCTCTGCTTTTTAACCTGCACTTGTACACACTTCACACATCCCATGCATATCATTAAGAAGGCACAAAGCACCGGATGAGACAGGGGTGAGATGACTTTTAACCCTTTCCCCCTTAAACTGACCAAAGCCGGCTGGTGGTCAAATGTCGTCTACTTCAGTGTTTTTATCTAATTTCAACACTAATGAAAAACAATTTGACTGAGAAATGTACATGAGACTTATCAAGATCACATATCCCAGGTCAACAGCTTTCCTTGGCATGGGTTGGGCACTTAGTGCCCAACCCATGCCAAGGAAAGCTGTTGACTCAGTCTTTATTCAAGGGGGAAAGGGTTAAGGGAAGATAAAAGATAGCATCAGTGCAGAAATATAAAGTTGATGCATTCTGTGGTCTGCTTTTGTTTCTTTTCTTTTTTCTTTTAATAATTTCACAAAACATGTCCCAGAGTACTACTCCTAATTCATTCACTTCAGTAATATTAAAAAATATTTCCAGATGATGTATATTTTTTTTTTTCACAATGCACAAAAGTTTCTTCAGTTTTCAATTCTGCCACAGCAAGTACTCTCTGTGTCCTTATTAAAATGATGGAGAAAAAAAAAAAAGACAGATCACATCAGGCAGTGTACATCTGGTAGCCAACAAGAACAGGGAACCAGACTGAACCATGTGTATTGCACAAAACCTATAGTCAGACTTATTAATATGCTTGGGACATGGAATCCCCTCTATCAGCATCAGGATCTTGTGTTTCATCCAGATCCATCACAACTTCACTTTGGCTAGATGCAGTCTTGTTTGATTGTATGTCATTGTCCAGCCCCAAAAGGGGTCTTGAACTTTGACCTGACCTTGTGCTTTGCACACTCCTGCCAGAGGCAAGTTCTTCAGAACTGTGACTCCTCGTTTGCAGGACTTGTTCATTTTCCTCAGAGCGTTCTGTGTGACCTTTAGTGCTTGACCTTGTTACGCGGGCTCCTTGGCCCTGCAAGGTCGAGTCCATACTCTGAGATGTCTGCAGAGGTTTTGAGGAGCGTGGCAGAGTTGCAGAGCTTTGTTTTGATGGTGATTTGGCCTGTAGTAAAATGTCCTGAACAAACGAGAAAGCGTCTTTGGGTTTATCATTTTGCGCTGAAAGATCTGTAACATCCTGCTCCTCTTCTGTTTTGTGTAGGACATTTGGCTTAAGGATCTCAGCAGTGCACTGGTCCTCCACAGCAACCACCCTGTCCTCTGCTCCCTTACCCTGCCCACCCAGATTCACACTGGCAACATGTGGCACCATCTCCCCCTGGGATTTCTGGATTTCTTTGGGCTCTGAGCTGGCTTTTACTAGGTTAGATTTGTTTATTGTCTGTGTATGCAAGGCCATGAAACTGTCCACCTTGATTGGTTCAGCTGTCTTCAAAACTTTGGTGGCTTTACCTGTTGAGTCTGTTTGTTTGTGAGGACGCTCCAATGTTCCCACTGTCATTTCCATTTTCCGTGTTTGTTTCTTGCTTTGACAACTACGTAAACCTTCATGCGATTTCTTTCTACTGGGTGACAAGGGGCTTTCAGGTGCACTTGTTTCAATGGAAACCACGTCATCACCTGTAGGTTTCTCCGTCACTGGTGCATCAATGAGCGTTTCTGGAGAAAATGGAAAACATGAAAACATTCAGTCACATTGAAACCTTGTGATGGTGACACCATCTACATGTACTTCCTGTGATGGTGACACCATCTACATGTACTTCCTGTGATGGTGACACCATCTACATGTACTTCCTGTGATGGTGACACCATCTACATGTACTTCCTGTGATGGTGACGCCATCTACTTCCTGTCAAATGTCTTGAGTATGTCACATGAATGGGTCAAATAGCAAAGGGATTTGACTTTAAGTTCCTCAACCCTTGTCTTGTTTGATAACAGAGTGTCTTTATAATACTATATATCACGGTACATTTCAAGTGCTATTTATCTCACATATGTATCCTGTCAGTAGTAAAAATATTCTCACGAACCTAGCTTCGTCATGTACTCATGTCACCTTTAACCTGTTAATATTCCCAGAATCACTCGTCAGGACATGCATTCCATCACCACTGTACCAAGTAATGAGTAATTCTGGTTTACTATGAATTTGTCTGATGCTTACGCACATCACCACTGTCCCCGTAATGAATAATTTTGGTTTACTGTGAATTTGTCTAAGGCTTACACAGGTGCACCTTACCCAGCGGGGTTGATCCAGTTCACCATGATTTCCACTAGATATTTTTGGTTACAAAACATGCTGGCCGAAAAACAGGTATGGATGCAAACCTTTCAATAAGTGTAAGACCTGCCATTTAACAAAGTATGTATACTTGTAAATGCAGAAGCTGGGCTTAAATAATTATTTCACAACTACACGCTATTTCGCAGACCAGGTCTAAGACCTTTGGCCTTATACTCTTTTGTCTTGAAAAAAATGCAAGCAAAACACTGTCTTTGTATATGCTTGGTAATTGTAAGTGATCCTGAGTTCAGGTAATGTTAATAATATGTTTCAATACCTGAATACATTTTTAATATAATTGAAGGTTTCAAAATGCTATTAGCCAAATCATTCTTTTTAGCCATTGGCTATGTGGCTAATCAGGGATATATGATCCTAATGAAGTAGATTGTTGAAGTAGTCCAGAGAACAGTCAGGCCCTCATCTGCAAGTTAAAACTTGGGGCACAAAAATTATTCTTTTGGGCTGACTTAAGTTTAGTTTCCTATATTTAATCCATAGATACTTTTTCCATTCATTTTGAATGGCAGTAAGATTAGCACTTGCAGATTAAAGAGAGACTGGTGCTAATGTATTTATGTTACATCCTACATGTAGAGCTGCCAGTATTTTTTTGCCTTTACATGCAAAATGTCAGGTCCCAAATATTACGTACCAAAACATGTAAAATGACTACATTGTATTGTAATAAACAGTGCATAATGGAGTACAATAATTATTGTATTATGTTGTATCCCAGTAACTCTGGCTCCCAGAGGTCATTGCAACATGAGACATGCAAATCATGTTTTTTCTTTTCTTTTTCTTTGTACTTTGACACATAGAGGAATTCCTTGTGCGAATGCTGCATTTCAAAAACATTTCCCCTTTATGAATCTTTCTGCACTGATTCCATCTCACCTATATAGAGACACAACTATTATATTACCCTGGCAAACCTGTGATATAAAGTGCACGCATGCAGGTTATGACATTTACATGTACAGTGAAAACTCGTTATAATGACACCATCTGTTCCCTTAGAAATGTGTCAGATAACTGAATATGTCAGATAAATGAATCTAACAACAAAGAAAATGAGCTTTTGCCATTCAAAACTTGTGTCAGTATAATGAATATGTCGGATAGCTGAGTGTCGTTATAATAAGGTTTCACTGTATCATGACATTTAAGTCTCAAAATGAAATTTGACAATACATTGTATATGTATATTTACTGCAGATTTTTGCAACATTAAACTAATATGGCCCCCAAATGTTGAACACACATATCATCAGTTTGTGACAATTTAGGCTTACCTTGAGATAATGGGTATACATATTTAAACAGAACATCTGATACTTTACTTTGCTCCTACTTCAGGCTTATTGGAAGTGAACTTTAAACAAACACGAAGCACACTATACCTTTACTGTCTTCAATCTGCTGTTTACTTTTCCACTTTTCTCTGAGCTGTTGTACCTCAGTCTGTAGACTTCCCACCACAGCCTCTGTCTCACTCACACTGTGGCACAGGTCCTGTCAGCAAAACACAATTTTATGTGGAAGGTTTCTTTACTGTATTTGTTGGACTTGACAACATGCTACTTAGAATAAGACTATTGCACTATAAACCATTACCGATAAAAAAAATTTGAAATATATTTCTGCTTCCATCGTGCTATGTGCTCTTTACGGCAGAGCTGATATTTTACTTTTTTCTTTCGTTCTCGTTTTCTTCTTTTTGTGTGTGTGTGTGTGTGTTTATTTTAATTGGAAACAGAGTACACATCTTTCCTCAGCATGCTTTGTGTGCGTTTTGCCAACAGCAAACCAAGAAAAAGCTGTTCATTTGCACTGTACTATTTCCCTAGAAATACAGGCTTGCTGGTATTTCATCAATAGAAAGGTCTCTCTACAATGAATTTCAATTTGTAATCATAACACAGTACTTCCGACCAGCACACCCTTTGTAGTAATTAGCACTGAAAGACTTAATGTTGTTAATACAAGTATCTAGGGAAATTTGTCACCAGTTTCTTGAAAGTCTGTATGATGCTTTCACCAAGTATTTAAACATTTTCTAAGAATTTCCCATGTGCTGCTAAATGTGTTTTATGTTGTTTTAACAATAAAGGAGAGATTGTAATTAGCAATTTTATGTGGGCATGTATTTGGCTGAATACACAACCCAATACACAGAATTCTAGCAGGCTAGACGTGTATTCCCATAAAATACTATGTTAAAGTCACATTCAATATGTTGAATAGTTTTGCCACAAAAGTTTTTAAATTTTCAAGAGTATTTTAACTATGTACAACCATTTATCACAAGAAATTTACTGGTTCTAGGTACAGCATTTTTCAAATTATATAAGTGCAAATTACAATGGAAACTGATGGAAATACGCATATGTAGTCCACCTTCCCACAGAGTCCTCTAACGAGAACCCATAGGAACCAGTTGATCTTGACATTACCTATTTGGGAAACATGGCTTACCATGAGTTTCTGTTGAAGGGAGCTATTCATTGTGTGCATTTTTTCCACCTGGTGCATCTTGGCTTTTACATCAATGAACTCTTCCCTACGAACAAAACAGATGCCAATTATTTCTGTTACAAATCCCTGTGAAGAGCTGACAGCTGAAAGTGAAAAACATGTAATGTGTCCCTGTGCATAATCCTGAATGGATATGATTAACATGAAATTTGCCTTTCCTTTATGGTTTAGATTCTGTTCTTTGACTCTCTCTCATCATTCGTTTACATGCAAGTTTTTAGTACTTTAATCTGCCACTAGGTGATGCAAACTCTGCTGATCAGCATTGATCATGAAAATGTCACTCCACATCATCATTTGCTATTAGTGAGTGGTAGAGATTTCAAGTCAATAAAAAAAAAAAAAACAAGAGGGCTGTGTTAACAGCCTGTTTTCATCTGACCCAGACATTCAATTGATACTAAGTCCCACCCCGGTCTTGTGATACTCAGCAGTGTCACAATCCAATTTTGAAGCAACTGGCCAAGTGGTTTCAGAGATTTTTTATGATATTGCTGAAATATGAGGGGGAAAAAAGAAACTCACTGAAGAAACTTGGTAGGGACCCACTCCAGTTACATCCTCACTGACTTTGAGGGGACTCTGACTGTCAGTTTTGGAGAAATTGTTGAATATGTGAAATGAGGATGGACCATGGCAGCGAACAGAGGGACAGTAGAGGACTAAGCCTCCTAAAAGCTCAGCTTTACTGACAAGTCAGCTGAGCTAACAAACCCCAAAACAAATTCTCTCTCTCTCTCTCTCTCTCTCTCTCTCTCTCTCTCTCTCTCTCTCTCTCTCTCTCTCTCTCTCTCTCTCTCTCTCTCTCTCTCTCTCTCTCTCTCTCTCTCTCTCTCTCTCTCTCTCTCTCTCTCTCTCTCTCTCTCTCTCTCTCTCTCTCTCTCTCTCTCTCTCTCTCTCACACACACACACACACACACACAACTAAAAAGTGGCACACAGTGGAACCTCATTATGGACTTTGTTACCGGTAATTTGTATGTCTAATTAATCTGAACACTTCTCCTGGAACAGAATTGTTCATTTCAAGTAAGTGATTTAGTAATCCAGATGCTTCATTAATCCGAAAAGTTCACTGGGGTACAAAGGTGTTCAGATTGACAAGGTTCCACTGTGTTTTGACTTAGATAAAAGAAAATGATGTATCCATCAAACTTACCTGTACTGGTGTATTGTTTGCCCATAAAGTCCCACATCAAGGCCTAGAGGAATTTTGGAGTGAAGTTTGTAGTCCGACTGATTAGTGTCCCCAAGATTCACCACACTGATTGGTACATTCTGAAAGTTTCTGCAACCCCAGAATAGTATCCTCCATTGAGCATGTGCAATGACAAGTTACTCAGCAACACAAACATTTTAAGTCACTTTTCATATACAAAAGATACATCACAGTGTATCTAGATGCTTATCACAATGTATCTAGATGCTTTTTACTGCAAGTAGAGTTAACACATGATATAGATGTACATCTCATTTTAACTTTTGCTTCACCAATATTTTATGAAGTACAGAGTCCTTTAAATCAGAATCATATGTTTTACTTGAAGCTTCTGTGAGGACATCAAAACTTCAAATCCAAGCAAGAATGTTTCAAATGAGGTGCACCAACAAATATTGGCAGTCCTACATTGCTATTGAAATAGATGACATTAACCCTTTCGGCTCTTGAGTTAAGACCAAGCTAAGACTGAGTCAATGGTTTTCTTTGGCAAAGGTTGGGTGCCCTTAACAGTGCCCAACCCAAGTCAAGAAAAGCTGTTGACCAGGGGCATGTTTTTTTTATTGGTCTCACATCTACAAGTCTCATTTAAATCGTTTTTCATTACTATTAAAATCAGTCACATAATTCAACTATAAGTCCGTCAGAAACAGAAAACTCCTCTGCCAGGGCTGATAACTGGGAAATGGTTAATGGTACTTTAGGTGAAGACCATGTACCTGCATGTGAGACAAGGAGGTTACTTCTGTTTGACCTAATGGCTAATGACAAAGCTTTGGTGCAAATGCAATGAACAGAGAATATCATGGCAAAGCCATTTTTCTACAATGCAGCACTGTGACCTAAATATGTGACCCAGTGACCTAGTTTTCAGCAGGTGTCTAAGCCATCCTTGAACCAACTGTCATAAATAATTGGTGCAGCTACAAGTAATTTATCATGGTACATCCATTTTTCTTCAATGCAGCATTGTGACCTAAATATGTCACCTAGTGACATAGTTTTAGATAGGTGTCTGATGCATCCTGAGGACCAACTGTCATAAATAATTGATGAAGCTACAGTCAATATTTTTTTAAGTATCATGTTAATGTTGTTTTTTTATTCAATGTAGTACTGTGACCTACTCTTCAACAGGCACCTGAAACACCTCAATGGCCCCGTGATAAAAATTTGGTCTCTGTAAAGTGAGTATTTTTGGAGATATGGCGTTAAAAAGGCATGGACAGACAGAGAGATGGATGCGTTGGTGACAACAATACCCCTCCAGCCTATATGGGCTCAGGGGTAAAAAGCAGAAGGCGTCTAACCACAAAGTTTTTATTGGTTTCAGGGAGAAACAGTTTTAATTGGTGGTAAAGGCCCTAATAGCTCTTGCTGTTTTGTTTTTTTGTTTTTTGTTTTTTTCTTTTTCTGATTTTGTTTTAAATCAAGCCACACACAGAGCTATATTGAAGCTGTTATTATGTGTCAACATACCTGCCATTGAAGTGCATCAGTTTGTGGTCGTAGGAGTGTGTGGACAAATTATTGGTGGCACTAGCTGTGAAGAGACCCAGGAGGAAATTTTGCCAGCTGATCCCTGGAAAGGTCTCCTTTAAATGGCGATGTACATGGCGCTCTCGTAAGGACACAGACAACGTGCAATTGCGACGAAATTTGTACCACCCTACTACTTCCTACAAACACACCATTTGATCGTATGAATACAAACAATTAAACTATCAGGTTTTCTGTGTACTTATTAAGTACCTGTCTATGATGCCTCACTTACAAAAGTCCCAAACCCCATGTGCTACAGACACAAGTATGTGATTCCTCATTCCTGAAAGTCCCCCAACCCCATGTCTTTAGGACGCAAGTAAGTGATTCCTCATTCACCAAAAATCCCCCAACCCCATGTACTATGGACACAAGTATGTGTTTCCTCATTTACGAATAAAAGTATAGACACATTTGTTTTACATGGATTATGAAAGAAGTCAAGCATTGACTTATAGAGTCACTCTCCATGGCGCAGATGTTGGCGTATACTTCCTACCCTGTCTGTGGTGGACTAAACCGAAGAACTCGGAGAAAACCACCGTGCACAGTTAAAGTAGTAGGAACTTTTTCCACATGCTGCCCAGGACGAGAATCGAACAAGTAACAGAAGACTTTTGTTTGAGAAGGGACGGACACTTTTGTCTACAACTACACATTTACAACAGAAATGTCGTAACTTCAATTTGCCAATCATTATTATTGTTAAGTACATTAAAGCCATGTTTTACATACATGTTGGCTGAGAAGACTGTGAAATTTAATTTGCATATGTATGTGTTACCTCAAGTTAGAATAAGTTCTTTAAAGATCAAACAACCTCAGACAGAAGTTAAACACTGTCTGCAAGTTTAAATCTATAAATCTACACATTTAACTCTGTCAGTGCCAATCACATCTAAAGTCAGTCTACTAAAGTGAAAGTTGTCTGATTGATCATAAGGATCTTAGATTTGTATTCCTAGTAAAAACATCTTTCATTCAAGTACCAGCATGCCTCTAGTTCCAGAGAAAACTGTTGACTCAGTCCAAAATTTGGCACTTAAAGAGTTAATCATGTGAATGATGCTACATTTATCAGCATTGTAACTTTTACCCCTTTCCCCCTTAAACCGGCCAAAACTGGCTTCTGGTTAAATGTCGTCTGCTTCCATGTTTTCAGCTAATTTCAACAATAATGAAAAGCAATTTGACTGAGATTGAAGATGAGGCCTATCAAGATAACATGCCCCAGGTCAACAGCTTTCCTTGGCATGGGTTATGCACTTAGTGCCCAACCCATGCCAAGGAAAGCTGTTGACTCAGTCCTAATTAAAGGGGGAAAGGGTTAAATATGTTTATAAATTAAAAAAAAAAAAAAAACCAGTTTAACTGAAGCTTCTACATGAACTCATTGCACATTTTGTTGGTCAAGGTCTTGCTCATCTGCTTCCATACATTACATGGCAAGTCATGCTTCAGCTCTTGAGACAACTGAAGCATGACTTACGACGAAGTGTAATGCAGTTCAAAACCACCTTTTTTTTCAGTGCCACATCTTGGACCGAGTCAACAGCTTTCTGCAGCACGCTTTGGGTGCATAGTGCCCAAAGTGCACTGAGGGAAAGCTGTTGACCTGAAATATTATATTCTATGTAATTGTAGGCATGCCGCTACTTGAATGAAAGGTCTTTTTACCAGGAATCTGAATGTAGTACCCTTATTATAATTCAAAGCAGCTGATTTTAAGTTGTTCGATTTTAGTTGCAGTTGGCATTGAATGAGAGAAGGAGAGTGTGTGCGTACATGCATGTGCTTGCGTTTTTCCTCCACCAGGAATCTCAACATAAAATAGGAGATACCCATATTAAGTTCCCGCCCCAACTGAATACCTGATTGCCTAGTCTCGCTTGGTGAGATTTGGCAAGACACGGGTCAGTACCTGTGGGGGACAAGCGGAATATTACAAATAGTTTGGAAGTACAGAATACTTATTACAGGCACATGGAAATTTTTTTTACATATGGCTCGGAAAGTACTAGAAGAATACCAGTTTGGTATTTGTGAAATTAAATTTCTCAAAAAATGCTAATTTTGTGACAAATGAGTAGATGGCCTGGCCTGTCTGTGACAGTGATGCAACCCAAACGTCTCCCCCGCCCCCCAACCACCAGACATCAAACCCGTGCTTTGTGGCGGGAAATTAATATGCATACTGTGTATTCACATGAAATTCTAGCTGAATATATGGACAATGTCAATGATGGGAAAATAACAAATTGTGGATATCCTCACCTTTTGCTTTCCATCTTTGAGTAAATGAGCAAGTTTGTCCTGTACCACACAGCCAGCACTGTTGTACCAACTGAAAAGTCCTGGGCATGGCAGATATGCATGCACATCTTAAAAATAAACAAAATAAAAAACACGTCACTCTTTTTTCAACAAAGAAATATACTTAATTACAAGGATAAATTTAAATTTCAGACTCATTTACAACATTTTTGTTATTTAGTATCTACCTAGCTGTATAGACTGAAATGCAATATGAAGTTTCAGCTCGTGCTTTGCTTGTGGTCTACTGAATATTAAGAATATTTACAGAATAAAGTATCTGGGCTTTCAATCACACTGGTATTTATAAGAACCTAATTGCCCTTTGTCAGTTGCTTTGTAAAATATGTACAACAATCATGACAAAGTGGCATGTTACTGAGTGAACATATACACAGTAAACAAAAACAAGCATACATTTTATTTTGTAGTGACAGCTACTGTCAGCCTGATTAAAACACCTAACTATGACATCCAGCTCAGGTTTCACTATATTTTGAGAACTGAAATGACTTTCTGATCACTCACAGGTAATAGTCTCCTCTTTGAAGTTGTTTATCTGTGAATCACTGATTGTATCCGTTATATGGCTCACCACTTGCCCCAGCAGCAGACCCTCCTGTTAAAGTACAAGGAAAAAGGAACCATTAACCCTTTCCTCCTTAAATCAGCACGCTGTGGGTGCAATGTACACAGAAAGCTGTTGACTTCACCCTTTGCACCCTTAAGGATATACGTTAGGTTAAATACCTTCAGAGGGACATTTTCGTGATTTTTCTTACATGATGTGTAAGACCTATTGAAGTTTCACATGCACTGATTAATTTTTCTCACGCTGCAGTGCAAAAAGTGAATTTTGGAAGAGTTTCATGGTCGAGCGGTGTGTGTTTGGGTTGGCTTCAGCCGGACAGGTGCAACAGTACTTGCTGGTGACACAGTGAGGCTCCCGATGTGATTTGCAGTCTCAGCTAACCACTGGTCTTGGTTGCAGAAAGAGCTTTGGTCTGTGGCTTTTACCTGTGGGCCCTACGGCTACATTCTACCGTATTGCCCTATATCTGCTCCTTTTTTTTCCCCTTTGGCGTGTCTTCTGTAACTGAGATGAACATCTAGGAACACTTTCAATTATTTTCATACTCCTGAACAGAGTATAGGTCTTCCTAACAAGACCCATCACTTATCAGGCATCGGTTACACTAGTAAATTTTTTCGGCGGCAAAAGCAGCATTTGGGCGGCAGAGAGCGGCGGCCAGCGGCATACAGTGGTGGTCGGCGGCGGCCCCGCCGACTGGCGCTCTTTGCCACTGTTCACCGCTCTCTGCCGCCCAAATGCTGCTTTTGCCGCCAAAAAATTTACTACTAATGTTACCTGGTTGCCAAGCACTCAGCTGTCCACTGATCAGGCTAAGTGCCACTTTGACCGATCAGCACCAAGCTGCAAAACCAGATGTCCCATGGCCATGCTGACGGTTGAGTACCTGAGTGTATTTTTTAATGAAACTCCTCGTTTGATGTCTTTATCCTGAAATATGTAAACACACTTAATAGTCCAGTGGTCATTACAGATTAGCCGAGTTTCATAATGATCTAAGGCCACATGTTGCTAAGAGCCCTTTTGAAGTCCGTCAAACCTTTGAAGGCTGTTTTCTATGGTTTATAAGTGGAACAATACCTCAATTTAAAATTGAATAAACTTTTTCACTGTTTCTCCCAGAAACATCAGGTCTGAGATTTTTCACTTTGTGGTAGTTTCCTTGCCAGAATGAGCTTAAGTGGAGTCACTTTAATGTCTGAATGAGATGTCATCCTTTCAATTTGAAACATCGATAAGTCCATAATGTGACAAAAATCGGAAAAAAATGAGACATACTTTTTCAGAAATGTGTGTCTACTTTTTATTTTCACAAAAATTAAAACATTGCAAGAAAAAATTTAAAAAGTTCATCCCAGATTTCCATGAAAATTATGTGTTCACTTTGCACAACTGCTGTATAAATGCAGACCAATTGACACAAATGACAATGCAAAAAAGCCCACACAACTCTTTGCACAATTGCTGTATAAATACAGACCACTTGATATAAATGACAATGCAAAAAATCCCACAAAACTCCAGTTTGTGTGCGTTTCAAAAAAATATACTTTATGGCACTGTTTGTGAACATTATAAGGTTTATATAAGGCAATCACTGCTAGCCTAACGTATATCATTGGACTGACCAAAACCGGCTGGTGGTCAAATGTCGTCTGCTTCAGTATAATAATAATAATAATAATAATAATAATAATAATAATTTTATTAAAAACCCCGAGGTTCGGGGAAAATGACAATACACAAAAATCAGTTCACAGTACATAAATACGAATAATTAACCCATATGCAATTAAATTATATAATTATACACATAATTTACAATATACCGAATAAAACAGTGAAGCAAATAATATTCAGTACAGGTAAGAATCCACAAACTAAAAAGAAATAACTAACGACTGCTGAGCACTAATCTCGGGTGACTGTAGCCACTGCAGCTGGGTCTGGCGGCCAGAGGTGGACACTGCACGGAGAGACCGTAGTCGCTCCGTGCAGTGGACAGCACCGGCAGCCAGAGCCAGATACCACAAGCCAAAGTCGAAGTTAAAAAAACAAAAACAAAACCTTATACTTCTCATACATAAAACGTTAAAATATGAATAAATAAGTATGAATTCACGAGGCCCAAATCTGTTTAGAAAGCTCGAGTCAACAGGCGTACAAGAGAATGTTCTATAGACCAGGGTTTAACAAAGTTTTCCTCCATTAACAAAAATCTCAATGAGTCGACTACTCCATCCGAGTTCCTCACTGTTGATGAACAGGCATCTTGAGGAACAGGATTGTCAAATATTATATTAATAGGAGAGTATGTTCAACTAATTTCAACATAAATGAAAAACAGTTTGACTGACAATTGTAGATGAGACCCATCAAGATCACATGCCAAGCAAAGCTATTGACTCAGCATTGATTCAAGGGGGAAAGGGTTCAAGTATGGCTACAGGAGCATACTGATGACTTTTTCCACAAAACAATACACACTGCAACATACCGCTGAACATACAATCCACAATGCACCATACAATCATCTGCATTTCAGGCATGCTATGACACTGTCCCCATTATCATATGATAATGGCACAATATTGGGTTCTTATACCCATTGCTGTTTATGTGCAACACTAAAAGGTAAACATTACCATGTACTTTCTTGACAGCTACTTGCAATTTTCCTAGTACTGACTAAAATAGCATTTTATGAAAGTTGTTTTGTTTACAACAATGGCATTCTCAGTTCCTTGGCGATAAGAGTGAAAGTTTTTTTTTAACATTTTTTTTTCATTGACAACAAAATAGTTCATAATATAAATTACGTCATTCCACCAAATAAGCAATGAATTCGAGTACATGTGTGTGTGTGTGTGTGTGTGTGTGTGTGTGTGATCTTTCATGAGACATATATGAAAGCACTTAACAGAGTATCTTGAAAAGGAGGTCTCTCCAGGCATGTGCTCTTGCATTAGAGTGGTCTCTCAAGACAGCGATGACTGTGCAAGGTGAGAACAGAATGATAACTCCAAAGTATACACATGTACAATGTATGCAAGCAGCATTTGGGGGTTTTAAAACCATGGAAATGCTCTGCAATCTAGAATTTGATCTATTACAATTTGGTTCATTTGAAAGGAGATAACTTCCGACAAAAAGACATACATGTATATTATATTACATTACATTACATTATATTTTCAAACTGTCAATTTGGTTCACATTTTGTTGCACACTAGCACGGCATCAAGCCTAAAATTTACATCATTCTCCCATGAAGATGGATTTTATCCCAGTCAGCGTGATGTCAGCAGTTCTACATTTTCACCCGGGAAAATTACAAAAGTAGCCAATTAAATAAATCCACCCCTGTACGCGACCAGTTATTTTCTTTTCAAGTGGTGACAATGATGTATGCAATGGGACAACATTTTCACAGGTCAAATGAGGTTTACATGTTTACACTGATCACATGACAACATTTACCCCACAAAAGCTTCTGTGCCAACTTTGTAGCCTTGGTTCATGTGGTTATCATCAGGGAGGACAAAAACACATTCTTCTCATTCATATGTGTTTCCACTATATGGTGTACTTTTTCCACCATGGTGTTCTTCTGACCCGAACTGATCCTGCCTGAAATATGTTGTCCAGTTCCTCACAAAAAATGAATCAGTTAATTACATTAACACATTAAAATACAAGCCTGGACATTGCAACTTTGCATCTCAGATATATTGAAACTTCATCCATTATGTTTATTGAATCCAGATACAGTTCCGACCTAGGTCTCATGCAGATACATCATAACCCTATCAAGTTTAACCACATTTCATTGAGGTCTTCTAGACTTATCACACAGAAACCAAACATTTTAACAATAATATAAACAAAAAGCAGACACAAAAGAAACAGACATAAGAACTTTATGTTTACCTGGTTCTACTGGGACATGTTATCAACTGGACCTTTTCATACACATTGCCGTTTGTTCTACATCCATACAGTGTAACATCACACAATCTAAAACTGCTCATTAAGTATGGCCAAATTTTATATCACTATCAGTTTAAGTCCATCTCTGCAAAGCTCCCATTAATTTGAGACATCTGGGCCATATTACTCAAGGAAACCATTTTTAAAGTTAAGTTCAACATTGATTGAAAAAGGTGGATTTGTGTGAACTTAATGGTGAGTAAATTCACATGAACATGTCACCCGATTTAAATTTTGCTGTTCAAATGTATTACTACCTCTTCTGAGAGAGAGAAACAATTTTGTAGATGCCTTCTTTTCCTGCTGCCCCAATTTACCCCAGCCCCTTCTAAAATTAGTTGGTCTTGTCATCATGGCCATTACTACACTGTGCATACCAAGGGTCGAAATTAGCGGTAGCATTTGCTACCAACTTTTATGATCTGCTACCTATATTAATTGTGCGGTAGCAGACATTTGCCACCAAAATTTTCCTGGTCAAAATCACAAATTTAGGCCGGCCTTAAAAATATTTCTGTTTCGTATAACGCGCCCGGTGTTTTTCAAAAGTGCAAAAAAAAAAAATTTCAGGCTTGATTTAACGCTACTCGCACGCCCCGTGTGGCAGTTCTGTAAACGCATATCGTTTGCGTACCTACCATGAATGCTATCGGTACATCGTAGTAAATTTGCGTATACAGTATTGGCAAGTTCCTTGCAATAAACGGTGTTCCTAGATCAAATTCAAACGTAAATTTTAATATTTCAATTCAGAAATCGAGTGTGCACACTGTTTACATCTTTCCTGCAACTGTACACAAACAGCTGCTTTGGCCATGTGGTCTGACGCACAACACATCACCCGATTGGTCAATTGAGTCACATGCAAAAATGAGCCAATCACGGCTCGTGTTACAGTGTTTTCATCATGGCTTCCGCCCAGTGAACATATGTGTGAATCTGCCGTAATATACGGAGGGAACAAACAAACGGGAAGCTTTGTTTATATAGGCTGCATGCGAAAATAAAGATTCCAGTGTTTATTGCAACAATTATTTGGAGTCAGAGGCATATAAGCAAAGGTAGGGGATTGCGGGAATAGCCGAATGTGTCCCAAATCAGTCCGTGAGACTGGGTCAGTTCACCGCAGATCCACTCCACACTGTCAATTGCGTGTACTGGAAGTTGTTTCCTGTTTTTGCCTGGGAAGTCATCTCAAGGCACCTATTTTTTCCAACATTCATTGTTATAACCTGCCGATAAATGGCATTTGATGTTAATTTGCAGATGAATTCGCCATGCAAATTTTATTCTATTTTGACTCTGCTTTGATATCGCTGAGGCAGATCACACTGACGGTGAGTAGTGTGACCCCCCCTCAGCAAGCCAATTACTGCCTGTACCTTTGGCTTTGCTATTGTAACGTAATCGTATGTACGACAGTGAAAATGTCTGCTTGTGTTGGCAGAATAAAGTTCTGATGAATACAACTGCGGACCAAGTAATTGTTTAAACTTGGAATGTTTATCAATTAGCGATTATTATCACCTATCGGCGCCCCACGCAGGTGGTGCAAAAGCTCTGATTTTTTAAGTGATTAGACCCCCCCCCCCCCCCAGCCAGCCTTGCAAACAAGTGCAACTTGTAACTGTGTCATGAAAATTTGAGGAATAGAGTTCCCAGCGAAAAAAAAAAGTTGGTTGCCCGACCGGGCAAGTACCTATTAATTTAACTTGCCCCGGACAATCGCACACGTGAATTGCCGAGCCCTGCTTTGTACTCTCAGTTTGACCATGGAGCAATAAAACTCTAAATCCCCATCCCCGCACATACACATAAAAGAGGTGTGTTCATGACTTTCAATATTTACTCTGAACTCTCACCATACACCCCTCCCGTCCCCTGCTGTTGTCAAGTGAAAATAAAAACTACACATTTTTTTTTAAAAATTATATATAATTATGCTAATCCTTTGTTTCTTGAAGCCCTGTACATGTACATGTTTAAAATAGCAAAAGACCCACCCCAATTCAAGCCAAGCCGTATTTACAGTAGGGCTACTCTGTCTCAGCGCCAGCAAACCAGCCTAAAGCATATATTGTCCGGCTGCGACTTCATCTATGGCAGAGTCTCTTGCTTTAATACAGATTTAATAAAAAATTTTCAACCTGGAATCTTGTTTTTCTTGTATCAATACTAAGTCCATTGGTCCCCGTACTGGCATGATGCCCTTATTGCAGTAACAAGTTGTAGGTATGTGTAGTTAAAAAAAAAAATTAAAAAAAAAAATTCCTTCCTGCCTCATCAAATTTTTCAAGGCCCTGTTATACGAAACAGAAATATTTTTAAGGCTGGCCTTAGCTCTTCAGTTCATGTGAAAAAGTGCCTTAGAATGCACTAATTTGCATGCTTGATTTCAAAAGGGGAAGGGCATGCGCTTGCACGCCCTAGGTGGGCTTCCCCAAACCCGCATGATTTGCTACTTAATTCTCAGATTTGCTACCAAAAGTTAAACTTAGTAGCAAACCTTTGCTACTGGTTAAAATCAGTTAATTTCTACCCCTGCATACATATATCGAAATGGCAGATGTACCTGAAGTAGATAAATTTGCAACATTGTGTTACTCTTAATTTGTACCACAACAGCCTATAGCTTTTGTAAATCTAATACAGTGGCACCGGTGTCAACGAATATTTGGGCCTCGGGTGGACCCCGGGCCCAAATATTCAGGCCCCCTTTTATATTATATTTTCGCCATGCAATTTCAGTCCAAACGTTCCGTGAATAGGGCCCATCCATTCGGGGGGCCCAAGTATTCTCTGACACCAGTGTTTAAACATGTCAAAGACCACCCCACAACACCACACAAAAGTTGTCGTTCACAACAAATGGTCTCTGAGGAAATTTTGGATGGAAAGAGCTGGATTTGGGATGATGTATGTTGGTGTTCATAACAGGTGTTCCTTCACGAAGGTCTCAAAAGGTTGTGTCTTTGGCTGGCTCCTTTGTATGGACAAAACCTCAAAAGAGCATCTTGGTCTGTATGAAACCATTGATTGGTCTCATCACACTGCCAGATGGAAGCAATTACTCTCCAGGGAATTTATAACACCTTGTCACACCATTATCAATATGGTCACCATGCAATTTCAGTCCAAGCCTGGGTTGCTAAGAAATCTCATCACCTTGTCAATTTGTAAAAATACTACCTGTGTTTGCCTGATCAGGGATGTGTAAAGATACTTCCACATCCCTGGCCTCACTTACTGATTACATCTAACATCATTCATTCTTACCTTTCACTTATCTGTTGAATTGCTTTTTTCTTGCTATAGAGTTTATCCCTAAAAATAGTTTTCTGACATGACAGCCTTTTCCGTATTGCTTTGGTGGTCAAAAGTAAAAAAAATCAGTCTTGGATGAGGCTTCACTTTAAACAATGTTGATCATGATCATCATTCATCTATAACAGACAGGGTTTCTGCCAGAGTTAAATTTTAGGGTACCGGGTACACTCAAATACATAAAATTCTTAAGTACAAAGTCTAAAAATAAAGACATTATGGGTTACTTTTTGGTAATATATGCCCAAATTGTACTTTTTTGCTAAAATTTTAGGGTAAGCAAAAGTATCCTTAAGATTTTTTAGGGTATGCTATTTTACCCTTTTTACCCTCTGGCGGAAACCGTGACAGATTCTATTCAAATTTGAGGGACACAGAGCCCTAATTTGCAGGTGATATTGGTACAAATGTGCCCTTTGACACATTGAGAGCACAACAGCATATCCAGCTTTTGCTATCAACAGCATGCAAAGTTACAAATAGCTGATGGAAAGAGTGCAATGATTAATTTCTGAAAGAATTCAGTACAAAAAGGCACAAGTAATGTACAGAATAATGAATGATATGACACCAATGTACCTGTAAAACCTGTTTAATTATGTGAAGGATAAATGCAACGTGAACTTCTCATCGCCAACCAACTGCCACCTCGGTCTACTTTAAAGTCTAAAAACAAATTACATTGCTTGTCTCTTTAGGTGCTGTCCTTTGGAACTCCTTACCATACAGTGTAAAACATTCATAACCAACTGAAAAGTTACAGATATTGTTTCAGTTATATATTGTTAACCAGAAAGAGTTTAAAAATCACTCTATGTATATAATATCATTGTAGCCATGTTATTATGCTCCCCTCCTACCGGAGGCAGGGTATATTGTAATATCTTTTTCCGTGCATCCATTTGCTATTAGTGTTCCAGCTATATTCACTTGTCTTTCAACTTAAAGTTTTCCCTTGCCAAGTACTTTCTTTTGTATGAAAAGTGAAGGAGTTGAATTGCTATAGCACTTTGCAAAAAATTTGCCTTTGCAATGATGCAATATATACTTAATGCACAATCAAATCGTGCCGAATTGTGTTTCATTTGGTGGCTGCTCTTGTCAAGCATCGCTACTTTCTCTCACAGTTTGACTACCGGGGTCTGTGACATCATGGAAGGGAGCTTCTTCACCAACTCCAATTGTAAACATTGACTCACAGCAGTGAATGTCAATGTGCTCATGGCTTACTGGATTCAAATGGGGATGTAAACAGGAAACTGTTCCCGCTTGTCCAGTCTGAACTCATCCAACATGGTGAACCGATGTGGGGAAGGAGCCTCAACTGGGCTACCACAAAACAGGTCCTTGCAACTGGGACCAAGCACTGATCATGCCATAGCTGCCACGAAAGAAGACCAAAGCTGGCACTTGGGAAGTTTACAATGGAAAAGGATGCTTTTTAAAAAGTAATTGTCCGAAAATTCCCACATAAGTGACTGGTTGAAGTTTAGGTCTCTGAGTACTGCCAGACTACAGTCTGTAATAATGAGGCAGGCCATTTATTCTAACGGTGATTTGCTGTCTTGTGTGCAATTCTTGTCTTTGTTCAGTGACATCTACCCTGTTTTTGCTGTACAGTGCTCTATTATTTGTATGTGAAAGGGATTCATATAGGGCTATGCCCTTGTTCCCGATTTTTTTTTTTTTTTTGCAATAAAAAAATATGTTTAAACCAAAAAGGCAGGCCATCTCGTGCAGTTACCAATACTGGTAGCACATGCTGCACACTAAGACAGGCCAAACAGTAGCACCTCCTGTTATGTGGCTTTTTTGTATTACACACTATAACCCCCTTTGTATGTTCATTCCAGCTTGAAACAGTTGCTTCTTTGAATATTTTGGACTAGACTACACAAAATACCAATACTGTTGGACCGAACACATTTTTCACGGACCAACCCTCATTATCGCTCAGTAAAGTCGATCAATTGTGTGCACATTCGGATGTTCCCACAGCAGCCTTTGCAACCCAGGAAACCACACCTGGGGTAAATAGGTCCCTTCTTTGAAGAATCCACACAACCAGTGTAGGTTTGAGTATACACATCCACCAGATTTGAATTTCAATTATTCAAACAATGTATTGGAGGGCAGTACCAGTATACTTATCCCTCAAAATTCAACAGGGAACTTGTCCTCTGACAATTTGACAATTGAAAGCTTTATTTGGTCTAAAACTTCAGTACATCAGTAATATACATAGTACAATATACTCATGTTTAAACCGGGAGACCTGCACTAAGATTCTGAAGAATCGCTATCATGCAGGCCACCCTAGAGTTAATTAATGTTAACTGCTATACATACATACGCTGTTGGCTGAAGGAATAAAAAGTTTTATACAATTGTTAGACCAAGTGATGATAATACATACATGTGGTTACTAAGGTAAATTATTAATTAGTGTTACTGATACAGATATAACAATTGACAATATTGCAGTTGGTTTCATAGTTATTAATGATGTACTTCTTTGCATATTGAGTAAAACCTTTGAAGGAATGAGTAAGGATTTTTGACATGACAATTTCAGGTAAGTAGTTTTCATTGATTAGGTCAGGTATTATGTATCTAATACACAAACGACTAATTTTAGTATTAGTGACTATGATTGGTATGGTTGGGGTTAAAGTGGGGATATTATGTACTGTTTCATCGTATCTTCGTGGGGCGGAAGCAACCCTTCTTGGTCTGTCAGTCTGCTGTGCTAGATTATTGTTGAATAAGTTATTAAAATAACTTGGTAACATATTATTTTCATATTTGAAATACAGTTTCATGCAGGATAATTTGAAAATGTCTGTAACTTTAAGTAAGCCAAGGCTTTTAAAGATCGGTGATGTATGTGCGTTGTATTTGCTTTTGCTAATTAGTCTTACTGCTTTCTTTTGCAGCTTGATGAGTCTACTACATGAGTGAAAACCCCAGGCTGTAATTCCATAATTCAAGTGTGAAAGGAATAAAGCGTTATAAATTATTTGTACACTCTCTTACACTCTCTCTCCAGGGTTTCTGCCAGAGTTGAATTTTAGGGTGCTCAAATACATCATATTCGCAAGCAAAAAGTCTAAAAGTAAAGACTGTGGGGTATTTCTTGATAATATAGGCATAAATTTTACTTGTTTGCTAAAATTTTAGGGACGCAAAAAGTACCCTGGAGGTTTTTAGGGTATGCTATTTTACCCTTTTACCCTCTGGCGGAAACCCTGCTCTCTGATGCTCAGAAGAGTGTATTAAGCAAGGGTTTATCCTTCTGCCCTACGCCTAAGGAACCAGACATGGGAGAAATAAGTAGGGATTTAGATAAATTCTTCAGATCCATGAACCTTCAGGCTTACTTCAACAAAGATCAGTCACAGCCTGTTATCACAGATAGTCCAACAACAAACATCAATGATAGTCAATCCACGCAATATAATACTCAAGGGGACCCCACAGTCCCTTTCAATCAAAAGTCCTTTAAGAAACCAAGTGCTTTCACCCCCAGAGAAGCACAAATAAGTGAACCAAACATCACTGCTTTCTGTAGGACTGTAAAACATCAAGTAGCACAGTTCATACCTAAAATACTGGGGTCTAACAACTTGATACCTGAGGACAGACTTGGCCTGAAACAGTTACAGAAAAACCCACACATTATTATTATAAAAAAGGCTGACAAGGGTTCAGCAATTGTAATCATGGACACAAAGGATTACATAGATGAGGTTAACAAATTACTTCACAACAAAGACCACCACGGGCCGATTATTGGTAATCTTATGGCTACCCACAATAAGCAAGTACGAGCTTGCCTTTCTGATCTTGTGGAAAAACAATCAATTATGTACAAAGGTAGGGCCTGTATTCTTCCGTTTTTAGCGGAAACGGAAAGGAATAATTATTTTTTTATCACCTCTGAAACGGAATTTGCTGTTTTGCCTTAATGTGTTTTACATACAAAGAGAACTACTGAAACGGAATTTGGAAATTTTTGGCTGGTGAAACGGAATTTCAAGTTTTTTGACACGGAAAAATACAGGCCCTACAAAGGAAACATTTGATTTCCTACTCATACAGGAGCCAAGGGTACCTTGCTTCTATATACTTCCAAAAATCAACAAGGGCATATTACCACCACCAGGTAGACCCATACTAAGTGCCAATGATTGCCCCACAGAAAAAATCTCGGGGTTTGTAGATCACTTTCTCGGACCTATAGCAGCCAACATGCCAAGCTACATAAAGGATACAAATTATTTCACAAATAAAATAGTCTGTCCCTATCCTACTGGAAGGGTCTATTTTGGTCACTCTAGATGTATCATCACTGTACACAAATATTCCCACCAAGGCAGTTAAGAGCAACAGCAAGGGCCTTGCTACTGAACAGGGAACCAAAAGAAAAAAACAACCACACACGATTTAATCAAATAACTAAGGCTGGTATTATGTTCCAATAATTTTGAATTCAATGGTGATCATTATCTGCAAACAAGTGGATCTGCAATGGGTTATTGGCACCCTCATATGCAAACTTTTTTTATAATGGATTCAAAACCAAACAAGCTTCTCAACTTTCCACTGCAACCAGAAAAGTAGTGGAGATTTATTGATGACATTTTTTGTTTATGGACACACAGAGAAACCAGTCTCTTGACAATTTATACATCTAAATTCTTGCCATGTGACAATTAAATTTACAGAACACTCTTCTTGTCAAATACCATACTTTACAGAAGAACATTGTTCTGTACAAATATCATACTTAGACACTATGGTCAAGTTTGATGAGAATGACAAACTTTACACTGAGCTTTACACTAAGCTAACAGATATGCACACCTATTTACACTATAAGTCTGCACACCCCAAACACAGCAAAACAGCAGGCCCATACAGACAATTACTGCAGGGTAAAACATATGTGCACCGACCAACAAGATTTTGAAAAATTTGCAACACAGGTTATGCTTTACTACACACTAAGGGACCGTCCAACGAAGTTCATAAATAACACCTATAAGAAAGTAAAAACTCTAGATAGGCACACTCTTCTATAACATAGGAATACAGTACACAGAGTACAAGTGAAACATTTCAGAACAAACTGTTCCTGATCACAACATATGACCCAACATCACCAATCCCAAGAAAGATTATACAAGACTAAGCACCATACAGGCCTCTAAATGTGATACGGAGTCTTGGGGGACAAAGAAGTGACAGTGGGATATAAGAGAGCAACCAATCTGAAAGACATCTTGGTGAAATCAAGAACAATATATACTCTTTAGTTGTGCAAACAACAACTGTGGAAAACCCCATGGAGCAAAATCCCTACAACTCTAGCACAAAGTTTGCATGTATTGCCCTAGGTTATATGTGCTGGGCAACAGTCAAAAGCTCACACACTGGACATTCATACCACACACCACAAGGTGGCTCCCGCAACTATAACAACCTGATTTATCTTCTGACATGCAGTACTTGTAACAAACACTATGTAGGTCAGATGTCTCCTACACTGATGGGCAGGATGCAGGAGCATTTTTAGTAAATAAAGAAAGAAGATTTATTACAGCCTCTAGGCAGACATTTTGCCAGAGCAGACCACAATGGTCTGAGCCTCAAGATCCAGATCTTGGAACATATCCGAACACCCCCCAAACTCAAGAAGACAGAAACACTGAGATTAAAGAGGGAATTTTTCTGGATTTATCAAATTTGTACCACGGAACCATTTGGTCTCCACGTGATGGGAAAATAAGCATACTTGCTTCTAATTAATGCATCTTATATGTGAGCCAAACTTACCGCCCACTAGTGAACCGTCTCAGGGAACACTTCTATTATATAAATAGAAGGGATATGACCCAACCATTAGAGAGACACTTTGCAATGAATGATCATCAGAATCTGGACCTTCAAATCCAGATATTAGAACACATCCCCACCCCCCTGAGCTGAAAAAAACTGCTTCACTCAGACTACACAGGGAGTATTACTGGATCCACCAACTGTGCACCATGGAACCCTTTGGTTTGAATGATATGGGAAAGTAAGCATACTTGCTAAGTATGATGCTAAATTTCTCAGTTCCCTTGCTTGCTTTCCTTTGACATGGTTTTACAAATAATCAACAGGTTTATTTAGATCTGTCTGTATACGTACCACACTTCCATTGGGACTGTTCTTCTTCCCAACCAATTGTTACATCAGAATGCATGTAACTACCACACATAATCTGCTTTATAATGTCTATATATTTTATGGACATCCCCCATCCGTGGGGCATCCCCACCACGGAGAATGACAGGGAGAGCATGGGCTTCCCCTATGAGAATTATGTCATCACCCAGATCATGTGATGTTCTCTGTTGACAGTTTACGCATGATATCTGGGCCACTGGCTGGTGCGTTGATCCAACCGCCAGCCACTGTTACGCACACCCCAAAGGCGTAACACCACAACGTAACAATAGGTCACTAAGGCCAGTTACGTTAGGGTATTAATACCGGTGTCTGTGTCCATTACAACCAGTCTCTGAAGAGTCCGTTTTAAGGACGAAACCAGTCAGACTGTCGTACTTGACTATACTATAGTACACTCAATATATATAGGCCTCTACATAGTTATAGAGCAAAACTTACTTGTAAACTGGCACATTCGCCTCCTTGGCACTTGCCGAGTCTTTTAGTATAGACACATTTGTTTTACATGGATTGTGAAAGAAGTCAAGCATTGACTTATCGAGTCACTCTCCATGGCACAGATGTTAGCGTATACTCCCTACCTTGCCTAGTGGAGGAAACCGTAGAACTCGGAGAAAACCACCGTGCACTGTTAAAGTGGTAGGAACTTTTTCCACATGCTGCCCAGGACGAGAATCGAACCCGGGTCGCAGAGGTGAAAGGCGAGCGTCTCACCGCTCAGCCAACCATGCACCCTCATTATTGCTTATTATTAAGCTTAATGTTTGTACTGTCTGTGCTTATTTTTCTATCACAAATAACACAATGTATAATGCTGGGAGTACTCAATCCCTCCCATTTCACAGCTGCCACACATTTTTTTTACAGAATACTCAATTAGGCCAGCCTTAAAAATATTTCTGTTTCGTATAACAAGGCCTTGAAAAATTTGATGAGGCAGTGAGGATTTTTTATTTTTTTTAAATTTTTTTTCTTTTTAAATTACACATACCTACTACGTATTACTGCAATATGGGCATCATGCCAGTATGGGGACTGATGGACTTAGTATTGATACAAGATAAACAAGATTCCAGGTTCAAAATTTTTTATTAAATCTGTATTAAAGCAAGAGACTGCCACACATGAGGTTGTAGCAGGACAATATATGCTTCAGGCTGGTTTGCTGGCGCCGAGACAGAGTAGCCCTACTGTAAATACACCTCGGCTTGGCTTGAATTGGGGTGGGTCTTTTGCGATTTTAAACATGTACATGTACAGGGCTTCAAGAAACAAAGGATTAGCGAAATTATAAAGTTGCCCTTTTTTTAAAATATCACAGAAGAAAAAGAGTAAGATATCAAATACAAATGTGCAGTTTTAATTTTCACTTGACAACAGCAGGGGAGGGGAGGTGTATGATGAGGGTTCCGAGAGTAATTATTATAAGTCATGAACACACCTCTTTTGTGTGTATGTGCAGGGATGTGGATTAAGAGTTGTATTCCTCTATGGTCAAGTCAGATTTAATCTCGAGCAATTTAAAATTAATAGGTACTTGCCCAGTCGGGCAACCAACTTTTTTTTCGCTGGGAACTCTATTCCTTAATTTTTCATGACACAGTTACAAGTTGCAGTTGTTTGCAAGGCTGGCTACAGGGGGGAGGGGGGGTCTAATCACTTAAAAAATCAGAGCTTTCGCAGCACGCGCGTGGGGCGCCGATAGGTGATGATAATCGCTAATTGATAAACATACTAAGTTTAAACAATTAGTTGGTCTGCAGTTGTATTCATCAGAACTTTATCTCTGTCAACACAAGCAGACATTTTCACTGTCGTACACTACATACGACTACGTTACGATAGCAAAGGTACCGGCAGTAATTATACGTTTGCTGAGCGGGGTCACACTTCTCACCGTCAGTGTGATCTGCCCCAACGATGTCAAAGCAGGGTCAAAATACAATAAAATTTGCATGGCGAATTCATCCGCAAATTAACACCAAATGCCATTTATCGGTGGATTCTAACAGTGTTGGAAAAAATAGGTCCCTTGACATGACTTCCAGTCACACGCAAGTGACAGCGCGGAGTGGATCTGCGGTGAACTGACCAAGTCTCACGGACTGATTTGGGACACATTCAGCAATTCCCGCTATCCCCTACCTTTGCGTATTTGCCTGTGACTCCAAATAATCGTTGCAATTAACACTGGAATCTTTATTTACGAATGCTGCAATATAAACAAAACTTCCTGTTTGTGTGTTCCCTCCGTAAATTACGACTGATTCACACATGTTCACTGGGCGGAAGCCATGATGAAAACATTGTAACACGAGCCGTAATTGGCTCATTTTTGCATGTGACTCAATTGACCAATCAGGTGATGTGTTCTGCGTCAGACCACATGGCCAAAGCAGCTGTTTGTGTACAGTTGCAGGAAAGATATCGACGGTGCGCACACTCGATTTCTGATTTGAAATATTAAAATTTTCGTTTGAATTTGATTTCGGAACACCTGTTATTGCAAGGAACTTGCCAATACTGTATACGCAAATTTACTACGATGTACCGATAGCATTCATGGTGGGTACGCAAACGATATGCGTTTAAAGAACTGTAAAACGGGGCGGGCGAGTAGCGTTAAATCAAGCCTGAACAAAATTTTTTTTGTGCATTGTTGAAAAAAATATTCCAACCGCAACGTTTTGCGCACACCGGGCGCGTTACACGAAACGGAAATATTTTTAAGGCTGGCCTTAATATCCCTATATTTTTATGACCATTCAAGAAATATATCTTTATTGTAAATCACGATACATACTGATTTTAAGGGTGCACGGCTGAGTGGTAAGGTGCTCACCTTTCACCTCTGCGACCCGGGTTCGATTCTTATCCTGGGCAGCATGTGGAAAAAGTTCCTACCACTTTAATAGGTCAAAATAAGCATTAAATATCATGGACCTTCAGGTGGAACAATATACGAGGATTTCCAACAGACATCCCCAATAACAATTTATTCAAATGGAAATATAAATTTTTTTTTAAACAACTTAGAACATTACGTAAAGGATTGTAAATAAACATTAACTGTTTTTTCCACTTGTTATGAAATACAACTAAGAATATTACGTAAAGGACTGTAAAAGATATTAATATACATGTATTTTTTCCACTTGTTATCATGTACAAGTTTTTATAGTGTTTTTGCAGAACTAATTTTATAGACTTTATTGTAGTTGGGACCCATAAGCCTGTAAAGGTTTCTTATGTCCCTGCCACAGATTATATGTTAAATTATTTATATGTGTACTAACGATTTTGTAATATGACAATTTTGTATTTATTTTTAATTTTGATGTATTGTTATGATATGTGGCAATAAACATTCACATTTAACCATGCATGGTGGTTTTCTACGAGTTCTTCAGTTTCCTCCAACACAGACAAGGTAGGAAGTATACGCCAACATCTGTGCTATGGAGTGTGACTCAGTAAGTCAATGCTTGACTTCTTTCACAATCCATGTAAAACAAATGTGTCTAAAATGGAGCCCCAGCTTTAATTCCATTGGCATGGTGGCCTGCTGTTAATTACAACAAGTCATTTATACAGGAATTTTTGCACAATGACTTTTGAAAAGCATCCTTTACCTGTCTAAACTTCCCAAGTGCCAGCTTTGGTCATCTTCTGTGGCAGCTTTGACATGGTCAGTGCTGGGCGCAGACTTAGTCCCAGTTGTACCAGAAAAAAAAACAAACAAAAAAAAAACAAAAAACAAAAAACAAAAACAAAATAAACAAAAAAACAACAACAACAAAAAAAAAAAACGACTTTGTCGTAGCCCATGCATGGCTCCTTCCAGTAAGACTAAGTTTCCATTTCCCTCACCTTTCCTAACCCTACATTTTCGCCTTCATACTCAGTAAGTTCCTCTTCGGAAAAGGAACAGCTAAAACTGAGATCCAGCTCATTCTCCGTGTCTTTGTGTCTTTATCGCTCATGCTTTCTCTATCGCTATCAGCCATTGTATCACAGACTCCCTTCAGTGACATCGTGATGCAGAGCTCGCTTGATGGCCAAACGGCGTGAACTTGTCAACTTTGGGCCTGTCATGGGCACCAAAATTTTTCTGCAAATAAAGTTATTTTCCTGTGCAAATATGGCAAATTCTCTGCACCAAAGGGGTATAACACTCCAAGTCCTTCAATTTGAACAGAAAATAAATCTTTTGGTGTTTGGATCCTTCGATGAAACTAGAAACACAGGTGCATCTGAACACAAGGGTGTGTCATGTCACAAAAGTAGGTCACTAGGTCAAGTATCTGGGTCACAGTGATATATCCTTATAAGATGGTGTCCAGGCTATAGTTCCTTAGTTTTATGAAACTTCACACACACATATACCTTGACCTAAAGGTGCGTCATAAAAAACAAAACTTGGTCACTAGGTCAAGTAACTGGGTCATTGTGCTAAAATCATGTAAAACTACATTTCACTTTATGTCCAGGCTCTGTTCTCCTTCAAGTTAGATTAATGAAACTTTTCACACAGGTGCATCTAGACATAAGGAAGTGCCAAGAACCAAAAGTAGGTCGCCATGTCAAATATCTGGGTCACAGTGACATATTCTTGTAAAATCTTGTTATTTAACTTAGTTTCATGAAACTTCATACACACACACACACGTCTTGACCTAGAGGTGTGTCATAAAACAAAAGTAGATCACTAAGTCAAGTATCTGGGTCACGGTGATACATTCATGTAAAACTACATTACACTTTATGCCAGGCAGCATGTATAAAGTACATCACTAGGTCAAGAATCTGGGTCATGGTGACAGACTATTTTTATTGACTATCATAATCCAAAAATGAGTCCTGTGACTAGCAAGGTTATAAATGAGGTGAGGGGGGCATGGATCCAGCAATTTCTGATTGCCTTTAAATTGTCAATATTGATATTGTCAGTTTACTTTGAATGCTGCAGGGCCTTGGGGAATATAAGGGAAATGCATAGATCTGCATTAACCTTGTCAAGTCACCCTCACAAAATAAAGCTTACATACATACATACATACATACATACATGTGTGTGTGTATGTTTGTTTAAAACTTAAATTATGTCAAGGTAAGTATAATGTGATGATCTTGAATCTGATGAAATGCCAGACGATCTGAATGCTGGCAGATCTGAGCAACAAACAAGCCCAAGCAGCCACCATAGAACATGTGATGGTTTGAAGCTAAATTTTATTGTGTACTCCATAATTTGTGGGAAGCATACATGTAAGTAGTAATTGGGATGTTACATCCAAAATAAAAAAGCGATATTATACCATCATAGGTGAGGTACGGTAACAACTGTATCATGTTACACAGGCTGTATAAACAGTACATGTATTTGCACAGCACTGCACACTGGGAGCCACACTGGTGATAACAGTTCTGGTTCAGCTGGGTTGTATTGGAGTTTGCTATGCATATCAGTTGACTCTTTTTGTATTCTTATTCATTATTTTTGGCCTTTTGGTCCCCCAGGTGGACACAATTTGTTGGTCCATGTAGACTTTTGTCACTACATGATGCCAGAGTGCTTCTATTCATATCATGGACTGACAAATGTTGTGTTCACCCATCCTACTGTGTATGTTTTTTGTATGTTTAGTAAGTGATCAATGATCAATCACTCGTGCACTTTGGCCACGTTGGAGTAATTCCAAGCATTAATTACTACATGTACTTCATACTGGCACCACTTTGTGTTACACGCAAGGTGTACATGAGATGCAAACTACCAATAAAGTAGTACCTGTTATTTAAGACCACCCCAAGTATCAGTCAGAAGTGGTCACATATGGCAGGTGGTCTTTAATTACAGGTAAATTTAAAGGAAAGTCAGTTCAGTGTCTTGAAAGGATGGTCTTACAAACTAATGTGGTCTCATGAGATGTGGTCTTTAGAGCAGGTACCACTGTATTAGGATAGTAACTGGGACACTGGAACCTGACACATGGATCTCCTCTCCTTTCATGCCCAAAACAGTACATTCTGTCTTTCATTTTTTGTTTGTATTTTTTTAAAACTAACATAACGATGGCTACAAGACAATGTTTTGATTAGAAAATACCATGGCAAAGAAGAGACAAGGATTGACATGAGAAGGGTCGAACCTACAATGAAAACTACCTTCTGAGCACCCAGTAAATGACTTGTAAATCTATGAAGGATCCATCATACACGCAAAAGAATGGTAAGGCGGGGCTGAGTAAAGTTGGCACTGATAACTGGTGTTATACGCTATAAACCGATCTGTTGTTAGTATACCAATCAAAAGATGGTGCTGCACTATCGATCAATTGCCCATCATTCATCGTGACGGTCGACACTTTGTGAGTGTCATAAATCCGTTGAGCTCGGTGCTGAGTAAGGGAGTTTCATGTCACTCTTTTTCGCGCAGAGTAAAAGTTTTGTTCAATTGACATTGACAAGCAGTGAAATTTTAAAACTTCACTGCCTTTAAATTGTAACAATGGAAATGAAAACTTCTAGTTTTACCACGTAGGCCTAAGTTAGTTGAGTAAATTGGGCATACCAGTTTCATGTCAATTGTGTGTCACACTTCATTATATTCCACCTACGCCACAAACATACATGTACATATTGAATGAGGGATGGCACTTCTAGTTATGATGATTTTGCAGATTTTCATCAATTATTCATAAATATTAGATTACCCACCTGAACTGTGAATTTCAGCCATGGTTCATTATAATGAAACCCAGATATCCCAACATATTATCTAAATGACACCAGTTGTCAGGGACAATATGCTTAGTATTTTTCTTATTGGGCCAATTTACCTGAAATATTCAGCAATTCAACATTTTTGAGGGATCATATGGTAGCATTTTAATGAGCTTTCACTGTATCTGCATTAAATGTTCCAGACTGTAGTTCATATTAACACCAAGTCTAAATTTCAGCATACATTTGTCACTTGGTAAGTAGGGCACATGAAGATAGTGGAACACATTTCATAAAAACTCATAGTAACGTCTTCAACGGATTGCCCCAAACAAGGTTTCAAGGTTTAAGCGCCACTTGTGCACTTGTTGGTTCCAAAGCTCATAGCATATGGTCTCTACAAAACAAAAACTATGGATACATGACAATATAGCTCGAAGTTTTAGTCATAAACAAAATCATGTCTTTTTAGCATGACAAAGTTAAAAATCAGGAAACAGTGATAAAAAAAGCCAACAAAGGCTCAGCTATAGTAATACTGTTACGCGCCATCGATGGATCTGCACAATCAATCGATCGCGCAGCGCCATCAATGGATCTATTGTTCGCGCAACAGTCGATAGATGGTGCTGCGCGAACAATCGCTTTGTTAAGTGAGTGAGTGTTGCTGGCGCTGCACCATCGATTGACAGATCTGACAAATTTAGTGTTTTCTGGGTGGCATGTCACTTTCAGTCTGTGATTTTTTTTTAAACCATAAATTGAGTGCACTGACAAGATAAAACAAATTTACTTGAAGTTTACATTCTCCAAGTACTTATAGTTCATGAACAGTCAGGCTTTTATGATTTTGTTTTTAATTTTACCTCCGAGTTTTGTTATTTTTTACAAAAAACTTATGGAAATCTGTTACTGCAGTCGCACAGTTTGTATCGTGAAACAGAAGAATATTGAACAAACGAGTGCAAGCAAGCAAAGTCTAAAAAATCATTATGCACCCTCATTGTCCACTTTATTACATAGTACTTCAAATACTTGCTCCAGTTGCAACTCAAATACTCGCAGAGTGATGGATCAAATTCCCGGATCAAATTACATAGTGAATTTAAATTAATAAATAAATGATATTGAGTTCGTGTACTTTTTGATTAAAAAATGATTTTAAAAAAACTCTGTTAGGCCTACCTGTGTTTAATGGGGTTTGATAATTATAACAATAATGCGCATTTTATTTGTAGTTTTACGTGTATGTAGGCCTACATTACCAATGTGTCTGAAATAAAATTCATCTTAATAACTTTATCGACAAACCTGGCTATCAATCAATCTATCTATCACACAACAAAGGTAGATCTGATACTAGTTTATCTCATTACAATTTTTTCAAACTAAATTATACATCGACCGGGTATTTTTTGCAAGCGCGCTTGCCTGCACTTTTCCGTATGCATTTGATTTATGGCCAAGTAAAGTCTAAAAATCGTTGAATCCAGGCAGTTGAGCTTAAGATGTACAGTTACAAAATCATGGTAATAACAAAGGCCCATACTTGGTCACTTGTACATGCATAATTGATAGGTTCGAGTTTGTATGTTAAAGTCAACATACGTGTATTCCATTCTGATTAATAGATTAGAATTTATTTAACAAATTATCCACCGACTGTGCTTCCATTGTCAGTGAAGCGCGATCAATCGATTGTTGCGCGAACAATAGATCCACTCCTAGCGCTGCCCGATTGGTCGATTGTGCAGATCCATCGATGGCGCGTAACAATACTAAATACCAAAGATTACAAAGCAGAGGCCCCAAAACAATTGTCAAACATGGACAACTGTAAGAAAACAGAAGTCAATTTGACTTCATTTCACAATTCACAAATACAATGTACATTAGCTGAAATGCTTGACATCAATAAGATGTATGCACATCTTTACATCAAAGAGCCAAGAGTGCCTGCGTTTTGTCTCCTACCAAAAATCCACAATGGCATTTTCCCCCTTACATTTTAATAATATGACAATATATGATGCAACAGGTAAAGTGCATATTCATTAATTACCTGGTGAATGCTATATAAATATTGCATTCACCAGGTAATTAATGAACAGTTCATTGAACTGATGTCTTATTTCAGATTTTCTGTTGGAAATCCGGGATGGATTCTGAATACCTGCCACCCTTTCCAGCTCTGCTGCCTCTCTCCGTCGCACCCTCACCCCCCTGCTAACACGGTTAGCAACAGGGTGAATCTCCCGCCCATTATCCCCATCTGGTTGGAGTCTCGACTCAGCATTCACATTCTAACAATACAAACATCAGATGTTGAACATTTTTTACTCTATTGCTGTCTGGTGAAAGTGAGCTACTTACAAAAATGTTGTCAACAAGAACGACAACTGCGCTGAACAATTAGCTCAGAACTCCGGTTGAGTCTCTCAGGCTGAGCCTGAGCTCAGCAATTTAACATGTTTAACTAGCGGAAGTGGCTTCACCAGTTTTCACAATAATAACCTCACGAGAACGACTCTTTACATACTATAATGGTCATTGTCACCCACACCATCGATGCACGCAATCATGTGCATCAAGTATATCGTAAATTAATTCGATTAAGGCCTCACCTGATCTCCTAAACTGCTTGTGTGCTCATAAAAAAGTGATGACAGGACCGACCCACTCACGCACGCCGCCATGTTTTCTTAATTTTAAGCATGATGGGTAACAGGCCACTCTAACATTTTCGAATAAAGAATAATTAATCATTGATCGTCAGATATAATATTAGTGGAATAAATAATGTTTTGTCTATAGTTTAGTTGTTTTCTTTACATCTCTTTCTTATATTATGAATGAATTATAGTAGTACGTTTATGAGGGTCACATGACAGCCACACCTCCAGTTCATTGACGAAACTGAGGCAACTTGACTGGCAAGGTCACGGAGATCACAGCGTGTCAACACCAGTCAGCCGACATCCTTTTGAACCAACACACATACAACAATCTTCAACGTGAAATAAATAACAGACTTGCAAGACTGAATTATGGGCGATCCATTATGTCAAGGCGTCGATTCTCTTACTACAGCAGACAGGGAACAAACTGTGAGTATGAGCATGTTTTATGGCTGACAACATGATGTGTTTATTTTATTATATGTTGCTAAAATTTCATGTACTTTATCACGTTAGAATAATAGTAAGTTAGATTTGGGGCTGCACATGCTCTCAAATTGTAAACATTATATTCACTTGAAATGTACTTATGTTCGCCAAAGGTGATGAAGGGTGTCTTCACAGGCGAATGTCATGCTAAATCGATTACATATCAGATAAAATCATTTCATGTAGGCCTACTGTCAGTACTGGATAGACCTATTTGTTGAACCAGGGCAGTGGCAGTGAATTAACATTTTTCGCTGACACAGTTCTGCTGTGTATATTTTTCTTTTCTTTTATGTGCATATTTTTACAATCAGAAACAAGAAGCCATTTGCCTTTTAAAGATAATACGAGTCAATAAATAACAATGCTCAATGAACTTTGACACTTAATTCCCATATCCACACATTTTGTGCCAGCCTAATACACATGGAAGGCATGTGCCATAGCCATTAGTACATGTATTATAATTTACATGTCCATACCATCACTAGTGGCAGTTGAAGTAGGACCACCAGAAGTAGCAACCTGAGCAGGTCGATGCCCTAAGGCAACATTTATTTTACATTTCATTACTAAACCCCACAGACCCATCCATGTTGTCAAAATAAAATGTTAAAAAAGAGAGGAATTCAGTTGTTATGATTGAAGATTCTGTGTGACATTGTGTTTTCTTTTATTTTGCTGACCCTGTTTATTCTTAAAAAAAAAAACAAACAAATACCCCCCCCCAAAAAAAAGGGGGTGGGGGTGGGGGTAGTCTTTTGCCATTTGTATGACATGTGAAGGGTTACAGTGCTCTGCATATTTTGCAATGGGAATTCATGTGAAAAAAACTTGGCATGAATCCAGCCAGCATGTGTACTGGTGTACAGTGGTCCCTGTCACCAGAGACCACCCCTATAGCAACAAAAAAGTGGTCTTATGAGACAGGTGGTCTTCCACAACAGGTAAATTAACATGGGAAGTATAGGACTTGGGAAACTGAAAAGTGGTCTCTCATGAGAGGGTGGTCTCTCACGACGGGTCTCTCATGACAGGGACTACTGTAGTATGTTCCCATTATGAATGATTGGACACCTTTACCAGGGAAAGATCTAAGCCTTCAAAATTTGTGGGCAAAATTAGGAAAAAAAAACCATAGTCACTGCAGAATTCAACCTAACTCTTATATAATTCATGTTAAAATGAATAAGCCATTTGTAAATTTCTTTAGCCAAATGAGTGAAACATAAGTGTTTGGCTAAATGGCTAAAGGCAGGTCAGCAGTCCCTGATTTACCTGACAATTAACTTTGGTAGAAGTAACTAATCATTGATATTAGATGTAAGTAAAAACACTTCATGGTCAAAGGCACTGTCAACCTTTCGGACCAAAATGTTTAATTTCATTAGTTGCATGTGTCAAACAAGGAATAAAAGCCCCAAGGTCTGAAGTGCTGAATCATACTGTAGAGTTCTTTTTATTTGTTCACCAGGAATCTATTAGCAAAGTTATGTATCTCCACACCCTTCCCTGTTACTGCCTACATCAAATACAGTGAAGCCTCATTATAACAACACTCCGATATCTGACATATTCATCATAATGACACAAGTTTTGAATGGCAAAGCGTCATTTTCTTTGTTGTTTCATTCATTTATCGGACATATGCAGTTATCTGACACATTTCTATGGGAACAGATAGTGTCATTATAATGAGTTTTCACTGTATAAATACAGAAACATTGAAGATTCATTCCTTGTTGTTCCCCCCTCCCCCATATTTTTACCAAAACACAACCAATAATATATAAGCAAGGTCAATATCTGCCTCAAAAGCAATATATCAGTCTCCAGTGAGCAGCATCTATCAGAACATGTTTGAGAGCTTGGAATACCCATGTCTGAGAGTGGCTACTTGTCTTAGCTTAATATTCAGCCAAGAAGACTTTCATGGAATTAAAGAATACATGTGTATCAATATCAAATGGTACTGAAATAGCACACTAAACCTTACATACAAACACTGACTTGTAAATTCAGGAGCTCTGAAACAATAACATTTGTAAAAGAACTAAGTCCAATGTAGGCCTAGCAATACATAACAAGCCATTTATCCATACATTTGTTTGTGCACAACATTCAATAATTCTCTTTTTTCTTAAAGTTATGTAATGTTTGTTTGCACACAGGAATGCTAATTACTTTCATATGTCAAAGTTCTGCAAACATAAAAAACTCATAAAATTATTCAACAACAAGTTTTATTCAACTGGCCTTGTAATTTCATTGTCATTGTGTGCTTAAAAGTGCCCTTTTAGATGAAAGGTGTCCTGCTGTCTTGAAAAGCTGGGGACAACACTGTATTTAGGAAGTCATGTCCTACCAACATAAAGGAAATTTAAGAAATCAGGAAAGTGTTTCTGAGCTTGTATTCAGGCAACATTGAGTTGTACAATGTGTCACTGTCAGGACTCATGGTCAGTTGTAGGTTATGAGATTGGAGAGAGAGAAGAAAAAAGATCCAGATGAAGAAAAAAAGACACTGTGGTGCATAATTTATTTATTTCGCACCAGTACTTCTTGAACTGTGCCTTGCATTCTGTCCAAGGCCCCCCAGTTGGATTAAGGAAAACTGATTGCAGTTCACATGTCACATGATGTGTAGGCTCACAGATAATAGTAAGTATGCCATGAGTGGTCCAGTTTCACAGCTCTGGAAATCGGCATGCTCAAAACATCAATATGTGCAAGCCACTCCAGCATTTAGGTCTACTCAGCAAATCACAAAATTCAATTTCAAGGGATACATGTATTTGCAGATTCTAAATTTGACCTTGCAACCAGCATGACCAGTCAAAAAGTAAAGGAATCCATGACCATTTTTATACTAATTGGAGGAGCTTCAGTTTTGCAGTAATTGAACTCTGTGATCTCAACATTTTTTAATAGTCTGATATTCTGCTAAAAATCAGAAGTAGTTCACATGAGGATGTCAGCACATCTGATGTGGCGGAAACAGAGATTGGCAGCAGATATGGATGTTGATTATGGATTTTTTTTGGGAGGGGGGAGGCTAGCATAATCAAAACCATCAAATAAGAAGTGAGTTGTGAAAATTTTCTTTTTTTATTTCACTTGGAGCAACAATGTATGATGTTGCTTAAATGTGGTACTTTATACTGTTCAGCATAGTGTTTTGTCAACCATTCATACCAAATAGCTAGCTGTACTTTGTTGACTGAAACATGCTATCATGCACATCCACTAAGCCTATTTGATAAGGGCACCTGCAAACACATTTGCCTGTGGTACAACTGGCTTAACTAGCCATTGACATTAAATTTGTGACAAACTTAAATGAACATTATAATGATACAACTTAACAGAAAAATGATATACGCAACTCATGGCAGAATATCCTAATTTGACGCGGAACTGGAAGGGACATGTTCAATTGGATAGGGGTCACACACACCACAACTGCAGATTTATTCTCAGTTGCAAAAGTTTGATAAGTTCTTGTGCATCATTTTCTACAAATATCACTTAACTGATTTTCACATCATATCAAACAAACTGTGATATACATTTCTGCTAGATGTATTTGTTTAGGAATGAGAACTCTACCCATAGACAACACTGTCATAGCCAGTCAGGGGTTCTGCAAGACGTAAATTGTAAGGTCTCCGAAAGTTAAGAAATAAAACTTCACGGGAAATAAAACTTGTTGAGAGGGAGATCATAGGCCTTGATATTATGCAATTTTTGAAGTTTAGGGGATGTGAAACACCTTAAGGGTACATTGGCACACTGTCAGAAGATTACATAGGGTTCAAATTTTTACCCTTAGGCAGAAACCCTGCCTGTCCATTGTGTTGGTCTGTTTACATTATCAATTGTCTGTTTGGCAGACAGCAAATCCACACTAATTCAAAACAATATATTGTTTATTTCCTATCATTTCTAATCCATTTAGTAATTCTTACATAACGAGGAAGCCAAATATTAAATAAAATATGGTTTCTAATAAAGCAATACAATAAATATCCCTAGAAAATAATGTTGAACCAGTTTCTTAAGATACTAGATCTGTCTCCTGCTGGCACATGCATGCTGGCAGTAATAAAAGGCCAGCATTATAAGAAAAGGTAGAATACAAAGTATATTAAATATTACTGCTGCTTCAGGCTGTCAAATTCTGTGATGTACATATATGTGTGTGCCTGTAAAACATGAAGGAAACACCAATAGCCCATGAGGAGGCACTGAGATCATAGATGCGTGTATCGAACTGAGTACATGACTCAATACACAACCATTATTACCAGTTGTGAGTTACATTTAGAAGTGTGCAATCCCATCAGGTCGAATGTTAACATGTAATAGGAAGTTGTTCACTGTTGTTAGGGTGCTAAAATTTATATTCAAACATTTCAGCATAAAACGTACCAGAGATTTAGAACAAAAGTTACTGCATGGCATAGTGTCCAAGTTTGGTTTCACCCTGCAGTGCACAGTACATGTACCGTCTAGGTTAGCGCTAGGATTTTAAAATTAGTAGCCAAAATTTCAATTTTTCTAGGAAAGACCTACACAGACTTGAAATCTGTTAAATTTCTGCATGAAAATAAAGAATTTTGGGGAAATTTTAGTAGCCATTTGCTTCTTTTAATAGCCATTTTGAAGTTTTAAGTAGCAATTGGCTACTGCTAGCGCTAACCTAGACGGTGAAATCAGTCTGTTGTGGTTAAGATGTTCAAGTAAGTAGGTAATAGTTTGAAATGCAGCAAGGATGTCCAGGGTGATAGACATATAGATCAGTTCTATTCATGGGAAGTATGATAAACTGGAAGTGGTAGGTGATGGTTTGTTCACAGGGATGCAAATATTAAAGGAGCACGAGAAATAGGAGAGGATGGGGAGGGGTTCTTATTTTATACAGAGACAGTCTCTTCAGTAAACATATTTTAAAATTGACAAAAAGAGAAATGGTGGGTATGGGGATGGGTGAGGGTTTTGAGTTCAAGGTTCTGGTCAGCAGTGAAAAAGTCCATAGGCCAAACATATATATGATGTCAGCTGTTTTGACAGTAAATTTTGTCCTTGGTTGTCAATCCATTCATGAATAATCAAGCTAATGTTTTGTGTTCAGAGTCACTGTGGTGGTGACTTGTTTGGCTGAGTGAATGCAAATGCCATGCAAGTCCTGAACAATGCATTAATTTGCATATATTGGCTGTAGAGCAAGGTCAGCTGCAGTGTTCAGGCACTGCAACATTTCATAGCAATGCATGGATAGCCCCATATCCCAGAGACATATGCATACAGTTCATGTTAAGACAGGCATACAAATCACTATGTTTCAAGCGAATGAATTTGTAACCCAGTAACTAATATTGTATTGTAATGACTCGGAGTAAAATAAAAAATAAAATTTAAAATAAAAGATGTTCAACCCTTTCCCTCTCAAAATGAAATTGCCCAAAAGGGCCCATTTGTACATTTTCATCTGCTTTAATATTTTTACTTGAATTTCATTTTAATTTAAACCAATTTTTCATCCATCAGGATGGCATGCCCCAGGTCAATAGCTTTCCTCAGTGTAGGTTGAGCATATTGCACCAAGCCACACTAAGGATAGCTATTGAGTGAGTCTTACTCTGACCAGGAAAGGTTTTACCCTTTTTCCCTCAACCAACTGGTTAAAGCTGGCTGTCAGTCAAGTATCTGTTTGAACTCTTCCCCCCCCCCCCCTGAATTTGGACTGAGTCAACAGTTTCTTTGGCATGGCTTGCACATTTGGTACCATATGTAAGAAAGCTGTTGACTTAGGGTATGTGATCTTAATAAGTGTCATTTACAATCCTCAGTCAAATTGTTTTGCATTACTGTTGAAACTTGTTGAAAACACCGAAGCAGACGACATTTGACCACCATCCAGTTTAAGGGGGAAAGGGTTAATGCTGCTGAATTATTTAAACAGTAATGTCACTTCATGTATGAAAACAATCTGAATGAGAAAAGCAGATGAGATCTATCAAAATAACATCCCAACTCAACAGCCTCCCTTGGCATGGGCTGAGGACTAAAGGCTCTACCCACACTTAGTAAAGCTGTTGGCTCAGTCATAATTTAAAGAAGGAAGGGCTAACAGTTATGTTAGATTGTGGAAGGAAGAGTTCTGTGAAAGTAAGTTAGTTTTTGCTCACTTTTCATTCATTTCACTGGGTTATGTGGGGTGATATATGTGTACTCATTTACCTAGACAGAAGAAAAAGAAAACCCTTACACAAGGTGCATACAGTGTTATAAAAGTTGGCATCATGTGCTCACTTACCCAGAGAGAAGAAAGAGAAAACCGAACACAAGTTGCATACTTTGTCAGGAAAGGTTTTTGCATTACACTTCACCCCATTTGTCAAAGGCTGCAAGAAAATATTTAAAACGCTGTTATGGCAACAATAGATGGGACTTCCTTTTTGCGTACATGCTTCCATTGCAAGGCATTCAAAACAAAAAAATCATCTTGTGTACAGGTGATTCAAGTACAATGTCAACATACATGGCAAAACATGAATTGCGGGCAGTTTTGGTGCAAGACAAAGGGAGTGTTTTCTACCACAGTGTGTTGTGTTATGATGGATGTGGGCAGCAGCAGGAGTGACCAATGTAATGCCTGTCCCGTGTGGTCACAGTTGCACTGCTGTGGGTATTGCTCCTGGACAGCTTGTCTGGGTGTCTCACCAGGCCGACCAGTGGCCAAGCTGTGTTCATGCAGGCCACTTGGTACTAACTTAAAAATCACAACATGCACATGTGGAACAGATAGGTTTGCACCCATGGTCAGCAGTTTAGATGTTAGGGACAGCTAAACATTGTCATGATTTTTACTTAGTTTGATAGAAATAAACTATACTATTACTGGTAAATATGTACTTGTAATTTTGCTTGCAGATATTTTTATTTTGAGGCTGTACCATCATTTGTGTACAACCAAATTAAACTATGAAAGTACACTTATGTATAAGGTGTGGTGTTCTGGAAACTGTTCATGCCTCATCCACAAAGGGAAAGTGAAACCAGATGCTGCACAGGGTTTCAGTCCAGTCAATTTTCCAGGACATTTAAGCTCTGTTTTGTTGACAATGTCCCGAACAAGTCCGCTTTTGTACTTCAAATGCATAAAATGTGTCAGACATATTCTGGATCAATATGGCATCCCATGATAAATTATTGTTCAAGATACCTAGTAGAAATCTAGAATAAATGACTTTTTTCTTATCTTTAATATATATATTTACTAATTACTATTATTATTGTTGTTGTTATATGCATATAAAGTTGGGGGGGGGTTGTTTTTTTGTTTTTTTTTTAAATTTGGGTAACTTTTATGTTGTGTTTTTCCTTGATAGATTGCAGGACTTAAAGCAAATAACAAACATGGGTTATCAAATTGATTAGGCCTATATTTGACCTCCAAAGAAGAGTTAATAATGACGCTGCCAGCCTATATTCAATGCACACTCATATGCATGCTAAATAAGTTGCAAACTCTCCTGACCAGATTGCGTTTCAACTAGTTTAACTATTCGCTGCACACGGTGAAAAGACTGAGTGGAATAATAGTCATGGAGTTTTTTGAGGACAGGTCAATTCCAGTACAGGAAAAGAGAAACGCTTATTGCATATCTTGTGCGTGTGTTATTTTAGGTCACAGAAGATTCTGGTCTTGAAAATATGTGTTGTAGGGTGTCCATTAATATATTGTCATTAGACAATAAGTCAAGAAAAGATTCTACAGACACTAGAAATAAAGGTAACAGAGATTGTAGGGAGTGTCCAGAGCTTTGAGGCATTGCATCACCAGATTGAAGTACACAGTGATTGTGATTGCATGGAGAGCATGATCAATGCCATGGGACCAGGGTAGAATTGTTCAAGAGTGGAGTGGACACAGGGCACTGCTATTGATAGGGTCCTTTGTAAGGGGTTGTGTACAAAAACAAACAAAACAAAAAAAAAACAGCTTTCCAAAAATCTGAGAAAACCTCAGAAGGGCGTTAGGGGGTTAAATCGAAAATCAGATTTTCACCGATTCTTTGGAAAAATCAAGTTTGTTAGCAATTCGAAGACTTCAAATGCTACATTTTACCTTGAAAAAAAAAAACTGTGCTGAGAGAGAAATATCTTGCAACCTCAAAGTTAAACAACACAAAGGCCATTTCAATATGTAAAGTAAAATGATTTTAATATCAAAACTCAACAAAGAATAGAAAAGATCGTTATGGGCGATAATAGGGGGTTTTAGGTACCAATTTTTCAGGAGCTTCACCAGAGCTTAATGTTTTCACTTTCCTTATGCAGTACTCCATTTTGTGTGTTCATCAAACATATTTCCGCTAAATCCTTTTATAATATACAATGCTGAAGCTCCAACGTAATGGATCTATCTCGTTACATCCACAGCTTGAAGCACATGGCATTTTCAGTAATTCCTGAAAGTGACATCAGATGACACACTAATCAGTAGTCTTAACAAGCATCACACGCATTCATGCTATGTTGATAAATTAATTCATAAAGTACAGTAACAAAGAAAAAATACTTTTTTGACCAACTTGGGCAGAAGGGTATGAAGAAAGTTGAATGAGATATTTTAATGAAAGTCAGGTGCCAGATTATCTTTGACAATTCTGTGATTAAAACAGGCCTATCATGAGCATCACAAAAAACAACACTTGCCAAGAGAAAATTCATTTCAAAATCAAACAGTTTAAATATAAACAATGTTAAAATTTGTATGGAATATAGCCAAAAGTTCTTTTGTGGGTCTAATCTTGTGCAACATGTCAATTGTCAGATTATTATTGTGAATTTGTTTCACATATTACAGATGTGTACTCAGAAAAAATGAAATAAAAGAAAAGCAAATAAATTAAATTGAAAAAAATAATACATATTTAGAAGCAAAGAGAATAGATAGGTTTGCATTCACAAACTGATAAATTGACATTTAGAGCCTATGCTGCAAAATTATGGGACAAGTAAATTTCTTTTCAGATTCAGTGTGGACAAGTAACTTCTGAGGGGAACAATTAAATTTTCTCTCCAACTTGTCTTGAGACAAAAATGCTTAATGTCAAGCCCTGAATACCATCCACAAAAATGTTGCAAATATATGAGGAATTTGTCAATCTCTGTGTAAACAGGCAGGACACATTGAACCACAGTGCGGCAGTAAAGAAAGCACAAGAAGAATGGAAAGTGATTCGGGGAGATGAGAAGACTTTGACAGTGATGGACAACTTATTCCAGAAAATTGGTGATACATTTATTGGATAGGGGAGGGGCAGAGGGGGTAAATTTCCATCCATGGTTTTATTGGAAATTTTTTTTTTTTTTTTCCAAAAGTTATACCCGAGTATAAAAACGCAAGTCTCAACTGTCATGACCAGTACCTGATGAGCCCCACTGGAGGCGAAACCAGTCGTACTATTACTACTGCTTTACATAGTATTCCTAACTTCGGAAGCTGTCAGGCCCTTGCCTGTGTGTCCTTATATTTATTGGATAGTTGGAAAGGTTTTTGGTACACCCCTTAGCATGATGTATATGGCAGTGTTGTCATGCAGGAAGCAACATATCTTTTTCATGGATCTGCAACATAACATATTTTATTTCAGAAGGGATTTGGAAGCAGGTAAAGCCTATGTTGTTAACCCCTCAGTGACAGATCAGCAGTTATTCTGTAACTTTTAACAACAGCTTTATACATCATCAGTGGTATGTAACTGGAATAAAACATGTACATGTAAATGTATATATTATAGATTATAGCATGATTTGTTGACGATATGAAGTATATCAATGAGCACTGGATGCCATATAGCAGAACGAGTGAGCGAAGCGAATGAGTTCTGCTATATGGTATCCAGTGCTCGTTGATTTACTTCACACCGTCCACAAAGCATGCTATAAAATTTTTGTCTCATGTTTGGGTCGATTTGTACATTTCATACACAAAGCAAAAATAAGAATGACATTTGCAGAAAGTTTTACTCCTCATCAACACAATTACCAATGAAACAGGAAGAGTACCAATACCACCCAAAGAGTGCCGATGCCACCGGAAGAGTACTAAAACATCATATTGTGGCACTGTAGCTTTTAGGCCTATGTTACGGTATTTATACAAGCCTGTTATAGTACTAAAATTGACCCAAACATGAAATATATATATATATGTATATATATATATATATATATATATATATATATATATATATGCACACATTCAAGGGTCACAACCAAGACAATTGTGCAAAGGCCATATCTCATTACGTCTTTGAAAGGTTATCATTTCTTAGCACTGTATTCTGTTTCTAGATAAACTTGTCAGTGTGTCAAGACCACCTGCAACGTGGCCCCATGGTAACAAAAGTTGTATTGAACATGTTCAAATTTGTTTGTTGCGATTCAATTTGTTCCCAATAACAGAAGCCAACAATCACCAATTAATTTCATCTGTCTTCAAGTTGTGTACAATGTATTAGAATGATTTTTGTCACTGTCATGAATCAGTTTGAAACAGAGCATGCACCATGGCAAAGTTTTGCTCAAGTGGACAAGCTCGTTTCGACAGACTGAAGTTTAACATGTTTAACCGTTCCCCCTTAAACGGGCCAAAACCGGCTGCTGGTCACATGTTGTCTGCTTCAGCATGTTCAGTGTTTTCAACTAATTTCAAGAGTAATGGAAAATATGCCCATCCCATGCCAAGGTGTTGACTCAGTCTTAATGCAAGGGGGAAAGGGTTAAAAGTATGTTAAGATATACATAATTTAAAAAATTATAGTTAAATCATAGCTTCCATCAAGTATAATCAAAAGGAGAACATTAGCTTCAGTCAGTCATGTACATTTTTAAGCATGTGTTAGTCACATGGAGGTTTATCAGCAACAAGTCGTGCTGCAGTGAATGTGCTGAAGGAAAATGTGATCAATATGATTCCGATAGAAACTGACTTTTTCAATCAAAATTTGTCATCAGTGGCAGAAAACTAAAACCTATCAAAGATGTTCCACAGAATGATCAAAGCATTGGGGTTGACGTACATGTGTGTGGCAGTCAGCCAACAGCACTCATGTCATCAGAACTCTGAACTGGAGCATTAGTCAACATGACGCAGGTTAGAGAAGTGTATGAGGAAGTGCACTCAGTGTCCTTTGCCCTGGTTGATAGTACACTGTGGGCTTCTACCAAAGTCTTCAAAGCTGGGCAGCCACATGGACTTGTGAGGGCACCATATTGGATTTGTATAAAGGTGTGTCTCGATCTGGCCAATCAGAAGCCAGACTTTGTTTGTACACAAAGGTTACAAGTGTTGCCAGCTGTCGACACAAGCATCCGATACAGAGTATTGGAGTTCCAAAGTTTACAGTTGTACTGTGTTGTATTGTCATTAGTTTTCTTTTTTTTAAAGTGGAATCAGTGCTGCACCCACCATTGTATCTGACTGAATAAACTGATTGTATTTCACCAATGTTTACTGGGTTGTAATGTAAGTTCAGGGGTTTCCTGCGTGGCAGACTCTAATGTTTTTGTTTCTGAATTTTACTTGGTACGGGGACCAAGGTCGCTGCGCAGGCAAGTTTAGAGGGTGCTCAGAGACAACCAATATCTGTTTCAATGTTATAATATAGGGACATGTGTACATTGGGGGAAATTGACTACATGAAGTTCAACATTTGTGTTTATCAGGGCTTGACATCAAGAGTTTTCATAGATTTTCTTCTTTGCCAAGAATTGAAGATTAAGTCCACTGTTAATGTCTATGGAGGCTTCTAAATTTTCACTTGTTCAAATCTCCAGTTTATTTGACCTGGGCAATGGGGCAGCCCGTAATGTCAAACCATGTTTATTGTTGTAGATTTTGTTGGGTTTTTTTTTTTTTTTTTTTTTTTTTTTTTTTTTTTTTTATACTTTTGAGAAAAGTTTGAACAATGAAAATATATCAGAAAGTCAGTGTATTAAAATGTGCACATTTGAAGCTAGTAGCTGTGCTGATCATTGTCATGATTATGCTCAAAAGTTCATGTAAGCACTCGTGTATCCATAAGTCTCCAAACATTTTGCATGTGACCACTATACAGTCCATAGTTTTCAACTGAGGCCCATATAATTTTCAGCACTTACCAAAAATCTAGGTTGAGTTTGATATTGGTAGTGCCACCTATATGTATGGGTCAGATGTGCAAAATCTTGTGAACAGTCAGACATCTTTAATCTTTGGCGGATCTACAATATACATAATATTTTGTTGAATTGTGCAGGAAGGCAATATATGAATTGTTTATGATACTTCTGAGGTCCATTATCCATGTTCCAAACAAAAAATATATGTTTGCAGCATTTCCTTAATGCTGGTGAATTTAAGTCCCCGATTCTGGAAATAAATGCCGACTCAGTAAATATACTGCATTACAGTGTTGATATGGCACTCGCACATAACTACCTCCGTTGAACCATTCTTTTTAGGAATGGGGATTTGGTCGAGTGGATATATGCATTTCCCATTTCAGCTAGGCAACTGGTGCCAAAGGTTGCAGGTTCGAGTCCCGCTCGTTCCAAACATAAAATATATAAACAGGTTCCACTCTATGTACTTGAACTATCAATTAATATGGCAGTGGAGCATTAAGCCCATGGGCCTGTTGTTAGTTGTGAGTACTTAACACTTAAGATTGCAGTTCTAAATGTTAACAGTGCATGGATAAGGTATAATCAATTATTCAATGAAAAGCTAAACACAAAAATTGGGTTTCCCATTACTTAGGAAGACATATGATATTATTAATTGATGCATGTATGTGTATTGCCTTCCATGATATTTCTATCTTCCAAATCAACAAGGTGAATGGCTGAGCTACAGACAGGTTCTTGAACGGCTAAACTGGACGACCCTTGAGGAGCGAGTAAAATATAAGAAAGCAGTACATGTTTATAAGTCTCTACATGGAATGGCTCCTTCATATATACAAGAAATGTTTAACTATGTTAAAAATGGCCACAGTCTTAATTTAAGGTCTATCATACATAATGATCTCTATGTCCCTAAACCAAGAACTGAAAGTTGTAAGAACTCTTTCACATACTCTGGGACAGCATTGTGGAATTCTTTACCTATATCTGTTAAAGACTCAGATAATTTAGCTTTGTTTAAACGAAAATGTGCTGTACACATACTGTCTCCTAGAGGAACGCAAACTGTACAACTCTGCTAAGTGCTTTAAGCCTGAGTTCACAATGTCAATTGATATGATTTTTTGTTTACTTTGCTATGTGCATAATCTGTATCTTTGATTTTGAGGGCCTCAGGGGAGATTAGTGTAGCCTGTACGCTAACTGAGCCACCCTCACAAAATAACGATTTATATATATATATATATATCTTAATTTTTACATTTTGTTTCCATTGTTTATATAAAAGCGCATTATAGTGGGTTCCTAAATGTAAAATTTGACACAAGAAAGAAGATGCAGTTGACATATATTTGATGTCCATACATGTATTATGTCTACAGTGTGCCTTCAGTCATCAGATGGCTGTACAGCGTGTGCTGCCAGATAAATATCCTGCAATACAAGAAAGAAAAAAGAAGGATGATTAAAGTGGGTTTATCCAACCTATATTTCAATCTCATTCTCAACAAAGTGATATAGGACCAGTCACATTTTATTTGTATGCACTGTCTGACCTCAAATATCCACACATACATCGAACTATTACTCTTGCTTGGGGGGATTGTTGAGGATGAGTTTCAAGGAAAAGTTCTGATTTAGGTGCAGTACTTATCGGATAAAGTCATTAACCCTTTGCTTATGAGAATAAGACTAACTCAGTAGCTTTCCTTGGAGGAGGTTTGGCACGGTGCACCCAGCTCACATGAAGAGAAGCTGGTAACCTGGGGAATACCTTCATTTTAGGTCCTGTCTACAAAATTGTCAGAAAAATATATATTAAACGTGGAGTTCAAGTAAAAGGATTAAAGCAGACAACAATTTAAGTCTAGGTGCTTTTGGGCAATTTGGGCCAGAAAGGGTTATAGTTATGTTTGTAAGTATGGATGATCAAATTAAGAGATAATTATATTACTACCCTTACATAACATAAAGTATAATTAAATATGATTTGGAATGCTGGGAAACATGAAATTAATACTGAAGGAGTCAATATCAGTCCAAAGCTTTGCTTGCATCTGGAAATTTTGGATTACCAATGCACAAGTACTAGTGTCACAAATTGCTATTTCTCTTAAATTGTATGTCATGGTCTGTTCCACCTTGTCCATGTTAAAGAACAGCTAGACTTCACTGTGTATGGGTTGCAAATTCTGAGTCCCAAGAAAATCAAATCTTGGGTTCACTATTAAATAAAATTTCGACGTCAGTCACAGGAAATATCATCACCCAGTGAAACATGCGTAGCATACATATTATGTCACAAATGGTGTCTCTTACAATTGATGAGGCTGTGCTAAATTTGAGTTCCATCATCATCTCATTTTTCATATTGTCAGCAGAGACTGGGAACTGAAAACGGTCAAATGTCCGGCAGTCGTTCTTCCATTGTAGCCATATATGCAATTACAGGCTCTTAAAGTGGCAGTCCTAAGCCATTTTAGTTTAAAGTCTTCACCAATGGAGCTCTCCCAATTTTGTTCCCTTGGTGTGCAGAAAACCAGGAAAGCTTTACAGGGATGCAGCCCTTCTGGGTAGAGGGGAAGGGAAGAGAATAGGGCCAATGGATGAGCTTTGCCAATGCATGCATTTGTATGGACTGATCAGTGTGAGCATGTAGCTGTGCGTATGTAGCCAGTATATAGATTTTAACCTCATGCACTCCCAAAAAGGCTATGGTCAATAATTTGCTTCCATGCTATAGGTTTGATGAAAAAACAAAAAACAATGAGTGAGAATTGTAGATGAGATCAAGACAACATGAACCAGGTCAGAGCAGCTTTACTTGGCATTGGGTAGGCACTTATTGCCCAATCCATGCCAAGGAAATTTGTTGACTCAGTCTAAATTCAAGAGAAACGGGTGAAACCAAAATTTGTAGAAATATAGGTCATGTTTTCAGAAGTGTCATTTTCTTGTAGATTCAGTAAATAAATAAATATTAAATATCAAATACAAATAAATATCATAATCAATCACATAAATAAGCAATGTTCAGTGGCATAGATGGATACATGTAAATACATATATATATATGTATATATATATATATATATATATATATGTATATATATATATATATATATATACATATTATATATATGTATATATATATATATATATATATATATATATATATATATATATATATATATATACATGTATAAAGCAACTATATCAGGTGTTTGAGGATATTTGTAGACTGAATGTATGATCATCTTAGCAACTCCCAAAAATCCACCATCATCTTTAATATTAAAAGAGCATACATGATGCAGTGGGTATCTCAAATTAGGGGGTCACATGATCCATGTGTTCAGGTTGAGTCCGTTCTTGAGGTGATCAATCACGTAAATAGCAGCTCTGTTCTTCATACTGGCAGATGGTACTGTCATAAAGGTGGATTATAAATCCCTGGCTTTGTAGGGCCATTTTGTATTCATACAAAGCAGTCTGACTTTGATTTTGACCTTCAGCCTGTGAAATTGAGACGATAGGCAAATTTCCTGGAGTGGTACATGACAATATGGACCCAGTGGAGATTGACACTTTTATAACCAGGAATTGCATGATGCCTCTTCTGTCTGTCCATTCACATTTTAATAGCTGGCATGCAATGAATGTCCTGGTTAGGCTGGCTTTCCACTGGATCCGATCCAGTCTGTTTATGGTTGTGTTTGCATTACTAGTGAAACAGTAAAAATCCAAACCTCAAAACTCATTGCGTTTTTGTCTCCATTTCTGCTTGTGTTTTCGGATGCAATGGCATCCTTTTGTTTGATTTCTCCATGCTTGGGATCCGAATTTGCATCAGTCATCACAATAACCATTGAATGTTACATGCATTGTATATTCTATTATTTGCATAAATAAAGAGCCATAAGACACAGCATTGCCATTGGCATTGTCTAATATTTACAGAATTAAAACTGAATCGCTTCCAAAACGTATAGGAAAATGCAGTGAAAAATGGATCTACATGTAGTGAGTTTTACCTTTTTCTGAAGCGCGTGCAAACATGGACAGTGAAGCACAACCATTACTGCAACAGATCAGTGGAAAACCACCCTAACTCATTCTGCACCAGAGAAAAAAAAATCCCAACAGATCTATTTAGCTGTAATGACAACACAACTTATACATAGGATCCAGATTCCTCATGAAAAGGCTTTCATCCAAGTATCAATGTGAATTGCACATCCAGATTCCTCATGAAAAGAGCTTTCATCCAAGTATCAATATTGCAGATCTTAATGTCAGGGGCTTTGTGCATTGTCTGGTAAATCATGAAGCTTACAATAACTTGCCAGGCAATGCAAAACCCTAGTATATGTGTTTACCAATACATTATCTTAAAAGGTAAGACTTCAGTTATTGTATGCATGTCTGGCCATACAGCATGAATTCTCATATTCTGCAAGCCGACTTTGATGTCATGCTGCAATTACACAAGTACTATAAAATTTGCAGATTGTAATTGTTAAAATAGTGACTATGCATGTATATGTAGTAAATCAAGTACAGTTTTGAATTTTCTTAAGTCATTTTTGGATTGATGATACCTGTCTCCTGTGGACAACTGTCTGGTGTGGAAACTTCTTCAGGTACCAAATGCAAAAACAGCTGGTCTATTGTGCTGGTGTATTGTTTTCAACTTCAGTTGCTTTTTGGTGCCTGGACTATCTATATATATATATATATATATATATATATATATATATATATATATATATATATATATATATATATATATATATATATATATATATATATATATATATATATATATATATATATATAAATATATACACACACATACATATGTATAGGGGAATTCATTTTAGCTGTGGTGATTCTTTCAGGTACCCATCTGTATGTGTTACTGTAGATCCTTGTACTAGACATGGCAAAATATGTTGCCCTTGCCAAATTAACAACTAAATAGGATTATATTACTTGTTCATAAGGTCAATAGTTCTTCAAATGCACGCTGAACTTGATAGCAAGGAGTTGTGGTAGGTTTGGAACAGGTATAATTCCTTATTCCCATCAATTTGTTAGTGACACTCTGGGTTTTCCATCAACATGTAATGACGGCTGTCACCATGACCATTGTTTGGTAAAAATGTGCATATTTGGTGGCTCATGTTCGTGTGAGTTTCATCTTTGGTGCAAATATACTCATAGGTTCAACAAACACATCCACCATCTAATGTGAACAATTATCTGTTGTCCAGAACCAAAAGTGTTCAGAGTGGACAGGTTTTAATGTTAGTGGTCAACACTGCACAGGGCAAAACACTTCTGTAATATTTGTGTTTGTGTTCAAGGGTTATCACACAGATGTTTTGTTTTCCTTCCATTCTTTTCCTTCTTTCCAGCCAAATTTGGTCAGATATTTTTCTGCCACACCAGGACATATGAAGGCAAACTCCAAATTTGGCATTATGGTAGCCCTAAGGATGACATTGTGGTAGCCCTATGGCTGACATTGGGCTACTTTGTATAGAATGATCAAAATTTTAAATGCTTCACATCCTCAAAGCTATTTATAGATAGAGCAACTATGACTGAGCAAAACCGAATTGCAACGAAATTCAATTTGTACAGTAATTCAAAAGTCTGGCCAGTTTCAGAGACTGAGGTCAATGGCCCCTGGTACATTTATATATACCAGGGTGTGAACATTCACGTCCCTAACATGAAAGTGAACATTTGTATCACCAAAGAACTTTGACATTCAAGAAGCAAAGTGATAGGCTTTAAAAGTCTGTAACAAAATGTCTTACTTGTCGCTAAGCAAGAACTGATGCCTGAACCGTACACTAGAGTACCATGTTCTTTGGAGCCTAGAGAGCACCAGGTACATAGAAAGAGATGATGTATGTGTTGATAGGATCACTCTTAATTCAGGAGAATTTGGGAGCTGGCAGTTCATGAACAGGGTAATGTCATGGGGTAGATGCACTCTGAAATAAAATTTTAGAGTAATACGTACAAGAAGTATATCTATAGATACATGTAGTCCCAAAATTTCAGGCGTAATGCACGCAGAGCTCTCCAAGGACACCTGTTGATCTATGCCATTCCTGTTTTTGCTGGATATATTGGCATGCTGGTACTTGTCTTTTTATAAGGAACTTGAGTCTGGAATTATTATAAAGATTAAGGTAAACACGACTTTTGTTGTTGACACTGACAGAGGTAATTAATTCCAAGATGATATGATATATTCACTGGTATGAAGACACATAATATCTGGGCCATGTTGATTATGGCATTCATGCATACCTGTCTCCATTGAGCCATTCTTCTTTAGGAATGGGGATTTGGTACTGTTGGTATGTGTGTTACCCCTTTTCGGTTGAGTGACTGGTGCCGAAGGTTGCTGGTTCGAGGCCCGGTCGTTCCGCGGTCACAAAATAAAAATATGGTGATACAGCATATTGCTTTCACAGTGATTGGACCATAATTGGCAGTGCCCAGAATAGAGTGTTCTTGATTCAGGGCAGTTATGAACTGTCTTTAACCTTATGTACAGTTTTCAAAGGTTAGTTTTCTGGGTGATACCAGATCATGTATAGCATACATTTACTGGCTTTCATTATAGATGATGGCGACTTGAGTATACACCAATTCTGGTTCTTGGCATATGCAATCAACTTTGCCAGGTAGAGTACAGGCATCTGGCCGTGCATGCTGGTAGTAGTACTTCCTTGTTGAAAGGTCTGCCAAAACACATTTTGCAAAATTTTGTTTATTTCCTTAGTATCAAATTGTTTCGCTTTATTCTCAAAGTGAATATGTTATGTTGACAAACAAAACCCTATGTGCCAAGTATCAGATCAAGTGGAATGACATGGTGTAATTTTTTTTTTTTTTTTATAGATGTGACTAGCTTGTATCAAGATTCACAAAGGACTGACGCTGAGGCAGTGATTGCAGATCAGCTCTGAGAGATCTCTCTGATAGTCTCCAGAGCAGACCGGGCTTCATATTATATAACTCTTTCAGTGCCAATCATGTCTAAAGATGATTTACTAAAGTGAAACTAGTCTGAATTATCATTAGGATCTCAGATTGGTATTCCTCCTAAAAAGACCTTTCATTCAAGTACCGCCATGCCTCTGGTTCCAGAGAAAATATCCTAGGTCAACAGCTTTTCTCAGCATGCATTGGGCGCATAGCACCCAATGTGCACCAAGAAAAGCTGTTGACTCAGTCCAAAATTTGGCACTTACAGAGTTAAGTGCAGTGGAGAAAACATTGAGACTGGTCTCTTTTGCAGGCCATCTCTTTGATCTCTTGAAGCCCTCTCTTTGTCTGGATCTCAGCCATAATCATATGGCCAGGTGTGCAAATTAAATCATTCCTTTGTGTATTTTATATAAAAAAGAGTAATCACACATTGTCATTGATATGCACACATATGCTTGCATAAATAATTACAGAGAGCTGTAAACGTCCAAAATATTGGTATCCTCAATTTTTTGTTCTGACTGCAAGAAATGTTGGGCTTTATGACACCAGTAGTTTACCTGCAAGGATTGTGTAATTTAGTACTGATGGACATCAGACAACCCAATATAACTACCCAGAGGGCAGTTGGGTTCATGTATGAGACCGAAATATACAATTATAAACACACTTTGTTGTGATGTAAGTGTAAAATTGGGTCCCCTTTCTCTGGTGGATTGCCAAGTCCACTGTCAGTTATATGTGCTAGTTGCTCTCCAGGGTTCTCAAGGTAGACACTTGTCTCATAAAGACACGCCATGTTCTCCCGCAAAGATTGTCAGATTTGGAGTTCATGTCCACATAGTGCATTCATCGCCAGTTTTCTACCTGTCAGCATACATAAACACATGACATGTTACTATTACATATTTATTTATCTGCAGTAAATTATATGTGATTCTAAAAGTTGGTCTGATTGTAAAATTATTATTTATAATGAAAGAATAACCTGAAATTTGATGTTTTTTTGGCAAATTGGTTGAAATTGCACGACTGAACAGTGAACTTATTGCTTCAAGTAGTGATATATAGTTTGTCAAAATGACTGAACATTTATGTTGCTGCAAAGGTCACTTTATAGCAAAAATCCAGTGATAATACAACTAAACTGCGTATTTAATCTGTCATTACAGTTCATAGGGATGAATTAGCTGCATTGCACTGCAGGGCCAGAATTTCACAAAATTTTGCGAGAATCTATTCGGATTTATGTCAATTAGTTTTCTTTTTAAACAAAGACAAGTTTAGGAGAATCTTTACAAGTATGGATTCTCAGATTCTCGTGAAATTCTGGCCCTGTGCTGCAGTATGTTTAAAAATGCTTTACCCATATGAAACTCAAAATTATTGTCTTGTAATTTGTTCATGATGCACAAAAAATTACTATCTGACAATATATACCATTTTGACCTTGTAAATTTCAAATATCTGTAAGGCCATATCTTCTGCACAATGCAGTTTTACTAACCTAAACTTCACCATGAACCTTCTAATGAATGGATTCAGACTTGAGGGTTTCTACCAGAAATAAATGTTATGTTCTACAAAGGTTTGAAAATAAATCACAAGAAACTTTTTCTTGTTGAAAGTGGGATCAAGGACACTTCCCTCAAGACAAATTTTAAATTTAAGTTGATTATCAATTTGAGTTACTCTGAAGTTACAATTTTAGGGTACAAAATGCTTAGGGCTGATGATTTTTCATTTTCATGAAAATGATGGAATGAACCACCAAAACCGGAAAAGTGATTTTTTCAGTGGAAATCAGCAGAATGCAGTCAAATTTCCAAAGTAAATAAAACAAAATCAAATGAAGGAACGAATAAAGTAGACATCCAGTGTATTTTTTTGTTATGACCATAAAATTCATTCCTAAAACCAGCCTCATTGACTTATTTTTAAACATGATAAGGTTTATCGACGGCATAGCCAGTATTAATCTCATGACTTTTTTGGGAACTTTTGTTTCCATGATAATGAGCATCAAAGCGGCCATAAAACATGCAGAAGTTATGATTTTAGCCTCTTGTGGAAAATGTGGCTGCATGGTGTAATTCAAGCCCCCAACCTGACTTGAAACTCAGTCAGTTTATACCAGTTTAAATATTTATGATGCAGCTGCAGTCAAGTATCATGCTTTAACAATAGGTTGGTGGGTACACACACGGGCCCATAATTCTTATCAACAGGATGGGGAAAAAATCAAGTTTCAAAGTATGTACCATGTGATAGAAGTCACCTCAATCAACGAGAATAAAATATGTGTGTGTGCACACATGTGTGTAACCTGAAAGGTTGATGTTACTTCACAACTTCATGTAATATACCAGTCAATGTGTTGTGTACTCTCATTGTCTGCATTTGTCTAGAAGACAGACTATGGCTGGCTCCTGTGGGAAAGTATAATACAACTCGTCACTTAATACATTCACCTGTATAGGCGGACAGTCAGTACATTATTCTATTAGATGTTCCTGTGTTATTTCATATGCTACCATGTGATATTGTTGTCTTGGAGAGTTGCAACAGCCTCTAATTTCTGTAAGTTCACCAAACATAAAACCTTGAAAATTGAGTGTGTGATATGGTTCAATTACTTCTACAAATGTGACAAATTTTTGGGAGATCTTGCAGCCAACTTTAACTTTTCTTCCTTAAAGTGTAACTGTGCATTAATGTGATGAAACTGTAATTATAGCTCTTTTTCAACTATCTCTTTCTATTATAATTATTAACTTCACCCAGCAATTAGGGGAAAACTCTGCCAGTAGAATAGATACATTAGTGCTAATTCAGAAATAACAATTTTCTTCCAAATGGTGATCCTTAATTTTAAAAACACCCCAACCACACCCTCCCCCCAACCACCCACCCCACCTCCAGAGGGGGGGGGGGGAGAAAATAAAATTTTTAAAATAATAAAATAAAACAAAAGAAAATGAATAAAATCTCATTAAAAGTCAACAGTTAAACCATGGATATTTCAAACAGAGTCACCAGAGACTGTGTCCTAATTCTGTAGTTTGGATATGGATATGGCCTAAGCCCACAAGTTATTCCTATGATGTATAAGCATAGTTTGAGTTTGACTTATGTCGTAGTCTTATCTAATCATTGAGTATGTTAGTTTTCTATCTATCTGTCTGTCTGTCTATTTATGTGCTGGAAAGGAGTCTACTTTAGCATATATACAGTGTGCGATGTCTAGGCAGAGTAAGAAAAGTTCAAAATATATTAATAAAAATTTTAAAAATTGATTATACACGTGCATCTTATACAGTTCTGTATAGTACATCCCTGCATGTTACAGCTGATGCCTGCCCCATCACTGCAAATGACAAACAGCAAATTCATTTGTATTAATCATGTGTCTCGAATGTCAAAAGGTGATTTATTAAAGTGACAAAGTTAATAGTATGTATAAAATGATGGTATAATGTCCTATTACCACTGATTGTGCATGTACCTATGAACGTGTAGTCATAATGGAACAAAACCAGATTTGTCTTTGCCTGAGGCTCTGTGTGGCTGTGGCTGATGTTTACTGGCAACAAGACCCAAGCTGCTGAGCTCAAACCTTTACTTTAGTGAAAATTGAGTCACACAGAGTCTGTCTTCACAGGCCAGATGTTGCGTTCACAGTAGACAACATACATGCACATTATGATGCATATGTCACATGACTATTGCTACATGCTAATGTTCATGTATCAGTTTAATTTGAAAAGACATCTTGTACACCAGACAGTGTACACGTACGTACGTGCTTATCATCATGCTTATGTGACACAGCTATTACTGTTTGTCAATGTTTATCTATTTATTTTAAAATATTAAGTCTACAACTAAACCATTTCCCCTCTGAACAGCCAAGATTGGCTACAGGTGAAAGTCAGCTTGATCAACATTTACCCTCAGTGCAAAGTACCAGAACGTACTGTCAACCCCATGTTGTCTGTCTGTCTGTCCACCCCTCCTAATGACATAACTGTGATATGTACAATAATATTGGCTAAAATTCAATTGTACCAAATTTTTGGTGAGAGATGTAGCTCATGATGGAATAGATGTCTAGGTGCAAAACCAGCATCCACTTTGAACATACTTGATTTAGAGATCAAGAGATTGTGCACATAGGGACAATGGCTACTGCGATAGCGTAGGAAAAAATAATGACTTGCTTCAGCAAAGTTTTTACTGGAGATGAACCTGCTGATGATGGATGAGAACCTATTTAAAAACAAGGTCCCCCAGGGCCTTGGTGATTATTTTTTTTAATAGATAGATTTAAAAAAAAAAAACTTTGATCAAAATACAGGGAATATATGATTAGCAAAACTTAAACGCTATTGGTATTTCAAGGGGTGGTAATTCTGAGGATCTTCGGAACAACAACCGCAGTTATAGGTTAACTGAAATGCAAATACCAAGGCATCTTCATGACAAATGGCGGACTTGACAATGATGTAGAAGGAAAGCTGTCCTGTATAGAGGCAAGCATTGTTGACTTTGTTATGTACTTTTGTTTCTTCATGTCTCTTCCCAATGATGAGAACTTAGCTGATGTACACAAACCTATCTCTATGTCAATCAAATCCATCAATAGTGTTTATGAGGAGTAACAAACTGACTGATCAAAATAATATGGATAATTATAGCACAGATGCATAGGGCACTTGGCCACTTTAAATGACATTAGCCAGCATAAGAGTAACCACAGCAAAATGAATTTGAGAAATTTTTCAGGCCACTTAAAAGTATATATATTGAAGATGATGAACATACAGTGGGTTTCAATGTGGAAGACTTTAAAGAACAAAACAAAAGTTGAAAAATAATGCAGCAGGTGGATTTCAATTATAAACAATCTTTACTAAAGGTGATTTATCAAAATTATCTATGGTGTTCAATCTGTTTCTGCAAATAGGAATTATTCCAGAAAGTTGGCCAGGTTGTTTTATCGACCATTACCCCAAGAATCAAGACTGAGTCAACAACTTTCCATGTTGTTGGGCCTAGGAAAGCTGGTGGCCTAGGGCATATTATCTTGATAGGTCTCCAGAATTTTCATTAAAATTATTTTTCATACATGTAACTGTTGAAGTTTATCCAAAACACTGAAGCAGACAAAATGTGACCAATGACCAGTTTTGGCCAGTTTAACCGTGTTAATAAAGAGGGAAGGGATTAATTCCATTTACTAAGAACAATGCAAACTTAACTGATGTAGATGACTATAGACATGTCACTATACTAAACTGTGTGGGAAAATTGTATTATTAGTCAGTGATAAAATATTTTCTAAAAAAGAAAATGAAGCAACGGGTGAAGTCAGAGAATAATATTCAACAATGGACTTTCTCATGTTCTTGATTGGAACTGCATAAGTCAAAGGGAGAGTGTTTTTACTGTGCCTTTGTGGATTACAGGAAGGCTTTTGATTGCATTAATGTATTTATGGAAGAAGTTGCTAGGTCATCAAATTAATGGTATTTCTTTCAGGTTAGTATATAATCAAAGTTTGAAACCAAATTCTGTGTGAAGTATGATGTTCAATTGTCTGATCACTAATTACAAGTTATGTTAGCGTATGTCAAGGAGATGATTTATCTCCTGTCTTTTTTTTTTGCCCTTTACCTGAATGACTTAGAATATCAATGCAATGCATACCATGGTCTTCAGGATCTGGGAAATTACATTCGTATCTAATTAACTCTCTCTTCTATGAATTAAGACAGAATCAATGGCTTTTGCATGGCATGGATTGGCACTCAGTTCCCAACCCACGCTAAGGAAAGCTGTTGACCTGGGACATGTGGCCTTGATAGGTTTCATCTACGATTCTCAGTCAAATTGTTTATGTCACTGCTAAGACATTTGAGCACAAGCCAGTTTTGGCCAATTTAAGGGGGGAAGGGTTAAGTGATCAGGATGTGGAGGTCGTTGTAAGATTGCATGCTGCTTTATGCAGAGGATACGTGCTGCCAGTCCACCTAAACAGTTACACGATCCTTCAATTCAACTTGAAAGATACTGTGCTGATTATAAACTGTAAAGCTATAATCCTGGTGGATTTAAGTCCCCGATTCTGGAAATAAATGCTGACTCAGTACTTATACTGCATAATGATGTTGATATGGCACTTGCACATAACTACCTCCATTGAACCATTCTTTTTTAAAAATGGTGATTTGGTCGAGTGGATATGTGCGTTTCCCATTACAGCTAAGCAACTGTTGCCAAAGGTTACAGGTTCGAGTCCCGCTTTAACCTAGGTTAAAGTTTAAAGATATGTGACATTGATGTATGATCAACCTTCACTAATTTTGTAAGGTCACGAGTGCCCCATCTACCACTATCAATAGAGTAGCGAGGGCAAGGGTAATGAGGGCGGGGGGCATCTATGTTTTACAAACATATCTTGTTTAGGAATTAATTTGGTTGCTTCAATATATATATTCATGTATATACATATGTGTGTGTTTATATGTATATTTAAATGTATGTGTGTGTATACATATATATATATATATATATATATATATATATATATATATATATATATATATATATATATATATATACATAAACAGTAGTTCTTGAAATTTTGATGCATGGTTAATTTCGCGCAAATGCCATTTTGGCTAAGTGAGACTTTTTTTTACATTTTATTTTTGCATGTTTACAGGCAGCATTAAATTAAGGGGCTAATACACTTTGTGACTCTCACGTAGAAATATGTAATTGTCTCATTCATTTCTCATGCAAGACTATCAAAAGCATATATTTTCTGAAAGAAAACATTTGTTCACTATTGAATTTCAGATTTAACCATATAAATTATTTCAATTTAATTCTAATTAAAATTTGCAAAATTTAGATAAAATAGAAAATAGCATGCTCAAAAATTAACTTACAAGTTAGCTTATAATATCAAATTAAAGCTAGCACCCGTGTCTAAAAAAAACGTATCTTAGATCTTTTAAACAGGGCTTAGGTAATTTTTTATAGATCATTGAAATTGTGCTGAAATTTTAAACATTTTGAATAAAATTTAAAAAACTTAAAAATCTAAACTGAAGCCTTTATGAAAAATTTGAGATACAGTTTTGCAGCCAACAATGTGCTCTGTCTATTTTAATCAAAACCAAATGTTTATCTGGAAATGTGTTTGAGCTATTTTTTTGTTTGTACTCAAAATATGAAAAATTTAATTGCAATTTAAAAATTAACTAAGATTAAATGACTGAACAGTTACAAAAGATCTGTTGCTGATTTTACATTTATCAAGATGTCTTCTTTCATGAAGTATATAGTTTTTATGGGTTCATATGATAATTGTAAAATACACAATATAATTTTCAACAAAAACTAGCATTTTCTAATTTTATTGTAGTAAAGTGTTCTAGCACCTCAAGTGCACCATATACCAGTATGCAAGGGAGATGATGGGAACCTTGTCAGGTGAGCTTACTGAAACTGAAAGCTTTATAGTCACAAGATTGTTCTAAATTGCCCATTCTGTCTTAAAGATTACCAGGGTGTGTGACCGTGTGGTGTGTTGTGGGCTTGGTGCCCTCAGGTATTTCTGCATGTCTGCACTGACAGCAGAAATGGTGTGTGCTTGAAAATATCTGCATTTTTCGTAAATACTTATCATTTCAATTTACTGATTTATTTTAGTGCACTTTAATTTCATGTACGGAATACCAGCACAAAAAACACCAAATTAAGGCGAACGCAAAAATTTATAGAACTATAGTGTATTACATGATCAAGCCAGCAAAGCAAAGTGTATTGAATAGGTACAGAAATCCCTGGTTACCAATTGATTTACAATTACAATTGTTTGACAGTATAATTTTCCCAATACTGAAGCCTGGAGATCCTCCCAGAGTGTTGTATTTAATAGATTGCAATTAAAATTTTATAAGCTTTTATAAATAGAAAACCCGAAGCTCTTGTTTAATGCAAACTGAAAAATACTCCCATTGGGTGTTAGCATTTATTTATTGGTCAATAATAATCAATTTAAAAACAGAAAAATAAAATCAAATATAACCTATAGGTTACCACATCTTCCACATTCAGAAGAGGTGTGTACAGTAGTTTGAAGTGGACATCGATTGTACTAAACTGGCTGGAATAACTCGGCATGACGAAAATCTGGTCATTCACAATGTAAGGTGGTTTGACTGTCAAGAGTGAATATTGTTGGACTGAACCACCAGTAGAGCAGCACCCAGGGTATGCCGAGGAAAGTTATTGACTATTTACATGTTATCTAGGTTGGTCTTCCCAGATATTTTCATTGAAACTGTTTCAAGAAAGTACAATATTTACGAATAAAGCAGGCAACCTTTAAAATTACAGGTCGTTGTAGATCAGTTTGATTGGGCCAGAGTTAAAATGGTCATAAATTTTTAGCTGAAGGACCACTACAAGGAGGGATGACACTGTCAGGATTACACAAGAAAAGTAAATACTACAGAACCTATAAAGATACAGGTGTCTTCTTATGATCAGGTTGACATACAAAAACCTTTGTAAATTTTTTAGGACAAATATTAATTGGTAGTTTCATGAGTTTATTTTAAGTCTACTCAGTTTGATGTTTGACATGCAGTGGTTCTCTTATTTTAACTCTGTAGTGCCAAGTTTTGGGCTGCATCAACAGCTTTCCTTGGGGCACTTTGGGCACAATGTGCCCCAAGTGTGCTGAAGAAAGCTGTTGACCTGGATTGTTATATTGTATGGGACTATAGGCATGCTGGCACTTGAATGAAAGGCCTTTTTACAAGGAATATTGATACAGTATCCATTTGATAATTAAGAGCAGTTTATTTTAAGCACTTCAACTTTAGTCACTGTTGACAGGGAAAGAGCTAAGGCCACCTAAAGTGCATCAGAAATGTGGCCTTGTGAGAGGAGTGGTATCTTTTGAGTGGGAAATACAGTGAAACCGTATTATAATGACACTCAGATATCCTACGTATTCATTACAATGACACAAGTTTTGAATGGCAAGAGTTCATTTTCTTTGTTATTTGATCAATTTATCTGACATATTCAGTTATCTGACACATTTCTAAGGGAACAAATGATATCATTATAACGAGTTTTGGCTGTACAATTAAAATCCCTATACTTGCTGCCGGGAGAAATGGCCTATGTAGAGGGATGGCCTCTTCTGAGGAGGATATACTCCTAGGGGAGAAAAGGCCACCTCCATCTCCTGGCTGCAATCTCATAATGAAAAAGACCAGTTTCCAGCACGTCCATGACTCTGCCCTCTCAAATTCAAAGAGCAGCCAGTGACCCACCTGCCATTATTGTTGCTGATTGATATCTGTATTGCTAATTGATGACTCCTTATAAAGCCCCTGGCCACCCCAATACATTTGTACCAGACACACTTTTCACCACTGTCTGGCTGTTATCTTACTTCCAAGGCATTTCTTTTTTTGTGTGACTGTTGAAGTATACCCCTAGCTGCCCTGTCCATGCATGTTATATAATATTCTATGTGACACCCATATTTTCTACACATACTAATATTTAGAGCAACCTATGTTAATGGGGGTGGCCTCGTTTGTCCTCCAAGGAGTATATTTTTAAGGGGGGATCACTGTATTTCCAATCACTGAGTGGACACACTAATGCATTGAGTGGACTGCCATGATACATTCTGTGTGCTAGCATTACATGTATATGCTGTCCCATATTGTTTTACTTGTACAGTAAAACCTCTCTAAACCGAACACCTCTCTACTAACACCATTTCTCGGTCACAAATATATATTTCCAATGTAAGCAAACCTCCCTATACTGAACACCTCACTATACCAAACACTTTTGTCCATTCCCAAGGGTGTTCGTTATAGCAGGTTTTACTGTACGTGAGGAGGGGAGGGCAGGGGGAAATCAAGTTAAATTGAACAAGAACCATCACTGCTTCTTGCATGAAGAAGGAAATCAGTCAGAAAAATGCTGTTTGTGAAGTTGATATATAAAAAGTACAACTGTTTCAGAATGTGAAAATATGAGATCAGGTTGTGGATTACGTGGCATTCTGAGTAGAAATGCCAGGTAGGCAGAGGATAAATGACATATGGGATTGTATGAGTGACCAGCTGTTCACTGGGTCAACCCCTTGTTGGTTCATCCAGGTGCAAAAAATAGGTCATCTGGGTCAATGAAGAAATTAGAAAACAGGCAAGTTTTGTTTACTTGATTTATGACCAAGATGCCATGCATGAAGAAAAACATCCCGAATATGTCACCATTTTCCACAGAGTCCTCTGGGTATGTGTATATTGACAGGGATGGCTTCTGACTGACTGAAAAATGTTTTACCGTATGATGTGGGCAGCCAAAATTTAAAAGGAATTTGAACATTTTAGGGAGAATACTATGGAATATTCAGATGTGAGGTGGGATGGGGGTGCCCAGGGGCAGGCCAGGCTTGACAATTTTTGAAAGCTCTGAGGGGCAACCCATGTCCCACTTTTAAATCCCGTCCCACCCCCACCCCCATTCTCTAAAATAGTTCAGAAAAACTTTGCCCATATTCTAAATTTCAATCCAACAATGAGAGCAAAGTTAAATACAACAAAAGGAAGTGACTTCAGAGTTACCAAACATCAACATGCATCTTCCGATACCAATGTGAAGAAATGAATTTCACTCCTGGCTTGCGGTTACCCACACAAAGCAACTGGTGGTTTTAAACCGGTCCTTGCAACTTTTGCAATATTCTTCATTAACTACAAACATTAGTTTGTGTTTTTTTTTCCCAGCCACTTAAAATCCAAAGTTTAAAGACTAGTGCCAAAGATAAAACAAGATGCTAGGCCTGCCAAATTTCAGTCTTCCTGGCTTGTCAATAAAGTTGGCCACTTTGATATACGTGCATCCCATGGAGATAAACTACAGTGTAGGTTCTCCCCCAGAACATTTGAGGCTCTAAAATCTTTATGGAACCATCAACCTGGGCCGATCTGTTGTACATGCACATGAACTGTAATACAAATACAACAATCCTGGAACAGAGGGGAAAAAGCTGCAAAATTGAGGCAGTAAAAGTAATGCTGCAGAGAAACTCTTGCTCGTAACTTTTAGTTAATATATTACATACATGATACATATGACATACAGGATAGAGGAATATACAATGGATGGGAGAGGACAGATTTCTCTTCTTCTTTTTTTTTTTTTTCTTTTTTTTTTCTTTTTTTTTTTTTTGCATAAAAAGAGATAGACCAGCTACAGTAAATCAGTCTCACAAATGTTGCTATGTAACAGGCCATGTCTGCTTGTAAAACTTTGTTCTTCATGCAGGTATGTGCCTGGTATTTATTTGTGTGTCATATTGAACATTCATTTGTGGCCAACCTAATATGTACATGGATGTGGAATGTCTGTCCATTGAATGAAAAAATAAAAATGTTGGATTATTTCATAAGGTTCATGCAGATGGAGACTGCAGTACATGTACACATAATACATGGCACTGTCATGTACTTATGATGATACATGTACATATAATACATGGCACTGTCATGTACTTATGATGATACATGCACTTGTTTGTTTTAACATGTTCACACATTTAATGCATCCAGCCATGATAGTAATATATATATATATATATATATATATATATATATATATATATATATATATATATATATATATATATATATATATATATATACAGTGGTACCTGCAATTTAAGACCACCCCTAATGCCAGACAAAAGTGGTCACACATGACAGGTGGTCTTTCATTGTAGGTAAATTAACAAAGAACTAAAAGGCCGATGTCTTGAAAGGGTGGTCTTAAAAACTAATGTGGTCTTGCACGAGAGGTGGTCTTTAGAGCAGGTACCACTGTATATACATATATATATATATATATATATATATATATATATATATATATATATATATATATATATATATATATATATATGTATTTAAATTTTAACTGCCTTGAAAATGAATAACTACAGTGCTCCCTCCTTGTAATGCTGGTGTTGGGATTCCGAGAACAGACCATGTCATAGCAAAACCGCCTTATAAAAGAATAAAAGAAGGACTTTAAGCATAGAAGTACATAATGAGAAAATTATTTCAGTGGGAACCATGGTGAACACCATGTTATACCAGAAACCGCCTTGTAATGAGGGGTGTTATAAAGAGGGAGCACTGTATTTGGGCTTTGGTGTGAGAGGGTCAGCACTCTCTTCTCCCTCTCATTCCTTGGGTACTGCCCTACCCCCAAACCCCCTGAGAAGGGCCTCATAAAAAAATGTGCCTATAATACTGATGAACTTTTCCTCCTCCCTCCATTAAGACCCTATGTGCAGTCAGTGTGATGGTCGTCTGCCATGGTCAGATCAAACACCTTCCCCGTGTCTTTGGGTAGAAGTTTCTGTGGTGCTGCTTTGAGGGCTTTGCACTTTATCCCATGCTGGAAAGCTGGCAAATCAGTCTTTTATTGTGAATCAAAACAGGATGACAAAGGGTCAACATAGATGAAAATCTTAGGCAGGAAGGATATTTGAGGGCGGGATCAGTTGTTACACTGGATTGTGGATCAGACAGATCCGTTTTTGTGACTCCAGTAGCTAGAAACAAGGAGTTTCAGCATCTTGTCATGAGTATGCTTCATTACTAATCAGGACACGGATTTCTTTTAAGGTCAATTGCTACATTTTGATTGATGTTTCAAATTAGGTCAGGTCATTTGAGGACAAATGCATTTTACAGATACACAAGATAGTCATAATTAGGCCAACATACAGGGTAGTTGCTGGTGACACATATTTCCCCATGTATTAATTGACCACGTCACCTCTGTAACCCAGTGACTGCTACACCAGGATGCTCTTATTAACTAGGATCTGAGGCACGTGTGGCCAAATATTTGTTTAAACGTAAACCTCTGGTTCAAAAGTAAAGAAAAACCAATACTGTTCACTGTAGAATCATTATTTAAGGTGGCTGGACCCATGGTCCCCTAAAAAAAAAAAAAAAAAAACTTCCTACAATTTGTATTTTTTGGAATTGTTCTGTGAAGGTATACATTTTTGAAATGGGAAGGATCTGTCAGTTCCAAATATGTCAAAATCAAGAATGTTTGAAGTAAAAACATTCGCTCTTGCTTCCATATTGAAACACTTTCCTATGCGTAAATTTCATGATTTTTGGGTGGCATTTTTTTTTTACAAATATTTTCAAGCAATCTGTCCCTAACTTCAAAAATATCAAGTTTGATATGTGTACCAGGTGTGTCTACCTCTGTTTATAGAAATCATGCATAATTATTATTCTGTAGTACTTTGAAGTTTTTGAAAAAATTCAGTCTACTTCAGATCATAAAAATTTAAAAAGCATAAAGACTAACTAGTAAATGACAAATATGAAGAAGACGTCCCTCCTGGTTAACGTATGGAACTTGACATTGCAAAAGTTTGGGACTGATTGGATGAATATAGATGTATAAAAGTTCTCCCCACAATTTTTTTTTCAATCAAATTGATGCACAGGACTGTGTTTCAATATGGAAGCAAGGGTGGCTGTATTTACCTTAAATGATGTTTTTCATTTTGACATATTTGGAATCTAGATACCCTTACAATTCCAAAAATGTATACTTTAAAAGTAGTATTCTAAGAAATAATAATTGTAATGAGTTTGAACTGAGCGTTGTCATTTTAGCCCACCATTGAGGGGAGCATGGGTCCATTCACCTTAACCCTTCACCATCTGAATTGGTTCTGAGTCAGCACCTTCCTTGGGGACGGGGTGGGCACCAAGTGCTGACCCTCCCCCCCCCCCCCCCCAAGGAAAGCTATTAACCTGGGCATACATTTTGGATGGGCACCTGTGCACACCCATTCAAATTGTTTTCCATCATTAACGCTAAAACCAGTAAACAATCATTGAAGCAGACATTTTACCCGCTGCCAGCTTTGGCCTTTTTAAGGGGGGGGGGGGATACGGGTTGATACAAGACTGTCCGCTGCAGTTTGCTGTGTAGAATGAGCACTTAACTGTGTCCAAATAGGTTTATATTGTCTCAGACACTGATGGATACTCATGGTAGATAAAAGCATTTTGGTGTATCCAGATAGGTCTCCTATTGTTCTAGGTGCTGGTCAATCTTGGTTACAGAGCATTATGAGCTTTTCCCACAATGAAATATTTGTGGTCAGACTGCTATGATAATTGTATCTACTGGTGCATCCATCACTCTTGTAATGGTGGCAGAGCATAAGCATGGTAAATGGGGAAATTGAAATATGCCAAGTACCCTTAATGTTTGTAAATATGCCTAGAAAGATAGAAATGTGTGTCCTCATTCAACATTGATCAACCTCGGCATGAAACAAGCCTACCACATTCACTGGGGAGACTTAATGCTTGTAACCAAAATGCAACCACTGGGCTGGTATTTGTCAGAAATGTCTCCAATACAGTGGAGAGCCTGATATTTGTCACAAATGTCTGAAAATTGATGATTTGGCAAGGTTGGGAGATGTATCATTCTCACTGTACAACTTAGATGCTTTCAGAACCAGTCCCTATGACCATGAAAGTTTAAATACATACATGTGTAAGGATTTTTTCTTGTCCCCCCAGTCAAAATATTACCACAAACTATAACAACATTGCCTGCTGTTAAAGGCCACACAGCTTTATGTAGCCACAGCCCAGGTACACAGGAGTCAAATTCATGGTAAATTTACCTGTGGTGAAAGGGCACCTGTTGTGTGTGGCCACTTATCATTACAGAAGGAATGGCCACATGCAGCAGGTACTTTTACAGTGTGAAGATACTGTGCATGCAGTCTGGCCTCAGTTATCATGGATCAGGAGATCAGTGCAGAGGGCCTTGTTGTCTGAGACAACTATAATAGACCATCAATTATAGTAATCCCTCTTTTGAGAGACCCACTTGCCTTTTAAGACCACATACACAAGGTCCCTTAGTCTGTATGTTCTATATTATTTTACATGTAACGAGAGACCACCTGTTTCATGTGATCACTTCTGGACCTGCCTTAGGGTGGTTTCTCAAAAGAGGGACTACTGTACTTTGATCAGTAATTTTTTTAAAATTTATGCCTCCTGGAAAAAGACCACCTGTTTTAAAAGACCACAATTTGATGAGCCCAATGGGTGGTCTTTTAAGACAGGGTGCACTGGAGCTGTTTATATTGCCAGAGAAACCAGGTGAAAATTGCCTGATGTGGTGTCAAACCAGGATAAGGCAGATTGATTGTAGACCCAAAAAAGATGTACGCTGCAAGGACAGGTAGCTCCCTCTTTTGAGAGGTCAGCCACTGGAGGTTCCATACATATACTACAGCCTCATTATGGTGATGTTTCAATGGAAGCAGTCTTTCACTGGGCATTTTGGAGGAGTCCATCAAAAGAGAGGTCACTGTTCTATAAATATCTTTATGATGAACTTGGGGAATACAAGATCCAGAGGCAAAAATAAAAAATAGTGTAAACCCTTTCCTGCTCAAATCTCCATTTTTTTTAACTGTAACATGATTAAATCAGGGTGAGAAAAATTGTTTTGAAAATACTCGTCTGCAGGACAAGTGACACAAAATTTTCACTCGTTTTCCCTAATGCTGATGAAGTGTACCTAGCCTTGATGTGAAAGAGCATGTTTTAATCGAAATCATTATATCATACAGTGAGTTTATGTGTCTGTTATGCCAACAAACTTTGAAATTTAACACATTGTCAATTTATTTTAAATTAATTGACTACATTGCAGAAACCTGTATTTTAGCCCTTCATAATGGGCTGTGTGTAAGTATCTACCCTATGAGGAGTTCAAGGCTGATTTTTTCCAAGTAAAAGGAACAGTGAAAAAATCTTAACCCTTTCCCCCTTGAATTGACACTTGAGTCAACAACTTTCCTTGGCATGAGTTGGGCACTAATTTGACCACCAGTCGGTTTTGGCCAGTTTGAGGGAGAAAGGGTTAAGACAAAAAAAGTGTGCATAAAATTACAGCATGAAAATTTTCAGTCCCTCTTAAGGCCAGACCCATACATTTGACGTGTATACAGTCCCAGATGCTTGAGTAGACAGAAAGTGTCCATAAAATTACAGCATGATAATTTTCATTTTGAAAGTATGCTCAGTAAGTCTGAATAACTTGGTACAATACCATGAATAAAGTACTTGAGAAATTGAATAAATTATGAAATATTCTTTACCAATTTAGCTAAAGCTTACCAAATTTTGTTAGGCAAATCACATGATTTTTAGCTATTTTTTTTTTTTTTTTTTTTTAGCTGACAGCTCATGCTACTCTATGCTCTGAAAAACACTACCCAAGTTTGTTGTTGGCATCCCCTGCATGTTTGACCGGACTGGCTTGTGTTCATAGCAGTCTGCAACCCTCAGGTTTAAAAGCTTTGGGTTTTGTAGGGTCAGAAAGGTTAACCCTCTCCCTGCTGCTTTGCGGTCAGACTGGGTCAATAGCTTTCCTTACCCAACTTATGTCAAGGAAAGCTTTTGACCTGGGGCTTGTTGCCTTTATGGGTCTCTCCCACAATTCTCATTCAAAATGAGAAAAAAAAATGCTACATTGCAATAAGATTGTGTGTATACTGCAAAACTGTGGAGCTGTTTGTGGACAATTTGCTTAGGGGGGAAATACCACTGTATGAAGGTCACATTAGTTATAACAAACATGCTTTGGACCTGGTAAATACATGTAATTGGAAAGTCAAAGTGGCAGGAGATCTAAGGGTGCAAGATAAAAACATTTCAAAACTGCACAATTTATGAATTAAATTGCTCAGTCATTGATGGAATAAAATCCTGATAGTCAAACTGCAGTTAAACAATGACCATTTGCATAGATTTGAGAGGAATTATTCCAGGTCAGAGTAGTTACTTTAAAACTTCAATGAAATACCGAAACTGCAAAAAACATGAAACTTTAGACACACAAAAACAAAGCAATTAGGAGCATATACATATATGTACAACTCATTCTGATGGCACAGGCCTTTGGTGGTGGCGGTGGTGGTGGGGAGGGGGGAGGGTTTGCATTGCCTGAAAGGTCATGCTGCAGTTGTTATGTGACTTCCCAAGCAATACCAAACCCACTGACTTTAAATCCTCTTCCACTCAAAGCACCAGGATGTAAATTGTTTGTCTGCCTCAATCTTTTCACAGAAAATTCTTATCAACATGAAATATTTTTGCTGAGAATTGTAGATGATACATTTAATAATAGCATGGCCCAGGTCAATAGCTTTCCTTGGCTTGGGTCGGGCACAATTCGCACAACCCATACCAAGGAATGTTGTTGACTCAATCTAATGTCAATAATCTAACAAGAAAGGGTTAAAGGAGGCACATTGGTGCCTGAGTGAAAAGGGGTTAAAGGAGGCATATTGGTGCCTGAGTGAAAAGGGTTAAAGGAGGCACATTGGTGCCTGAGTGAAAAGGGGTTAAAGGAGGCATATTGGTGCCTGAGTGAAAAGGGTTAAAGGAGGCACATTGGTGCCTGAGTGAAAAGGGGTTTAAGGAGGCATATTGGTGCCTGAGTGAAAAGAGTTAAAGGAGGCACATTGGTGCCTGAGTGAAAAGGGGTTAAAGGAGGCATATTGGTGCCTGAGTGAAAAGGGTTAAAGGAGGCATATCGGTGCCTGAGGGAAAAAAAGGATTGAAGGAGACACATCGGTACCTGAGTGAAAGTTATTGGCAATTTTGGCTACATACTTGAAAGTTTAGACCTGTTCATGAAGAGGGTTAAATCTAGATTAACATATATCCAAAAAAAAAAAAGAAGAATGAAAGAGAGAGGGGCTGGGATTCTAAAATGGAGTTAGTTGATACGGTGGTCCCCTCTTATAAGACCTCCCTGATAAGAGACCACCCCCTCTTCAGAGGCCATTTCTCCATGCAGCAAGTTTGGTATTTTCATTCTACATGTATTCCTCCCCCCATCCCCACCCCCGAGAGGTGGGTAAGACCACATTTCTGGTGGACTTGGGATGGCCATATAAGCAGGGTGCCAGTATACATGTCTGTTTGAGTGCATAAGGGGCCCGAGTGCAGTAAACCCTGCCCGCTCAGGATCACGTGCTGCCAGAGCAAAGAGATCACTCATCTGCATTAACAAACTGTTTCTCTTGGTGTATGCACGTTTTGGGACAAGCAGGAGCTATGGGCAATATTGTGGCATCGTTGCGTGGTGCTTCCACTTGCACAGATGAGGTTAGTCTACTCTTTTGTGTCAGACAGTCTAGAAACAGTAATTATTACAACTAAAGGGCAGAATCCCACAAATATTTCTGCTAATTATCTAAGTTGCCATGGAAACATAGGAATATGGATCTAAAATTGGAAGTTGCAAGCACTGTCAGAGAATAAGCAAGAAGTCATGCTTCAGAAGTTAATCTGGTCAAGGTGATTTTATGGGTTTATGAAAACAAGGAGATATTGGCAAACAGAGAGTATGTCTGGGACTGGTGACAGGTGAAAGTGTCCAGGAGAGGTACCAGCTGAAGTTAAGAACCCAAAGCCCTTCATCTCTGTCCTATCATAGAACACCTGGACAGGGGAACCTGGGATCTCCTCCTCATTGTGTACAGAAATTATAAGTTTTGCTGAAAGATTGAACAAGTACATGTGAACATGCTTAATGAGCAAATATGTTACTAGGCCATGTATTCATGACAAAAATTACCATTTTTTTTACTGCAGGGAATTTGGGAATAACCTGTCTATGCCCTGCTCATTTCCTGCAGTTACCCCCTGTGCCCCCGGTAACAAACATGCACAGGACAAATTACAGGACCTGGTACAGAGATAGGGCCAATCCCTGGACCTGCTGTCATCATCATCGCAGGGGGCAACTTTCCAAAACTGACCTCTCTCCAACCCCAAATATACCTGTTTTATCCTTCCCCTCTAACTGCATACTATCTTGTTTACAAACAATTTAGCAAATGTTATTTATAGATATTGCTTACAGGATAACAGATTCCTCCTGCTACAAAAATAAACCTTTAGATTTCCAGTCACCATGATCTTGGTTTTCTTCATAGTTTTGCCTGCAAGACAAGAGTAGCAGTAGTCATGATAAGATATGGTTGCAGTTTGAGTCTCCTGGAGGCAAAACTCCACAATTTATTTTGTATGTTTCATTAAAGCATTCAGATTATTTAAAAATTTAATATTACATACGATCCTTGATTTTTTTTTTCAGAGACTAAGACTGGCATGTTTGTTTCCCACATTTAAAGTAAAAATTTGTACAATTTTCCCTAGCATAGCTGCTGGTGTGCTAAAAATACGAAGACAAATTGAAATACATGTGCTAACTTTGTTTAACCTTTTATATAAAAAAAAAAAAAAAACTGGCATGAGGAGGGCATGCAAAAGAAAAGGCCTCAGCCATACATAGTTCCTACAAACAATGGAAAAGTCCATCCACACTAAGTCTATAGAGCAGAATTTTAACATAAAATATAATTTCCCTAAGCGACACCATTCGTAAAGTCCTCTATTTTTATGTCTGTGGGCTATTTTCATTTGGATGGTCAAACTGCCAATAGAAACTGTGCTATTGCACCTGGAGGACTTGCGGTGATGAATGTTGGGGTCAAGGTCAGGTCAGGTCAGTTTGTCGGCAACACACAAACAGGTTTTGATACTAAGTGCTGATTATCCATTATCTCTGCACTTGAACATCCTTATTCAAAAAAGGAAGCTCAGTCAGGGTGAACCCCGCTGTCAAACGTTAGTGTTCGGTCCAGAGCCTGGCTTACCTAATCAGCATATTTTTCCATGACAATTCTTCTTGTTGTTGCTGTGAAAATATTTGTTTTTGAATTTGAAAGTCAAATATGTGTGCCATCCCAGCTAGCGCATCAGGGGTCATGGAAAGGTGGTACACACAGTGGCACCTGCTATTCAAGACTATCAAAGAATGGCCTTCTACAGCAGGTGGTCTCAAAATGAAGGTACAGTGGAACATGTCTCAAGGGACCACCTACGGGACCTGTGAAAAAATGGTCCTTTAATATGCTAATGGGGATGTTGAGACTGGTCCTTTAGCACAGGTGGTCCCTTAGCAGAGGTGGGCTCATAGACAGGTTCTACTGTACTTTAAAACAAGGAAATACAAAATGTGTAATAAAGTGTGTTGACAGAGCAGTCTTAGAAAGATGTGGTCTCGTTTAGGTTCTGCAGGTTCTACTCTATTCCACTTCAAGCAGCCAGACTGCTCTTGTGTATCTGACCAGCATGTTACAGTATCACCTGCTGTGTGTGATCACTCCTTCTGCCAGAAAAAGTGACTACATAAGAAGTCACCTTGCAGGCAAATTGACTCTTTCCCTCTCAAATCAGCCAAAAGCACCTGGATGTAGATGGTCATCTGCTTTGATGTTTTTACTAAAATTTCATGTCAGTAAAAAAAAAAAAAAAAAAAAAAAAAAAACATGGCTAGGAATTGAAGGTAAGACACATCAAGAAAGTATGTCCCAGGTCAATAACTTTCCTAGGCACAGGGTGGGTACTTTGTGGCTAACACACACCAAGGAAAGCTGCTGACTCATTCATGATGACCAGGAAAAGGTCAAGGTAAGAAAATATTGACTTGTGTCCTTAGAGTTGTGGTCTCAAAGAACAGGTACCCTGCCATAGCCATGTTCGCATAGAACAGGTACCCTGTCATAGCCATGGTGGCATAGAACAGGTGCCCCATCATAGTCCTGGCCTCATAGAACAGGTGCCCCGTCATAGCCCTGGCAGCATAGAACAGGTGCCCCATCATAGTCCTGGCCTCATAGAACAGGTGCCCCGTCATAGCCCTGGCAGCATAGAACAGGTGCCCCATCATAGTCCTGGCCTCATAGAACAGGTGCCCCGTCATAGCCCTGGCAGCATAGAACAGGTGCCCTGTCATAGCCCTGGCCACATAGAACAGGTGCTACTGTAGGGTTTATCGGCTTATGTCCACGGAACTGTAATTCTGTCAATATCTAGAGGAACAGATACTTAGGAAATGTATCCTGTCACAAGAGGTTTGCCAGCCAGGTATGAAACTATCAACTCCAGGGTACACTCTGTATACATTTAGCTGTCAAAGTGTTCTCTGAAATAATACGCTGCTGTATTGGGGGGGGGGGGAGGGTGGAAGGGGGGAGGAAGGAGGATGCATTTATATCTGCTTTGGAGACTGAGTCAGCAGCTTTGCTTAGCACGCTGTGGGTGCAATGTACACAGAAAGCTGTTGACTTAACCCTCTCCCCCCTTAAACTGACCAAAACCAACTGGTGGTCAAATGTCGTCTGCTTCAGTGTTTTCATCTAATTTCAACAGTCATAGAAAACAATTTGTCTGAGAATTGTAGATGAGACCTATCAAGATCTCAGGTCAACAACTTTCCTTAGCATGAGTTGGGAACTTAGCACGAAACCGATACCAATGAAAGCAGTTGACTCAGTCTTAATTCAAGGGGGAAAGGGTCAATGGTATATCATTTATTCTTAATGACAAATGAGCTACTGGCAGCACCAATGAGATCAGACTCGTGTTGGGAATTTTCAATGGAAAAATCGTCATGCTGGTACATCAATATTAGGACCTCTGGCGGCTGAAGTCTTTTCACAGCTGGCTACTCATGTGTGAAGGTGCACACTGTAGCAGCTGATGAGTTGTCACGGCAACTGTGTGTGCGGTTTCCTCTGTGAAGTCATTCAGATGTTATGTCTTTTATATCTTTGAGCTGGAATCTGTCTAGAAAGACCACCAAGGGGATGATCAAAGCATGGTCTCTCAAGACAGGTGGTCTCTCATTGGAGGTATAAATAAGATGAAAAGTACTAAGCAAGGTATCCTGAAGAGGTTGTCCTTCAAGACAAGTGGTATAACGTTTCACATCTTTTCACATCACGGGCAGGACAGCTAAAGGCCAAGTTCCCAGTGAACAGTAACTAAAGTTTTAATTTCACTATTTTGACATGATAGTTCTTATGAGGCCTATGTTGAAATACCATTTCACTGATGTGTGTGATGCAGCATTCAGTGTCTGTTGAATCACAGAGTAGAGAGTTGGAACGGAGATTGATAAGTAAGGTCCAAGTAGCTGGTTTATGTGGGTTGTCAATAGAGGGCTCTGTAGGCAGGCAGGCCAGGAATATGTACATGTATTTCCATTAGTTTCCATTCATATGTAACTTTTAAACCACTCTACCCACAAACACCAAATTGTAACTTTTGCTGCAAAACTATTCAACAAATTTAATGTTACTTTAACACAGAATCTAACACAATGGGCCCACAAGAACAAGTGTATTCAGCCAAATACACATACAATTGCTAATTGCAACCTCGCCTATTCCCTGTAGACAGTAACCATAAATACAGCGGTACCTCTCTTGAGAGACCCCTCTAATGAGAGACCGCATATCTTTTTTAGACCGCTCTCCCAGAACACTGCGCTATCTTTTCCATGTTGTTGTACCTCTAATGAAAGACCACCTGTTTTGAGAGACCACATTTTGACACGCCGTAGTGGTGGTCTCTCAAAAGAGGTACCACTGTACATGTACACATACTTTTTTTACTGAGGGGTTGAAATGAACTCACTAGCCTCAGAGACATCCAGGAAAGGATGAAAGTGGTCAGTGATTTTGATACCTCCTTGGGTGTGCTCTGTCATCAACACTTGCCGTGTCTCTCAACCTATTGCTAAAGCACTATTTCATTGTGTCTTTATTGTCACTGTTTTGTGCCATCAGGGAAATAAAAAATGAATACAGCGCAAAAGTAAATTTACAGTGAATAAGGTCATTCTTTGTGCGTTAGGGAGGCATGCACGACACGTGTTTCTTTCTGTGCCTTTCGCCACGTCACTCTGACTCAGCGCTGGTACCACTTTATCTTCACAAAAGACAAAAAAACCTGCATCTGATGTACATATACTCATTTTAGAGGGGGTAAAGGGTATTTACATTCTGGGATGCTTGGGCATTTTATTTTCTGCACCAGCATGCTGAAGGCCATCTCGTTTTATGCACTTTGCACTGACCATATTACTTTGGAACATTTTTTTTTTTTTTTACTGCTTGCTGCTCTGGGGCAAAATTATTTCCTGTACCAGCATAGTGGGACCACCCCTTCCCCACCCCTTCATTTCAGTGACGTGGAATGCTAGTGCTTTATAAGTAGAGCAGCCTCACCACAGGTGAAACTGGGGTCATCCTGCTGCTGCTCGGATGCACCCCTATAGGATGCACCCCTATAGGATACACCCGTACAGGATGCACCCCCATAGGATACACCCCCATAGGGATGAGCTGAATTTTCACCTTGCCTAGTCCAGCAAATTTTATGACCTGCACTTCTGCCACCCAAAAGTGGTGTTGCTATTTAAGACTGTGGGTCTTGCCCAGCAATAAGTGATCCTACAGTTGGTCTTCAAACACAGATAAATTTCTGGAAGAAATGTGTTCCCTGAAATGTCCAGAAAGTAACCTTGAAGGTTACCAGAAGGGTTTTGATTCTGGCGGAAACAAAAATGATTGTGTACATTATTATTTCGTAAAAAATGAAGATTCACTTGCCTGGAGTTAGTAGACGACAATCTCATGGTAACCTGGACGATCGCTCTTTGCTTCCTTGGATGGCTGTACCCTGAGCAGCACCTGTCATTTGAGACCACCCCGCTGCCAGCCCGAGTGGTTGCATGCAGCAGGTGGTCATACTTGACCGATAAACTTAATGCAGATATAGCGATACATGTAGGAGTCCCCACAGGGTGGTCTTAAAAAGATGTGGTCTCTCTTGACAGGTGGTGCCATTTTATTGCTTGTAAGTCATTAAGCAGTGGAACACTTTGGTGTACGTGTACTGTGTCAGGTGCATGCAGTCACCAACGCAAGATATCGATCAAACCTGGAACGTGTCTGTAGCATCATGAGCATGTCACTGATCAAACCATCACAGTGGCAGATGATCACTCTGTGTCCTGTACAAATAAGATTTCCTATAAATAGTCTCTTCTTGTGTTCACAGCTTACAACATTCAATAGGTAGGTCAGGCTGGCCTTAAAATAGTCGACAATTGTCATTGCACAGTGTGTACAATGCAAAGAGTTTTACAGAGATTTCAGTCCTCTCTTGTTTTAATTAAGACTGAGTCAACAACTTTCCTTAAAGGCATGGGTCAGACACTTTGGAACCAACCCGTGCCAAGGAAAGCTGTTGACCTGGGACAGGTTTACATTTTTCATGCAAATTGTTTTTCATCACTGTTGAAAGGACTCAAAAACTTTGAAGCAGACGACATGTGACGTCAGCCGGTTTAAGGGGGAAAGGGTTAATGTTTGCATGCGCAGAATGCTTTATTATGGAGAGCCTCCACAGTGTAATTAACGCCCACACTTTGTGTCATGACTGCCTACCAATAACTGGTATGATGTGACCACAGCTGTGGACTGGGATGTGGAGGCTGTTATTTGGATACATGCACAACACTTTTATGGAGTAGAACTTGTATTAACCTTTCCTCCCTCAAACTGGCCAAAAATATCTGATGGTCAAATGTGTTCTGCTTCAACTTTTCGTACAAAATTTTGGTCCCCATGAAATGCAATTTGAAGAAGAATAATAGATGAGATCTATCAAGATATCCCAAGTCAACCATATAAGTATGTACCTTGGTGTGTCATGAACACTTAGCACTCAGCCCATGCTAAGGAAAGGTGTTGACTTAGCCTTAAACTCAGTCTCAAATCAAAGTGGAAGGGGTTAAAGCAATGGTCAACCTGTATGCGTTCTTTTTCATTTTATTTCTCTGTATGATGTGTGAGGTAAAGTGTTATGTGGAGCTGATGATGTGTCTTTGCAGGAAATTCATTTTGTGTCCATCACCTGTCTGTCAGACTAAACCACTTCTTGTCAGATGTGGTTGCAATGCATGCTTTGATTTTTCGAACAGATGTGATGCAGGTGAGCCTTTACCCAGTTTGAGAAGGATGTGATAATGTGGCATTTTTTCAACTATTTTATTTTAATATATATATATATATATATGCTTTTTATGAACTACTTGGCCAATGACACGGGTTTAATATTGCATACACCTGGTGTTATGTAATTCACATTTTGGCCACCAGGTGGGGCTGCAATTCTATTCTCTTTTTCTCATGAATTCTTTCAGATTATTTTACCTCTCCAGAACAGCTGAACAGAATTATTTCCAAGTTTATCAAAGCATGTTATCTGGTGAAAGGTAATAAATGTTTGGGAAAATGCTGAGGATGTGTTAATGTATGATGAAGTTGTGGGATATCAGACTTTAGGACTGTGTGTTGGTAAGTGCCACTACTGCATAACAAGTAAAGTGTTTGTATTGCAGTATTGTGAATTTCAAACTGTGTAAATGGAATGATTTGCTTTTACATGTGCATATGTTCCCAAGGTGGATCTTCACCAAATGTGTGAAAGAAATGGTGATGCAACAGCTATACATCCTGTGATGGGATACATGTACAGTGTATGTGGCGTTTAGTAGAATTCCAGTTTTTTTTTTTTTGTTTTTGTTTTTTTTTTTTTGTTTTTTAGTTTTTGTTTTGTTTTTTTTTTTTTTGTTTTTTTTAAATTAAAGACTCGAAATATGGTGTGCCGGCGTATATTTTGGTAATGGTGGATCCTAGGTCTACGGTTACAGTTTAATATTAATAGAAAGATGCCAATGGGGTTTCTTTTGGTGTTGTTAATTTTGACCTTGAGTGACATTAACAGGTCCAAGTGACATATTGGCATATATCTTAGTACATGTAGTGGTAGTTCTTAGGCCCATGGTGACCTTTAACCCTTTCCCCATTGAATTAAGACTGAGTCAACAGCTTTTCTTGGCATGGGTTGGGTATTCAGTGCCCAGCTGTTGACTTTGGTCATGTTATTTTGATAGGTCTCATCTACAATGCTCGGCCAAATTGTTTTTTATTACTGTTGAAACTAGTTGAAAATACTGAAGTAGACGACATTTGACCACCGCACCAACCAGTTTTGTTTGATTTAAGGGGAAAAGGGTAAAGCATTGACAGGAAGCTACCTGTAAGGTTTCTTTTGGCATTGTTAATTTTGACCATGAGTGGGCTTGGGAGGTCAAACTGACACATTGGCTTGTATCCTTGTAATGCTGAACTATTGGTAAGCACTGACACAGCATTGCACAGAGCAGCAAAATCTGCACTTGCAGAAGTGCAGATTCCAGTCAGCAGAGCGTAGGATCATCATGATCCTCTTATTTCATTTGATGAGTTTCATGACTAGAATAAATAATTTTGGTGACAAAGCAATGATGGTGACCTCCAAGAAATAAAGGTCAAATGTTCTGATGGAGTCAGCATTGAATGCGATTTAAGATCATCACTTTTTCTTTGAAAACACTGTTTCAGTTACTATTTTGATGGATTTTGTGTTTTAAAGGTACCATTACAAGTAAATCAACTGCATGAAGATACATGTATCAATAAAATGCTGGGTTCAAATTAACACTTTCATCTGTCGCTAAATAAGCAAAGTTCTGCTATCTGACATATTGGAAATACAGATTTAGCATCTTATCATGTGGGTTTACAGAAAAATTACATGTTAAACACAGGACTATTGTCTTTCAAAATATACTTTGTGAACACGTTGTATTTACTGATGCCTGCGACAGTCATTAATTGTGTATGGACAAAATATAATAATGGTGAATAACATGGAAAAAGGCACGTGGTGTGCAGCCCTATGCACGTGTACTGCACGTGTACTGCATGTGTACTGCACGTGTACATATACTGATACGGGTATGAGCTGAATCAACAAAATTTTAGGACACATTAGTACGTCAGTATTCTGGCTGCTCAGGTTTAAGGTGTTCAAATATTCATCTTAGGCGTGTGGAAGTTTGACGAGTCATGCTCTGCCTTGTCGGGACTGTTTTCCGACCTTGTTACATCCCAGGCGTGCATTGATGGTGTTGTACATGTACTTGACTTCATCAGCAAATTTATAGAGCATTCTCAGAAACCATTTGGAACTTATTGTGGGCAGAAATATGGCAAGTGTTGTAGTGGTGGCAACTTGTCAGTGAAAATAGGATTCAGGTAGATCTGTACCCCTTGAACTAAGACTGAGTCAATAAATCTCCTTGGTTTGGGTTGGGTGCTGGGTGCCTAACCCATGCTGTAGCACCTTATCCATGGCAAGGAAAGTTGTTGACCTGGGTCCTGTTATCTTTAGATATCTTATCTACAATTCTCATTCAAATTATATTTTACTTACTCTTTAAAATCAGTCAAAAATGTTGATGCAGACGACATTTGACCACCGCCTGGCTTTGTCCAGTTTAAGGGGGAAAGGGTTCAATTCAGGGAAATAGCACATGAACACTGTATGTACTTTAAATATTGTATCGGATGATCATGTGAATTGTTCGGTGGTTGCCATGAAAACCAAGGTTTATTTGTGATTGAGCAACAAAGGCTAAACTGCATCCATAAGACAAGCAATCCAATCACAAAATGGCCTTGATGAAGTTCGAAAGTTCAGAGCAATAGAATTTATGAAAAAGTGAAAGTTGAGTCAGTTACTGTACACACACACACGTAAGTGCGTGTGTAAGACCAGGCCAGTATTTTTAGTCATTATCTACACTTTCAATGACAAAATAGCAAAATAAGATAATGCATACATGTAAGACACTCAGGTGCCAGTGGTCATCAAAGAGTTAAAACTATGTATCAACAATAAAATGCACCTGTCACCAGTGTGTGTCTCTTGGTATGTTTGTGACCTGACGATACTCAAGGTCTTAACCCTGTCTAGGTCAAGGGTCAGAGGTTAAGAAGTCTCCAGGTGAAGAGAGTGCACATCAAATAGAGGAGCTCTGGCCAGACTGCGCGTCATGTCGGTACAAATATGTCTCATCTGACAAATGGCAAATACTTTTACACTGTACATGACGTCTTCTTCCATACCGGACATCCTTAAGAAATATACCGTTAGTCTGGGCTGGCCTCAGAAATTCTTTCGGGCTGTTTCAGCAAAATTGGTGTCAGCGCTAGGGTCTCAGGTGGACGCATATGGTTTTTGTCTATCTTTTTTTGGGCAAAATCACAAGGAGAAACATTCCATGCAGCTTTTAGATCCATATGTCACAACATCAGTCAGTAGATTTAGATTTACTGGTCGAAGAGAAAACGTAATTTGTGGGGTCCGTGTAGCAACCATGATCTCTTGTTCTCCCGGCCCCCTTCATTTAAAAAAAAAAACTGCCCCCTATAAAGACCACTTCTCCACACAGCAACTAAATTCCCATCAATATGTCCTCTACCTCAGGCACATTATTTATCAATAAATGTTCACCATCTTATCATATGTAAAGCCACATTTCTGGTGTAATTGGAATGGTCTTGTGTGGGGGTGGGGGGTGGGGTGGTGCCCTGTACATTATAACCAGGTTTCATTTTCCAGATCATATTGGTTTAAGCCTATGACTAAGGCCGGCAGAGTAACTAATCCTAGAGGCAGGGCTCTTTGATCTGTAAGCAGGAAAAAAAGTTATCATATTTTAAAAACTGAATATACATGTATGCTGTCTCTTAGCCAATTTACGTGAGTAAAATGCAGATCAGTATGTTAAGTCAAAATAAATTCAATAGGTGCTGTAAACATTGACGTGTATTTGTCATGTTAATTGTGGTAATCATGCCTGATAAATAAACAAAGGTGCAGTTTTTGAATGGCCCCAATATCGATGGTTTGGCGGGGGTGGCGTCATCAGGGCATCGAACTCTTAAATAAGCGTGCTCAGTTAACACTGTTGCATACATGCACATCCTGTACGTGTTCAGTTGTTATTGACATGGTAATAGTAGAACTTTTTATTTTACCATCTCCCACCTGGTCGGTGGTGAGGTGAGATTGTAAGCTATAGATATGCTAAAGTCTGGATAACCCTTTATTCTTTGAATTGAGTCAACAGCTTTCCTTTGGCATGGAACATTTTTCTTTTTTCGTTTCTTTTTTTTAAGACTGTTTTTATTTGTCCTCCAGATACATACATATAACGACCATTGTTATTACAACAGGCTCTTCATATTCAATTGATCATGCACAACACTTTGCCGATAAATTGGAAATCTGTAGATGAGTATAAATTTTTGCATAGTATCACTTCAGTCTGTTACTCTAGTGCTGATAGAATAGATCTTGTTGGAATAAGTTACACTGAACTTGTCTTTCAACTCAAACTTTATGTTTTAAACAGGATAAGAAATTAATAAACAGTGTATTATTTTTCTTACAAACCTGAATATGAATATAATATTTTGCTTGCAAGATACAGTTATTTAAAGTACATAATTTCTTTGGCTTATTTAAACCAAAGACAATGTCAGAAGGAGATAGCATCAAATTGATGGTAACACCAGCATGAAGAGAATTCCACCATTGTTGAAAACGTCTCCAAAACATTTACACCTGATTATACTGTGTGAATCTATGAATAATGGAGTAAATCGATGGGCAATAGTGACAATTTAACGACTCAAAATACATGGGACCATTTGTGAAGAAAACCAACTGTTCAGCCCTCTATGGTACTACTTATTGATGAAATGGTAGCTAAAGCATATATTTTTGGGGTGGTATGGTTATGAACTACAGATTGTTGCAAAGATCAACGCTTGACCTAGCCTAATTGTTAAACAAACACAGTGATAATGAAATGGGCAGGTTTTATGCTGTTTATGTTTATTTCTCTTCCAAAACAAATGGCAAAACTGTAAAAATGGTTTCATTTGGTTCCTAGCAATATTATTAAAAAAGTTTGCCATATTTTTTGGATATCTTTTTTAGTTTTTGAAATATCACTCTACAAAGATGAAAAATCTACCTTGTCAAAGATAAACACAAGAAAGTCGGTTATTTTCAACTTTAAAAAGCTATATGTCCTAAACTAAACAAGATATCCAAAAATAGGGTACAATTTTTTGGATAATATTGTTAAGAATCAAACAAAACCATTTTTACTGTTTTATCAGTTGTTTCATAGAAGAAATAGATGAAAACAGCACAAAACATGACCATTTCATTGTCACTGTTTATTTAACAATTAGGCAAGGACAGTGATTGATCTTTGCACGTATCTATAGTTCATGATTATACTAACCCAAAAATATATACTTTAGCTGTCTTTGCATCAGTAAGTAGTACTTTATCAAGCTCTAAAGTTGCTTTTCTGCAAAAACAGTCACATGTATTTAGAGTCCTTAAGATTCAGAATCAATTAGACCCATTTTCTTCAGTCTTGCATTATGAGTAACCAAATGGTGGAGCAGTTAGAACTGAAAAGTTTGTAATGGAGTCTCTAAAGTGCATTTGTTACCTTTTTTTTTTTTTTTTGAGGGGGGGGGGTACCAGATACTGACTGGGTCAGTATCAAGTATTTTAGACTATCTCAAAAGGCACAGTGGTCCATCTTACCAGTAAATTTGTTTGCAAGACAGTTGCAATACATTATGACACATGTCATTGATATGTACGACTGGAAACTCATCAGGAATTTTAACAGAATCAGTACAAATTTGTTGCTTCCAGTGTCCTGGAATGTCTGATCTCAAAGAATAATATTCTACAAAATGAGTATTAATACCATATTTGTATCTCAGCCCATGTTTGGATAAAACTTTGCCAATGTTGTTGACAATATCCCGAATAAATCTAATTCCTCTCTCATACCAGTGCTTAAAAAAAAATTGTCATTTTTACAGGTGTGATAAAACTATTGTGCCATAGCATTCCAATCATAATATCACATCCTGACTTTGGGATATAGTTTCATTGAATTTCTTTCCATGTATTGATTAAATGGTGGTAAAATAGCGAAAGTTCAGATAAATCAACTGTTAGGTAGCATCCACCAAAGAACAAATCCTGCACTTTCATGTGAGTGAACAATTCCTGAAGAGTAATTTTCCAATTTGTACTTCTATCACTGCATAGTTGTTTAATCCAATTAAAATTAAGTGCATGAATTTGAGACTTAAAACGTAATACATGTAGTTTCATGCCCCCATCAGGTATACTCCTGTGCATAACCTTAGCCTTCACCTTTGGCACACCACCACTCCATACAAACTTTCCAATACCAGTTTGTACATGTACTTTCGTGATCAAATTTTCATCAAATATGAACTAGTGAACACACGAAAAATAATTTTTAACACTACATTTTCACCAATTAAAGATAAATTTCTAACTTTCCAAACTTTTAAAATATCTTGACTGTTTAGTCAAAGTAAATTCAACACGTGTCATATACATTGATGTGTATTTGTCATGTTAATGATGGTAATCATGCCCGATAAATAAACAAAGGCCCCAATATTGATGGTTTGGCGGGGGTGGCATTGTGAGGGCATTGAACGCTAAAGTAAGCATGCTTGTTAACAATGTTGAATACATGTACATCATGTGCGTGTCCAGTTATTATTGACCCGGCTGTTCTGTGGTTACTAAACATATGTTAATGGTAGAACTTTTTATTGTATCATGGCCCACGTGGTCCGTGGTGAGGTGAGATTGTAAGCTGTAGATATGCTGAAGTCTAGATAATCCTTTATTCCTTGAATTAAGTCAACAGCTTCCCTTTGGCATGGGACATGTTATTTTTATAGGTCTCATCTGCATTTCTCATTCAACTAATTTCAAGCATTGAAGCAGATGACATTTGGCCACCAGCCAGTTTTGGCCAGCCTTAAGGGGGAAATGCTTAAAAGTGTATATATAATAATTGGTTAATTTTCTATTTGCCAAATTTTCACTGAAAGGTTATCCATAATTGTGCTAGAATTTGCATGATCAGATGATATTTACCAACACTTTCATTGACTCGCATGCATCAACATTCCTCCTCTAAAATCAGTAGCTGTTCCATTGTGTGACATACTTTATTCCAGGTGCCATTGTGGCAGGTATGTTAACCCTTTCCCCCTCAAAACGGCCAAAACCAGCTAGAGGTCAAATGTCGTCTGCTTCAGTGTTTTCAACTAATTTCAGCAGTTATGAAAAACAGTTTGACTGAGAAATGTACATGAGACTTATCAAGATCACATGGCCCAGGTCAACAGCTTTCCTTGGCATGGGTTGGGCTCTTAGTGACCAACCCATGCCAAGGAAAGCTGTTGACTCAGTCTTAATTCAAGGGGGAAAGGGTTAACTTACCAGAAAATACCACCATCACTGACCAATGCCTACACAGTTACACCTGTCTTGAAAGACCACCCTTTAGGTGGTCTCCCTCTTAACTCTTTCAGTGCCAACTATGGCTAAAGTTGAACCACTTCACATGAATTATAGTGAGGATGCTAGATTCATGTTCCTTGTGAAAAGACCTTTCATTCAAGTACCAGCATGCCTGAAGTTACATGGAATACAATTGTCCAGGTCAACAGCTTTCCTTGGTGCACTCTGGGTGCATTGCGCATTGCATCCAAAGTGGGCCAAGGAAAGCTGTTCACTCAGACTAGAATGTGGTACTAAAAGAGTTAAGAGATAAAAAATAAATGAAAGGTACCAAGTAAAGTATGTTGAAAAGACAGTCTTTCAAGGCAGGTGGTATATTAATGGAGTGGTCGCTCAAGACATGCAGGTGGCACTGTACTGCAGTGGACCCACTCTTATAAGGCCCCTCTCATCAGAGGCCACCCCTCTTGAAAGGCCAGCATTCTTGTGCAGAAAGTATCATGGTATTTATTTCCATTATATTCTCCTCAAGAGAGAGACCACCCCTCTCAAAGGCAACTTTTTGGCTGCATTTAGGGTGGCCTTATAAGAAGAGGACCACTGTAGCTTGAAAGGAAGCAGTTCAGAGGAATTTGGGACACAACCACTCCCTAAGTTTACATTGTTTGTGGCAAGTCTGGTATATTTGCCGAGGTCAGGGGTAGGGAGGTAATAAGATACAATTGGATGACTCAATTCATAATTTGAGTTGCGTATTTACTGTGCATATTTCCAGGAATTTTCCTCTTACCATAGCTACAGTATATAAATTGATGACATAAGTTAATTTTAAGTTTTAGTAATTTGCGGCAAGTACATGCGGGCCTGCTGATAAGTTGACACATTAAACATCGCAGACAGATCAAGGTCAGATATGTTATTTGCAGAATGAGGCCAGAGATAAAGGATCACTTTAAGATGAATTATCTGAGACATGCCTCAAGTTATGATAACTTATGTTCAAAATATGGTAAGGATTCAGTAATACCAGTGACTGATTCAGATTTCAGATTCGCTGTGTCCAATCCTCCTGGGACCCCCCTAAATTTTTGGATGACGTGGGTTTTTGGTTAGCAGAGACCCCCAAGAACACCGTCCGTTGTTGGAGAGCACTCAGTCATAGCCAGAGCAGGTTTCTACAGTGTGTTGATGGACTGCTGCCATGTGTATTTTCAGATCCATGACTATCTCAAGCCATACATCTCGGAGAAGGGCACGTTCCACAAGGTGGCAGACCTGCTGCTGCAGGAGATGGAGAAGGGACTGGGCAAAGAGACCAACGCCACAGCAGCAGTCAAGATGTTCCCCACATACGTACGATCTCTCCCTGATGGCACAGGTCAGTTCTCAGTGGGCCTTATGCCACAGTTTTATAAGGAGAAAAAAACCAGGATGTCAACAAGTAGTCTGTGTACTCAGCATATGATGCAAAAAAAAAAAAAAAAGAGGGAGAGAGACATAAACCATGCAGACCTGTTGGTTTTGCTCTGTTCTCTGCCAGCACAACTTCCTGTGACACCTCATGTCCCACTCCAGCAGCTTGCCCCAATAAATTGTATGTATGTGTGTACATGTATGTGTATAGAAACCACACACACACGCATATATGTATACCATAGTATTCCAATTGAGGCCCTTGGGCTCTGAGGCAATGTTCAAAATGTGAAACCAATTATTTTCATACAGACAGACAGACATACATTTGTATGTCTGTCTGTCTGTATGCATGCATGCATTTATGTATGTGTGTGTGCATGTATGTTTGTATGTACATGTATCTGTGTATGTATATGATATGCATGTATGTACGTGTGTATGTACATGTATGTAAGTATGTATGTATGTTTGTATGTATGTATGTATGTATGTATGTATGTTTGTTTGTATGTGTATATGCATGTATGTATATGTATGTATGTATGTATGTATGTTTGTATGTGTATATGCATGTGTGTACATGTATATATATGTATGTATGTATGTATGTATGTATGTATGTATGTATGTGTGATATACACATTGGAACTATAAAGGTGTGTGTGTGGACACCTGTGTGCAGTGTTTACAGGCTGTGGGTGTAGTATATACAGGTCCAGTTGTTACACAGCTTACTCAACCACTGTGACCCACAATGAAGAACATCTTAATCCACGGCCAAATACTAATTGATTCGTTCTATGGGGGTGTTTGTCACATTTGCACAAATGCAGCCTAGGAAGTCATTTGTAAAGTCAGCATAAATGTGTCATGAGTGTTATGGATGAGTGACAAGCGTAAAGCTGCTATCTCTACAACTAACTGAACATATGCAGAATATATACATATGCTGGTTTCACTATGTAGGTTGACCTTTGTGTACTTAAAATGAAGTTACACTTCTGTTCAGTTGTCTTAAGTTGAGTGTCCCATCACTTGTATTTCTGTGTGCAAGATTGATCAAAATGAGCGTGATCAGTGGCTCATGTCCAGCTAAGTTTCAATATCCTGTTTCGTCCAAATGTAGTCTGAGTTTCAACAATTAGAGTCGCTAATGTGGACACTTGTCTATACTAAAGGTGTCCACAATAGTCAGGTTTCCGTATCTATGTATAGTGTCAAATCTACTATTGAAGCCTCTGTAAAGAGACCAGGTCAATCCCTCTATGATTAACACCCTTTGCACACCCCTTGTGTTTTTAGATTCTTCCCTTTTAACTCTTTCAGTGCCAATCATGACCTTAGTCGATCTACTAAGTCAGACTTATCTGAATTATCATTAGGATCCCAGATCCATATTCCTCATAAAAAGACCTTTCATTGAAGCACCAATATGCCTATGGTTCTTGAGAGAATATCCCAGGTCCACAACTTTTTGCGGTGCTTTTTTGCGACATGCATTTGGCGCATTGCACCCAATGTGTGCCAACTCAAGCTGTTGACTCAGTCAAACATTTGGCACTGAAAGAGCTTATATGAAGAGGTTCCAGAGTACAAACATGAGTCTGTGTAAAATTACAGTCAGACTATTTGAGAGTAGTATAAAGGATGACTCATGTTGAAAACTATGTGCTGTGTTAAGGGCTTTTGTTTCTTTTATGTTAACATATTGATTGCACTATGTACACAAGTTATTTATATTATTTTATCTTTTTTTTTAAATTAATCATATTTCTGTATTTTTTGTCACATGAATGTTTCCGGGAATTTAAAGAGAAAGGCCAAAATAAGTTGCAGAGAACTGTTTATATGTTACAAAGAACAACTGTCAAAAATTTGAAAAAAAGTATATTGAAATAAAATAAAACTAGAAAAAAAGATTTGCTTGAAAGCAAATCTGTCTGTGTGTGTGAAAAATTGGCACAATTACAGAAATATGCAATGTTGCTACACTTATACAATATCTATAATTTGAGCCCAACACATGATCAAAATTGGATTAAAAGTGACCAAGTTATGGCTAGATGAATATTTCAAAGGTCCAAATGACCTTGATCTTTGACCTTTAGAGGTCACATGTAAATTGTAAACATGTGCAGTGTTACAGTAGCTACAATTTGTGTTCAACATGATCAAAATTGGATGATTATTGACCGAGTTATAGCTACATGAATATTTCAAATGGCAAAATGACCTTGACCTTTGACCTCTAGAGGTCACATGTAAAAAAAAATTACAAAAATGTGCAGTGTTACAGTAGCTACAATTTGTGTCCAACATGATCAAAATTGGATGGAAATTGACTGAGATATGGCTGGATGAATTTTTCAAATGTACAAATGACCTTGACCTTTAGAGGTCACATGTAAATTACAAAAAATGTGCAGTGTTACAATATCTACAATTTGGGTCCAACATCATCAAAATTGGATGAATACTTTGGAAGCCAGAAGCAGTTGAATTTTTTTAATTGCCCTGATTTGCATAATTTTCAAAATCTTGGACTATTCAGAATAATATGCAAAACTTCACTGCAGCTGCTATAGCCATGCAAAGTTTGAAGTTTCTAGCTTGCAGGGTGTCTGAGTTTAAGAGGACACAAAAATCTGGCAGAAAGAAAGAAAGAAAGAAAGGAAAGGAAGGAAGGAAGGAAAGAAGGAAGGAAGGGAGGGAGGGAGGGAGAGAGAGAGAGAGAGAGAGAGAGAGAGAGAGAGAGAGAGAGAGAGAGAGAGAGAGAGAGAGAGAGAGAGAGAGAAAGAAAGAAAGAAAGAAAGAATATTGGGTAAAACAATATGTCTGTGTTCACACACAGACATAATTTGACAAAAATACGAAGACCCTGTAAATTTAAATAACAATGACAGGCTTCAATAGTGGATATCGTGTGCACTTTTCGTTGAAAAAATTTGTGTGTATGGTGTGTAAATGAAAAATTAGTCAAAAGGAATAAACCTTCAAAGAATCCAGACTTTCATTTATTTATTTGAATTATTTGTTTTTTTTTATTTATGTATTTATTTTGTTCCTTTTTTTTTTTTTTTTTGAGTTGAAAATGTGAATATTATGTTACAGAGGATGGTAACTTCCTGGCTCTGGACCTTGGAGGGACCAACTTCCGGGTATTGCTGATCACACTGTCTGGAGACAAAGTGGACATGAAGAGTAAAATCTACCTCATCTCACAGTCAATTATGACAGGCACAGGCACACAGGTACAGATTATTTAAAAAAAAAAAAGAAAGGAAAAAAAAAAAGAAAGGAAAAAAGAAAGAGTAATATTCGTGTTGGTAGCCCAGTGGATGATTGCCTAAAGTACCAGATTATGAGTGTGGTTGGATCTAACTGAAGCCAAATGTCAGTGCTGCTGTACAGGGAATGATAAAAAACCAGGCGAGACCAGTGGCGAGGGATGCCTATAGCAGCGGAGTCTCAACCGGTCTTGTTCTCTGTGAACTGATCAGGGGATATTTGAAAACACTTTTACGTTGCTTGTGTATTTTGCAAGGGGGTAACGTTGCTATGGGCCGTGAGGCAACGTGACAAATGTAGCGCCTAGGCGTCAAACTGATCTTAATGCTGTACATGGAAGCTATGTCCCCCACAAAATGTGTCAGATATCTGAATGTTACACAGGAACACTCCTAGTTCTTAATTTGTTCACTAGGTGACAATGCAATTTTTATATGATTTTTGTGTGAGTGTGTTTTTTTACTGTTTTTGACATCTTCTCTAGAACCATCACTCAGATTAAAGTGAAACTTGGTAGCTATGTTCCTTGTGAAAGCGTCAAACAAAGCTGTTCACTAGGTGACACTGCTTTGGATTCCTGATTTTTAAGGATTTTTTTCAATTTAGGTCCTTACCGGTAAATAGACCTTCCCTACTGATTACTATGTAAGTCAATGGGCATTCTAATGCTCAATATCATGTATTTTCTGCACCAAGTAGCAATGTTCTTTTTAGATATTCTTCAATTTCCCATGCTCCAGTAAAACTTATATTTTGAATGAATATTTCTGTAGGCGAATCTTAGAAATACTTGTAAATGTCATATGCACTCATGAAAAGCTCAATACAGGTCTATTCATTTGCATCTTGATTTTGTGAACAAGCTTAGGTTAGCTGAGCACAGGCTGTTCACATAGCCCTGTTGTTTGTGATTTGACAAAAAAATTGATATATGAGTTCAGACTGGACACACTGATTTGTTTTTTTAATTAATTAACCAAATTGGCTAAAACAATTTTAGTATGCATAATGTTGACGTAAAATATAATCTGCATCAAACCTACATGTTGGCACACAGACTGAAAGAAGTCAAATACTTTTCCCAGGTGTTGGCAAATGAGACCAAATTTGTCTCCAGTATCTTTTGTCATTTTATCCAAATTGGCTCAAATAATTTCTAGCACAAACTAAAGAGGCTTCCGTCAAAAATTAGTCACTCCAAGTGTGATGACTTTGTTGTGTGCTTGTTTTGTGGATGTTTTTGGTCACATCACCACTCTAAGAATGTTAAGAGAACTTTCCACCTTGACATACATGCATCAGGATCCCTTCAGTAACATTTTTCCAAATATCATACCCAAATCCACAATAATTTCTGAAAGATTGCTGCAGATTTTCAAGCAGACAACTTTGAATACAGAGATTCTAATGTCGTCAGGGCTAGAATTACTCTCCAGGTCTCACTTTATATAGAAATGATATGCTGTCTGCGATATTGCCCTCACTATGAGCAGCAAACTCTGTTTTCAACATGATGGTGTAGTTTGCTGCTTGCATAATGTTATTTGAGTAATGTTAAGTTAACATGTTTTACAGTCTCTCACTCCAATCGCTCAAAACTGCCCGGATGTAAACTGTGATTGCTTAAATGTTTCAACTCAAATTCTATGTGAATAGAAAACATTTTTTGGTGAGAATGTCAGATAAGACCTCTCATGATGACACCGCCCAGGTCAAGAACTTTCACTGTTTTTCTGAGCAGGAAGGGGTTAAGGGTTGAATGTGAGATAAGTGTAACATCACTATGGTATACACTGTTTGCTGTAGGTTTAAAATGAAATTTGGCTGATGTTGCTTTTGATAATATGAAAAGATTCAAGTACTTTGTCTTTCTAAATTGAGTTCATGGTGTGAGTTAGTTTGAGACTATGCCACAGCATGAGGTTAAACTGGCAACAATGGGCTTTTGTCTGCTTCTTCAATATTTTTTACTATTCCTCAGAAATTAAAAAAAAAAAATAGTTTGCATGAGATTTGTAAATGGAACCTGTCAAGATAACGTGCTCCAGATCACCAGCTGTGGTGTGGGTTGGAGTTTGTTATACTATTAAGTATTTAGCAAAACAGACATGTATCCCGTACCCCCACCCTCACCCCCACACCCCACACCCACGCACATGTACAGTCAACCATTAAGCTGATAAGGCTATAGATGGTGGCAGTTGACTCATCAATTCCTTTTAACCATCTTCCCCCCTTGAAGTACTCAACTCTGAACAGGTGTCATCTACAATTCTCATTCAAATTGTTTTTATTACTTTTGAAATAAGTGAAAAAGCAAAATTAAAAATGAAGGGGGTGATATTTGACCACCAGCCAGGTCTGACTGGTTGATGGGGTAAAGGGGTCAGGGATAGTACAGTGCTGTCAAATACCTTGTGCTGACATATTTATAACCTAGACTATTTAATATCTTCATGCAATGCAGGTATATCTTTATGTACAGTGACCAAAATGTTGATTGTTGAGCTTGGTCTACAAGGAACACGTCCTTCCTTGGAGAGATCAGACAAGGGTGAACCACCCATTCACTTGCAAACTTGACCTGGCCATGTGGAGGTCAAAATGAAATGGAGTCCACACCACATTTAGATATATAAAAATTGGGTATGCAAAACTGCATGGAGGTTTTCTCACTTTGAAGTTTCTGTGGAACGCTCTCCAACAAAGAGTGTGCTTTTAAACACTTAATTATGGGATCTGGACACAGACAGGTTGTAATGATCAGTGCATTGACAATTTGCTTGCAGTTATTTGATCACATTGCCGAGTGTATCGCCAAATTCATGGAGGATAACCACCTGATCGGGCTCAACCTGCCTCTCGGGTTCACTTTCTCCTTCCCCCTCAAGCAAGAAGGTTTGGACGTGGGCCGCCTCGTACACTGGACAAAAGGCTTCAACTGTTCGGGGGTTGAGGGAGAGGATGTGGTGAAACTTTTACATGAAGCCATTGCAAGGAGAAATGTGAGTCAGCATCGAATTCAGGGAGCAACCATTTTTTGGTTGTTTGTGCAAAGTGTACTTTGAAATAAGAGGAACCACCACCACTAACAAATTGTTACTTTCATATAGCAGATTGACAGGTCAATGGACTACTGAGTAAACTAATACACACATACATACATTCCATAGTTATAAATAGCAGTTACCATATTGATTACTGTTAGAAGTATGTGATATGGGCTCACCATTTCAACCATATGAATGTACTACAGAAATTTGAACAATTAAACCCGTCAAAAATGCATGTACATGTACCAGCTTCTGCTTTACAAGAATAACTCAGGAGCACAAAAAATGTCATCAACCAAAGTAGGCACCAGTGCTTAGATTCTAATGCAGTTTATTTTTCATTTGTCATTTTTCAGGATATCAAGGTGAAGTGCGTAGCAATACTGAATGACACAGTGGGAACGCTCATGTCCTGTGCATTCACAGACCACAATTGTGAAATAGGGCTCATTTTAGGTAAATACTACTTAGGGCTTTTTTTTTTAAAAAAAAAACCATTTCCATCATATTGTAGACAATCAACACTTGCTATTTAGACCAATTATGGCAATATATGTCTCTGTCCCTTCAGATTTTTGTCTGCAGAAATGAGCAGCAGTAAAATCAGAACTCGCTTTGTTGTGCTTCGCCTCCGAAGCACAGGAAGTTTCATGTTATCTCCACTACACTTGTGGAGAAGATATAACATGGACCTTGGGTATGCTTTGGAGGCAGTGTTGTTGAAATCACTAAATTAGTCCCATAGAAGGTATATATAATGTATAAAGTTTTAACTCTTGTCTATTTTTATGACAGTCATTTTAATGCAAAATTTTCACAAAATCTAGCAGATGTATCAGTCATTTTTGCCATTTATTTTCACAAAATCATAATCACTGTGCACCTGTGTTAATGTCTAATTAGTCTAAAATAAGATAATTATAAAGTCTGATCCTCATTTTCATATTTACAAAAGCACAGTAAATCATGAAATACATAGAGCTCTATAATCTTAGGACTGTAATAAAAAGTGTTATTTCCGTTGCAAAGTATGTAAAATATAACCTGGTACAATACATGTATTTCTACATTTCAATGCTACACCTAATCTATTAGGATTTTTCAGGAAAAGTTCTGCTAGATTTTATGTAAGTTTTCACAGGTACACAATGTAATGTAATGTAAGTCATTTTTTCCCCAAAATTTTGGGAACTAAATTGATGTACATGTATATGTGTTTTGCAACTGATTCCTATTTGCAGGAACTGGTACAAATGCATGTTACATGGAAAAGCTTGACAAAGTAGAACTGTGGGATGCTGACCATGATGAGCCTAAACAGGTCAGTGCCAATTCGATAAATCTAGGAATTCAGAAATTAGCTCAGCTGACTTGTCAGGCTGCTGAGCTTATAGGATGATTAGTCGTCAGTCCATCCACAATTCACATTTTTTTACTTGTCCAAAACCATTATCCGGATTCATTTAAAACTGGCTGGGATGTACCAAGGTTTTTAAAATGGTTACAGTCCAGTGGTTTTTATTTTTTTTAATGACTTTTTTGTTAATTTTTTGACCAGAAATTCCCTCTTCAAAACTACAAGGGCAAATGCTTCCAAATTGCATATATAGGGACACTTCTGGAAAACCCCTAGACCAGAATTTGTTCAGCAGGTGACACTGTGAATATTTTTTGCTTTCTAAATAATTTTTGTGTGTCTTCACTTTTATTCATTTTTTTTTTTTACCCAAACCATAAGTTCCTCTTCAGACTTACTGTGGATGTAAGTAGACTTGATCTCCACCAAATACATTCACTACATAGTGGTACTGTCATTTTCTGATTTTTGACTCATTTTCATAATTTCAAAAAAGTCAGTAAGGAAATATGTTCATGTTAGCAACAGTGATTATGGTCTGAAACAAAGGTGACCTTGATATCATTCTGAAGTTTACAGGACAACTTTGGTCCGTGCATGCAAGGTCAGCTGGATACAGGACTGTCACAGTCCTCTTGTCCAAACCATACTGTTTGTCCACATACAGGAAAGTATGTATAGTATTACTGGGCATGCAAGTTCTTCCCTCTTCCCCCAAACCCCTTCCTGATTTCTGCAGCTGGACTGCTTAAAACACATAAAGCATAGACAAAAAATGAAGGTAACTTAATAAAACTCTTTAAAAAAAAAAAGGGGGGGGGGCCATAATGTGGTTGAGATTTTGCTCATTCTTATACTGTGCTAGTGAGATCTTGGTCACTGATGATTTTTTTGCATTGTCTGGCAAATCATGTTGCAGCTGCCTATGTGGTAGTAGTAACATGACTTGCCTGACACTGGAAAGGCACATGCGTCAGGCATGGCCTTTGGGTACCTGAGAGAATGATTTTTTTTTTTTCTGAAGAATTTGATTATGTTACCTTCATCTTGATCTGTTTTATTCTGTAATGCCTTAGTAAGCCATGAGTGATAGACTAAAGGTTAATGTATGCCCCTGTAAATATATACACTCGCTGGTAAATAATATTTATAAAGGTCAGCGTCTACCCCATGTATGAAAATAATGTTTATGAAGGTCAACGTATACCCCATGTAGGTAAATATTGTTTATGAAGGTTACTGTTTACCCCTGTAGGTAAAAAAAAATGTTTATAAAGGTTAATGTATGCCCCTGTTGTTAAACAATGTATGGTCACATCTACATTTTCATTCAGAGTATTGTACTCAGTGATTAGGATACATGAATCACATATTCGCACCAGCATGTATGTTATTGTAAAACCTCACTTTATTGACACCATCTGTTCCCTGCAAAAAGAGTCCAATATAAGCGAGTCAAATAGCAAAGAAATTTGAGTTTGTTAATTCTCTCAGTGCCAGTCACATCGAAAGTCGATATACTAAAGTCAAACTACTGTGAATTATCATTAGGATCTCAGATTCATATTCCTCGTAAAAAGACCTTTCATTCAAGTACCAGCATGCCTATAGTTCCAGAGAAAATATCCCAGGTCAACAGCTTTTCTCGGCACGCATTGGGCACATTGCACTCAATGTGTTCTGAGAAAAGCTGTTGACTCAGTCCAACATTTAGCACTGAAAGAGTTAAGTGCCTCAAAACTTGTTTTGTGAAGCGAACATGTTGCTTGCCTGAGTGTTGTTATGACAAGGTGTCAGCATATCTTCAAAGGAATTGAATTCTCTACTGTGCAAACAGTATTAGAATGGCTAAATGATGTGTCTTTACTTAATGAAATGCATGAGAGGTCATTTTACGGCTAAAAAAGTCCCTGCCACCTCACAAGCCCCAAATTTTAAAGACCTTATTAACTCTTTCAGTGCCACATTTTGGACGGAGTCAACAGCTTTCCTGGGCACACTTTGGGCACATTGCACAAAAGGCTGAGAAGAGCTCTTGACCGGACTTTTATATTCTATGTAACTACAGGCATGCTGGTACTCGAATGAAAGGTCTTTTTACAGGGAACATGAATCTAGGTCCTCATTATACTTCAGAGCAAGTCATTTTAAGTAGTTTAACTTTAGTTGCAGTTGATAATCCAGTCATGAAAAAAAATAAGTGATATTTTGCTCTTTCTTTCAGGTCATTATTAACACTGAGTGGGGAGCATTTGGAGACAATGGAGTTCTAGAGTTTGTCCGGACAAAGGAAGACATTGAAATTGACAAAAGCTCTCTCAATCCCGGGAAACAATTGTGAGTGAAATATGAGAAGTCCTGTTAATTAAACCTTTCAGTTCCTGGAAATACCAAACATTTTTCATGTGCAAAATGTCAAATTAAGAAATTGATGCTCACTTAAAAAAATTACAGATCATGGAAAGCGTGAAATTAAGAAATTATTACATGTAATGGTGCCTGTCCACTTTACACTGCCATTCCATTGACACTTCAGATTTTGTTCATGTTCTACATTTACGAAATATTCTTACAGCCCTATTTCATTATCCAAATACACTTCTAAGTCACTTAAAAAGTTAATTATGAATTTCCGGGTAACTTTTTAGGCAAAAACTGATGTGGGCAGAGGCTATTTCTATGCTCCATGAGTCTGTTATTTATTACTTCCCTTCCTTACCCCCCCCCCCCCCAAAAAAAAAGAAAATGATCGAAATAAGCTCTGAATGACATTTGAAGATCGTACAAGCTTGTATTCTGGAGCAAATAAAAGGGTGGGCGTAAGAATTGATCTGCCAGGAAACTAAGGAAAGTTACAATGTCCAATTGAAAAGAACAAGTATTTTAGGTGGGAGGGGCAGGGTAAAATTCTGTTTATTTCCTGTCACACAAAGTCAATGTTTGTGAAAATGCTGTAAAATGTACAGTGTACATACAGATGTCTGGCAGAAAAATAAACAGAAAAACACATCATGCTGTCTCTTGGTAGCAATACACACTATGAGTACAGTTTATGATAATAACTACTATAACACGTATGTATATATAGCATGCCTTGACATGAAATATTAGAATGTAATATTACACTATGTTTACCAGTAAACAATTTGGCATATTTTTACAGGATGTCTGGGTGCAAGAGCGATGGTATCATTTATATGAAAATCAATGCAAGTTTTTGGGGTATTGTAATTTTCTTTTAAACATTTAAACATTTAAGTGTTGATGGCTCTCCTAACTGCGTTTTTCCAAGAATTTGCCGTATTTATTCCTTGGACATGATGCAACCTTTTTTTGCACATGGTGTATGATTTATGTTTTGAACAGAAAATAAATATATACTAGTGTACACAAAAATTTGTATAAAAATGGTTTGGGGCTTAAGCTTTGTTGATTAAAGATAGCAATTATTGTGCATCCCCTGTAGGAGGGGGGATGCATACAGTGTTTAGTCTACTTGGCCACTGCTGCCACCACGTACATGTATCTCATTTTCTTTGTATGTTTGTCCCCTAATGACCTGTTGCCTCCTTATTTGGTACAGATAATCTATGGGTCTGGGAAATTTTTCCCATATGATAATACATAACCTTGAGGCCAAAGGTAAAGGTCACATCCTTGTTGCATTTTTCTGCTGACTGAGCAGTTTTCAACCATTTGGCTTATACCTTTGTAATGGTGCATTGTAGGCCCAAGGTTACTACATGTATATAAACATACCCACTCAGCTATTACTGTAGCCTCTGATGAGTCACATAGGTGGTGAAACTAGTCAGGCATTTTACTCCCATAAAGTCAGTGGTTGAATGGTTTTTGTGCCATTTTTGGCATTGTCCTGTCAATTTGCCACCATTATAAGACCAAACCAAGTTTGCTGTCAATAAGCAACCCTCTAACAGGGCTGGCCTCTGTACAGCTAGAAAACATAATGTAAATGCCACTCTCTATGTATGAGAAGGCCACTGGTGATTGCTTTTTTGTTTAACAGGTACGAGAAGATGATATCTGGTATGTACATGGGTGAAATAGTGCGGAAAATCACCCTGCACTGTGCAGAGAGGAAGTTGATCTTCAAGGGCCAGATAACCAAAGAACTGGAAACACCAAACAGATTCTACACCAAATATGTCTCTGAAATTGAAAGGTGAGTTGTGCAGTTATGCTGCCAGATGAAATTGACGGGTAGCCGGTTCTTGTATTTGAAATTCCCACAGTGACAAGATTTCGATGAAATTTGTGACAATTTACAGTTGTTTTGTTTTATTTCCACGTGACTAATTTGTTTTGGGCCCGTGAGGAGCAAGTAAAGCATGTACAGCTTGGCTTGGCTTCTTGTTTCTATGGTTCTTGATTAACAATACAATGTAGAAAGCACAAAATGAACAATTGAAAATGAATTGTATGAAACGTATATTAAAAGGTAAACTTTGATTTGACAAGGGTATTTCATTTATGAGAGTAGATAGATGGATGGATGGATGGATGGACAGACAGGCAGATGGACGGACAGACAGACAGACAGGTAGTAGGTAGATGAATGAACAAATGAATAAATAAATAAATGTGGCAAGTACAAAATGAGTGATTGAAAATTAATTACATAAAAGCTTAATTTAAAAGGAAACTTTGATTTGAAAGGTAGATATCATTAATAAGAATATAATGAATGAAGGAATAGATCAATTAATTAATTAATGTGTCTTTCTCTTTTGACCACCAGTGATGAAGAGGGGAGTTACACTAAGGCAGAGCAAGTGCTGGAGGAGATGGGATATAAAGAGGATGACTATGATAAGACAGACCTCAAACACCTTCGACTTATCTGTCAGGCTGTATCAATAAGGGCAGCCAATCTTGCCTCAGCAGGTTTGTTACAACTTCTGTGGGTCACAAACTAAGCGACTGTCGCATGCTCCATTCCTCACGATAAGCCTCCTGCTGTAATAAGGGCCACATCTTACTGGAATCTAAATGATCAAAAGCCAGACAAAAAACAATCCGTGTTCAGTGATCTTTTCACAGTATTTTACCCATAATGTGCAAAGTAGGGTAACACATTCCTAATTGAAGAGTTAGTACATTTTAATTTTGCAAGAGCTTCAGACACTTATAAGGAGGAATGGAGGAGTATGTAGGCTCATTATTGATTATCAAAGGGCACTGAGCCTTTCTTGACAGGTGTCAATAAGTATGTAAATGTATATGTGTGTATATACATCAATCATGTATATACTTGAATGTAATTACTGTCGTGTCGACAAGAACGTACATGTATATGCAAAACATCTTGATGCAGTAGTTTGCTGGCATCATGTTTGTGCAGAATTATCATCAAAACACGTTCTGTCAGTGTCTTAACTCTTAAAGTGCTAATCACAGCAATAGTTGTTTTCTCATTACCGTTAAACGTGTAAAGGTTAAAAGATTCAAATTCCTCATGAATATACCTTTCATTCAAATACCAGCAAGCCTAGTCTAAAGTAAAAAGTAGTCCTAGTCAACAGCTTTCCATGGGATACTTTGTGTGCATTGCACGCAAAGTTCCCTGAGAAAAGCTGTTGACTCCATCGTAAATCAGCATTTTAATGGTCAATAAAATGTTTGAATTTTGAAGCAAAAAAAAAAATGTGATTTTAAAAAGATTGCAAATCAAAGCTCAGTTAAGATGCTGATCCATTTGGATGGCGTATGTTAGCATCGTTATCATCTTAATATAGTGATGAATAGTGACTATAATTTTAATCACTTTGACAGTTCAATTGAGTTCTGGCTGCAAAAGTGAATAAAATTCCCATAGATATTGTAATGTAAATGCAGCTGAGGGTGGTCTTACAAGTTATCGATTCATTCATTTACTTTCATGTCCCCAGGTGTCGCCACATTGTTGAACAGGATAAACAAACCCAGCATCACAGTAGGGGTAGATGGCAGCCTGTTTCGTTACCATCCAATGTTCCGGGAACTCATGGTAGACAAAATTAAGCAGTTGGTGAACCCAAACATTGAGGTAAGCATAAACGAATGACTGGTCTCTTATGACGTGTATGTCTGAATGAAGATTGTACAGTAAGAACAAGGATGCTAACACTCAAAGTGTCATTTCAGGGACAAGTAGACCAACACTATCAGGGACATAAAATACGTAACAAAGAATATGGCAGCAAATACAGTAAAACCTCTAACCGAACACCTCCGTATACCGAACACCATTTCTCTGTCCCAAATATATCCTTTCAATGTTATCAAACCTCCTTATACCGAACACCTCACTATACCGAACACTTTTTTCGGGTCCCAAGGGTGTTAACTATAGGGAGGTTTTACTGTACTCAATTTTGATGAGGGACACGCGCTGTAAATTGGTCAAATTTTCAGGTACTTTCAGAGGTTGTCCCTGATGACAAGGAACAGTTGGCATCTCTGTAAGAATGAAATAATGTCTCGGGAACTCTTTTACATGATATGCAATTACTTTGTACTGGTTTTCTTAGTCATTGCTGAGACATAGTTTTGTGATTAAAATACAACAGACTTGGCTATGGTCCTGGAGGGCAACCTGTATGTAAGTCTCTTGCCACATCTGATTGGTCCATTGATGTGTGATTCATTTTCACCAGTGGTGCCCTCTGGGGACTCAAATGTTGCAGGCTTGTGCAAGTGGTTACCACAGGATCATGGTGTTCTGTAGTGGAAGATATGACAGAAATCCAATATGTTGTATCACATGGTAAATTTGTCCTTGTAATGGTAACTAAAAAAAAACTGACTCAACCCTGTTTTCATGATTTTTATATGAACTTTCAGGGCCTATTAAAGAAACCTCAGAGGAAATATTTGACATGAGCAGTTTTAAACTTCTTTTGAGCATTTAACTTACACCGAAATAATGAGAATTTATGACTTTTCCAAATTTATAGATTCATATAGGAGAATTCCTTGGAGAAATTTGTGGGAAAAAGATTGCAGTGAGCCCTGACTGGATTGGTTGAGGATAATGCCCCTTCTTGATATCAGTCATTTGAAAGTTTTCCCTGATAAGCAAAGTATCAGTACATGCAACTCATGCATGTTTCACAGGGAAAATGCAGGGACATTTACTGAAGTTTATTGGTTTTCTGATGCTTAAACCAGACATTTTATATGTTACAGTTCAAGCTTATGTTGTCAGAAGATGGAAGTGGTAAGGGCGCCGCCCTGGTGGCTGCTGTTGCACACAGGGTACAACAGGCAACACAGACCTCCTAGGTGGACCGGTGTTGCCAAACAGTGCTTTAGAAATCCATGGTAAATTGCAGACACAACATCCTGCTGAGGGCTGGATCTACCAAACACTGCTGTAGAAATCCTTAGTGCATTGATCAGCTCCATTTTGTAAGTGCACCACCAGGGTGTGCTGATGGACAATTACGTGAACCAGTAACAAGATTCAAATCCATGGCACCTGCTGGACTAGACTTGCCAATAACCAGATTTAAATCCAGTGTACTTTTATCAGGATGGATTCACTAGACACCACTGTTTAAATCCAGTGTACAGAAATTACCAGTCCACATTGCAATATAACTTGGTGTAATCTCATGTAAAGCTTAGAGAACAATTGCAAAATGCTCCCAATTGGTGTCTTTTGCACTATTTGTATGATATTTATAGGGAAACTGGATCAATTGTACATAATTTTAAGGTATCGGGTTGCTTATGTGCTTTTTTCATGCCAGTCTTCTTGTAGCCTTGTTTTTTTGCTCTCCAACATAACAAGTCTGCTCCTTTTGTGTTGTTACATTAACAGTAGGTCATGTAAATCAAATGGATATACAGAATTCACTCATGTTTTGTTAGATTTTTGGGAGCTGTTTTGTTGTTAACTTTTTTTTTTTTTTTTAACATTGGGGTGTGCTGTTGCAAAGGTACAAATGATTGACATGTACAAATGCTTGGGCAATGAACTGAGATATGAAATTCAAATATGAGCAACCAGATCTGCTGGGCGTGCAGGGATAATATTATATCATATGATTCTATTGGACAGGTCTGGGTTTGACAACTTAAGGTTCACATGTAAATAAGTGTAGTTCACCAGAAATTTAGCGCATAGATTATAATGAAACCTAATGTCTAAAATCCCAGATCCAATACCTCTCTTATGGTTTTTGTTCACATACGGCCAAAAATTGCAGCGTTGGTCTGGTCAAGGGATTCATCAGGGCATCTCATGTAAATTTACCTAAAATTTGGTTAGGTACCTTAAGTGCTTAGTTTCTTCAGAGTTCACCACAAAAATTGTTAGAAGAGGAATATTGAAAAATGTGGTCATTAAAGGTGATAAAGTTAAAACAGCAGTTTAGCTTTGCTCTTATGCAGTGATATTTTAAAAGGCAAAGTCTTTTTTATATGATAGAAAAATTACCAATCTGATAGCTCAACATTTTGTCTCATATTAGAAATTTTCTGTGTTCCGGTTGGTTGTTTTACTCGGCAACAGGCTGTCAAGCAGGTTGGCAGCTTTTGTGGACAAGTTTTGGGCATTAAGCTCAGAAACTGTGCCAAAAGAACATGGTCAACATGAGGGACTGGGCTGAGGGGTCATTATGGTGATAAAATGGGCAGCCCCAACAAGATTGAGAGACCAAGTAGTTTATTCACCAGGCATCATGCGCTGTTGGAAAATTGTGTATTTAGACACCAAAATAGTGTGTGCCAAGATGAATCTTCTAGGACTGGTGGACTGAACCTGCTCTTTTATCACTAGCATGTAAAACATGTGGTATATTATATAGATATAAATATAGATATACAAAGTACATATATTGTGTACAGAGTTACTGGGTGTCCTATATTTAATAATTTGTGATGTACAGTGTGAAGTTGTAAGTATATTGTTGTGATCACAAAGTTCCCATCCATTGTTTCTTAAAGTTTGTTTTGTTTGTGAAAGTTTATATTGAAGTATGTAGAAATGATGTAAATGCGTAAGATGCCAGTTTATTTTATGTTCAGAACACCACATTAGAAATTTTTGGGCTGCTCTAAAAGCAAAAACCTTACATTTCCAATCAGTGGTTGGAAGCCTTTTTGTTTCAAATCTTATTATTTGACTATGGGAGGGATACTTTCAATTGACAAATTTTCCTGTAATCGGTTTTTCATAAATTGATTATTAAGTCCACCTGTAGCATTTCTGTCAAGGGGAAGTTTGTTGTCATATTTTCTCCATAAACAGAAATTTCACATGCAATAATTTATCTCTAGGTGGGAGGGATCAAATATGTGTCTCATGCATCCCTCCATTGTCTGGTGTAGTATCTGGAACAGCCCGCAAGACCTGATCAATGGGGCCACCTTTTTGCATAATGATGTGATGTGGCAATATAGTACATGTAGTCGCTGGTTTTGCCCCGGCTACCAGCAATCATATTACAGGTGGTCCCAAAGTACAGTTAAATAAATGGATAAGAGAATACAGTGAAACCTCATCATAACAACACTCATATATCCAACAGACGTATTTAATGACAGAAGTTGTGAGGGACAAAAAGTTCATTTTCTCTCTTGTTAATTCATTTGTCTGACATTCAGTTATCTGACATCTTTTTTGAGGAATGGATGAGGTTGTTGTAATGAGTTTTCAGTGTAGTCTCTAGTGACATGAAACGGAGCTCCTAAACAGGTGTGGTGTTTCATGAGAGCTCTTTGAAGCAGGTGTGGTACTGTACAGGATATTGAAAGACACGAATGCTCAGGACCCAGGAAAACTTACTTACAAACTATGATTAACTGTGATGTATCTTGCCATCCAACAGTGGAAGTTATAATATGGGGTTTGATGTACATTGTGACTGGGACAATATTCATGGCTAAATATGTGATGTGATCAACAGATGCTGGTGCAAAGTGACATTCAATGTAGGAAGCTGGTACCAGTGCGAATTTTATGATTTGGTGACTTATCCATTACGTGCTTTGCTTTTTGTGTGTGTGGGAGATATGATTCCATTGGCAACAAGTTACATAGACTGTTTTGGTGTACCTCATGTTTTTAAATATTTTTTTGTTTGTTTTGTTTTATTTAAATGCTGTTTAACACCAAATTTGTTAAATTCAGTGTTGCCGCCTCGCATAGATTATTATACTGGAGTCTCCCAGACTTTGCAGGACCCACTCAACTATCTCCTAGTTCCCAAGTCCTAATAAAAATCTCCTGTTTATCACTGAGATTCAAACCACAAGAAGATTTTGTGGCTATTTTTTGTTGACAAAACAGACTGCCTCTTCAGCAGCAAAGTGTGTGTGCTCCAAATTATTTCTAAATGGTCAAAAAGTGCAAATTTTAATACTTTGTACAAAAAAAAAATCCTAGGGAGCATGCTTTGAGATCCCCCCCCCCCCCGGCCCCCCTCAGATTTTGCAGCTGAGGTCAGTTGCCTCGTTTCTGCCCTCCTTCTATCCACCCCCAAATTTGAACCCCTGACCTCTGTTAATGGACCAAGTTGTTCTAATTATGGCCATTTAAGATTAAAATCAATTTGCAAACGGTGCTGTCATTTTTAAAACTTAAAGGTGGTTCAGAAAGCGGGTTCAAGGTTTTACAGCTGAAGCAAGGGTTGATGTGTATGGGTCGCACATGGGTCTCGTACTTCTCCAGTTTCAATGTAACAAGCCAAAGGAAAAAAACATTGTTTGTATGCTTTCAAATCATTCCATTCCTACACTATATTTTGTGTATAAACATATATTGTCAATTTATGGCAACTACATACGTTTTTGTTTTGTTTTAATGTTAGTGTATAATTTTTGGCATTTAATACTAGATTTATTTCAAAACAGTTGCAGACTTTTTTCATGTCAATGACACAGTACGGTCTATGATGTACAAGATAATTTTGCAGATATGTGTGTTATAATCATATCCTTACGTAGACATAGGTGCCTGAATTTATTAATAGTGGCAAGATAATTGAAATAGGAGAGGTCACAATTAGCAATTGCATGTACATGTACATTCAACTGAATACACAATGCAATACACAAAGTTCTTGTGGGCTAGAGTTGGGTATTGCATGTGAAAGCAATTGCTAATAAATTAGTTACCTTTGAGACTAATGGAATAAAATGGTCATTAATATGTAAGTTATGCAACTAGACTTAACGTTAAAACTTTGGTGTTTGTATATTCAGTGGTTTTTAAGTTATTAAGCTTCAGATTATAGTGGAAAGTAACGGGGATACACAAGGGTAGCTCGTCTGATTGAAGTGACCTCTACTGGATGGATGGAAGACCCTTCCATTGTTACGAATTCTGTATTGTCTGCAATGCAGAAAGATGTGGTTAGTTGATGTCCAAAAATATGGGTAAAAGAATTATTTTAGTTTGTAAACTGAAGTGTGGGTCGAAGACCAATAAGCTTTGAATCTCAATACAGAATACAATATCTGACTGACAAACCATTGGAAATCCATGCCATTATAAAGTGATGGGAGTGATATCCATATTACGGCAGATTGGTTCAATTATGCGGATCAATTCTCGTCATGTCTACAAAAGTAACACTTCAGTCAGTCACTTGTAACATAATTTACCAATCCAAACTTCCATAGGTCAGCTCTATGTAACATAATACTTCAATCCAAACTACCATGGTTCAGCCCTATGTCATTTTGTGTGTAAAAATATATTGACATATATATATATATATATATATATATATATATATATATGTGTGTGTTTGTATGTACAAGCATTTTTATGTCCATTTTTAGAATTGTCATATGTCGAACAGATTGTACACATGGTGTTGTAAACCAAGTTTCTGTCATGTTCATGGTTTGAGGATATTGAGCTGCTATTTGCTTAAAAAAATAAGCTGTCAGTATTCAGTTTCATATCACCCATCGCCATTTTTGGGGCGTATGTCTTATTTTTATGTGTGTCTCAGGCTATGTAGAAAACTGAGTCTTATTGGGTATGGAGAGAAACTTCTAATCCTGAGCAGTAGTTCTTGCATTTTCCACCAGGTGACATTCATGATATATATGCATGTATATTCACAGCTGAATGCACCAAGTCGGGAAGCCTTTTCCAATGCTGATATTAAAGATATGAACAGACATTTTTTGTTTCTTTTTGAGGAAAGGACCAAAATTATATACAAAAAGTGCCATATTTTAGTTGTGTTATGGGTATTATCATAAAGTGAACAAATCTGGATAGCAGACGTGAAAGAATGAATGAACTTTATTTGGCTGTATTAAATAACACACTTTGAGATTTTGCCACAAAATAGACACGTGTGCAATATGTACAAATAAACACACATACCAGAACAAATACACATGTCAAACTTCAGGTCTACCTGGCCACATGGAAGTACATTCAAGATTTTTTTTAGGATTAAAGGCAAAAATTTAGAGGTTAAAAACAATACAGTTAATAAAATGACGAGAGGACAAACTGTCTGGTTCAGTGACACGCAGAGTAAAATCAGACTTTCACTCTGCAGAGCTTGTCTCACTTTCTGTATGTTGTCTGTTATCTGTCAACATTTTCACATTTTCAATTTCTCAGAAAACATTGACAATATCATTTTCAAACTTTGTGGGGATGTACCATGGATAATTATTTGTGAAGTATATTTAAAGAGTATTGACTCAGTTATTTTCTTGTGTTGGCTGTTGGCCATGCCTGTAGCAATATATAGATTGCTTACTGGCTCTTTTGGAAACGTTAATGTAAATTTAAGAAATCTGTAGATTTACTTGTCAAGTTGTAGAATGGACAATATTGTATGTGACATGTCAAAGGTATGATGTTTAATTTATGCAGCTTTTTTTTTTTTTCAATGTAAATTTCCAAAACAATATGACACTAAGTTTAGTAGTCACATCATACACAGGTTTTCTATATTTCTGTCTGGTGAGTATATATGCAAGTGAGACCAAATACCTTCAACTTTCTTAGCTTCTCAGTCTTGATTATGGCCTGTATTCATACACAAGTGGTATGGGGATAGGTTAGATTTTGTTTAATGCAAAATTGTTTGTTACAGTGACATAAATTTTTCATATTTCTTATTTTTTCGTATTTCAGTAACAGTCCTTACCTGCAATTGGACTTGGTTCAAAAGTTTACTGCTGATAGGCTGGTGAGGGAAGTGGGTTTCTAGCTGATGCTGAATCTATTCTGGGATTGGCAATTGCATGCAGGCAACAACAACATTATTACCTTTGATGTTAGCTATAATCATCAGCCTATGCATGCAAGGTCAGCTGAGCACAGGACTGTCACAATCCTCTTGTCTCTAGACTGACTTATGGAAAGTGATAAATTAAATACATGTTCCAAAGTTTTTTTTAACTGCAATGTGTACCTTCACGATGTTTCCAGACTCCCCCAAACAGCAATACAATGATATTTAATAAGATAACGGTATCCATTGTGCGACATGGACAAAGAGCTTTGCCAGGTTTGTTTTACTCATATGTGTTCTGAATGTGTATTTGACAATATGCATTTAGTTCACTGTTATTTAGCTAAATGCATGTAACCATGACTATGTAATTTGTAGCTTTACAATCCTGTGAATTGGCATTACTTGATAACCAGTATTGTGTATCGATTTATTTAGATGAAGCCTTGAATTTTCAAAATTTTTGCATGGAATGTGATAATAAGGTACATGTATAGGCTTAGATGTAGGCAGTGACTGGTTAAGATATAGAGTGTATAGTGATTTTTTTAAGGGTTCGCCCCATGGGGGGACCCTTTCTGTTTTCAGGTTGTATGTCCGGATGTGGACATTCTCATTACCGTGATATCTACAGAATGCCTCCATGTGTTTTGCTCAAATTTGGCAATATGTTTATCTCACTTGGCAAGATGAATTTATTAGATTTTGTTGTCACCATGATCTAATTTGAGCAAATAGCAGCCTAATTTCATGCTCGTTAGGGCTTGATACCACAATATCTCCAGAATGCTCCAATGTATTTTGCTCAAATTTGGCAGTATCCTTATCTAGCATGCCAAGATAAACTGGTTAGATTGGCATCACCATGACCTAATTTGAGCAAATGGCAGCATTTTTTCCTGGTGGACCCTTCAGTCAATGCTTTGCGTTGAAGGTATGTCTAGTTTTTAATCATTTTGTTCAGAGCTAAAGGGAAGACGAGGCACGGCTGCACATGTTTGTATAAATGGGAATGTTGGTTGTGTGTCTTTCACCATATGAATCTACACAAAATGTTTCACCATATTTATTTTTTTTTTTCCTTTAGAAAAAAAATTGTTTGGTGTAGCCTAAGTATATCTGCAGATAACACTGATCTGCATATTAATATATGGGTCTTCGTTTGTACATGGTTGTGTTACTAACTTATACAGAAATGTCTACTTTTTTTAGTGATCTTATTTTTTGACTGTTGTTTATGATGGTTGATAGGCAAAGCAGCTTAATGAAGGTCACTGTTCAAGGACAAAACACTCATTACTCTATCAGGCCGAGTGGTGTCTGTGACGTGTCTGGTGGAATTCTCGCTGTAAACATTCTCCCACTTAATCCTATCCCAGTCAGGATAAGAGCGAGGCTCTAGCTTTCCTGGGTGTAGTTTTGGCGCATTGTGCCTAATCCACACGGAGGAGAGCTATTGGCCGTCATGGTAGATCTTATCTACAATTTAAAGTAAAAATGGTTTCTATTCATTCTACTCTAATCATGTTGCTGGCTTACGCCATCGCTGAAAGTGTTGTGCAGTGTTTCATAAGACAATGGCATAATCAGGATTCCATAAGAGGGTGTGTACATGTGTATATTGTATATTCTATCAAATGCAATAAAAGTTGCTCATGGGAAAACTCATCTTCTTGTACATCGTTTTACCTTCTGATTTACAGACATATATCTGTGAACATATGTGCTCGTGTTACAATTACCACCCCCCCCCCCCCCGCTTTTTTTAAGCTCTGCTGACCAAAGATCGCAGAGCTTATGTGACCACTCATGTCTGTTTGTCTGTCCATCCATAATTTTTGGCTCCTCAGCGTGATACCAATTACAGTTTTCAAGTTAGCCCAGATCAAAATTGCGCTTGATTACATTACATATAAAACTTGCTTAGTGACCTACTTTTTGGGTCACTGTGATCCAGTAATTATGGAGTTTGGTGCTTGTCCAAGTTGATTATTTTGTCCCATAACTCAAAAAGTTCTAACCCAATTTGAACAAAGAGACCATATATGGAAAGCTGGATGTAGGGCAAATATTTTGAACACTAACAACTTTTTAATCTGAGTTGAAGGTCAAAGTCAAATGGTCAGTTTGAATATAGGGGTCATCTTGTTAATGCTCCGCACCCCACAATTTTTGAGTTAGGCCCATAAAATATTGAGGAGTTACGAAGTGTATAAAAATCTTTGTCGATCTCAATGTTGGTGGCACCACCTATAGTATTATGTAATATTTATGGTCAAAATGTGAAAATCTTGTGACTGCAATACCATCCACAGTTTTTAAGTTAGCCCAATATAACTTTCAGGAATTACAGGGTGTATAAAAATCTAGGTCCATTTCTATATTGGTGGTGCCACCTACAATAATATGCTACATAGGGGTCAAAATATGAAAATCTTTTTTTGTCCGATGTTCACCAAATTTGGTGAGATAGTGGGGGAGGTAAAAATCTCAGTTGCTAATGATACTAATGGTGCCACCTATAATTTGATGGCCATTATGGGCCAAAATGTGTTTTAAGATATAATATTCCATATCTGAAAAAGTAGGTGGATTAGACTTGTTAAATTTATAGGATATATAGACCATGTCCAAAGCTAGAATTTTATATAATATCAGTGACTTTGACCTATGTTTGTCAGGTCACCATGCCTGTAAAGTTGAAAGAGGTGATTTTATAGTGGCAGGGTGTAGCTTGGACACCAATGGCGATGTCCACACAGCACCAGGCCCATAGGCCTCTTGTATTACATAATATGGGTGACCTAGATCTTCTGTCCAAAGGTCACTGAGGACATATAGTTAATGACTCAATCATTGTTGTCTTGGCACATGCAGCAATATCCGTTACAGGAATTGTACAAATAAGCTTTGATTACAAGTAGAGCAAAGTGCTATCTGGTGCACATATCATACACTAAATTTACAAAAGCTTTATATGTTCAGAAGCCACTTGAAGACTTGGAACTTTTAAATGAAGAGGTGCAATAGAGCCACAGCACCAGCAGAGCATTTAGCCCATGGGCCTCTTGTTTTTTTGTTTTGTTTGTTTTTTTTGTTTGTTTTTTGTTTGTTTGTTTGTTTGTTTTTTGTAAGCCTGTTCATGAGCATAAAAACAACAATGGTAACAAATACAAAGCAAACTTGTGCAATTTCTGGTTAGCCATAGATAGAAGACCAATTGAGCACAAGACTGTCATACCCCTCTTGCTGTTCAGACACGCCAACAATGTCAAAATCAATAAATAGAATAAATCTGGAGATTTTTTTAAACGCAGGGAGGCTTTATCCCCCCCGCCCCCCTTCCACTTTCGTGCGACCATCAGATAGCAGTGTTGTACACATTAACGTTGGTAATCCACAATGGAGGACAAGTATCCACGATGTAGCGGTTTCCCATTGGAAAGAGAAAAATGACCATAATTTCATCAGTAATCCAACACAAATTGGTCATTTATTCATTTGTATGTTTATTCATTTTACTGTTTTGTCTTGACCTTATGTACTTAGCAAAACTGTGGCACCAAAATGTACATTGAAAAATTTGTTCTTGATGACACACCCGCTATACCGTACATGTTGCACATGCACCTCACATTTTAATTTCCGCCCTGTAAAATAAATGGTCCTATTATCGATATAGGGATGAGAAACACCACAGAACGACATAGGCCTATGTGAACGACTGCCAAAATATCATGCTGTATAGTTCACAGAGACGCATTTTCGCCAACGGTACAACCTGTATGGGATTTCACGGTGATAAAGTAAAAATACTGAGCGTTCTTTGGACTATCTGCACATTTCATAGCTGAAAACTGCCAGACCTGGATTTAACTGCATAAATCAGACGCCCATACAGAAATGTGGGATATCATTTCTCTAAATAAGACAAAGCTTAAATACACAGTCAATAACACACCGAAAATTGTACTTCAAGCAATAACATATCAGTTTTTATTGCCGTATCGACAATATGAACATGTCGATAACAAGAAAATTGAATAATACTTCTGTGTACTTTCTGATTATATGATAATTTCTTCAGACGTGTTTTTACTGTTTACAAAATTGCATATTTCTCAAGATAATTTGCCAAGATTCACAATTTGACAAAAGATACACGAATTAACATGTCAAGAAAGTATATGTCAAAGCTACTGTTTCCATAATTTAGATTTTTCCCGCTCAAGTCGACCGATAACGACCGGTTGGTTGTTGTCTGCTTTGTGTGCTTTGTTGTTGTTGTTTTTATTGTGATTTTGTGCTGCATCAAGTTTTGAATGAAGTTTAGTAAACTTAAATGATCATGAAGTATAAGCATGGCCCAAGTGATCAATGTACCCAACAGCCCAGGTAAAGTTATTGACTCCGTCTTGTAGATCGAATAGGTTACAAAATCCGTTGCATCAAAGGCATGGATACCATCCACATGTACTTTTACAATGCAGAGATTCTTAAAAAAAAAAAACACTTTCATCATATGTTGCTTTTTAACATATCATTCACACATCAGAATGTAAACACTATTTTGGAGAGGGATGAGTTCGTCACATTTTCATATTGTTAAATTGTGCTCCCTCAGTAAAGGATGCCACGTAAACCTCTCCCACACAAACAAGTACAAAATTAACCTGCCAGTTACAATCTTGGTCTTGCATGTCACACGCTGCTTTACACAAATACAAGGTATAAAAAACATCATAAACTAATGAGGTTTCTCCAATGAGATAAGTTCATCTGTCACACTATTCTGCCCGCGTGTCCTCTAACACAATGAGACGCACAACAATCACAGCTTGGGTGAAGGGGTGCGCCCGTCATGCTCACGTTTGTTCACGCTGGCCATCTGACTATGCCTTATACGGCAGACTTTCCCAAATAGGCCTAGTTCCCGCCCAACCCCAGGAAAGATAGGGCACTGACGTTAAAGTGCGGGACATGGGCCTACCCACTCACATAAAATTGCAAGAGAAGGGTGCTACAAATGAGTCATCTTTCTCTTTCTCGGTTGAGACGGTAGAGATTGAAGTGAACTATAGGGACTAGGCCTATATATCAACAGGCTTGCCTCTCTGCGAAATCAAGTGGTCTTTTCTTGTCGGAAAAGCCAGTGTCTATAATTATGAATACAGAAGCATGGACATACACACACGCACTGACACGCAAAGATGGGGGGGGGGGGCTTTTTTGTTTTGTTTTTATATTTTTTTTGGGGGAGCTTCTGTGTGTTAAATACATACGCACAATATAGATTTGCATACGCTTACACCCAATCTACGCAAGTGCCCGTACACTGAGAAAAAGAAAGCATGTTTTTAAACAATATATTAAGTTTAAAAGTTGATCGTTTGTTTGGTATGCTTTATTATACTGTTTGTTCAAGTGACGTATAAAATTTTAACGAAAGACCAATATCTTGTTCAGGGGCAGTTGAATGGACCAATATTCCTTTCAATTATTTGCATCTAACTATTTATTTCCATTAACAGATAGAACATCATATTACCAGCGTATGTATGTCTCTAACTTACCAGAATATGTTTGTTTCTAACTTAACGAACCAAATTGACGTTATTACTAATTAGAATTGTCAGCGATTGGACTGTTTTATGCCAAGTGACCAGGCTATATCTTACTTTGGATGCATTTTTTTTATGAAAAGGCCACAATGCTGAACAAATATGTTTAAATTTCAAAGACTGTGCAAATGTTCACACATAACGATAACATGCCCAGTGTGTTATTCAATTATTTGACTGGACATCTGTATTTATGTAACGGTGACTCACGGAAGAGCAATATTATTATATCATGCCTGAATGACCCATCCACATGTGCTACTCTAATTGAATAAAGGGCTAAATGTTTCATTACCAAAAAGGAATTTTTGATGTTTTTTTCTGAGGTTACTTTCGGATTCTGTCCTTCAAACTTAATCACTGTGATGCAACTGTTGCCCACTGTACCATGAACGTAGGCCGTAAATTTGTTGAAGCCTAATTACGACGCTTTTGTTTATTTATTCATTTTTTATTTTAACCACTTTTGTACGCATACATGCATGATAATATACGGATGAACTAATCACGGTTAAAAACATGAATTCAAATTGTTTGAAAATTTTAAAACAATGGCTGTTGTTTATTTTGATCGATAGATTGTTTGGACACTCGTTGATCTTGAATGAATTTTACAGATTTAAATGAATATTATGCAGACTAGACGCTCTTTTATACATAGTGTTCTTACAATCAGATGTTATCATCATTAAACCATGCTCGTATTGTTCCCAGCAGTGGTTTGTTCGTCAATGATGCCAGTTTAACCACGGGGTTTTGGGGGTTTTTTGTTTTTGTTTTGTCTTTGTTTTTTTGTTTGTTTTTTTGTTTTGTTTTTTTTTTGTATTTTTTTGTTTCTTGTTTTTTGTTTTTTTGTTTTTTTGGTAGGCCAACTGTTTCTCGCAGTTGAACCTAGAAATTTGAGGTTTTCTCCTCATTTTCAGAAATAATTAAATCAAGATAATAAGATGGATTCGAATGTGGATGCTCTGTCTTAACCATTACACCATTGGGTTCGTTGGAACTAAACAACCCCTGTCTTTGTGTTGGTCGAACTACCGGTGCATGGCAGGGAAAGCTGTTTCTCAAGGAGTGCTTCGGAGGTTAAAAATTATGGTTTAATGCACTTTCTAAGATTGTTGAACAACATAAAGTTCAGAAATGAATGTTACTTTCCTACAAACACACACAAACAGCTTGGTTTAAAAGGAGATGCCACTCATAGCTGTGAATCCTTGTATCTCTGTGAATAACAAATCTCTTGGCGCTTCGTGCGGCTTGGTTTCGTATTCACTCAGACACAAGAACCGACTTGTGCTCGTGATGTATCTATGTCTTACTATAAATGAGTTTCCAAAACATTACTTTGTCATAATTCCCTCCACCCCACAGCTATCGGGAGCTTTCTCAGAGACATCAGAAGAGACCGAACTCCTCAGAAAGAAAATAAAGACATGATACTATGTGAAGGTGGTAAACTGCTTCTGCCAATAGACGACGTAATTTCCCTTGTGAACCACAATTTCGCGACATATAATGATTTGCGTGATGTCATCTATTGTTGCTTTTCTTTCCGGTTCCTGGTTTGCTTAGTTGGTCTGGCACATTACAAATTACAATCACAACTTGCTTATGGATACTTTTGTCTGAAGGCTTAATTTATGGAATGTAGATTCTTTCATCGAGAAATTGCCAAACATTTCTCCGAAATGGGCTGACGTTTATCATTTTTACCTTCGTGTGTCAATAGACCAGTCTTTCACCTGCATAGTGTCTGAAAAATGGTATGAGATTCTTGCATATATTTTTGTTCTTTAATATCTTCATGAAGTGAGCATTTGTTTAAATAGGTCTTGATTAAAAATTTTATATGGACACTGGTGCCCCTTGATTTACAAAATTGTTTGTTTCATTGCCCTACTGTTAATCAATAGGTCTAGATTATGAATATATTATGACGAAAGTTAATACCGGGACATGTGTGGTAAAAGTGTACATAGGCAACATCTTTACGGCAATTGATTCGGAAATAAATATTTTATAACAATTTTACAAGTTGTAGTATGTAGGCCTGTAATTAAACTGACAGAAACTGAGGAAATATCGTTGACTGGTTCCTGTGACGACAGAAGTTAATTCAATGGTTCATGGATCAGGGGTTATACAGCACTGACATCATCACCAGACACAGAAATGGATCAGGATTATACAGCACTGACATCACCACAATACAGAGACATGGATCGGGGTCATACAGCACTGACATCATCACAATACAGAGAAATGGATCAGGGTCATACAGCACTGACATCATCACAGTACAGAGACATGGATCAGGGTCATACAGCACTGACATCATCACAATACAGAGACATGGATCAGGGTTATACAGCACTGACATCATCACAATACAGAGACATGGATCAGGGTTATACAGCACTGACATCATCACAATACAGAGACATGGATCAGGGTTATACAGCACTGACATCATCACAATACAGAGACATGGATCAGGGTTATACAGCACTGACATCATCACAATACAGAGACATGGATCAGGGTCATACAGCACTGACATCATCACAATACAGAGAAATGGATCAGGCTTATACAGCACTGACATCATCACCATACAGAGAAATGAATCAGGGTTATACAGCA